>CM053505.1:87320655-87376249 GCA_028627145.1 Eidolon dupreanum | reverse complement strand
TGAGACTCTCTCAGTACAGAAGTGCCGGTGGTATAAACTGTTCCCTGTTGGGCCCTACCCCCTCCCAGTGCGTGGACACAGTGTGACCATAGCTGTGACATCATCAGACTGCATAACAGAGGTTGCTCTGCCCAGAGGATTCCCTGAAACCCCACCTACCCCAACCCAGGCCCCACCCAAGCAACATCCAGGTGTATCCTCAGCAAGTCAGGTGCTCCTTGCTGAGCAGTGCATAGACTCACATGCGAGGCAGCTGGCCTCGGTTTCTGGTGTGGCTTTTTGAGGCAACTATAAGCACAGCATCTGTGGATTGCTTGCTGAATCTTAACAGGTGGCCCTGGAGAGGTCGAGGATTGGGATGAATTTGGCCTGCAGCTAAACCCCTCTCAGGACAGTGCCACTGGACACCTACAACACAAATCTACACTAATAAGACTGGGAGACTTAGGAGCTCTGCTTAGTACATAGAAACACACACAGAAAGGCAGCCAAAATGGGAAGACAAAGAAGCAGAAACCATATGACAGAACAGAACAGAGATCCAGATATAATGGAGTCAAGTAATCTTACAGATTCAGAGTTCAAAACACTGGTAATAAGGATGCTCAATGAACTCTTCGGAAATGTGGAGAACTCCAACAAACAGATAAAAATGGAGATGGTGATTATAAGAGGGAACCAGTCTGAAATGGAGAACACATTATCTGAGATGAGAAGTATATTAAATGGAAAAATCAAAGGAATAAACAAAGTGAATAAAGAAGAGGATCACATGCCCTATCTAGAGGATGGGAAAGTTGATCAGGACACTCAAACAGAATGGCAAGAAAAAAGAGGTCAAGACTATAAAGATGATTTAAGGAGGATATGGGACTCTATTAAGGCTCCAAGTATTCATCTGATCAGCATAAGTGAAGAAAATCAAGATGCTGAATGACTGTTTGAAGAAATAATGATGGAAAGCTTCCATAACCTGGTGAAGGAAATGGACATAAAACCCCAGGAATCTCAGAGGATTCCAAAAATCAGGGACCCAAAGAGGCCCACACCAAGACACATCATAATTAAAATGCCAAAGTTTAAATACAAAGAAAAAATTTAAAAGCAGCAAGAGAAAAACAAATAATTACATGTAAGGAAACACCCACACGACTGGCAGCTGATTTCTCAAGAGAGACTATGCAGGACAGAAGGGCTTGGCACAAAATATTTGATGTGACGAAGACCCAGGAACTACAACCAAGTATACTTTATCCAGCAAAGCTATCATTCAGAGTGGAAGGAGAGATAAAGAGCTTCCCAGACAAAAATAAACTAAAGGAATTTATCACCACCAAGCCAGAATTACAGGAAATGTTGGAGGGACTTCTTTAAGAAGAAAAAAACATGTATCAAAAACAAGAATAAAGAAAGGTAACAACTACATTCCTATCAATAAGTACCTTAAATGGAAAAGAATTAAGAGCTCCAAACAAGGGATGGAGTGGCTAAAAAAATAAGAAAACAAGACTCCTACATATGAAAAGGAAGAGAATGGAAAAAGATATTGCTGTGATGAACCCAGAAGATATTTAAGTCAGAGAAAGATAAATACTATATGGTTTCACTTATATGCAGAATGTAAGGAATAAAAAGAACAAATTAATCAAAAACAGACTCACAAATATAGTGGACAATTTGGTGATAGACAGAGGGGAGGGGATTTGGGGGGCTGGGAGAATAGAGTGAAGGGTTAAAGAAGTACAAATTAGTAGCTGATAGATGGTCATGGGGATGGAAAGTACTATATAAGGAATGCAATTAGCATTAATACATTGGCTAGGTGGAGGGTCAGGGAAGGGAGGGAGCAATTGAGAGGATTATTTTACTAACTATATAGATGTCTAACCAAAGTACTATATACTTGAAACTAATTAAAAATTTAAAAAATAATAAAAATAAATGCAAGATATTAGAGGTTATCTTAAAGGTGTTAAAATTAGAGTTGCATAATCAGATTTACAGTTTAGTAACAACTGACATTTATTTTATTTTCTATTTTTCCCAACAAGAGCAACTCGACTTTATTGCAGAAAAATAATTTGCACAGAGTCACAAAATAGAACTTATAGCCAAACCAGGGTCCATGTACTCAACCACACTCCAGCCCTTCTAAAGGATCACCCTACACAGTGAAGAATAGAATGTAGGCGCAAGAATTGATGTAAGAAAACTAGTTGGGAAGCTGTGGCTATTGTCCAGGTGAGAAATACTAGTGATGATAAAGACAGAGAGAAATGTATAGATTTGAGAAATGTTTAATATCAAAACTAGTGCCTCTCAACCTTGACTACACATCGAATCACCTACAGAGCTTTAAAAAATACAAATGCCTGGGTTTGACTCCCAAAGATTTGGATTATATTGGTCTGGGCACTGGAATTTTTAAAAAGCTCCTTGGGTCTTCCAGTGTACAGGCAAATTTAAGAACCAATAGTGTAAACTAGTGCTTCCAAGACTTTAACGTGAATAAAAATACCTTGAAAACCCTTTTTCCCCAGTTTTATTGAGCTATAATTGACATATAACATTACATGAGTTTAAGGTGTATAATATGATGATTTTGTATATATATATTGTGAAATGATTAACACAATGAGGTTAGTTAACACATGCATCATCTCACATAGTTATCTTTTTTTTTTCTTTCTCTGCCTGACCTATTTCACTTAGCATAATGCCATCAAGTTTCATTTAAGTTGTCACAAATGGCAAGATTTTTATGGCTGAATAATATTTTTATAAATATAAAAACAGATTGGAAGCATCCTGTCAATCAACAATGGACATAAAGACCATGAAGAAACATCCTGAGAAATATAAGAAAATTGACAATTATGTGTTGTTGTGAAAGACAAGGGAAGAAAATTTTGAGAAGGACACAATCAATTATGTTGAATGCCACTGAAAGGTCAGGTAATTGAAGGCTTCAAAGCTTCCATTAGTGTTAGCAACAAAGAGATCATTGGTCAGAGCAGTTTCTTGATGGTGGTTGGTAGGGTGGGCAGAGACAAGATTGTGGTTGATGGAGCAGTGAGTGTTAATGAAAAAGTTTGGGAAATGTTTTTAAAAAGTTTGGTTCTGAAAGTCATAAGAGAGATGCAGCAGTAGTCTAACAGAGAGACATGTGTCCAAAAATTGGTATTTTTTAAAGATGGGTATATGTTTAAATGGTGATGGGAAAAAAGTTGATAGAGAGGAAGAGATTTTAGACAGAGGAAGAAAGAGAAGACAATCAATCAGGCAAGATGCCAGAAAAGACAGGAAGGGAAGATAGATCAAGGCAAGAAGATGACACCTCATCATAAAATGGGAAACAGATGCAACCAAGGTATAATGTGGTGGGTGGAGATTTGAAGAGAGTTATGTCTGATGGCTTCTATTTTCCTTGAGAAGAGAGATAGGAGTCATCATCTAAGAGTGAAGATGGAGTTGAGTAGTAGGGGCAGAGGTTTGAGGAAAGAGAAAAAGATTTAAAATAGTTATTGTTCAAAGCGGGAAATGAGTGGATTACTAGACTAGATTTGAAGGACCACTTGAAGTGAATAATCATAAATTTACAGTGGAATGCATTACCTGTTGTGTGACTTTTTCTGGTAATGTTCAATCAACCCAAGAAACGTATAAATAAAATGGGTAATTTAACTGAATTCATTCAGGCGTAATTTCCTAGATAGTAGGGTGAGGTAAGTGAGCTTCCCTCCCATACCCCACTATCCCTAGCACAATATTTAAGGAGGCACTCATTCTCGGGGTCAGGATTGGCACAAGACAGTAAGTGCTTCCTTTCATTTTAGGTGTGGGGAAGAAGAGGTACTGGGGAAGGTTCACTCACCTCACCCTAGGCCCACCCCTGCACAAATAAGTTTGGTATGTTGGCAATAAGGTCATGAAGAATACTGACAGTGTAATTAATGTGATAAATTATGTAAGATGGATAGAAGAGAAAGGGAAAATGGGAGAAAGTAGAGGGATTGGGCAGCAGGGGAAAACTAGCTGAGTAAACTGAAAAACTAGGAAGTTGTAGCCAGAGAGGAATGTCTGAAATTGTGGTCTTAGAGGTGGAACAAATTTTAGGTCCCAAAAAGTTCCATGGCAAGATGGGAGATGTGGGTGGCTGAAGTGGAGGTCAAGTAGCTTCAGATGAGTTGTTCAAATGGCTGTTGACCTCATCCAGAATGTACGGTAAGATTTGGGACAGAGAGGAAGAAGGGCCTACTGCCAAAGTCATCAGTAAATACAGAAAATTATCTAGGAAACCAAAAGATGACAGCAACTAAGGAAGGCTAAAGAGCAGTTAAACTGACAGGTGTAAGTCTCAAAAGGAGCAATGTTTTTTTTGTTGTTGTTATTGTTGTTGTTGTTTGTTGTTTTTGTTTACAAGAGGGTGGAGGAGCAATGGACTGAAAGTGGCTTTGTACAATAAAGGAGAAACTGGCCCTGCAGTACCATGAGTTATGGGAATATAACCTGAATGTATGGGAATATGTCCTGCAGCCAACTCAAGAAGCAGCTGGTGTTATGGTTTCTTCACTGAAGAACCAGGTTTCATTTAAGGCCAAGTCATGAAGTGACTGCTCTATAAAAGGATTGAGTTTAGAGGTGAATTTGTTAAACAGGCAATGTGAATTCCAGAAGATTTGAAGGGGTGGATTAAAGCATGGTAGAATTAGCTGGTTCACAGGATTGAAGAGAGAGTTAAGTCACCATTAGTCCCACAGAGGATGGTGCACACCCAGAACTCTAAGAATTCTGTTTTGGCCTGCATATGACATCCTGAAGCTACCACAAGGGGCTCAAATTTTTTATTTTGCTTTTTTTCTTTTTCATGGTCCTTGGAGATGGGATTGCAGTCAGTGATGACAGGGAAATATTTATTGTGACTTGAATTTCCTTGCTACCTTCTTTTCAGCCCAGTTGATAACACTAATGAAAATTAACAACAGTAATCGTAATTGTAAATTTAGAAAACACTTACTGAATGCCTACTATGTGCTAGACACTGGGTGCCATGAACAGTTCAAACATGACAAAGTTCCTGACCTCACAGAACTTAAAACATTCTATTAGACAGGCTATGAACAAAGAACAAAAAAGAAAGATGTATATAAAGATGGGGAACTATAAGTGTTATGAAAAGAAGTTAAGTGGAGTAATTGCAAATACAGTGATGATGATGATATGTGTGAGGAGTTATATTAGTGGAAGTAGTCAGAATAGGCTCTTCTGAACAGAGAGCTCAATGATAATAAGGAGCCAGCCACATGAAGATGGAGGGGAAAGAGCAATGCAGATTAAGGAAATGGCAAATGCAAAGGCCCCATGGGAGAGGAGGAGCTTGGGATGTTCTAAGACCAAGAAGATCATTATGGCTAATAAGAAGTTTTGCTAACTCCAAGATCTCAAAGGATCTCCCTTTAACCACCTGCTGCTAAGGGTGAGATTGAAGAGTCGCCATGCTCTATATGTGTGAGAACCTAAATCTCCCAAAGCTGGTCCAAGAGGTTGAGGCTCAGTGGGAGCTGCGGAGTACTTTCAGGGATGGTGGAGGAACTGAGGAATCCTTGCCATGTGCTAGAGTGAGAATGTACTTGCTTGGTAGGTCCAAGGCCATCTTGGTCCCAGATCTATGTATTGCATAATCACAATGGAGATGGAGAAGTACTGTTTTCCCTTTCATATCAGAAAACAGTTCATAAACTTGGGGTTTGCCTAGGACCCTTGACTTGAAGCTATTACATGAGATAGGATTTGGCTAAGACACCAGAAATGTGATTGGCAGGAAAATGGCATGAAATATAGGATTTAAGTTTTTCATAGGAAGGTCATATCATAGGACTTGAACCAGGACAGGCCAAATAACAAATGAAATCAAGGATAGTGTGTTATAGACAGCACAACTTATGGGATTCTAGATATACACCCATCTCAGTGGGAATGATCTCATGGATTACTGACTCCTCTGAGCTGTCTCATGTCTGTGAACCAGAGCTTGGTTCATAGAGTCACCCTGAGTCTCTGAAACTATCATTACTTTAATTCAAAGACAGGAGCCTATGCCCAGAATTCTAAAGGAATGAGAAACACTGCTATAAGAATAAGGACCAGAGTGTGGCATGGGGTGGGTGGGACTCAATAAATGTTCTGGTACCCCATGAGCCTAAATTCACTAATAAAGTTGTTTTCTTCACTGTAGCATTAAATTAGCCTATAAATTCACAAAGTTACAGAGGATGATGGATATGAGTGGCCAGCCGTGATAGCTACACAAATGTGTAAGTTTTATTGGGAGGTCACTTTGAAAATGCCTGGGTTTCTGGAATTCAGATCAGTTTAGTACACAACGTGGAGTCCCCCCACAACCACCTCAGGCCTTCCTGAAAATTTCTGTGAGGCTACATTGTTCAACTCAAACTCCTGGAAAAGGTATGTATTCTCTAGAGCACACCAATGGCCTTGTCCAAGCAAATATAGGGAAATACCAACTACATAAACAGGGCAGGAAGTGGGGTCTGAGGGAATTTTGGTTCTTAGAGGTATCTAGGTTCCATCAGAATTTTTAATTTTTAATGACACCTCACCACAAATAACCAAAACCACAAGGATCATTTAAATGGCTATTGCAGCTGCCCTCAACAGCTCAAAGAATATCTCTATGTTCTGCCTCCCATTCTCCTGTTTAAACCTCCCTTTTCTTGCTTGGTTTTCCTGGTTTTGATCCCATTGTCTCACATTCAGATTCTCCCTATCTGCCTAGCCTGTCTGAATTGATACCTCATTTGGATGGTTTGCCTTGAGTTGGCATCTCCCCAGGATGTTTCCTATCAGCTTGGCTGTCCTAGTACTACACACTGCAGTTCTAGACAAATGTTGCTCTCCCTATGCCTATCCGAGGTCCCCCCATACCACAGCTCAGGAATCCCACATATGTGATGGGCTTTGAGTAATTACAGTGCTAATTAAAATTATTTGTTTACATATTGACCTCTTTCAACTTGCCTGTGAGCCCATAAGGGACAATCGACCTCGAAGCTAAGAGATCAACTTCCCCATTTATAAATATAGAAATAACAACATCTTTCTCGACTACATTGCAGGGTTCACCTGAGGATGATCTGGCCCCTGCCACCTATCCAAACTCAAGCTCTAACCAGTCCCATCTCCTTTGGTATCCAGCAGGCTTACCAAGGTATTCGAGATGGTAGTTGGGAGAAGCAGCTGGTTCTGACAAGGAAATTTATTATAGTCAAAAACTTCATAACCATGATACCTATCTTCCTCTACCATTTTAGTACAGAGAGGGCAAAGGTACAATAGAAACCAGGAATGAGAAGAATGGAGAAACCCACCATGATTCAGCCAGGGTGCTTGCCACTTACCTATGCTGCTTTCTTTCTTAGCAGACCTTGACTTTGAATTAGCAAAGAGGTATTCTCTTACGGGGCAGCCACTTTCTTATGCTCAAGGTATGCACATTCCTGTTTCCTGGTCTTTGCTCACATTGATCTCCCTCCTGGGAATAACCTCCTCTTGCCTTTTACCTTGTTAAATTCTCCCATCTTTGAGGATCCAGTTCCAACTCCATTTCCTTCAGGAAGCCTTTCCAGAACACTCCTCCACCATCAACTGGAAACATTTCGTGTCACTTAACATTTTATGAATGTCTGCTGTATGCCATACCCAGCACTGGGGCCTAGGAACAAGATGAAAGGATCTCAGCAGTTGGAGGAGCCAAACATGTAAACACTCATTTAAACACATTAAAAGAAGTACTCTGATAGAAGCCTGGACAGAGTATGACAGCTTCACAGAGGAGGTGACAAATGTAAAGAATTGAAAGTCCTCTAAGCTTTTGACCCCATAGTGAATTTCAAAATATGATTCATTCTCCTTTCTCTCTCTCTCTCTCTCTCTCTCTCTCTCTCTCTCTCTCTCTCTCTCTCTCAGCATATTTTAGGAGTAAAAAAAAAATTAGACATTTTAAACTATTTAAAGGAGCTTTTCTAACTATCCCATCACACAGTCTTTGGTGAAATAAATAATAGATGATTTATTTATTATCATGAAGCAAATGCAGTGCCCTAATCATCAGTCTGATAACTAGTACATACCAAAGAAAAAGCTACAATTGAACTTGCACTCCTAGGGATTATTTTCCTGGAAAGAAAATACTAGAACTTTAAAGCATAAGTGCACACTTACCTTGGTTCTACAGATGCTCAAATTCTAAAAATATCCCAGAATTTTGTATTGATATGTTAGGAGGGGGAAAAACTCTTGATAGTTCCTTAAACACAGGACCTAGGTATCTACAGATGTTGTGCTCAGGAAGTTCCTTCCATTCAAAATCCCTAATTGTTTCTCTTTAAAGCTTTTCCTTTCCCCCTCAGAAGGCTGAGCCTATTTTCCAAACCACAAATTTTGATCCAAGGTTCAAAGGAGCTCTCCTGTCAACTCCAGGTGTAAACAACAGTCTTGGAGATAGTGTCTGGACACAGTGGTTCTACATTTCTACATCCCATCTTAAGATCGCCTGTTCTCTGAATTGATAATTAAGTGTCCAGGTAAAAAAGTGACCAGTATAAAGTATTTTTTTTTCCCAAAGAACATTTAGAATTACATGAACATTTACATGTTTTATGGTGATAATCGGGCAATTTATGTTTAGACTTTTAAATAATCTGAAAACATCAGGAATAGAGGCAAATCAGTAGTACAATTCTATTTCCCAAATGTGAGGCTCCAAAGGGGAGTGGGGAAGAAGACCATCGGCTTCAGAAGGGTCTACCTAGTGGCTCCCCAAATCCTCATTTTATCAAGGGTTGTCTTTTGAAGATCAGCAGGTAGTATTGTTATTATTATATAGCTTGTAATTGTTCAGTGTATGCCAGAATTATAACAATGCTATAAAGTAAGTACTATTATTATTCCCCCTTTATACATGAGGAAAGTGAGGCTCAGAGATGTTAACCTACCCTATCCAGAGACTCATTTCATGCCAAGGTTTGTTTGAATCTAACCAAGCTCATAGTCATTCCATTAAACGGGGTGGGTTCTGATGCTAGAATATGTGAAAACGAGGATCTCAGGAAGGTCCTCCTCTGCTAAGTCTCCCCCTTACCTGGCAACCCTGTCAATAGGCCTTTTACTCTCTTAGCATCTCTTCTACGCATTTGACTGACAATCCTACATGCTTCAACTCAGAGGGCTCCCTTGTACTGACCCCATCCCTGGGTTCACCTGGCACACTGATAAGCCAGTTCTCTGCTGCCCTCTCCTGGCCCAACCCAGGACCTGTCCCAGTGGCAGCTGCACTGAAAGGTACCTCCTCCCCAATTCAGTCCCAATCCTAGCTTGCCCAGCTGGCCCACTAACCAGCAGGTCTAGGAATAAGAACGATTTATCTGACTATCTTTCATTTGACCTTGTCAATATTTTCCAGACTCTGACACTAACACCTATTTCAGTTGTACATTTCTACAGCCCATCTTAAGATCTGTTCTTTGCATTGATAATTAAGTGTCAAGGTAACAAAGTGACCAGGGTAAAATATTTTGTTCCTAACAAACATTGAAAACAGTGAAAAATTCTAATTATGATGTGGTAAACTTTGAGGCTCACTGAAAAACTGAATAGAATTCCAAGGAAATGTGTCTTCTGTTTAGACGCCATGCTGAGAATAACTGAGGGGAAGTACTTTCTGGCCAGCACACCTAAGAAACACATGGAGAATTGTTCGCACCCGGTCTCTTGTCTTCAGTGCAATAGATGATGGTAGGGTAACCAATGGACTACAGGAACATCGACTAGGATGAACTAGGTCCTGCCTAGGAAGCACTCTTGGAATTTTTTCTTTTGTATTCAAAATGAAGTCCTCAGTGCAGTCAGTCTTCTTGATGAGGTCAGGGCATTCAAGAGGATGTAAGACAGCCAATTTGGCTGACAGAGATTTCTATTTAAAGGACCAGGGGATCTGAGTTCTAATTCCAGCATTGCAACTAATTAGAAATGAAGTTTCCACAAATAAGAGACAAATTAGAAGAATGATAGCAGTCTGCCTAACTATGGAAGCCACAGGGACATCGATTTTTAATTCAATATAAAAAAATAGAAAAATCTAACAAATTAGAATTGTTCAACAATGACAACAAAAGGAATCATTTAGGAAGCAGTGAGGTCCCTTCTACTAGAAGGGTTAAAGCTGTAGCTGGGTCACCTATGAGGTCGGTGGCAGAAATAAATTCTTGCATCAGTAGAAAAATTAAAATAGATGGTTTCTAAGGTTTTGTATGCACTCAGCACTTAGCACAGTGCCTGACACTTAGTAATACCCAGGAAAAGTTTGTAGCGGGTATGAAAGAAGAGAAGGAGAAAGGGAGGAAGAAATGAATGAATCTGTCTTCTTTCCCAATGGAATATGATGTGCTATAACTAAAAAAAAAAAAAGCACACATAAATACTTTTTAAAATTTTTGCCATGAAGAAGCTATGATTCTAATGCTGATACCATGAAAAAAAAAGTAATAGATGTTAGGGGACAACTGTATTAGGTAAGACTGTTTTAGTATGATGTAAAATAATAATGCTAGACAACATTTATCAAGCACTTACCATATTCCAGGTGCCATATTAAAACCAATATAAACCCCCCTATCAAGCCCATGAGGCAGGTTCTTTTAGTTTAGAAAAAGCAAGCAATCTGCTCAGGCCTCATAACTAGAAAGAGGCACAAGGGAAATGAATTCCTGTGTGTATAGAGTGTAGGGTGTGTGTGTCTGTATCTGATTTTAAAGCCTGTGCTGGTGCCGCCAATGTTACCTTTCCACTTTAATACATGATTATGAGTTGTTGTTATTGTTGTTTATAATGCAATTATTTAAAAATAGGTAATAAATGCATGTGGTACACAATGCAAAAGGTAAAAAACATAGAAGGAAAAGTAAGTCTAAAATGGTCTCCACATTCCTATCTTTCATCTGCATAGTAACCCACCCAGGAGATAACCACTGTTAACATTTGCTTTTCAAATTTAAAAAAAAAACACTTTTCTTTTTATTTTACAAAACTATGATTTGACACTGCATCATTTCATACCCCATGTAAACCTAAGCCATGTTATTATGGGTTTCTAATTTTTTTTTAATTTTTCTGTGTAAAATGTTCTTAAAAATTGATACCACATAAAACATAATAAAAATAGTACGCAGTACATTGCAAATGCTAATGCTTTTCAAACACCGATTATTAAATTGGCTAATCGAGCTTAATGATATAGTATATTCTAATTCTTTTACATTTCCTATTTCAATGACGTAACTTCTTTTTACAATAAGATGGAACACCTGTCTAACGAAAAATAGGCCATTATTATTCATCGTAAGCCAGGAAGCACTGTTCAACAGTTCTGAACTAATAGTCATTACATCAAATAGGTTCTACTTTAATCATTATTTCTAATACATGTGAAATTAACACATAGTGTTTGTCATTACTGAGCACTAGAATATAATTCTAGAAGCAATTGTCTACCCAAAGTTTTTTGAAATAAAATTATCAAATACTCATCTAATGGATCATTTGCATATCTGGAATTATAACCTGAACATTAAGCACTCTTGTAATAGGACATATTAGGCTTAATAATGACAAAAAAAGAGAATGAGAGAGAGAGTTCAGATATTAAGTTATATATACATTGTCCACTTCCCTGCCAGCTCAAATTTTTTTTCTGAGGAGAATTCATTTTCAAAAGAACAGTTAAACAGCTTCAGAGGAAGGCACTTCTGGGGCTTTTCTGGGAATTGAAAAGTTCTTTGCTCTTATTTCTTTTATTTATACATATATTTAAAAAAGGAGAGTTGTTTAGAAGATGTGACTCTCAATAAAAAAAATCATGGTTAATTGTCAAATTCTATCTCTATATAGAAAAATGCCATCCATTTCCAAATATTGCTTGTAAACTCTCTCAGCAAAGGGGCAAAGAATAATGCACTGTATTTCCCCTGCAGTGTTATATTGCACGTTCACCTTAAGGAGCATATGCTGCTCTTTTCAGATATGCAGGCTCCCCTCTCATTGTACAGGGCCTCTGTGAAAAGATTGAGGGCTCTACGGAATTAACATATGAATAGACTAACATACCTCCCAAGAAGCCCTTGCACGAGGGGGGCACAAAAGGAAGAGATCCTTTTATCCATTTTGTAGTTAATGAAGAGTAAGAGGACTCTTTCTGACCAATTTTCTTGGGGACTCAGAATTTAAACTTAAAATGTTGAGTGTAGAAAATATCCATATAAACTTGTATGCTCTACTCTTCCCTCCTTCATAACCATCCCAGAACACTGAAAAAGGCAAATATGTAATATCTGGATAAAGTAATTTCTGATATCAATATTAATCATTGAAAGCTGATAAAGTTGATCATCACAGTTCTTGCCAATTGGTGGCTCAACTGTGGTCACTTTAACAAAGTGTTTTACCTGGAAGAGGTGGACCTTTAGGATTAGGTTAAGGTCAGTGTTCTAGATGAGAGGACATGGCTAGGGGCTGTCAAGAGTGTTTTTGGGGAACTGAGCCTAGAAAGTAGCACTGAAACCAGGAGCCCCGGCCAAAGGGAAACAGCTTTATTTGGGCAGGATTACTGTTAGCAAATGTCTAAGCAGAGCTCAAAACCATTTGCTAAGGAGATTAGGGTACCTGCTTCCCTAGTCAGCTCTAATATAGGATTCCACACATCTTTCCTACCTAGAAACAAGTTAGATATTACTTCCTCTGGGTGCCACCTCTTCTGAACTCCAGGTCTGGGTTAGGTACGCTCCTCTGTGCTCCCACACTACCCTGTACTTGCAATATTACATAACAATGCTGGCATTATTATATAGAAATACTTCTATGTCTATCTCCCACATTGTATTGTATAAACACTGTGAAGGTCACAACCATGGCTATGCTTTTCTTTGCTGTGTTCAGAGTCTATATAGTACAATTCTGAGCACATAACTGATGCTCAGTAAGTATTTGCTGTAATGAAAAGCTTGGTTCTAGGTAGAAACTAAGTCCATGACATTGCCCTGGTTAGAGAGCTGGGCCCAGAAAATGAGGAAAATTGTTTCATGAGACAGATGTGTCAATGAAGCAGCCATTCTTTTGGACTAGATCACCACCAGTTTGGTTCAAGGATGATGCTTTCTGCTTGAGCTGTGCTGTTTGTTAGAGGGAAGGAAATTAGACGGGAAGCAGGGAGGGTGCAGAACCAAGTGAGAACAAGTAGAGGAAACTGGAGTGAGAAATAACCTGGGCCCTGTGTGACGTGGGATGGGGTAGAAATGGAGAGATTCTATGAAACCAAACAGGTAGAGACAGTAGGCTGAAACTTCAAGATAGGGGTCAGCAAACTATGTCCTGCAGGTCAAATCCAATCCTCAACCTATTTTTGTAAGACCCTGGTATTTAAGAATAGTCTTTATGTTAATAAATGGTTGGAAGAAGGAGGAGGAAGAGGTGGAGAGGAGAAGCAGCAGTAGCAGAAGCAACAGAAATGGTATGTGGTCCACAAAGCCTAAAATATTTACTATCTGGTTCTTTACAGGAAAAGTTTGCTAATCACTAATTTAAATATATAAACTCAAGAGAGCAAAAGCAAACCCATCCCCAAGCACAGACATGTTCATATACACACATGCATCCATACACATACACATACACGCACACACACATACATAAATACACTGTAGTAATGAAATACCATTTTATTGTCATTTAAAAAACCAAAGACATTTTGATGCTCCACAAAGTTTGTGAAAATGAAAATTAACCATTTCTATCCTTTGGTAATTAAACTAGCCATAAGTAAAATATTTTGTAAGTTACCATTTCCATATTTGTTGAAGATTGACTTTTCTCTACTCCAGCCTCTCAAAGATGGGTGTCTTATTCAACTTCTGCTGTAATCATTCTGTTTGTCCTTGGACCTTTACCTAATTGTGAGAATTTTGCACCTCTGGAGAAGAGACTGCATAATGTAAATATATTTGAAAGATAGTAACTTTGTTTTGATCTCATTCAGTAATGTTCTTTGAAATACAGTCATAGAAAGATTCAGAGGTGGAAGATATTTTAAAGATCATATTGTCCAAACCCTTTGTTTTACCAAGAGAAAAATGGAGATTAAATAATTTATCCAAGGTTTAAAATAAATCAGGGTCAGATAGAGACCCAGAAATCCTGGTTTCAAGCTCTCTCACACTGCTGCTTCCACATAGTATCCCTTCCCTAAACTCCTAGGTGGCAGGACTGCATCTGTTTTCTCTGTTTCACCAGTGCAGAAGCCATGCCTGACAAATAGTATTCCAAAACGTGTGCTGGATAAATGAATGGATGATAATCACAGCTAACATTTACTTAGTGCTTACCATGTGGCAGGCACTATGCCAAACACTTTTACATGCATTATCTATTTTGAATCTCATAACAACCCTAGGAATAGTTGTTTTTTTCCTATCCTTATTTTACAAATGAGAACAGTAGGACACAGAGAGGTGAAGTGACTTGCCCACAGTCACACAGCTAGGAAGTTGTGGAATCAGGCTTGGAATCCGAGTCTTTCTAACTCCAAGGCTAGCGTTTTTAACTACCAGCCTAAATGTGTGGTGAGGACCAAAGAAAACATCAATTCTGAACTTATGCTGAGGTACAAACCCTGTGCACTTACACATCAAAATTCTACTTCCTACCCTGCCTTTATTCAGAAAATAAAGCCCAGTGAACAGGACCCTCAGCTTGTTTTTCCTGTCTTTGCCCCAACTCCCTGTGTGGCCCCACACAATCAGCTAATCTCTCAAGTTCCCTAGTTCCCCAAATCCATTACATAGTCCTGCTTTTTGTGACACCCCAGGGTGTCTCTAATTATCTCAGAGGGGTTTCACGAAATTTTCAAAACAAATTTTAAACGTAATCCTTTAAAAAAAAAAAAGAACATATGCTTTACAAAACCTTTAGGAGGATAGAAAGGATTTCCTTCAAAAAAACAACCAAAACAAATGAAAATGTGTCTTTAGTTTTTAATATTCCCAGAGTTTAAGTTGAATGTTAAGGGATGCAGCTCCATCTGCTGGACATCAAATACAATAATAATAAATGGTTAAATATTGATAATAACACATATTTATAGTCTGTAGCACTTGCCGTGTTCTGCTCTAAACTCTCATTTTTTAAAATAACAAAAAATGCATGGCTATTATTAAGAATTCGTAAAACAAAGTTTACCTTGGGTAATATACGCATAATGCCTCTCTGAGAAACCTACAATAACAGTTTTTCTGTTTGTTTCTATGCATCTATATCTCTTTTTCTACAGATGAGAACATATATATTCAGTGACATATAATCTTTATATTTCTAAATGTTATATTATAAGCATTTTCCATGTCATTTAATAGTCACTGAAGGCACTATATTTCCTAGCTGCATAATACTCTATGTTAAGATTACACAATAATTTACTTATTCACATGCCCATTATTGGACATTTAGGTTGATTGACAATTTGGTTATTATAAATAAGCATCTCTTTGCATAAATTTCTCCAGACTTCAGCTTACTTCCTGGGGAGTGATTGCCATTAACAGTGGAACACCCTGTCAGAGGGTAGCACTATATTTCAGCTCCTAAAACATATTGCCAAATTGCTTTCCAAAAAGACTGCATCAGTTTACCCTCCCATTACCAGCCTATGAATACCCTTCTTATGGCACCCTAGCTAACAGGGTATTGTCTTTTTTCATCTTTGCTAATTAATTGGTGAAAATTGGTCTCTTGTTGTTCTATTAGCATTTTTTATTACAAGTGCAGGTGAACATTTTATTCATATGTTCATTAGCCATTCACATTTCCTCTTTTGTGACTTGTTCATTAATGTCATTTTCCCATTGAGAGTCTTTGTAATTTCTTATTATTTTGTTTTGTATGTGTCTTTAGATATTAAAGACATTATATTTTTCTCCCATATTTATGGCAAATAGTTTTTCAAGTTTGTTCTTTTATTATATTGGACAGGTAGAAGTTTTTCATTTTATATTTTCAAATATTTTAAATTTCTTTTCTGATTTTTCTCCAATTGTTATAAACTTAGCACATCTTTCTCTATAAAGAAGTGCTATAGATATCCATGTTTTTATGGTTTCATTTCTTTGATTTACCTGGAATTAATTTTAATGTGAGATATGAAATATGATAATATTTTTAGAAAATATAAAACATTTATTGATCAAAAAACCTTTAAACACAGTATATTGTGATAGATTAAGATGGGAATAATTTCCTGCTTAATAAGCTAATCAAACTTATAAAATAATTAAAATCACATGACTATTATATGGATTTTTAAAAACCTCATGCCTTGCTTTCTTTAAATGTTTTTATTTTTCAGTTACAGTTGACATGCAATTAGTTTCAGGTATACAACATAGTGATTAGACATATAACTTATGAAGTGATCACTCCCGAAGTGATTACTCCGATAAATATAATACCCATACATAGTTATTACAATATTATTTACTTTATTCCTTATGCTATACTTTACAACCCCATGATGAATTTGTGAGGACCAATTTGTACTTCTTAATTTCTTCCCCATTTTCACCCATTCCCCCAACCCTCCTGCCATCTGGCAGCCATCAAAATGTTCCCTGTATCTATGAATTTGTTTTTGTTTTGTTTGTTCATTTCGTTTTTTAGATCCCACATATAACTGAAATCATGTGGTATTTGCCTTTCTCTGTCTGACTTACTCCACTCATCACAATACCCTCTAGGTCCATCCATGTTGCTGCAGATAACAAGACTTCATTCTTTTTTATGGCTGAGTAATATTCCCTGTATATATGTACCACCTCTTCTTTATTCATTAATCCATTAATGGATTAATGGACATCCAGGTTGCCTTCATATCTTGGCTATTGCAAATAATGTAGCAATAATCATATGCATGTACATGTCCTTTCAAAGTGGTGTTTTGGTTTGTTTGGATAAATACCTAAAACTGGAATTAATGTCTCCTTCTTTGTCTCTTGTTATATATCACCTTTTTTAAAAAGTTAATTTTGGTAGAAGTATGGCTACCCCGCTATTTTGTTTGTTTCTATTTTCATGAAATATCTTTTTCTATCCCTTTACTATCAGTCTCTATATGTCTTTCGATCTGAAGTGACTCTCTTGTAGGCAGCATAAGCAAGGGTCTCATTTTCTTACCCAGTCAACCATCCTATGTCTTTTGATTGGAGCATTTAATCTATTTACATTGAAAGTAATGTTGATAGATATGGAATTATTGCTATTTTATTATCATATTTTTAAATAAGTTTATTGGGGTAACATTGGTTAATACAATTATATAATTTTCAGGTATACATTATCATTCAACATCTGTATATTCTACTGTGTGTTTACCTCCCAAAGTCCAGTTTCCTTCAGCTACCATATATTTGATCACAATTACCCACTTCACTCTCCCCCTAACCATCTATGTTTTACTCCTTTTAACTATCTACCTACCCCCTCCTCCCCTACCCACTAGCCTCTGGTAACCACTAGTCTATACTCCATGTCCATGAGTCTCGGTTTGTTTGTCCTGTTCATTTGTTGCTTTTACGTTTATATCCCACATACAAATGATATCATGTGATTTTCAAATTTTTCTGTCTGGCTTATTCGCTTAGCATGATTATCTCGAGATCCATCCATGTTGACACAAATGGCAGTATTTCATCTCTTCTTAAGGCTGAGTAACATTCCATTGTATATATGTACCACAGCTTCTTTAGCCAATCATCTATTGTAGGACATTTTGGTTGCTTCCATGTCCTGGCCACTGTGAATAATGCTGCTATGAACATTGGTGTGCAAATATCTTTTCAGATATAGGTTTTCAAGTCTTTGGGGTAAATATCCAGTAGACGGATTGCTGGATCATATGGTAGATCAATTCTTAGTTTTCTGAGGAACATCCATACTGTGTTCCATAGTGGCTGTACCAATCAGCAGTATGTGATGGTTCCTTTTTCTCCGCATCCTCTCCATCATTTGTTATTACTTGTCCTGTTGATTATAGCTATTCTAACAGGTGTGAGATTGAATCTCATTGTGATTTTGATTTGCATTTCCCTAGTAGCTAATGATGTCGAGCATCTTTTCAAATATTTGTTGGCCATTTGTATGTCCTTTAGGGAGAGGTGTCTGTCCAGGTCCTCTGCCCATTTTTTGATTGGATTGTTTGGTTTCTGTTGTTGTTATTATTGAGTTGTATGAGTTCTTTGTATATTTTGGATCTTAGGCCCTTATCGGAGGCGTTGCTTGCAAATATATTTTCCCATTTGGATTGTTGTCTCTTTACTTTGTTGACAGTCTCTTTTGCTGTGCAGAAGCTTTTTAGTTTGATGTAATCCCATTCATTTATTTTAGCTTTTACTACCCTTGCCTTTGAGGTCAAATTCATAAGGTCCTTGAGTTTAGTTCTTATGCTTTCTTCAATACATTTTATTGTTTCAGGTCTTATATTCAGATTCTTAATCTATTTTAAGTTAATTTTAGTGTGTGGTGATTGTCAACAGTCTAGTTTCATTCTTTTGCAGGTGGCTTTCCAGTTTTCCTAGCATTATCTATTGAAGAGGCTTTCCTTTCTCCACTGTATGTTTTTGGCTTTTTTGTCAAAAATTGTTTTCCCATATAAAAATGGGTTTACCTCTGGACTCTCGATTCTGTTCCACTGGTCCATGTGTCTGTTTTGCTGCAATACCATGTCATTTTGATCACTGTCACTTTGTAGCATAATTTGAGGTTGGGCAGAATGATGCCTCCAGCCTTGTTCTTTTTTCACAGAATGGCTTTGGCAATTTGTGGTCTTTTGTTCTTCCATACAAACCTGATGATGTTTTGTTCTATTTCTTTAAAAAATGCTAATGGGATTTTGATGGAGATTGCTTTAAATCTGTATAATGCTTTAGGTAATATGATCATTTTAACTATGTTGATTCTTCCAATCCAAGAACATGGAATATCTTTCCATGTCTTTGTTTCCCCTCTTTCATCCCTGATTTTGTTTATTTGTGTCCTTTCTCTTTTTTCTTTAGTGAGTCTAGCCAGGGGTGTGTCAATTTTATTAACCTTCTCAAAGAACCAGCTCTTTGTTGCATTTATTTTTTCTATTATTTTTCATTTTCAATTTCATTTATTTCTGCTCTAATTTTGTTCATTTCCATCTGCTAACTTTAGGTTTCATTTGTTCTTCCTTTTCTAGTTTTTTAAGATGAAGCATTTGGTTGTTTATTTGGGCTCATTCTTATTTTTGGAGATAGGCCTGTAATAATATGAATTTTCCTCTTGTGACTGTTTTTACTGTGTCCCAGAAGTTTTGATATGTTGTACTATCACTATCATTCGTTTCTATATATCTCTTGATCTCTCTTTTATTTCTTCTCTGACTCAGTTATTCTTCAGTAACATGTTGTTTAATCTCCTTGTATTTGTGGTTCTTCCTTACTTCTTTTTGCAGTTGATCTCTAGTGTTAAACCATTTTGATCAGAGAATATAGTTGGTATGATTTCAACCCTCTTATATTTGCTGAGGCTATCTCTGTATCCCAGTATGTGGCCAATTCTAGAGAATGTTCCATGTGCACTAGAGAAGAATGTATAAGCAGCTGTTTTGGGATGGAAGGCTCTGTAAATGTCAATTATGTCCAGCTGGTCTAATGTGTCATTTAAGGATGTTATTTTCTTATTGATTTTCTATTTGGATGATCTGCCCATATCCGTCAATGAGGTATTTAGGCCCCTTACTATGATAGTGTTTTGGTATGTTTTTCCCTTTAGTTCTGTTAGTAATTGCTTTACATATTTCGGGGCTCTCTGATTGAGAGCATAGATATTAATAAATGTTATGTCTTCTTGGTACATGATTCCCTTTATCATTATGAAGTGTCCCTCAGTACCTTTCTTTACCTTTTTTATTTTGAAGTCTATTTCGTCCAATATTAGCACCGCTACTCCTGCTTTTTATTGACTGTCATTTGCTTGAAATATCATTTTCCACCCTTTCACTTTGAGTCTATTTTTGTCTTGGAGCTGAGATGTGTCTCCTGGAGGCAGAATAGGGTTGGGTTTTGTTTTTTGATCCATTCCACAACTCCACGCCTTTTTATCGGTGAGTTAAGTCCATTTACATTTAGGGTGATTATTGAAATATGAAGTCTTCCTATAGCCATTTTATGTTTTTCTTTCTGGTGGCTTGGTGTTTCCATTGCTCCCTTGTCCTTGTGTTTCTGTTTTCTTTATTTTGGTTGGCTTTTGTGGGTTTTGCCTGTGGTTCTTCTTGTTTCATGTTATATACTTCAGTTCTGAATCTTCTGTGTGTGGTTACCATTAAGAATATTTAAAGGATAGTTATATATATACAGTTATCCATTTTCTTCTGCATGTGCCTTATCTCCATTCTCCTTTGCGAATTTGGATCTTTGTATCCTCCCCTTTGCAGTCATTGTTATCTCACTTTGTCCCTATATATGCTGAACATTCATTACTATCTTGTTATAACAATTCTCTTATTATTATTTAAGCTTATAATGCCATTTTCTTAGTAAGTGTTGCACTCCTCTACTTCTATTTGCCTGTTAGTCACTTTACTCCTAATTATGTTTGTTTTTTGTTTTTGTTTTTGTTTGTTTTTGTTTTTGTCATTTTGTGTTTCCTGTAGTGTAGGCCTCATATTGGAGAATTCCCTCAACGTTTGTATGTCTGGAAAGGTCTTAATTTCTCCTTCATATCTAAAGGAGAGATTAGCTGGATACATTATTCTAGGCTGGTAGTTTCTTTCGCTTAATAGTTTAAACATTTGATTTCATTCCTTTCTGGCTTGTAAGGTTTGCGCTAAGAAGTCTGCAGATATTCTAATAGGTTTTTCTTTATAAATTATGGTTTTCTTCTCCCTGGCTGCCCTGAGAATTCTTTGTTGTTGATTTTTGAAAATTTTAATACAATGTGTCTTGGTGAAAGCCTTTTTGGATGTTCTGTTGATTTCTTAAATTCAAGCTCCAGCTCATTCCTTAGATTTGGGAAATTCTTGTCAACTATTTGTCTGAAAATGCTTTGTAGTTCCTGCTCTTTTTCCTTCCCTTCGATAATGCCCATTATTCTTATGTTTCTCCTCCTGATGGTATCAGCTAGTTCTTAAATTTCTCTTTCATTACTTTTCATTCTTCAGTTTCTCTCTTCTTCCTTCAGATTTATTTCTAGATTTCTGTTCGATATCAGTGATTCTTTCCTCCACTTGGTTGACTCTATTTTCCAAACTTGCTATATCATTTTTCAACTCTTCCCATGGGATCTTCATCTCCAAAAGTTCTATTTCATTCTTCTTGAGAGTTTCAATCTCCTTGCTCTGTTCATCTAGGTGTTTTTTCAGTTCCTGAAATTGTTGATATAACTCGTTTTGGAATTCACTGAGTTTTTTCAGAAGTACCATCCTGAATTCTCTGCCATTTAAGTTGTATATTTCTATGTCCGTAAGCTTATTTTTGGGAGATTTTTTCTTTCTTTCTGAGATGCCTTGTCACCTGGGTTGTTCATGGTGTTTAATGGACTATTTCTCCTCCTCGGCATTAATGGAAATGTATTCTGCTTTTTTTTACAGAAAGATTTATTATATAAATTTCTCTCTTTAGCCTGTTGCAATGAAGGTGCTTTTCTTTTGGTTTCCAGTAGGTGGCGTCTAAGCCTCTTGGATCCCTGTTTATATAACGCCTTAAAAAATGCCTTTTTAATTTTATGATCGATATTTAATCTCATTCACTACCCTCAGTTTCAGTCCCTGTCAGTATTAGCAACAGTTTTGGTAGCATTTGCTCAGATTCCCCTGGGGTTTCACGGTATTCGGTCTCAGAGGGAATGTGGGGAGGGACACTGTGCTGGGGGTTGGGGGCTGCGGCTCAGCCCGAGTTTTGCAACCGCAGCCAGTAAAAATCAACTGTTGTTTTTCTGCCGTCCAGCTTCTCTGCCTGCTGCCCTGATAATTGGGCCCTGACCCGGCAGGCAGCAGGGAGCTCACCGCTCCTTCTCCCCACTCCTTCCTCCTACAGGGAGCTCCAGCGGCTGTGAGAGGCAGCTTCTTCATTTCTCCCAGTCCACTGCCCAACACCAGGGTTCTGACCTGTGGTAGCTCTTATGGGCAGATCCCATGCTCAGATGTGCTGGTGTGCAGTTTGGGTGTTTTCTGTTGAGTTTTAGATGTTCAGCTTATTGTTGTTTCAAGGAGAGAGATCTGGAGACGTCTCTCACTCCGCCATGTTTCCTTTCCTATTCATATTTTTTATCTTTTTTTCTCTTCTTTAAGAAGTCCCTCTAACATTTCCTGTAATACTGGTTTGGTGTTGATGAACTCCTTTAGCTTTCTTGTCAGGGAAGCTCTTTATCTGTCCTTTGATTTTCGATGACAGCTTTGCTGGGTAGAGTAATCTTTTTTTTTAATGCCTACAGCACCTGGTCTTCCTAGGTGGTCCCCCATCCGAGTACTAACCAGGCCCAACCCTTGCTTAGCTTCTGAGATCAGACAAGATTGGTCATGTTCGGGGTGGCATGGCCGTAGACTGGTTTAACTAATCTTGGTTGTAGGTCCTTGCTTTATACATCACTTTGAATATTTCATGCCAATCCCTTCTGGACTGCAAAGTTTCTGCCGAGAAATCAGCTGACAGTCATGGGAGTTCCCTTGTAGAAAACTAATTGCTTTTCTCTGCTGCTTTTAAGATTCTCTCTTCACCTTTAACCTTTGCATTTTAATTATGATGTGCCTTGGTGTGGGCCTCTTTGGGTTCAACTTGTTTGGAACTCTGCATTTCCTGGGCTTGTATGCCTATTTCCTTTGCCAGGTTCAGAAAGTTTTCCATCATTATTTCTTCCAATAGATTTTCAACTCCTTGCTCTTTCTCTTCTTCCTCTATGATGTGAATGTTGGTATGCTAGATGTTGTCCCAGAAGCCCCTTAAACTATCCTCATTTTTTTTCATTCTTTTTTTTTATCTTTGCTGTTCTGATTGGGTGTTTCTAATACCTTATCTTCCAAATCACTGGTTTGATTCTCTGCTTCATCTTATTTACTACTGATTCCCTCTAATGTGTCCTTCATTTTATTTATTCTATTCTTCACTTCTGACCTGTTCTTTTTTATGTTTTCCATCTCCATTTTTATGTTTCCTATCTTTGCTAAAGTTCTCACTGAGACACAGACTCTCCTTATAACCAGTGTTTTGAACTCGGCACCTGGTAGAATGCTTGTCTCTATTTTGTTTAGTCCTTCTGGAGTCTTGTTCTATTCTTTCACAGTGACATGTTATCTCCTCATTTTAGCTGTCTCCCTGTGTTTGTTTCTCTGTGTTAGGTAGAGCTGCTATGTCTCCTTGTCTTGGTAGAGTGCCCTTACATAGTAGGTGTCCTGTGGGCCCAGTGGTACATTCTCCCTGGTCGCCTGAGCTGAGTGCTCCAGATCTGTCCCTTGTGTGGGTTATTTGTGCCCTCCTGTTGTAGTTGAACCTTGATTGTTGTTGGTACATCAATGGAGGGGGTTGATCCTCGAGTTGATTGTTTGTGAGGACTGGCCGTGACTACAGTGAAGGAGCTATTATGCAAGTACTGACCCTATAAAGCAAGATTCACTTTAGTTGGACTCTGGTGCCTGTCGAGTGTATTGTTTGTACAGGTGTTTGGGTGGTGCTCTGTTGTGGTCAAGCTGGCCATGGGCATGTTGATTCTGGAGCCTCTTGGGAGGAGATTTGGTGCAGGCCAAGGCCAACCACTGCCTGTGCCCTGCTCGGGACTACTTGGTATGAGCTACAAAGTGGTCTGTTGATGATTTCCTCTTATGCTGGACTTGAAAGTACCTGGGAGAGGCTTAACTGTGAACCAAGACCAGCTACCACTAGTGCTAAGCTTGGGACTGCTTAGCAAGTGGACAGGGCACGCCATAGCCAGATGATGTTTGTTTGAGGTTTGCAAACCTGTGAGAGATTTTCGGAAAGTCCACGGCATGAGCCATAACAGGCCATTCGCATAGGAAATGCACTGGAATTGGCATGGGTGGGCCTGCTGGTTCAGTGGGGCAGGGTTTCAGGGAATCATCAGGGTGAGGTGAATGGTGGTAGCCAGGTTGGTGGAGACCTAGAGATGGTGCCCACCTGTATCTGCACTCTGGGTGGGGAGAGGGCTCAACAAAGGAACAATGGCTTCTGCCAGCACTTCTGAGAGGAAGCTGACCCTCCAACCCTCAGCCTGAAGCCAGACAATTCATTTTCTTCTCATATGTCCCTGGTGCCTTTGGAGCTGCAGCTCTAGCACTGGAGCTCAGAGCAAGTGAGTCAGTCAACAAGTAAGTCTGGGTGCAGGCCATTTAAGGGGAATGCCTGGGGCTCCTGCAGCCCTCTGTCTCACTCAGCCACAATCTCTGCTGGTTTTCACAGCCAGAAGTCATGGGGACTGGTATGGGGCTGGGACCCCTTGCTCCTCAGGGGGACTCTCCACAGCCGAGAGATACCTCCCAATTTTTAACCATTATGTGTGAGTGTGGGACCATTCTGGTCTGCATCTCTGCCCCTCCTACCATTCTCCACGTGACTTCTTCTGTATATCCTTAGTTATAGGACTGCTATTAAGCTAGATTCTCAATGATAACTGGTCTGTAGTTTAGCTCTAATTCTGATGTTGTCATGGGAGAAGTATTAAGCACAGTGTTTACCTACTCTGCCATCTTGACTAGAACTGATATATATTTTTTAAATATCACCATTTATTGAATTGCTCTTCCCTACTTTATTAAATTGTTAAATTATCACCAGCATATACTTCACACAGCATTGTCATGCTCTACAGAGAGTTACAAAGGTTCAAATTTGTCAGTAAACTTTGGAATGGTTTGCTTTTAGCTGACAAAAAGATCCTTTAGTGTCGACAGATTATAGGGAGCCATTTAAAAGTTTTGAGTAAATAATTAGCATGATCACGTGTGCGTTATTTAAAAAAGGTGAATAACATAAACTACAGAGAATAGAGCAGTGAGAGAAAAAGTTTGGAGACAACTATGCCAGGCAGTTGACAGTTCTCTAAATCAGGGATACTCAATCCCTGGGCGGCAGACCTTAAATGATTTGTGTTCTCTCCTGAGTCTTACAGGCATCTTCCTCCTAGCCTTTTTAAAATATATCTTTTTAATAATGTTAGCATATTCCAGGAACCATGGTAAGCATTTTATATACATCATCTCATTAGCTCTCCTCAAACCCCAGTTAGGCAGGCATAACCTTCTTTTTATAAATAAGGAAATTGAGGTCTAGAGATTTCATATAACTTGCTCAAAGTCCCATAGCTAGTGAGTTGGAGGAGGTAGGACTCAAGCCTAAAGATTTGGGGAAAATTAAATGAACATAAAACACCTAAAACAGTGCCTGGATTGGTAAATGGCAGCTTCTCATCCGCTCATCCATCATCAGGCCTTATGAACTTGAAATTCTATATAAAAAATATGCTGACATCATATTAACAAAATATTCCAGCAATAAGAGGAGGTTTATTTAAGTTTAATTGGAAACTATTTTGTCCCTATCACATTTGTGTAAAATGAGCTCCAGCACAGCAGTCAGGAAACCTGGCTTCTAGTCTACCTTTTAGGGCTAGGTAGTTATGTGACCCTGGGCAAGTCACTTGACCACAAAGTTTCTTTGTCTGCATTAACAATCACAAAAAGCAATAATATCCTTCACAGGGTTTTCTGTATAAAAGCAAATCTGAAATGGTTGGAAAAGTCCAAAATTCTATGTGATCGTGTAGATTTCTCAATTAACCTATTTAAATTCTTAGGCCATGAAAATGCTTATGGAAACAAACTCCAACAAACAGTGAATACAGTTTTTTGTTTTAATTTTTTTATTACATCAATTTTCAAACATAAACAAAAGTAAAGAGAATAGTATAATGAACCCTTGTGACCCATTACCTGGCTTCAGTTCAATGATCATCAACTCTACCTTGCTTATTTTATTTATATAGCCTCCCAATATTTTATTTTTCTGTGTGCTTAAAGCATAATCTAAGACATTATATAAACATGGCCCTTTTTATGATGATGAAAATAATGAGGGAATTTTATTTGGTTTTCTTAAATTCTGAGAAAAAAAGTTAATTTTAAAATCTGGCAAAATCCAAGCTGGTATTTATTTCACTTGGTCTTTCTGCTTTTAAAATGTCTTAGAAAGTGAACATTCAATCTAAATAAAATATCAGTTCGCCAATCCAGGTCAAGGGCTAGTGAATTCCAACTGCCTATAGAAGACAAGCAAGTGGGGGTGAGGCTCCAGCTAGTCTATGCAGAGGGCAGCATTTTCATTTCTATGATAACATGATTCATAACATCAAATATTTAGCTGGTTTAGAATATTAAAGCAGTTTTGGCTTGAGGGTAATTCTGACCAGAGATTCAACTATTCTCGACAAACTGAGTGAAGACAAAAAGACTAAGAAATTTTTTTAAAAAGAAATATAAGCAAGTGACACTGCCCACTTAATAAAGAAGGTAGGAACCAATTTCTCCCTAAACCTGAGTCATTGCATTTTTTTCCATGTGTCTAGTTTACAAAGCTCATTGACATTCACAATCCACAGCCTAATGATATATGTAGGGTGGGCGTTCATGTACACATTTGTACAAATGAGAAAGTGAAGCCTCTAGGGGTCACACTATCTGAAAAGTGACAGAGCTAGGGACCAGAGCCTAGTTTTCATTTCCTATGTCAGGGCTGGCTCCCTATGTAAGCAAGTATACTGAAAAAGAATGGATTTCCTCACCTTCTATTTCCAATCTCCTTGGGACTTAACGAGTACCTGTACTCTGTAGCAGCTCAGTAAATATTTCTTGCCTGTCTGACTACCTGCAAAATAATGAGGAAAAACAGTTATAGGTAGAAAGAAAAAAATTAGAGAAACAATTAAAGAAAGGGGAAAAATATTAATAAGCTTAGCAAATAAAATGTAATCTAGAAAAAATGGAAACCCGAGGAAAAACATATTAAACAGCAATAAAAAGTCATTAAAAAAGATTTGAAGGCCATACATCAAAAAGCTGATGGTGGTGGTAATAACAACTGCAACTTCTACCACTTAAATTTACTAGGCTGTGTGGTAAGCCTATTAACCTTCCGTGATAGAGAAGTAATATTATTATCCCCATTGAATGGATGAAGAAAGTGGGACTCAGAGAGGTTAAGCAACTTGCCCAAAAGTATAAAGCTAATAAGGATAGAGCTAGGATTCCAACCTAGATAGTGTTACTCAATTTTCATTTTTAAAATATTTTCTATGCTTTGCAAATTTCCTACAATAAGCACATATTACCTTTATTTCTTAATCCTATAGCTTTCATTGTGTATAGAAATAACTTTGTCATTACATCATTAACCATACTTAATTACTATTTCTACTCACCATTTTTATGATACCTCAAGTAGACTGTTAAGAGCCTGTGTCTCAGGGAGTGTCATGTTTTAATGGTTATTATAGCTGCTCGATGAATATTTCTTAAATGCATGGACAACGGATAGAAAAATGTGGGAGTGTGAGGTAAAACAACTACCACACACACACACACACACACATACACATGCAAAATGTTTAGGGAGGTGATGAAAGAGATAGGTGAGTAATAGAAAAAGAGGCACAGAAATATAATGATCAAGAACAGATGTATGTGGGACATAGGTAGAAAGACAAACATAACAAAACAAGGTAAATAAAAAAGCTTGTTATAAAGAAGTCAGTTTTAGTGAACTTGTAAACTAAAATTGGAGCTAAAATGCATTAACAAAGAGAAGCCAGTCACAGGTGAGAAAGTAGTTTTTAAAGATAGGGTATTTAAGTTTTTTAAATAGAAATATCATTTTGAAGTACCCTATGAGAGGGGGAAGTACTAAAATTGTTTTTCTGGCAAAGCCTGTCCCTTTATCCAACAATTATCCTAAGATACTTGAGATCTCATCTCCATAAATTCAATAAGCAATTGGAGCCACTTTCTCTTTTAAAGCCAGATGCAGAAACAAAAATTACAATCATTTCCTATATTGCAGATATTAGCTGGCCAGTTGAAAGCCACCTGCACTCATAATTCACATCACCAGAGCTTGGCATCTAGAAGGCTCAAAATCCTGTCCTCTCTGCCACATACTTCTGCCATGCAGAAGCCAATGTCAGATAACCAAAAGTGAAGTTTAAGTTTGCAGCTGGCCCATGTTATTTGGTGGTGATCTTTTTATGGTTCCTGTTCTTTTTTGAATTAAAGAATAATAATTACTTATATACAAAGTTAAACATAAAATAATACTGATAGCAAATAACGGCAGTTCCCTGCTCCACCACTCCCTATCACTCTCATAAGAAGCAATGCTTTTCTGCAGTTTTAGCTATTTCTCCTGGTTTATACATTATATAATCTAAATAATATGCCTAAATGAATATTACAATTTTAGATGTTATCTATTGACTTTCTGTTGCAATAGTTAAGGATTTACCTTTATTGTCCTTTTCCCTCACTCGATCCCATATCCTTTGCTTCCCTCAGTCCTTCTTGGTTTGATTTAACCAAACCAAGTTTACATGATTATAACTATGTAATTATTGTTCACTGCTAAGCAACGTAGTTAATTATTGTTAGTCTTTTAGTTAGTGTTAGCATATTATTGTTAGTCTTTTGATTTTTTCTGACATTAATAACTGCTTCAGTATTTCATTTTTTGAGATTTCTGTATTTCTATTGCTATTTTTATCCAAGTGTTCTAACAGTTCTGTAAAATACCCATCAATAATTTTCCAAATACTCCAACCCCTTTATAATCTGCTGGTTCCATATTCTCCCTGAAGATTGCCCCCTCACAGCTCTCGGTTCCCCTAATACAAACTTGACCAGTTATCTCCCAGCCTGGAACATGACTGTCCTCCTTGGACTTCCTCTCACCATTCCCTGGAATTGGATTCTTTATTTCCTGGATCTCATACTGTGTCTTCCTCTTTCTTGGTTTACTCTCTCATTATAGTAGAGTACAATCTCCAATAGCTTCCAGAGAAAGAGTTCATCAGAGGAATTTTTTGAGACCTTGCATATTCTACACTAATAGTTAACATGGGCGTGATTGGATAGCTATATAATTTTAATATGAAAATCACTTTCCATTAAAAAATTAGACATTTATGGTCAATGGATTTTCAACAAAGGTGTCAATACCTTTCATTGTGGAAAAAGTCATCTTTTTAACAAATAGTGCTGGGACAACTGAATATACAAAGTGGAATAATGAAGTTGGACCCTTGACTCAAACCATACACATAAACTCAAAATGGATCAAAGACCAAAATGAATCAAAACAGCTGAAACTATAAAACTCTTAGAAAAAAAAACATAGATATAAATCTTCATGACCTTAGATTAGGCAATGGTTTCATTTGCCCACACAATCAAAGAACAAATACATAAGTGGGACTCCATCAAAATTAAAAACTTTTGTGCTTTTAAGAATACTATCAAGAAAGTGAAAGACAACCCATAGAATGGAAATAAAATATTTGCAAATATATCTGATATGGGACTTATATCTAGAATATATAAAGAATGTTTATAATTCAATAATAAAAAAAAGATTACCCAATTAAAAGTGGGTAAATGATTTGAATAAATATTTCTCAAAAGAAGATATGCAAATGGCAAATAAGCACATGAAGAGAGGCACAACATCGTTAGCTGCCAGGGAAATCCAAATCAAAACCACATATAAGTACTACACACTCACTAGGATGGCTACAATAGGAAAAAAAACTAAAAATGTGTCTCAAAGATGTGAAAAAATTAGAATGCTCATGCATTGCTTGTGGGAAGGTAAAATGGTGCAGCTGCTTTGGAAAGCAGTTTGTCAGTTCCTCAAAAAGTTATAGAGTTATCATCTGACCCAAAAATTTCATTCTTATACCCAAAAAACTCAAAACATATGTCCACACAAAAACTGGTACACAGACATGCATAGCCACATTATCCACAACAGGCCAAAGTGGAAACAACCCAAATGTCCATCAATTAATAAATGGATAAACAGAATGAGATACCATGGAATATTATTCAGTCACAAAAAGGAGTGAAGTACTGATACATGCTGCAACATGGGTGAACCCTGAAAACATAATGTTAAGTGAAATAGACACAAAAGGCTACATATTGTAGGATTCCATTTATACGAAATGTCCAAAATAAGTAAATCCACATGGATAGAATGTAGATTAATCATTACCAGGACCTGAGGGATGTGGGAATGGGGGTATGGAGAATGACTGCTAATGAGTACAAGATCTCTTTTCAGGGTAATGAAAATGTTCTAGAATTAGATAATAGTAGTGGTTGCACAACTGTATGAATATACTAAATGCCGATGGATTTTACGCTAAATTTTTTTTAAACAAACTTAAAATAATCTATTGGGGGTATTTATGTTGAACTGTTTCTGGGAGTTTGTATTCTTTTCCATTCATCTAAGTGCCTATTCCTCAGACAATACCATGCTGTCTTACTTACTGTAGCTATACAGGAAGTCTTTTAAAAAAAAAAAAGAACAGTAATTCCTCACACTTTATTCTTTTTAGCCATCCCAGTACCTTTGCCTTTTCATACAGTTTCAGAATAACCTTGATTATATGTACAAAATATATTGCTGGAGTTTTGATAAGAATTGCATTACACCTATAGATCAATTTGAGGAGAGTTGATATTTTTACTATACTGAATCTTCCAGTCCATGAGAACATTATGTCTCTCCATTTATTTAGTTCTTTGATTTCTTTCATTTGTGCTTTGGAAATTTCAGCATATGTCATACAGATACTGTAATTGTTTTAATAGATTTATATTTAAGTATTCCAATTTTTTTGAAGTGATTATAAATAGTATGTATTTTTAATTTTTGTTTCCACACGTTCTTTGCTAGTATACAGGAATATGACTTGTGCGTGTTGATCTTGTACATTGTGACTTTGCTGAACTCATTTATTAATACTACAACTTTTTTAGATTATTTTTCTACACAGATAATCAGTAGTACAATCTGAAAATAGGGATATTTTAATTTCTTCCTTTCCAATACATATACCTTTTATTTCATTTTCTTGCCTTATTGAGCTGGCTAGGACTTCCACTTCTATGATGAGTAAGAGTGGGAAAAGCAGACACCTTTGCCTTGTTCCTGATCTTAAAAGGAAAACACTCAACCTTCACTTTTAAGTATCATGAAAGCAGCAGGATTTTTATGGATACTCCTGATCAAGCTGAGAAACTTCCTCTCTATATTTACTTTTCTGGGAGGTTTTTCAAAATCATGAATGGGTGTTGAATTTTGTCAAATGCATTTTCTGTATCTATTGATATGATCATGCAATTTTTCTCCTTTAGCCTGTTGGTGTAGGAGATTCCTGGAATAAACCTCACTTAATTGTGATGTATAATTCTTTTTATATAATTATTCTAAGAATTTTGTTGAGAAATTTTGCATCTAAGATCATGAGAGACACTGGTCTGTGGTTTTCCCTTTTTTGTACTGCCTTTGTCTGGTTTTGCTATTAGGGTAATATTGGCTGCATTATAGTGAGTTGGCAAGTATACTGTCCTCTTCTATTTTCTGAAAAAGATTGTGGAGCTAATTTTTCTCAAATGTTTGGTAGAATTCTCTAGTAAAAAGATTAGGGTTGAGGGACATTTTTAGGAAAGCTTTTAAATTACGAATTCAATTTCTTTAATAGTTATAGGAATACTCATACTATATATTTTGTACTGCATGAGTTTTGGTAGTTTGTGTTTTTCAAGGAATTGATCCATTTCATCCATGTCTTTGAATTTATGACAGTAGAATTGTTCATTATATTACTTTAATAAAGGATCTGCAGTAATATCCCGATTTGTTCCTGATATTGGTAATTCGTATCTTATCTGTTTCAGTCTTGCTAGAGACATCAATTTTATTGATAATTTCAAAGAACTAGCATTTCGTTTCATTGATTTTCTCCATTGTTTCCTATTTTCAATTTTGTTTATTTCTGCTTTTTGTTATTTTCTTTCTTCTTGCTTTTGGTTTTAGTCTTCTTTCTTTAGTTTGAGGTAGTCACTTAAATTATTGATTTGAGGTCCTTCCCCTTTCTTATTTTCCATATTTAGTGTTATAAATTTTCCTCTCAGCAAGAACTCTGTACGGAGCTGTTAAACTTTTTGTTGTTCATTTTGTCATACTGTATTTTTTCCCACAAGATTCCTACTTTAATGCCACTCCTATCAGTATAGCAAAGTCCAGGTAATTTTTAGCATTTTATTTTATTTTATTTTATTTTATTATTAGTTTCAAGTATACAGTATATTAGTTAGACATTTATATAGTTTAAGAAATGATACCCCCTATTACTCTATCACCCTTCTGGCTCTACACATAGCCATTACATTACTGCTGATTACATTTTCTATGCCGTGCTCTCTAACCCCATGACCATCTATCCACTACTAATTTATATTTCTTTAACCCTTCACCCCTTTCTCCAAGCCCCCAAACCCCTCCCCTCTGGTCATCACCAGATTGTCCTCTATATTTGCGAGTCTGTTTTCAATTAGTTTGTTCTTTTTGTTCCTTAGATTCTGTATATGTGAAATCATATAGTATTTATCTTTGTCTGACTTATTGCACTCACTCAGCACAATAACCTCTAGGTCCATCCATATCGTTGCAAATGGTTGGATTTCATTGTTATGGCTGAGTAATATTCCTTTGTATACATGAAACGTAATTTCTTTATCCAATCATCTGTTGATGGACACTTAGTTTGCTTCCATATCTTGGCTACGGTGAATAGCACTGTGATGAACATAGGGATGTATAGATCTTTATGAATTACGATTTTGGTTTCTCTAGATAAATACCCAGAAGTGCAATTGCTGGGTCAAGGGTACATCCATTCTTAATTTTTTGAGGAACCTCCAGACCTTTTTCCATAGCGGCTGTACCAATTTGCAATCCCACCAACAGTGCATGATGGTTCCCTTTCCTCCACATCCTTGCCAAAACTTGCCATTGGTATTCCAACAGGAGTTGCACTGAATCTGTAGATTGCTTTGGGTAGTATGCACATTTAAACAATATTAATTCTTCCTATCCATGAGCAGAGTATATGCTTCCATTTATTTGGATCTTCTTTGGTTACTTTCTTCAATGTCTTATAATTTTCTGAGTACAGGTCTTTCACCTCCTTGGTTAAATTTATTCCTAGGTATTTTATTTTATGTAATTGTAAATGGGATTGTTTCCTTAATTACGCTTTCTGATAGTTTCTGAATATTAATTCTGTGTCCTACAATTTCACTGAATTTATTTATCAGTTAGAAGAGTTTTGGTGGAATCTTTAGGGTTCTCTCTATATATTATCATGTCATCTGCAAATAATGACAGTTTTCTTCTTTTCCAATATGGATGCCTTTTATTTCTTTTTCTTGTCTGATTGCTGTGGCTAGGATTTCCAATACTCTATTGAATAAAAGTTGCAAAAGTGGGCATCCTTGTCTTGTTCCTGGTCTTAAGAAAAATGCTCTGAGCTTTTTTTCCATTGAGTATGTTAGTTGTAGGTTTCTCATATATAGCTTTTTTATGTTCAGGTATGTTCCCTCTATTCTTGTTTTGCTGAGAGGTTTTATCATAAATGGATGCTGAATTTTGTCAAATGCTTTTTTCTGCATCTACTGATATGATCATATGATTTTTATCTTTCATTTTGTTTATGTTGTGTATCGTGTTAACTGATTCACAGATATTTTTTTATATTTATTTATTTTAATTAGTTTCAAGTATGCAGTACATTGGTTAGACATCTATATACTTCATAAAACAATCCCTCCAATTGCTCCCTCCCTCCTCTGACTCTCCATCTAGCCAACATATTAATGCTAACTGCATTCCCTAGGCCATGCTCCCCATCCCTATGACCATCCATTGGCTACTAATTTGTACTTTTTTAATCCTTCACCCCATTCTCCCAGCTTCCCAAACCCCTCCCCTCTGTCTGTCACCAAATTGTTCACTATATTTGTGAGTCTGTTTTTTATTAATTTGTTCTTTTTATTCCTTAGATTCTGCATATAAGTGAAATCATATGGTATTTATCTTACTCTGTCTGACTTACATACCTTCTAGGTCCATCAAAGCAGTATCTTTTTCCACCCCCTTCCTTTTAATCTGTGTGTGTCTTTTAATCTCAAGTGAGTCTCTTGTAGGCATCATACGTAGGGGTCTTATTTTCTTATCCATTCAGCCCCTCTATATTTTAGTCGGAGCACTTAATTCTTTTCCATTTGAGCTACTTATTGATAGGAATGTAGTTGTTACCATTCTTTATTCCTGTTTTTTGATACATGTGTTTTCTTTTTAAAGAAGTCCCTCCAACATTTCCCGTAATACTGGCTTGGTGGCGGTAAATTCCATTCGCTTATTTTTGTCTGGGAAGCTCTTTATCTGTCCTTCAGCTCTAAATGATAGCTTTGCTGGATAAATTATTCTTGGTTGTAGATCCTGGGTTTTTATTCTTTTGGAAATATTTTTTGCCAGGTCCTTCTGTCCTGCATAGTCTCCCTTGAGAAATCAGCTGCCAGTCGTGTGGGTCTTCCCTTACATGTAATTATTTGTTTTTCTCTTGCTGCTTTTAAATTTTTTCTTTGTACTTAAACTTTGGCATTTTAATTATGATGTGTCTTGTTGTGGGTCTCTTTGGATCCCTGATTTTTAGAATCCTCTGACTTCCTGGGGTTTTATGTCCATTTCCTTCACCAAGTTATGGAAGTTTTCCATCATTATTTCTTCAAACAGCTGTTCAACATCTTGATTTTCCTCAGTTACGCCGATCAGACAGATATTTGGACCCTTAATAGTGTCCCATATGCTCCTTAAATTATTTTTATAGTCTTGGCTTCTTACCTCTTGCCATTCTGATTGCATGTCCTTGGCTTTCCCATCTGCTAGATAGGGCATTTGATCCTTTTCTTTATTCACTTTGTTTATTCCATTTAATATACTTCTCATCTCAGTAACTGTGTTCTTCATTTCAGACTGGTTCCCTTTATAATTTCCATTTCCATTTATATGATTTTTTTTATCTCTTTGTTGAAGTTCTCTACACTTTCTAAAAGTTCATCGAGCAGTGTTTTGAACTCTGCATCTGTTAGATTACTTGACTTCATTATATCTGGATCTCTGTTCTGTTCTGTCATATGGTTTCTGCTTCTTTGTCTTCCCATCTTGGCTGCCTTTCCGTGTCTGTTTCTATGTACTAAGCAAAGTGTGGATATGCGAAGTAGGTGTCCAGTGACACAGTCCTGAGAGGGGTTCAGATGCAGGCCAAACTTAGCCCCAGCCTGTGCCTCTCCAGGGCCACCTGTTAAGATTCAGCAAGCAATCCACAGATGCTGTGCATATAATAGTTGTCTCAGAAGGCCACGCCATAAACCAAGGCCAGCTGCCACCAGTGTGGGTCTTGGAGCTGCTAAGAAAGGAGCACCTGACTAAGCTAGGACACACCTGAATGTGGCTTGGGTGGGGCTGAGAGTTGGAGGAGGCGGGGTTTCAGGGAATCCTCTGGACTGAGCAACCTCTGTTATCCAGTTTGATGACGTCACAGCTATGGCAGCACTGTGTCCAGGACACTGGTATGCGGGAGGATTCAACAGGGAACAATGGATACCATCAACACTCCTGTACAAAGGAAGTCTTGCTTCAGCCCTCACTCCAACAATGTCTCCCTGTAAGTCCCTTGTGCCCCTGCGTGCAGCCAAATCAGCACTGGTGCTCAGAGTGGGCAGGTCTGTCACTGAAAATCGACTCATGGACTTGGCCCCTTTAAGAGGCATCTACAGCTGCCAATGCTGCAGCCTCCGTCTCACTCAGCTGCTCAAAACCAGGTTGCCCTGCATCCTCACACCATCCTACCTTCTGCCATTGCAGGGTGATTTCTTGGATTTATCCCTATTCATATGGCTTGTTCATCTAGATACTAGGTGATTTTCTTTGCTCTTTGCTCCTTGTTTCTGTCACAACTTTGATTTGGTCTCCAGAGGGATGAACAGAGCCTCTATCATCTATGCCATTTTTTTAATCTCCGATTTGCAAATATTGAATCAACCTTGTATCCCAGGAATAAATCCCACTTGATCATGGTATGTGATCTTTCTGATGTATTGCTGAATTCAGTTGCTAATATGTTCTTGATAATTTTGCATCTGTGTTCATCAGGGACATCAGCCTATAATTTTCTTTTCATAATATTTTTGTCTGGTTTTGGAATCAGGGTAATAATGGTGGCCACATAAAATGAGCTTGGGAGCCTTCCCTTCTTCTTTAATTTTTTAAAATAGTTTGAGAAGGATAGGTCTTAATTCTTTGCATTTTTGGTAAAATTCACCTGTGAAGCCATTTGGTTCAGGACTTTTGTTATGCTGAGAGTTTTTTAATGACTAATTTGATTTCATTAGTAGTAAACTGTTCAGATTTTCCTTCTCTTCTTGACTCGGTCTTGGGAGTTGTATGTTTCTAGGAATTTATCCATTTCTTCCCGATAATCCAATTTATTGGCATATAATTGTTTGTAGCATTTTCTTATAATCCTTTGTATTTCTGTGGTGTCAGCTGAACTTTTCCTCTTTCATTTCTAATTTATTTGGGTTGTCTCTCTTTTCCTGATGAATCTGGTGAAAGGCTTATCAATTTTGTTTATCCTTTCAAAGAACCAGTTCTTGGTTTCATTAATCTTTTGTATTGTTTTTTCAGACTCTATTTCATTTATTTATTTCTGCTCTCATCTTGATTTAATTATTTCCTTCCTTTTACTCACTTTAGGTTTTATTTGCTGTTCTTTATCCAGTAGCTTTAAGTGTAAAGTTAGATTTTTTATTTATGTTTTTTCGTGTTTCTTGAGGTAGGCCTGTATTGCAATAAATTTCCCTCTTAGGACTGCTTTCGCTGTGTCTCATAGACTTTGGGTCATTGTGTTTTCACTTTCATTTTTCTCAAATTGTTTTAAATTCTCCTTGATCTCATTGGTCACTCGTTCACTGTTTAGTAGCATGTTATTTTGTCTTCATGTGTTTGTTTATTTTCAGATTATTTTTTGTAATTGATTTCTAGTTTCCTATCATTGTAGTCAGAGAAAACTCTTGATATGATTTCATTTGCATGAAATATCTTTTCCCCATCCCTTTACTTTCAGTCCGTGTGTCTTTCAATCTGAAGTGGGTCTCTTGTAGGCAGCATATGTAGGATCTCATGTTCTTACCCATTCAGCCACCCTATGTCTTTTGATTGGAGCATTTAATCCCTTTACATTGAAAGTAATTATGGACAGGTACATAGTTATTGCCACTTTATTACTCATGTTTATGTTCTATTTTTTCCATTCTTCTTCTTAAAGAAATCCCTTTAACATTTTTTTTTTTTGTAATAATGGTTTGGTGGTGATAAACTCCTTTAACTTTTTCTAGTCTGGAAAGTTCTTTATCTTTCCTTCAATTCTAAATGATAGCCTTGCTGAGTAGAGTAATCTTGCTTGTAGGTCCTTGCTTTTCATCACTTTGAATATTTCATGCCAATCCCTTCTAGCTTGCAATATTTCTCTTGAGAAATCAGCTGGTAGTCTTATGGGAGCTCCCTTGGAGATAACGACTTTTCTCTTGCTGCTTTTAAGAGTCTCTCTTGGTCTTTAACCTTTGACATTTTTTTTTAGGCAAGGTAACCCTTGGTTGACCTCACAGATTACAAGGACCTTTTCAGCTTACAATCCCTTATTTTTTATGCCTACAGTACATGGTCTTCCTAGGTGGTCTCTCCATCAAAATACTAACCAGGCCTGACCCTGCTTAGCCTCCAAGATCAGATGGAATCGGGCTTGTTCAGGGTAGCATGGCTGCAGACAATCTTTGACATTTTAATTATGATGTGTCTTGGTGTAGGCTCCTTTGGGTTCATATTGTTGGGGATGCTCTGTACTTCCTGTGCTTGTATGTCTATTTGCTTCACCAGGTTAGGGAAGTTTTCCATCATTATTTCTTCCAATAGGTTTTCGATCCCTTGCTCTCTCTGATTGTGTGTTTTCTGCTACTTCGTCTTCCAAATGACTGATTAAATCCTCTGCTTCATCTAATCTACTGTTGATTCTTCATAAGGTATTCTTCATTTCAGTTATTGTATTCATTTCTGACTGCTTCTTTTTGATGGTTTCTATGTCCTTTTTATGCTTATTATCTCTTTTTTGAAGTTCTCACTAAGTTCCTTGAGAATGTTACATCTAGTTTTAAGTTCTTTGAGCATCCTTATAACCATTGTTTCAAACTCTGTATCTGGTACATTGCCTGTCTCCATTTTGTTTAGTTCTTTTTCTGTAGTTTTCTCTTGTTTTTTTTTTTTTTTTCATTTAGAACATGTTTCTTTGTCTCCTCATTTTGGCTGCCTCTCTGAGTTTGAGCCTATCTATGAGGTAGATGTTCTATTTCTCCCAATCTTGGTAGAGTGACCTTATGTAGCAGATGTCCTGTGGAGCCCAGTGACACAGTCTTCCTGGTCACCTGAGCCAGGTGCTCCAGGAGTGTGTCTTGTGCAGGTTGTGTGTGTCCCTCTGCTGTATTTGAGCCTTGATTGCTGTTGGCACATCAGTGGATGGGATTGACCCTCAGGCTGACTGGCTGTGTAGACTGGCCACAGTCACACCATACAAGCTGTTCTGCGGGCCAACCCCACTGAGCAGGATTCGCTCCAGCAGATTCTGGTACCTGCAAAAATCACCTTTGTGTATGCTGCTTGTGGAGCTAATCAGGTGGTCCTCTGCTGTGGTATAAAGCCAGCCGCCAGGTGTGTTGGTTCTGAGGCCTTTGAGAGGGGTTCCCATGCAGGCCAAATTCAGCCGCTGCCTGTGACTCGTCCAGGGCTACCTTGTAGGAGCTACAGTGATCCACAGTTGGTAGCTTCCTCAGCTCAATCTGGAGGTGCATAGGAGAGGCCACGCTGTGAAGTGAGGTCAGCTACCACTAGTACCCAACCTGGGGCAGTTCAGAAAAAGTCCCATGGCACCCCATGTCCTGACGCTGTCTGAGGGCTGCTTAGATGGCTCAGCCACTGAATGTACCTTGGGAGTATGTGAGTTGGGTGAGGCAGGGTCTCAGAGAGTCACTAGGGTGGGGCCTTGGTGTTCACCAGTTTAATACAGATTCAGATTTAGCACCAGTGCTGAACCTGGGGCCACTCAGCAAAAGGCTTAGAGCATACCATAGGCCAGCTGCCCCCTGCTTGTAGCCCACAGACCCCCAAGAGTTGTCCAAGGAAGACTACAGCACATACCAATTCCATCAGCCTGCTACTGCAAGAGCTTCTGGCAGTGCACAAGTTGGATGGGGTGGGGTTCTAGGGAGTCCCTAGGGTGAAGCAAGTGGATTTTACCAGTCCAATGCAGATTTAGATTTTGCCACATGGGAGTAGAGCTCAACACAGGAAAGATGCTGCCCACCCACTGGCTGCAGGGGAGGATGTCTTGACACAGGGACAATGGCAGCTGTCCCTCCAGCCCTTGTCCTGAAGCCACAAAACTCAGTCTCTCCCTGTATGTCTCTCGTGTCTCCCAAGCCACTGTTCCTCCACTGGAGCCCAGGGCGAGTGCTGTGAATGAGTGAGTCTGTGTTCAGGTCATGTAAGAGGACATATGAGTTTTCAGCAGCCTTCCATCTCACTCAGATGTATGGAATCCCAACCGATTTTCACAACCAGATGTTGTAGGGGTGCCTCTTCCCAGCATTAGTGCTCTGGGATGGGGAGCCTGGTGTGGGGCTGGGACTCCTCGCTCCTCAGGAGGGACCTCTGCAGCCAAGAGATCCCTCCAGATTCTCAACCACCACATGTGGGGGGTGGTGCCAGCCTGTTTCCTGTCTCGCCTCTCCTACCATCTTGATGTGGCTTCTTTATATTTTATTTATAAGACTTCTGTTCAGCTAGTTTTCAAATGGTTCTCCAGGTTGATTGTCCTATAATTTAGTTGTAATTTTAATGTGGTCATGGGAGGAGGCAAGCACAGTGTTTACCTATTCTGCTATCTTGATTGGAACTCTATGCACTTTCAGATTTAGTAGATTTTGCCAATTTGTTGTCCAAAGTACTTGCTCCATTCTAAGCACTTTATATGTGTCAACTTGTACCCTCACTATGACCATAGGAAACAAATACTGTTGTACTCATTTCTACAGATGAAGAAACTGAAGTTAAGTGACTTGCCCAAGGTCACATGGCTAGCAAGGTACAGAGCTTGTATTTGATTAGAGACAGTCTGGTTTCAACACTCATGCTTTCAACCACCACACTGTTCTGTCTCCTATCCCAACCCACTATCGTTTTATTTTGCATTTCCCCCATTTCTAATGAGGTTGAACATCTTTTATCCTTTTTTTTTTCAGAAACACTAAGTACTATAGAAGCAGTGAATATTTAAAAAGATCCATGGCCCACCCACAATGGCAATGAATACTCATAGATGCCAGGGGCCTGATCCATGGCCTCCATGACAACATGAGGTTTAGAAAACTACTGAAATTGATGAACTGATTTTGAGGTGTAACATCTTTTTAAAATTAGTTTTATTTTTATTAAAGATATATATCTATATCTATATCTATATATAGATATAGATATAGATATAGATATAGATATATACCTTGTGTAAATATATAACTTGATCTACAAAACTTGTTAAGGAAGGCAATAGTCCTTTCCCTTAGACATCTTGTGGTGCCAGAAAGTAAAGAAGTGTCACAGAATGATGGGGACATCTCAAAAGAACACAGAAACCAGTGGGCTACCAAAAGTGAAATGAAATCTTTTGTTCATCAAAATAAATTATGATAGTAATACAGTATAATTCATTAAATAAAATAAGAACCCACGAGTCTATACTGATATTAACTCACTAATTATTTAGTTAATTAAATATTTGGTAAGAAGGAAAATTTCTTCCTTAGAGTAAAATGCAAACTAATAAATCTAGAAGGAATGATGAAGTTAAAAAATCATCAATGTATGGTAGAATTAGTAAGTGAAAGTGTTAAGAGGCAAAGAATATTTATGTAATATCAAAGTAGTTCCCTACAATTACTTATCAATTACAAAGGGGAAATGGTAATTTTACAGTGAGGGAACCTGGTGCTTACTACCTGTCTTAGTCCATTTGGGCTGCTATAACAGAATACTATAGAATGGGTGGCTTATAAACAATAAACATTTATTTCTCACAGTTCTGGAGACTGGAAAGTCTAATATCATGGCTCTGGAAGATTTGGTGTCTGATGAGCACCTGCTTCCTCATACATGGCCTTCTCACTGTAAGCTCACATGGCAGAAGGGGCAAGAGAGCTCTCTAGGGCCTCTTTTATAAAGGCACTAATCCCAATAATGAGGGTTCCACCTTCATGACCTAGTCACTTCCTAAAGGACTCGCACCTCCTAATGCCATCACCTCAGAGGTTAGGATTTCAATATATGAATTTGTATTGGGACACAAACATTCAGACCATGAAACTACCTAAATCAAGTGATCAAAGCTAACAACAGCAGTGTTGACACAAACTGACATATATCTCCTGATATTACAAACTGAGAAGGACACAGTCCCACTTTTGTTATTCTTGCTGATCTAACCACTTGGAAAAAGCAGAAAATACAAATTTACAGATAATATACAAATTATTGGCCTATAGTCTTCAAATATTATAAGATCAAAAATAAAAAATAAAAGACAAAGAGAAACTGAGGAACTATTCCAGATTAAAGGAGATTAAGAAGACATGATAATTAAACGCAATGCATATCTTAGATTGGATCCAGAACCCATAGAAAAAGAAGCTCTAAAGAACAGAATTAGACCAATTGTTCAAATTGAATATGAATTATGGTTTAGATAATAATATTATTTCGATGCTACATTTTCTGGTTTTGATAATCATACTTTGGTTATATAAAGAATGACCTTGTTAGGAAATACAGCCTGAAGTATTTAGGAGTAAATGGACATGGCATTCTCATTACTTTCAAATGGTTCATGAGGGAGAGAAAGAAAAATAAAGGAACTATCCCTCACAGAATGAGTACAATAGGGAGCATATCTGGCCAAGCAGTGTATCTGGTCAACCAATTTGTGTAGAGAAAAATGTGGCCTGAGGTGAAAATATATACAGATTATTAGGGAGTGATCAATGGCTAGCCATCTATCAGGGGCTTGGAAGGAAAGGGACTGGAAGATCTGAAACAAGTAATCCTGCATAGAGGCATGTGGATGGATATGTGGGAGTGGGTACAAATAGGCACCACAGAAGTAGCACCAAACAATCAAGTAGACAAAATAGCTTCACCAGTTAACATTAGCCAGCCATTGTCACCACCCACTCCAGAACTTCCAAGATGGACCTATGAATGGAATGGTCATGGTGACAAAGACAGAAGCCACATATGGGTCCAGTCACATGAACTCCTACTTTAGAAGTCCAATCTAGTATTGCTACTTCTGAATATTCACCTTATCTTCAATAGAGACCAATGCTGTACGGCACTATTCCTTGAAAAATAGTGGCCACTTGGTGGCAAACTGGCTATATTGGGCTCTTTCACCCTGGAAGGGCCAAGTAGTTGATCCTCACAGGGATAGATCATTGTTTAAGCATAACTTTGCTTTTCCTGTTTGCAGAGCCTCAGCCAGAACCACTATCTATGGGCTTATGGAATTCCTGATCCATAGGCCTGACACCTCACACAGCATAGCATCTGACCAAACTACCCCTTTACAGCAAAGGAGGTGCAGGAGTGGACCAATTACATGGGGTCCACTGTTCATATCACATACCACACCATGCAGAGGTAGCTGGTCTCAAAGAATGCTGTAACAATCTTCTAAAGGTACAACTGAAGTGTCAGCTTAGGAGAAACACTCTGAAAATAGAGAGAAAACCTCGAAGGTATAGTGTATTAGTTAAACCACAGGCCTGTTTATGCTGCTGCACTCCAATATTAAGGATACATGAACCCAGAAACCAAGGAATAGAAGCAGGAGCGGCCTCAGTTACCTGCATTCCTAATGACCTATTGAGGGACTTATTCTTTCTATCCCCTCATCTCTGGCCTCTACAAGGGTAAGGCCCTGTTTTCCAAATGGAGTGCATGCTTTCCACGGGACACAACAAAGGTTTCAATGAACTACAAGTCAGAGCTGATTCCATGGCACTTTGTAATCCTTGTGCCTAAGTACAAGAAGGTGAGAGGAGTCACCGTCCTGGCAAGGGAAATAGGTCCTGTTGTTCTGGAGGAGGCAGGATGGCTTTTACACAATGATGGCAGTGAGGAGTTGTGTGTAGATCCCAAGTGGCTCACATGGATACTTCCTGGTACTTCCTTGCCCCATTGTAACTGTGAATGGAGAAGTACTGCAATCACAGACAGACAGGGTCTCACACCACTCAAGAATGAAGGTTTGGGTCCCATTACAAGGTAATGACCAAGACCTGCTGAGGAGACACCTGAGGGCAAAGTGAATTTAGAAATGGATAGTGGAGGAGGGAGAGGATGAGTGCCAGTTGTGCCCCCAAGACCAACTGCAATAACTGGGGTTGTAGTCCTTCTGACTAACCATCTTCTTTTGAGCTTTCCCTCAGAAAGAAATGTCCATAGGAACTATACAGAAGCTTCTCCACAAACCTGTGAAGAAAAGTAGATCTGTGATCCCAAAGGGTGGACAGTGGCAGCCATAAGAATGCATCTCATATACCTCCTACTACAGAGGGCATAACTGACAAAGGACCTCAGCTGCCACACTCTGAAATCTATTGGAGGTTATTGTGCCAAGGCCACATCTCCCACTGACTGCTCCCTCACACTGACTGAGTTGGAAATGCAGGACTGCTCTGTCATCTGACCTTGGTTCAGACTCCCTGAAAGCGAGGAGCACCTTACACTAGATGGCTATCCAGAATACTCTCACTCAAGCTTTTCTCCTCGTCTCCTTCATCCAGAGTCAGAATTGCATTACACCCTGATCGTACTCTCAGATTCTCCAAGCTCCCTCCTTATTTCCTTTCATAATAACGTATATCTCCAAAGTCTTAAATTGCCCTCCTGAATTCTTAAAGCATCAGAACAAAAATCTGTCCTGACAGCAATCACAGCTGTGTCCTAAACCTCACCTACAATAGGGAAGAAGTAGATCAACATAGTGTCTACAGGGTTAGGATGTGACCTGGGGTTCTTTATAACAATGTTTTAATAATGTATGGCCTTCCTTAGCTGTCTTCACCCAGATTTGATGTTTTCTTAAAATGTGAAGATATTGTTTTTAAATGACCCATTTAAAATATAATGAGTTACAAACAAGATATGTTCGAAACGTCTGACAGTGCATACTTAAACTAGTAATAGACAAACAGAGTGAACCACTTTAAGAGAGTACTGTAAGAATAGTGAATGTGCCAGGGAGGTGCTTGCAATTATGCCACTTGTAAACTACTACCAAGATGCTATATTAAGATAGTGGCATTATGGTTTATGTTTCCCCTTTGCTTTCCAAGCTTACTTTTAATGCTGTTATAACATTTTTGTCAGTAGCTATGTTTGTACGTATGTATGTACATCCTACTTTGATGCATGAAAACACAGTGATACTGTTTTAGCAAATTACAATTTTAAAAGTTGTCAGCAGGGAGACATCATGATGCAGTTGAATGAGGACTAGTTTGACAAATCTGGGGACCTAGATTTTAACCTCAGTTCTGCCACCATGGTCCAGTAATGTCTCTACTCTGTGCCTTGATTGTTCTATAGGTAAATGAAGAGGATGGGCAAGATGGTCTTCTTTTCAGTCTTCAGTCCTTTGACTTTTTTCTTTCACCATGTGTTTATTGATGACTCCATTCATGCTCAAAGTACTTAAGATTTTAAAAGGTCCATCAAGTTTAAAGACTGTCTCTACCAGAATTTTGTTTGGTTTGTTTCACTTGGAACAGGAAAATAAACCTTATCTTATGGTTGATGCAGCCATCTCAGACAGCAGGCAAAAACAATAGTGGAAGGAAACAATTGATAGGGTCTTCTTTTTATTCCACATACCCACTGAAAATGGTAACACTGCAGAAACAGAGTAGCAAAAAGAGAAAAGGGAACCAGTATAAAAACATCAGCAAGCATTTGCTCTTAGAAACAAGAAGAGAAACATGGGTCTGGACATGTAACTAGATAAATTCCATGTAAAAGCTGCCTTCTTTTTCAATGGCTTGAAAGAGGGTGTGGGCTTTCAGGCCCAGTGCTGACATTAAGAAACTGTTATCTGGGTTTAACTGCAGGGAGAAGTTAGATGGAAACATTTTCATGTAAGGATAGTAATATTTAAGGTTGGTGCTCTGAAGTCAAATTCTAAAATTCAAGTGGATAAAGCTAGAAAATGTGCTTCTATGATCTGAGTAGGTTAGTCACATTTGAACTCTTCTCATCTATGGACAAATAAAGGGTCTAAATTTGATTGACATTTTTTATAAGGCCCTTATACACATGGGATCAATTATTTTTAACTTTTATTTTGATATAATTTCAAACTTAAAGGAAAAGAACTTCCATGTATCCTTCTCTAAGATTCACCAGTTGTCTACATTCCCCCCATGTGTTAGTCCAGATCCTCTGCAAAGCAGATTCCAATGAGGGACTGAATGCGCAAGAAATTTATTAGAGGAAATGTCTCTATTAAGAAAGGACATACATTACTAAAACACTGTTATAAAGGACCCCAGGTCACATCCTAACCCTGTAGACACTGATGTTGATCTACTTCCTCCCTATTGTAGGTGAGGTTTAGGACACAGCTGTGATTGCTGTCAGGACAGATTTTTGTTCTGATGCTTTAAGAATTCAGGAGGGCAATTTAAGACTTTTGAGATATATGTTATTTAGAAAGGGATTAAATTAATTCATTTTACTGAAACACATTCATTTTGAAATATTAATATAATTCTCACTTTACATAAACTCAAATCAAAAATCAAACAGTACATTTGAACAATTTGAGTTACAAACCATAACATTTTTACATAAGTCATGAGGACTATGTATTAAACAAAGTGAACCTCTTTTGGGGGAAAAAGTGACTTATTTTAGAAATGAACTGCATTTAGAAAGAAAATAAACTGTAGAAAAAAATCTCTATACCTTTGTTTCCTAGAAGCTGCACAGGACCTGGAGAGACCACCTAGGAAAGCCACCTGTTCTTCATAGTAATTGCTCCCCTCTTGATCCCCTCACCTAGGGCTCCTAAAACAAATCCCCACTAAGACAGTCGTTTAGTCATATGGCTCCAGTCTATAAAGAAAGAACTTCAGGCACTTGACATATGATAGGAAAGAGTTTTATGGACAAGAAAGTCTTCCAGGTGTCCCTTAAACTACATGATTCAAATCCTACCCACTTTCTTTGTTATTATCTCTTGATGTATTTCTGAGCCTGATCTTCAACTCTTGCTAAACATGGTCAGAATTTGGAAAGGCATTTTGAGATGTCTGACACGATTTACAGGCTACCTGAAATCATTTACAGGCTACTCTAAACTATTTCAAAATAGTTATTTCAAGCTTGTGTAAGGCTTGTGTAAAGCTTCAAGGTTATCTCAAATTGCGTTAGACCATGCTTAGGAAACCAGGCATGCAGCAATCAACTTGCAGTGTTTTTCATTGCCTGACAATCAGCTTTGGTTGTTTATCGATTTGTATGTAGAGTAACTGGCCTTTGTTGAACATTAAATTAAAAACACATTATAAAGCAACTAGGCCTATTTCATTCAGTAGCACTGTCTGACCTGCCAATCTACTTTTCTAATTAAAAAAAAAGTTGAGCTAAAAACAAATCTAACCAGGTTCTCAAAGCTGTTTTGAAAGAATGAATGATATTAAGGCTTAATTAAACAATGTGTGTAACCAAATTCCCTCTCCCCCTATTTTCCAGCCAATTTCTCTTAAGCATACTTGGCAGGGAAAAAAAAGATATATTAAGGGAAAAGATATTTGATTAAAGCCCAAAGTTAGCAGATCTCCAATGATGGGCAGCAGAATTGAAAGAGAATGAAGATCTCTAGACTATGCAGCAGGAGGCTTCAGTCTCAGCCCTGGTTCTGCCCTGCCTCGATCAAGTTATTTCCAATCTCTAGGACTCAGTTTTCTCTTCCATCTCTCTTTCAACTTCAAAAGTCTTTGTTCTAACTGATATTAAAGGGAAAACTATTCTTTATGTTTCAGAATATCACTTGTATTAAAAGTATATATAGATGATTTTTTAAAAAATTAGATTGACATGCATCTGAAATGTCAATATGACTATCTTTAGGTGGTATGTTTCTGAATGATATTTGTCATTTATGTTACCAATGTTTAAAATAGTAAAATATATATTCTTTATTTTTTTAAATAAACATTTAAAAAATTTTGAGTAACCATAATGAATCGGAAACCTGGCATTACCTTAGAGCAGGGGTCCCCAACCCCCCAGTCTGCACACCGATACCGATACCAGTCTGTGGCCTATTAGGAGCTGTGTCGCACAGTAGGAGGTGAGAGGCAGGCAAGCGATCCAAGCTTTATCTGTATTTGCAGCTGCTCCCCAGCACTAGCATCACCACCTCAGCTCCACCACAGATCATCAGGCATTAGATTCTCATAGGAGTACCGGTCCCTGGTGCCAAAAAGGTTGGAGACCCCTGTATTAGAGTAAGCACTTAGTTTGCTTCTCCTAAGAGTTTAATAGACTTTATCTTACTAATCCCCAGAGCATCCCTGTTAGATGGGTGGATGGTGGCTCATTTCTGAAAATTAGCGTTTTTTAACTGGGGTTATGCAAGGAAATTAAGCCCTGATGCCCTAAGACATCCACCCTATATAATGAATTAACTATTCTCCTATGCATCTGGAGTTGTACTAGTCATTTCTCCTTGAGAGACACTGAGGAGATAGTCAATCAAATATTTTCTGTGTTCAGCGGTTCAGCTGGAGAACCCCAATTGAAAAAGGATACACAGCAGGTAAATAAACACACACTTGATTAGTAATACCTTAAATTACGCTTTGAGTTAGCAAAATGTTTTGAATGAATTCTAATTACTGCTCTAGAGTCCAGGAATGTACACAGAATGTTTTTTAAATTATTTTTCCTGGGTACTCTGAATTATTGAAATTTCCAATTATTTAAATGACAAACCTTTTTATCAACACAATTGATTGATAGTGATTAGTTAGGCTTTTAATGTACAAGGCACCAGTAAGTACTCTCTAGTGAATAAGAGAATTTTTAAAATAAAAAGATATGGTTAAACAAGATCAGAGTCCAAAAAGGGTGGTTTATCAAATCAATGAGATCCTACAGTAGCTGATTGTGGATCATATGGTTTCTTCCCAGTATCATCCTAATGATGATAATAATAATAGCAGCTAAGAACTTCATGTGCATTTACTCCTCACAACGCCACCATTTTGCAAAGAAACCAAGGCTCAGACACTTTAATTTCTTAAAGGTTTCATTCTATTAATTGGTGGAGCTTTGGTCATTTGTGTCTAAATTGTTGAATTTATGGGCATACATTAGTTTACAATATTTCTCTATTATCCTTTTGGTATCTATGGAATTTCTAATATCTTTTCTCATTTCTGTTATTAGTCATTTGTGGTTTCTCTCTTTTTTTCTGATAAGTCTGGCTAGATGTTTATCAATTGTGATCTTCTCAAAGAATCAGCAGCATTTGACTTCATTGACTTTTCATCTATAGTTTTGGTTGTTATTGTTGTTTCAGATTTTATTCATGTCTGCTCTGATCTTTATTATTTTTTTCCTCTGCTTATGTTATTTGTTTTTCTTTTTCTTGTTTCTTAAGATGGAAAGTGAGACCATTTACTTGAGACCATTCTCTTTGTCTAACATAGGTGTTTAATGCTATAAATTTCCCCAAGCATGCTTTAATAGCATTCTACACATTATGGTATGCTGCATTTTTATTTTCATTAATTTCAAAATACTTTCCAATTTTTTTTCTCATATATTTTTTGACCCATGGGGATTTACAAGATATGTTTTATTAACCTCTAATTTAATTCCATTATTGTCAAAAATATGGTTTAAATCCTTTTAAATTTATTGAGACTTATTTTATGATACACTATATGTTTAATACAGGTAATGTTCCAAGGACATTTGAAATGTGTATTCTGCTGTCATTAGGTAAAGTCTTCTATAAATGCCAATTGGCATTCCATTAATATCCTTACCTTGGGTTTTGTTTTTAATAGCTATATGTTGCAATCCAAAGGGCAAAATCTGAGTTAGACTATCAGACTCACTCAACCAGCAGCTAAATCTCCCAAAGATAACTGTAATTCACAGCTGTTAACAAGGTCTCTCCTGGTTCTAGGCCAAGGAAATAGAAGCTAATTTTTAGTTTTAAAATAAATCCCTAAAAATTCATTCTCATATCATGCAGAATTCTATGTGAGAGTCCACATGCACATTAATTTTAAAATTGTTGAATGATCAAAGAGGAATTGACAATGAATCAGTGGAGTGATAAGAAAGATATTTTGAAATAAACTCTTGAAGTTCATCCAAATGTTAAAGCTATCTGATAAAAGATAAGAAGAGTAAGACCCAGTTTGAATCTGTTTGGTTAAACTAAAACACAATTTTGTCATATTATATGATGCAATAATTGAGGGCTGGTCAAAAGAGGTCAGGGCTGGCAGGTGGGATCTGGAAAATACTGCAGGTCAAATCAGGAAAGACATGAGGTATAATACATGAGAGTTTAGCCAACTAGGCAGGGGTGAACTCATTATGCTCCAGCTATGGTGATTTCTTTCTGTTCTCTAAATGCACCAACCTCTGACCTGGCTCAGAACCCTTTCTGCTATGGTAGACTGTTTGTATCCCAACAAAACTCACATGTTGAAACCCTAATGCCTGATGTGATGGTATTAGGAGGTGAGACCTTTGGGAGTAATTAGGTCATGAGGATCATGAGATCACTGCCCTCATGGGATCAGTGCCCTCATAAAAGAGGCCCCACAGAGCCCTAGCCCCTTCTGTCACATGAGAACACAAAAAGAACTTTGTAACCTGGAAGATGGCCCTCATCCAACTCTAATCTTGGACTTCCGGCCTCCAGAATTGTAAGAAATAAATTTATTTTGTTTATAAGCCACCCAGTCTGTGGTATTTTGTTATAGCAGCACATATGGACAAAGACACTTTCCCAAGTGGTTCCTTCTTCTCAAATGCTGTCCCTTTGCCCCATCCAGTGATCCAGTTTAATGCCACTGAATTTGAAAACATATAAATTTGACAAATTCCTGGAATCCACAGTGATATACCATTTTGCACTAACTAATTTGGCCAAAATTTAAAATTCTCACATCCTCCAATGATAGCAAGGATCTGAATCAATGGAAATTCTTATATACTCTAGTTAGAATACAAACTGATACAACTACTTGGGGAAAGAATATTAGGTTATCATGTAAAAGTTGAACATTTGCATTCCCTATAATGCAGCCATTCTCTTCCAGGTATATTCCCTAGAGAAACTCTTATACACATGCACCAAAAGTCAAGTACATGGACATTTATAGCTGGACTGATGTAACAGTGGAAAGCTGAAAACAAACCAAGTGTCCATTAACAAGAGAATGAATGAGTACATTCTGGTACATTCATATAATAGAGTCCTATACATCACTGAAAAAAAGAACTGCAAGTACACACAGCAACATGGATGGAAGTCACAAGCAATTTTCAGTGAGTAAAGCAAGCCACAAATAAGTCAGACAGAGAAAGACAAATACCATATGATTTTATTTATATGTGGAATCTAAAAAACAAAATAAATAAAACAGAAATAAACTCATAGACAAATTGATGGCTGCCAGATAAGATGGTGGTTGGGGGGCTTAAGGGAAAGGTGAAGAGATTAAGAAGTACAAATTGGCAGTTATAAAATAGTCATGGGAATGTAAAGTACAGCATAGAGAATATAATCAATAATATTAAAATAACTATGTCTGGTGTCAGGTGGGTACTGGACTTATCAAGGGGGATCACTTTGTATGTTATATAAATGTCTTATCACTGTGTTGTTCACTTGAAACTAATATAATACTATACGTCAACTGTAATTGAAAAATAAAATTAAAAAATACAAATTTTTAATAAAAATATCTAAAAAATAAAAATAAATAAAGCAAGTTACAGAAGAAATGTAAAACATCTTTCCATTTTTATATATTTCAGAATTAAACAAAACTAGGGACACATACTTCTGGGTTATAACATTAATGAAAATCAAGGAAATGAAAAAAGTCAAGATCTAAGAGCAGGGCGGCAAAAGTATAGGAACACACAAGGAAACTCAATGCCATTGATGGTGTTCTTTTCTTTAGTTGGTGGATTCATGAGTATTCATTTTATTACTTAGCTTTATAATTTATATTATATATAATCACTCATACTCCTTTGTATGTAATTTCTTAATGAAACTTTTTATATTTCTTGTTTATATTCTCAATTTATTTTCAGAACATCCTGGCTCTGCTATTTAAAAGCTACTTAGTCATCCTGAACTCATCTGTAAAATGAAGACAATAATGCCATGATAATGCCTACCCAGCTGGCCCCTGGAAGGAGTATTGTGAGAATTCCTTGCCTGGCACTTAGTAGCGCTAATGAGCAAACCTAGCAGCCCGAACTGGTTGTAAAGATTTAGTAAAAGCAGTCAGTTTTCCTTGATTAAGAACTCATATTTCTTCCGGTGTCCTTCCCTCTTCTCCTCCATTCCTGAAGGGAAAAATGTCTCTGATCTTTAGCGCTCTTTTCAAATGAAAGCTGGGTTGTTATTTCTACAGCACCTGTGTTCCTTGCCCACATGATGGCAGAACAAGCAAAGAACTGTGAAACGGAAACTAGACTGTCAAGATCTCCTTTTGAGGATATTCAAACCCTTCTAGAAAGCAACCTATTGCAATTTCATTAATGTCAGTCACTGAATAAATTGAGGCTGAACCAAGCAGTTGAGATCAAAAATGTTTTTCACCTTTTATGTGGTAATAACTAGAGCACATTAACAGGCATGTGAGATTTAAAAATAAACAAAACATAATTTATAGTCCTACAAATGCTTCCTGCAAGTTCTCACCTGAGGTCTCATGCATATTTATGTATGAGTTTGTGAAGGCACTTGAGGGTGCACATGTGGACACATGTTATAAGTGTGTGCAGGTGGGAACACACATGCATTTGCACTGGCAGAGAAGTTTTGTTAGTAAGCACAGGGGCATAAGGAGAGAAAGTTAATAACAGCCTTCTCATGAGAAATGCTCAAGCCTGCAAAGAGAAGGTGTGTTGGTAACATCTGGTAGGGGGGGATTTCAAATTTCAGTGAACATTGGCCTCAGCCTCTTTCTACCTCAGCAGTATGTCCTATGCTACAGAGATGTGGCTGGGGGCTACTGTTCTGAGAACAAACATTTTGGGCCTGCCTTTGTCCCAGTGATCTGAATTAATGGCTCAGAGACCTCTGTGGTATTAACTTATTGTCGACACACACACCATACCAATATACATGTTAGAACTCTTGTGGTTGCAAATAACATAAGCCCAATTCCAATTAGTGAATCAAAAGAAGAAATATATAGATACATATAATCAAACAGCAAAAAAGGTGCAGATGCAGATGGCCTCAGGGACAATTGAAATTGTGACTCTCTTGGAAAATTCTCTTCATCTTTCATCTTTATGTCTCGCTTTATGTCAGTTTTATTCTTTCAAATTAGCTTACTCCTGCCAACAGCAGCCATGGCACAGGCAACTCTGAATTCACATCTTTGCCAGGTTTACTGCCAGTGGTGGAAAAGGAAGTTCTGAGCCCAAATTGTTTGAAAAACTTGGTAAAGACATGATTGGTCTTCCCTGAGTCATATGGCTAACTATAAATCACTCAGTATAAACAGAGATAGGAAACTATTACTTGTCTAGCCTGAGCCACATGCCTACCCTTGTGGTCAAGAGGGAGGGATTCTAGGATTGCTAGCCCTTATCAGGACAAGGTTGAGGAGGGAGAAATGTTTTCCCAAAATAATGGATTTTTTATTCTAAGCAGATAGATCAACTCATCATGATTGTGAGAAAAAAAGAGCACAATATTATAGATAGATGTTAGACAGATAAACAGTCAACGTTGTTGATTATGTTGTACATATCTTCTAGCTCCATAATAATTTTGCATCTTATGTGATTTGTCTTGTACTGAGAGTAGTGTATTAAAGTCACCTTTATTGGAAGGTCCAGGCAAGATGGTGGAGTAGATAAATGCTGTGCTTTCTTCCTGACATGGCCACATTAAAATTATGACTAAGTTATAGCACAAACAACCATCTGAAGACCAGCTGAACAGAAGTCCTATAACTGTGGATATAAAGAAACCACATCAAGATGTTAGGAGGGGTAGAGATGTGAAATGGGCTGGCTCCACACCCATATGTGGTGGTTAAGAATCTGGAGGGATCTCTCAGCTGTGGAGGGCCCCCCCTGAGGAACAAGGGATCACAGCCCCACACCAGGCTCTCCAGCCTGGAACAACAGTGCTGTGAAGAGGACCCCCCACAACATCCTGCTGTGAAAATCAGTGGGGATTCTGTCTGTCTGGGTGGGACAGAAGACAACTATAAACCCAGGCATTCTCTTAAAGGGCCCATGCATAGACTCACTACCTGCAGGCACTCACCCTGGACTCCAGCGAAGGGACAGTGGCTAGGAAGGCACCAGAGGCATACAGGGAGAGACTGAGTCGTGTGGTTTCAGGGTGAGGGCTGGTGAGGCTGACATTGTACCTGTGTTGAGACCTCTTCCTCTGCAGCTGATGGGTGGGCACCATCTTTCCTGTGTTGAACCCTCCCCCCATGTGGTCAAATCTGAATCTGCATTGAACTGGTGAAATCTGTTTGCTCTACCTTGGAGGGATAGCTGCCATTATCTCTGTGTTGATTCCTCCTCCCATATAGTCCACAGGTAGGCTCCATCTTTTTCCACGTTTAGCCTTTCCCCAACATGACCAAATCTGAATCTCATGAAATCTGCTCACTCCACCCAGGTGACTCCCTGGGACCCTATCCCACCCAAGTCCCGCACTGCTGGAGGTACTTTCAGCAATGGGCAGCTAGCTTAAGACTGAGCTGCAGTCTTTCATGGACAACACTCAGGGATTCATGGGCCCCAGGTGGGTGGCAGCTGGCCTTGGTGTACTCTGAGCCTTTTGCTGAGTGGCCCAAGGCTCAGCATTGGGGCTAAATCTGAATCTCCATGAACCCGGTGAACACTACTCAACCCACCGGGGTGACTCCCTGAGATCCCACCTCACCTAATTTACGTACAGACCAAGGCTCTTTTAGTGGCTAGCTTTACAGGAAGCCAGCAGGAGGCAGAAGGCCCAGGCCTTTTGCTGAGCTGCCCCAGGCATTGTACTGGTGTCAGCAGGCCTTAGTTTGCAGCATGACCTCTCTGACATGCCTTGAAGTCCAGCACAGGCAGCAACCAATGACAGGTTGTTTTGTAGCTCCTACCAGGTAGCCCCGGGCAAAACACAGGCAGTTGATGAACTTGGCCTGCATGGGAACCCCTTGGAAGAGGCCTCAGTACCAACATACCTGGTGGCCAGCTTAAGATGACAGAAGAGCACTACCTGATTGGCTTCACAAGGGGAAGACATAACAGGTGGTTTCAGCATGCACCAGAACCCACTGGGGCAAATCCTGCTCTCTCAGTTGAGCCCCTGGACAGTAGCTTGTATGTTATGGTCATGGCCAATATTCACAGCCACTCAGCCTGAGGATCAACTCCTCCCACTGATGTGCCAACAGCAATCAAGGCTCAACTACAGCAGGAGGACACACACAACCCACACAAGGAACACACATTGAGCACCTCACTCAGGTGGCCAGGGAGATTGTGCCACTGTGCCCCAAGGACACCTACAGCATAAGGCCACCTACAACATAAGGCCACCCTACCAAGACTACCTCTACCTCATAGATAAAATCAAACACAGAGAGACAGCCAAAATGAAGAGACAAAGAAATATGTTCCAAATGAGAAAAACAGGAGAAAACTCCAGAAAAAGAACTAAACAAAATTGAGACAAGCAATCTACCAGATACAGAGTTCAAAACATGGTTATAAGGATGCTCAATAATCTCAGTGAGGATTTCAACAGAGATAGGAAACATAAAAATGGAGATAGAAGACATAAAAATAGAACCAGTCAGAAATTAAGAATACAATAACTGAAATAAAGAATACATTAGGGGGAATTAACAGTAGATTAGATGAAGCAGAGGCTCTAA
>CM053505.1:87117762-87320155 GCA_028627145.1 Eidolon dupreanum | reverse complement strand
TCTATAACTTTTTATTCTATATATTTCTGTATTTTTTTCATTTTGTATAATGACGATAGATTAATATATACCTTATGCAATTTTAAAAGGCAATTAAAACTAAAGATGAAGATTTCAGGCATTATGGAAGGCCATGGGCAACAGATTTTAGAGTCATTTTAAAGAGGTCAAAAGAACTGAAGTCACAAAGGAAAGCTGAAATACCTCTGTGTGATTTCAAATTTTTATAAGGCACGTATATATTTTTTTAATTAAAAAAAAATCTAATGGGAAAAAAAATCGAAGGCCCACAGTGGAATTGCACTGGCAATTGAGGCCCAGAGGAGGGCAGTAGAAAGCCATGAGGAGGAAGCCCCAGAAAGGTTCCTTTGTCTCACCTGGAAAAGGGCTGAGAATTCCAACTTGGCCTTGTGCAAGCTAGCATGGGATTGGGTACTTCTAATTCCACTGGCGATGGTGTTGGTCAAACTTCAGGAGCAAGACAATCAAATAAAAGTGGAGATATCAGAAAAGTGGCAAGGGTTCAGCTCTGGAGAGCCAAGGAGAGAGAAAGCAGCAAGAAGCATTCTTCACACAATCATCAAATAGCAGTCTAGGGGCAGGTGTCCTAGAGAGAGTTCTAGGGGTCTTGGGGACAACACAGCACTGTTTAAAACAGTTGAGTGTATCCTTGGACCCTGATCTTCTGGTTTTTAAAGTGACAAGCATAAGGATAGCCCTGCAGGCCAAAGATGCAGAGCTGAGATTAGGGGGCAAGTGTAAGGTCAGATTCTATCTTTATTTAAATATTTGATAACTTGTATATCATGAATTTTTTTGCATTATTTTTTTAAATATTGCATTAAAATATTATTTATCTTGATTACTGTTTGGGCATTGCTTAAACTTTGTGCCAGAGGCAAGTGCCTCACTGGGCCTCAGCCTAGTTCTGGCAACAATAAAAACAAAAACAACATCTAAAACAAGAAATGGAATTTTAGAGTACATCTATAATACACAATTTTAATCAAAACTATACCCCAGAATTTCTGAGTGAAATGAATTCTAACATGCCAGTCATGTAAACCTACAAATAAAATCAAATAAAATCATATTAAAGCCAAAAAAGTAGTTTCTATAACCACTGTGAATATAAAGTTAATGTTCAAATTAATTTGGAAGCTATTTCTGAAATATTGGCTTTAAGATATTGTCTATCACTTTTCTGCACTACCTAGAGAAGGGCCCATACGGCGCTGTTCTTGGTTCCCACATAACTTAAAGGGAGACTTTCACAATGTCCAGAGCCCTTGACATCCTGCAGATGAAGAAAGAGGATGTTCTCAAATACCTTGCAGCAGGAACACACCTAAGTGGCACTGACCTTGACTTCCAAGTGGAACAGTACATCTACAAAAGGAAAAGTTATGCTATCTACATCATAAATTTGAAGAGAGCCTGGGAGAAGCTTCTGCTGGCAGCTCGTTGCCATTGTTGCTATTGAAAACCCTGCTGATGTTAGTGTCACATCATCCTGGAATACTAGCCAGCGAGCTGTGCTGAAATTTGCTGCTGCCACTGGAGCCACTCCTATTGCTGGCCACTTCACTCCTGGGATCTTCACTAACCAGATCCAGGCAGCCTTCTGGGAACCCGACTTCTGGTGGTTACTGATCCTAGGGCTGACCACCAGCCTCTCACAGAGGTGTCTTATGTTAACCTGCCCAGCATCGCCCTGTGTAACACAGACTCTCCTCTGTACTATGTGGACATTGCCATCCCTTGCAACAAGGGAGCTCACTCAGTGTGTCTGATGTGGTGGATGCTGGTCTAGGAAGTCCTGCGCACATGTGACACCATCTCCCCTGAACACTCATGAGAGGTCATGCCTGGTCTCTACTTCAACGGAGATCCTGAAGAGATTGAAAAGGAAGAGCAGGCCACTGCTGAAAAGGCTGTGGCCAAGGAGGAATTTCAGGGTGAATGGACTGCTCCAGCTCCTCAATTCACTGCTGCTCAACCTGAAGTCACAGGCTGGTCTGAAGGCATGCAGGTGCCCTCTGTGCCTATTCAGCAGTTTCCTGCTGAAGACTGGAGTGCTCAGCCTGCCACCAAATACTGGTCTGCACCACCACTGCTCAGGCCACTGAATGGGCAGGAGCAACCACTGAGTGGTCCTAGGTTGTTCTTCCACAAAGTCTGAAACTAAATGGAAATAAGGTTGACAGAAAATAAATAGTTTCTTTAAAAAAAAAAGATTGTCTATCAACTATCCATCATTAGAAAAAAACAGATTTTAAAAAGAGTTGACACATACAGTCTTTCACTTTATAAGCATTACTCAAAATCATTTTATTCAAAAAGGAATAAAATAATATTATCCTGTTTTAGATTTTTTCCCCAGCTTTATTGAGATGTAATTGATATATAACATTGTGTAAAAACAACATTTTCTGATCTTTATACTGTTAAAAGGTATTTGGGGAGCAGGATTATTTAAACTTTCAGGGTAAAAGTGAGTTGTATTTTCCAAAAAAAAAATTTAATTTTGTTCTATTCCAATGATCCCAAAAGGATGATTTCAAAGGCTGCTATCCTTATAGGCCATGTTCTTTCATCTCTTTTCTCTTCATTTTACATATGAAAAAATAGACTTAAAGAAAGGCCCTTGGCACACAACCCTTTTATAAGGATTACCCACTCCAGTTTTATTTCCAGCTATCTGCTCCCCCACATTATTCATTTTGGCCATGTGGAAATTAAGTTCCCTCAACCATGCCTTGTAAATATTGATTTCTCTATCTGCAATACAATGTTCTTTCCTTCCTTCTGGGGTTCAAGGAATTCCTACTCTCACTTAAAAAAATTTAAAACCCCACCTATACTCAAGGGTCATCTACAGGAGTCCCAACTCTGAATACACACTCCATTTGTGTGCTCCTCTGGCACTGTACCTTGATATCACACCACCCAGTGATTGATTATTTACATGTCTGTCTCTCCCATTTGATTTTGAGCTCCTTGAAGGCAGAACTATGTCTATTTGAATATTCCATGCTTAGTGCAAAGCTTCCTGTCACATAATAGACACTCGACATTTTTACTGAATGAATGAATCATCCTTGCTACCTCTCTCCCTCACATGCCTCCTAGGCTACCTATCATCAAGTTCTCAAATTCATCAATTTTTCTCTATCTTCACCACCACTACTCTGTTTCAAGCTACCATCCTCTATCATCTGGACCATTATAACAGCCTTCCAATTGTCTTTCTACTTTCTTCTGCTTGTGCCCCTCCAATCTATTCCCTATACAACAGCCAGAGTGGTTTTTCCAAAATGTAGATTTTAATATGTTACCCTCTAGCCAGAAATTCATCAGTAGTATTCTAGTTTTTCTTAGAATAAAATCCAATGCACTTAACTTGAACTAGACAGAAGCTCATGCTTCCCCATGGTGAGATTATGTTGTCAGACTATGACACAAAATGATAATGATGTCATAAACCCCTTGCACAGGCTGAACCATATCAAATACAGCAGTTTCCTTGGTAGAAAATCATTTGAACAAAGCCCTGGACATGAATCTTTTTATTTATGTCCTACTTGTGTCCATTTGGACAAATAGCTGTTTAAATACAAACCAAAGTAATGGATCTTCTACTACAGGTAAGAATTTACAATCTATTATATTATGCATTCAAACACTTAATCAGACAAGGTAGCTGTGTTTAAGAAGTCTGCTGTTTCTTAGATGTTACCGTTAATAAGTCTTTAAGAATTTCTAGGATAATACCTGAGAGTTATCCTTCTGTGTGAAAAATCTAAGCAACATACAAGCATAAAAAGTACAGATGTATTGTCCCCCTTCCCCACCCAATCCACCAACCCCAACCCCAAGCAAACTAGATAATACTATGTGAATGAATCTGGCATAACATCTAACATAGAGTAGGTTTCAACAAGGGTTTTTTCTTGTCTCATCCCCTTTCCCACCATATACATTCACATACACACACATATACTCAAGTTCATTCACACATGCAAGACACACACTCTCAAAAACTTAGGTAATAGGGTTAGAAAGCCATGATGCAGAGGTAACCCAGGGAATTATACTGATTAGCCAGAGATGTCTCCCAGATTTGGCTTCTAGACTGTGGCTGGGGACATGACTGAGAGAAGAAAATGGCAGTAGAACACTTATGCTATAAAAAATCATTGATTAAAAGATTTGATTTTGACCTATAGTGGTAAGCCACAATCAAAATGGGAGAAAACTTGGTTACTTAACACATTTTCTGGTGATACAATCTCTTTGACAGGAGCTAAGCACCTTGACTCAATGGAGATCAAGCTGGACAGTTTTAGAAGACGTCTACTCATCATCATAATTGGTGTTATAATCATAGCTTTTGCCTTTACCTGTTTTTGTTTTCTCCATTATAATTGTGTGGGTGACGAAGCAGAAACGTAAGTTTTACACCTTTGAATAAAGAATGTAAGGTCTGAGTGTGTGTGTATGTGTGTACATATAGTGGAGGCTTCATTGTTGTTGTGGTTACTTAATGTTAACTTTAGACTTCTAAAGAGCTACCAATATCTTGTGGGTGGATACTTACACTTAAATTATATCAACTCTTAAATATTCTCAAGTATATTATCAATTTTAGCCAAAGTTGTGTCCTATTCAGGGTTAGGCTGAGCCCCAGGCTATTAATTTCATTATAAACTGAGTCTAGGAAAAGAGGACATGACTATCTGAATAAGACAGAGAAAATGAAGAAGGAGAGAGGGAGGGAGTTGGGTCTCTGCATTCTAAAAACAACAAAACATTTTGGGTAATCTACCATTTTAAGATGTATTAACATGAAAAAATATTCATTGTTGTTCTCATTATCTGTCCCTGCCTTTCATGCAGAAGGATCAGGCTGGTCCTGACATTGTGGTTCCCTAAAAATATCCCAATCCAAGGACTGATGACTAAAATATACCAGTACTCCTTTCTTTTAGGTTTAGAGGAATATTGTGAATATAAATATTCATGGATAGATAACTTGCTAGTGTAAGCATAATAAGAAAATAATGACTTCAATTTGTGACATTTTTATAAGAAGTTTAATTTTTGGATTAAATCAAATTATCTCTCAACAGTAGATTTGAAACAACTTCATATTTTTCCATATGTAGACTATACGGTTATCTAATGTGGTTGAAACAGTAAAATACTAGGCATGAATTCAATATGAGTTCATATCTGTAAACTGACTCATGGCTTTTTATCACATTCCAATTCTTACTGTGTTCGATTTCCCACTAGAGCCAAAACAAAAACAAACAAACAAAAAACAAACAAAAAAAAAACACCTAAAAGTCTAAACTGACACAGTAAATTTGTTTTCTGGTCATAGTAAAAATACTCTTTTGTTTTAAATTGTCATACTCTAAATTTTCTTTTTTTTTCAGGGCCAAGAAAGAAGGTATAGCAGTCAAGACATCCAAGTCATCCAAAATATCAATCAGTGAATCCAAGACGGCCAGTCCATGCAATTTAGAAACAGAATCCATGCTACTCAACATAGAGAAGTCATCTGAACCTTCAAGTCCAGAGAAGACATCCACACTATCCAGTACAGAAAAATTAATCAAGCCCTTGAGTCCAGAAATGCCATTGAGACCATCTAGTACAGAAAAATTAATCAGACCATCAAGTCAAGAAATACCATCTCAGTCATCAAGCCCAAAAAGAGTATTCGGGTCATCAACCCACCTGGAAAAGTTACATAGAACATGCAGTCTAGAGAATTCACATAAGCTAACTTGTTCCCATAAGCTAGTCAATCAAGTCAGTTCATCCTATTCAAATATGGCAGTCAAGTCACCTTGGCCAGCCAGTCTACAATATCCAGTCAAGCCAACTGAGTTATCTTATCCACCCTGTCCATACAGTCAAATTTTGGTACCCAAGCCATCTAGTCTGCAGAAATTTGGAACCAGGATGTCCTTCGGACATTCTAACATAAAAACATTAGTTAGCGTAGGTAGGGCAGAAGTGTTACCTAGACCTCAATCAGTTAAGTCCTGTCAATGCTACCAGGAAAAATGCCTTATGTGCAAAACTACTTCTAAGTCTTTGTCCAATGATATTTCTAAGCCCAAGAAGACAAATGCTCAAAACCCACCTTTTCTTTGTGAAATGAAGCCTTTTTCGAAGTCCTTTCATAAGGTAGATTCCAGAGACAATGCAGTCTATGGCAGTGCGAGTGACAGTGACAAGATTACATATGACAGTGAGGATGACAGTGATAGGGAGATAACCATTATTTGTGACAGGAAACCCAATGAAGGCACCCCAAATAATTAAGGGCTCAATGAAAATAAAAACCACCTGTGAAGAAGCAAATGTATACCAACTATTTCATCATCTACAGATCACTACAGAGATTAGTCCTGTCCATCTTGGAAGCAATTTATTTGAAAAAATATTAATTAAATGCATAACATAGCAAATGATTTTATGGTAATTATTATTGCATTTTAAAGGCAGAAAGCTCTTTTGATGTATCTTACTTAGATCTGGTCACTTATACGGGAACCATAAACATACACATATACACAAATCTAAAAAGAAATTGCATAACAGGTACCCTGGACTCCTCCTTCCCTTGGATTAGCCCTCAATTAAAGTCCCACCCAATTAAGTTTACTTTTTAATGTTTACATATAGTTAGCTGTATGCTTGGTTCTGGCTGAGTTGGGAAAACTCCTGATAGCTATTTCTAATAGCACTGCCTCTTGTGACTGCTACCTAAAGTGAGGCTCCAGCCTCTATAACCCATCTCTAGGGCTCCATGACAGTCTAAGTATTCTAGTCTTCATAACTCTCAACAAGGCTTTTCATTATTTTTGTTACCCTTCAAAATGGTAAAATAATTTTGCCCTGTTGTACATTCTCAAAAGGTCCCATATGAAGGTCTGATCATCTAACCATTTTCCTTACATGGTACCTCCCCACTCTGAATCAATAGGGATGGGAAGGGGAGGGGAGAACCTTGGAGTTATAACTTCCCCACTGATGAGATGTTATCCTTGCCTTCTTCCAGGAGCATGGATGAGAAAAGAAGGTAAAGTCCTAGATTCCCAGCCTATATTCTAGTACAGCGAGGTTAGTCCCCTATAACATCTAGCAGGTATAAGTTAAGTGGCAGTAGCTAGCTTGTACTGCATGTGTACTATTTGTCAGGCATTGTACTACTGCCTTTATGTTTTGTGGGTTCAAAGGTCACAATCAAGTTTGCTGATTCACTGAAAGGACTCACAAGACTCAATAGCAGGTTATACTCATGGCTAAGCTTTAGTAGAGCAAAAATAGACAGGCCAAGAGCAACAGGAAAAATATATCAATCAGGAGGAATCCAGAGAGGTCAGGCACATGCTTTTGAGTACTTCCCCATCTGGAACCACTTAGGAAATGCTTTCTCTCTAGTAACAAACTAGAGGGGCATATGCAGAATGTCTCTGTCCAGGAAAGCCTATTTGAGTCTCTGGGTCTGAGGCCTTTATTGAGTACTGGTCAAATAGGTACATAATGCTACATGACCAGCCATGGCAAGTGAAACTCAGGATCCCAACAATGAAACCAAAAGCATATCATCAGTGTTGATGTTTATACAAAGCAATTTCAATAAGCTGATATGGCATTGTCCATTGCTCCAGGTTTATAAAACATAATCAACAACCATTAACTTAAGACATTCTGAGAGCCAAATTCCCAGGTGTTGGCCAATGGTCAGTCATGGTTCCAGATTCCCTTGAAGACATACAAGGACTAAATACCAGAGCTGCTCTGTTAACACTTTCTCACACTTTGCATATTTTATCAATGCCCAATAGTCCCCCATTATGTGGAGAATTATATGAGTTAACAAAGGCTCTCTAACATATAGTAAGATCACAACTAGTAATTGGTCCAATTGAGATATTAATCTATGATTAGCTTATGCTCAAACTTTCATTATGCTCTATGGCCTTCTAACTACCAGCTTCTAGGGTACTTGCTTGTTCACAGGTTACCCAATCCATTGGTGTGAGCAAAGTCCCTACTTGACCTTTAAGCAATCTGGACATTCTCCCAAGCCACCAGGGGCATATAAAGATGTATTATGTTCATTCAAATATGACTTCCCCATTGCCTCTCCCTCTAGTGGTGTTCCCCTGGTGGGGTCTGTACCCATCATGAAATTCACAGATGGTACTAAGTAGCTGCTTATGTATAAAAGCGTTAAAAGATGGTATATGCATTTAAAAAGCATTGTAGGAGATTACAGACTTGATTCTCTACTGGCATTACCCTTTTATAAAAGACAATCTATAAAGGGTTAGAACTGTTTTGGGTTAGAAAATCCTGGCCTTTTTAAAATTCACAAATAGAAGCAAAAGTTCTGATCAAATATTTAAACTATTTACTATGGAAAAAGTTCAAACATATATAAAAGTAGAGCAAGTAGTATAATGAACACTCATATAAGCATTGCTCAGATTCAGCAATTAATCACTACATGACTAATCTTGCTTCATTTATACTCCTATCCATTCTTCTTCTTATTTATATCTTTAAAAGACAATGACTTTTAAAATACATAAACATAATACCATTATCTCATCTAAAAAATTAATAAAAATTTCTTAATATTTATTATCCAATCAGTATTCAATTTTCTTCATCCCTCTCTTAATTTGTTTTATGGTTGTTTTGTTCAGATGATGTTGATCAGCATTTGACAGCATCTAAGACTAAACTTTTTAAAATCAAAATTACAATTTCATTATCTAATCTGGCTTCTTATTGTAGGATGATTTTGGAGATAATCTGAGCTGTCAGTAGCATGGAAAATAGGAAAAGTCAAAATTGTACAGTTTTTAGTTTAAATTCAACTTACGTCTTGGTAGGCAAAGCCAAATAATCTAAGCTCTATTCTCTCTCCCATATGAAGCTAGGGACTTGTAATACTTTAAAAGCTGTGAATATTAATATCTAATAAAAATGACTAACTGCCAGTGACAACTAATGATAATGACATCTTAAGAACGAGTTATCTACATGACTATGTATGTTCCTTTTTAAACCACAGTTAATTATAGAGTAGGAGTCTACAGAATATTTGAAGCTCACTCAATATGCAAAATTCTAAGTGCATTAAAGGGGGCTTCACATATAAAACCAGTATAGCATATATAATAAAAATATGTACCATGAGTCAGAGAAGAATTTTGGCAAAAAAAAAAAATTACCAGTCAAAACTTGCCAGAGCTAATCATTAAAATAATTAAATCCTATCACTCCAATAGATAGTCTTTAGTAATTCTTGGAAATGTCCTGATTTAAGTGAGAATCCCACATTTCTGTCCTTCTTGTGGCATTGTCTCATCTCTAATGGTACTTTACTCCTTCCTTCTTTCTTACTCTGTTTCTTTCCCCCTGTTCAGCAAGAGTCAGTGCCATATGCTCAGTCAGCCCATGGCTTCCTTACATTTCAATTCTCCAGAAGCCACTGTAAAGCCAGTTTCAAGCATGATGCTTCCCTCTCAGACCATCCCCACTCTCTGTTCAATCCACCTTCCTTACACTCATCTCCGAAACTCAAACTTTGCTCCAGGTTATAAGACTGAAATGAATTACATTTTGCTCCTTTTATTCAGTACAGCTCTTTCTAAAAACCCACCACTTAAAAAAAATGCCAAAAGGTCAGATTTCAAACATTATTCACATATATTTTTCTAAAGGAAGTTATATAAACAAGAAGTTGAAAGGATGCTTACAGAACCTCTCTTCTACCCTTTTCGAGGGAAAAGGAGCTATGAAGAGCTAAAAGAATGCTCATTCAGCAAGAAGAGCACTTTGCACTAGGGCAGAAGAAGTGAGCTGACTGTGGCATAGTGCTGGGGATCACAGATCTTTAAATGGCCACTAAAAAACCTGATACACCAGATATAGGATGTTTATGTTAGTGTCAGGCAGGGACTTATTAAAAATCTTCAGTTTTATCAGTTCCAAAAATCCTACAGTCCCTGCCTCATTGTGTGTAATCCCTAAGAACTAGAAGCAGCAAAGGAAGGGAAATAGAAATAGGAAAATAGCTCTGTTGGAGCTTCAGCTAAATATTTCCTAATTGTAACCCATATACAACCCTCAATTATTCCTGTGCTGCTGCGACTTTAGAAAACAAGGGTTAAGCATGATTAATTAGTTTTGCAATTATTTATATAATGCATAGAAAGGGCCATCTTTAAAATAAGCAAGGGCTAATTATAGCTTACATTGAAGACCTTTCAGATAGTTTTACTTGTTTAGAATTATCCCTTTTTGTGCCTGGATCAAAATAACACATTGAAAGGAGATAAAGAAATAAATTGCCATAAACCTGTCACATATAAGTGTTTTACCTTAAAAAACAAAATACAGAAACAATATAGCTATTTTTCTCTGAATAGTAGAAATTTGTTGATAATAAAAAATTCATGTATATCCTCTATCATCAATCTCTTCCCTTACTGACCTATTTTCCTATTTTTAATGTTGTATTGAAATGATCAAAATACAGGTAACTGCAAAGAGGAAAAGAAGAAACAAAGGCCTATGGTAATGAATGGCTGAGATATTTAGTCCTGGAAATATGGAGAGTGGACTGTATCTATCATATATAGACTTTCTCTGCAATTTTGCAAATAAGAAAATCAATGTCAAATTGCATGGCTACAAATTATAACACAAGAATGTGACTGAGCATCTTACCTTTAATTTCCATATGTTCATCTAAATAAATATAAAGGTGTTCAAAACAAATTAAACAAAATTTTAAATATGATAGGACTACTTGCAGATATTATAGATTATTAGCAATAAAGGCAGTCAGCTTCTGAAAGTGATATTTGTTTGAAAAAAGAATATATCACTATTGTGTAAACAAGTTTCATTTGTAAACCTTACTTTTGTTGAAAGAACAATGATGACAATGAGTGGAATTGTCAAAAATAAAGTTTTCTATGCTGATCTCTTGAGGCTAATATAGGAAACAATATGAACATATCACATAGGCACTTAGAAAATTAAAGTGATGGGAGGTAAGCTATTTCAGGACCCATATGCCAATTGCTAGGCCAGTGGATTGTCAGCAAACCAGTCTGGACTATTATACTAGTCTAATTCATGTCACTTTCCTTTTGTTATTACTGTTACCACGTACTAAACAAAAAAGTCTAAAATAGAGATTTGTGGTGCTCTAGAGATTTAAATCACTTTTATGTTGTAGCCAGTCTCCCAAAGAACACCTCCACTATTCATTAACTAGGGTACTGGATGCTGAACTGGAAGGAAAGAAAATTTCTTTGGTGACTATGACATCTCGTGGGTTATTATTTATATCTATATCTATATCTATATCTATATCTATATCTATATCTATATCTATATCTATATCTACATATGTATCACACACCAGACTGTATTGTTTAGTTTCTTTTTCTAAAGTTCACATTTTATTGTACACTTCTATTGTATCACAGGTAATATGGATTAAGTTTTATTCAAGCATGTAAAACCTCAAAAGGTCTACCACACAAACATGCACATTGAAATACTTTTGTAAGAAGTAATCAAATAAGAGGAAAAACAAATCCAAGAGATGCTGCAAGGGATATGTGGTTATGGAGTTTAAGAGTAATGAAATATGGGATACTGTAGGGGGTCAAGATAGCTATGTAAGTAAATGCTATGCTGGTGCCCTTTCACAGCCACATCAAAATTATAACTAAACTACAGAACAACCATAACTGAGAATCGCTTGAAGTATAGCTGAACAAAAGTCCTAAAACTAAGGATATATAGAAGGAGCCACGTTGAGACTAGTGGAGGGGTGACAAAGAACACACTGGTCCCATACCTGCATGTGGAGGTTAAAAATCGGGAGGGATATCTCAGCTGCGGAGATCCCCCATGAGGAGTGAGGGGTTCCAGCCCCACAGCAGGCTCCCCAACCCAGGGTTCCAGTGGCAGGGAGAGAAGTCTCCACAACTTCTGGCTGTGAAAACCAGCAGAGTTTGCAGCTGAGTAAGATGAAGGGTGGCTAGAGTCCTGGCTGTTCCTCTTAAAGGGCCTGCATACAAATTTATGTGCTGACAGACTCCAACACTGGGGCAGCAACTTGAAAGGTGTCAGGAACATACAGGGAGGAGCTAAATTGTCTGGCTTCAGGGCAAGAGGGCTAGAGGGGCATCTTCCTCCCAGACAGAAGTGCTGGCAGAAGACCTAAACTTTTAGGTTAGAGCTTTCTTTCACCACACTTTGTTGAAACTGAGGTTTTTCTCACTATTTCTTGGGTATATAGTTCTTTCTAGGCTATTTTACAGAAATTTGAGAGTTTTGAGTATCACCTTCCACTCAAACCCTTTGGGAGACCTTGGAGGAGCTTCAAACAGTGATTAGACTTCCAATGGCCTCATCAAAGAAGCTTAACCCAACTTGACCCCGGAGTCTTCTCAGATGCCCAGTGAAGGTCAGCCTGCTTTTCAAGCTGTCTCAGAAGTACTAGCCAAGAACCTTAGTAACATGTCTCTCAACCCTAGTACCTAATTCCTCTCCCTTCTACTAGAATTTTCAGCTCCACAGCAGGACAGAGAAAAGAACTTACAGGGGCTTGGACTGGAGCTGGGTCAAGGCATATGTTACAGGATGAGACATGGAGTAAGGACATTGGCAGCTGCTTAGAAAGAACGGATGCAAAGGATATTACCAGTTATTAGATACTGCATCCTTTCTCTGCTTTGAAAAGACCCACAGGAGAGGAAAATTGAGATTGAATTCAGAAGATTTAGAAGTACCTGTCATTACTGCCTGTATCATGGAGATCCTTCTGATAATATTAGCATGGAAAATAATTATAACATGGAGTCGATTTGCATAAACCTTATTCTTGTACTGTTTTTTTTTTTTCTTGCTAGTAATTTTAGGATCATTATGCAGCAGCTTGGAAAAGCTACTCTATGTTAGGAGAGATTGTATACCAATATTTTGATAACCTACGATACAAGTTCTGTGATACCTTTTTTCTTGCATCTCTTGTTTACCTTGACAGCAGTAATTTATAAGAAATCTATGTAGTTTGCATACATAGGACTTCAATATACTTCAGTTTCACCTTTTTATTTGACCCAAAGAAGCATTAACAGGATGCTCGATGATCTCAATGAAAACTTCAACAAAGAGATAGGAAACATAGAAATGGAAATATAAAACATAAAAAAGTACCAGTCAGAAATGAAGACTACAATAACTGAAATTAAAAATATATATATACATATTAGAGGGAATCAACAATAGATTAGGTGAAGCAGAGGCTTGAATCAGCAATTTTGAAGATAAGATAGCAGAATACACCCAATCAGAACAGCAACAAGAAAAAAATCCAAAAAAAATGAGGATGGTTTAAGCAGCCTCTGGGACAACATTAAGCGTACCAACATTCACATCATCACGGTACCAAAGGAGAAGAGAAAGAGTAAGGAACTGAAAATCTGTTGGAAGAAATAATGATGGAAAACTTCCTTAACCTGGCAAAAGAAATAGACATAGAAGTCCAGGAAGTGCAAAGTGTCTCAAACAAGATGATCCCAAACAGGCCTACACCAAGACACGTCATAATTAAAATGTCAAAGTTTAAGACAAAGAGAGGATCTTCAAAGCAGCAAGAGAAAAGCAATTTGTTACCTACAAGGGAGGTCCCAAAAGACTGTCAGCTGATTTCTCAAAAGAAACTTTGTAGGCCAGAAGGGATTGGCATGAAATATTCAAAGTGATGAAAAGCAAGGACCTACAACCAAGATCACTCTACCCAGCAAAGCTGTCATTGACAATTGAAGGACAGATAAAGAGCTTCCCAGACAAGAAAGAGCTAAAGGAGTTCATTACCACCAAACCAGTATTACAAGAAATGTTAGAGGGACTTCTTTAAGAAGAAGTAAAATAAAAAGACAAATATAGGCTGCCTGTAAGAAACTCACTTCAGATCAAAAGATACACAATAGACTTCAAGTAAAGGGATGGAAAAAGATATTTCATGAAAGTGGGAAAAAAAAGCTGGGGTAGCCATACTTATAACAGACAAAATAGGTTTTAAAACAAATGTTATAATAAGAGAGAAAGAAGGACCCAGTAATCTCACTTGCTGGTATTTATCTGAAGAAACCAAAAACACTACTTCAAAGGGACATGTGTATATGTCCCTTTGTTCATTTCAGCATTATGTACAGTAGCCACAATATGGCAACCTGGGTGTCCATCAATGGATGAATGGATAAAGAAGAAGTAGTACATATATACAAATGTAATGTTGCTCAGCAATAGAACAGAATGGAATCTTGCCAAATGCAACTACATGGATGGACGTAGAGGGTATTCTGGTGAGTGGAGTAAGTCAGACAGCGAAGACAAATGCCATATGATTTTACTTATATATGGAACCTAAAGAACAAAATAAATGAACAAACAAAACAGAAACTAAGTCATAGATATCAAGAACATTTTGATGGTTGTCAGATGGGTGGGACATTGGGGGGATGGGTAAAAAAGAGAAAAGAATTGTACTGTATACTTGAAACTAATTAAAATAAATAATTTTTTTAAAACTAGGAAGGGATTAAGAAGTATAAATTGGTAGTCACAAAATAGTCATGGGGATGTGAAGTATAGCATAATACATATAGTCAATAATATTGTAACAACTATGTATTGTGTCACACAGGTACTAGATTTATCAGGGTGATCACTTCGTAAGTTATTATAAACACCTAATCACTATGTTGTACACCTGAAATTAATATAATATCATATAGCAACTATAATTGAAAAATAAAAAAATATATAGATTTTTAAAAAAGGAATAATGGAATACCTTGGTATTATGGGTTGAATTGTGCCCCTTCTTAAATTCACATGTTGAAGTCACCAGGACCTCAGAATGTGACCATATTTGGAAAGAGGGTCATTGCAGATAAAATTAGTTAAGATGAGGTCATACCATAGTAGAGTGAACCCTTAATCCAATATTACTGGTGTTGCTATAGAAAAGGGAGAATTGGACCCAGACAAGCAGAGAAAATGCCAAGTGAAGATTGGAGTTATGCTGCCATAAACCAAGGAAATACCTGAAGCTAGAAGAGAAGCCTGGAAAAGATCCTTCTCTAGCACCTTCAAATGGGGACATAGTCCTATTAACACCTTGATCTCAGATTTCTAAGCTTCAGAAATGTGAGATAATAAATTTCTGTTGTTTCATCCACCCAATTTGTGGTACTTTGTTGTGACGGTCCTAGGAAACTAATATACTTAGTGAAGTTTGCTACTGCCTTGATAATAGTTAACATAAAATAATAGAAAAATAAGAAAGGAGTGCTAAGAAGGAAGTGTCTTTCCACACTCTATCCCTTGCACTGACTCCTCCCCACTGTAAAAGCAGTGACTAATATGATTGTACGGAGTTTAATATGCATTAGGTCACATGTCACTAGTGGGTAAGGACACTACCTTGAAGGGTGACTTGTGTTTGTCATGCTCTCCGTACAACCTATTACTGTCTTTGTGAGGCAGCCCCATGGTTCTTATCCATTTTGTTTGTTGAGTAAGTACTCTGGAGTCTGTTTTAAAACTCTAGTTCTCTCTCGCACTCTCTCACTCTCTCACTCTCTTGCTCTTGCTCTCTCCCCCCGCCCATCCCATTTCTCTCCCTACACACATATGAATATGCAGTTTGGTACCAAGATTACAATTCAAGTACAAAATCAAAGGCCCTCTTCTTAAGTCAAAAGTCTAGGCTGTATCCACATTCTACCTCTTAACAGTGCTCTGTATTTGGTTATTGGGTCTCAGCCATCCATTAATGAATAAATCAGTCCTTTGGTTTTGATTTGGTTATTGAAGGGAAATGAGTCATCCCCAAAAACCTAAACAAATCCTGTCCAAGAACCACAAGCCCGGTTAACACCAGTTCAACTTCTTTTCAAGAAACTCTTCCAAGAAATTTATTTTTTGAAATTATGACATTTGTTATATATTCATGGTGCTCCAAATACTCTACTGAGTGATGTACATTGAATGAACATCAGTCAGACTCTGCCCTCAAACAGCTTCTATTGTGTGGAAGAGACAGTCCACCCAGAAAAAAAAATCTCTACTAAAATCAGTCTGGAAGGAAAAATCAAGTCTTCAAAATTAGAGCCGATAATTATAAAACATGCAATATTATAAACTTGGACTATTGCTGTGGCCACAATGGACCTCTGATAGAGATATTTTAGTTTAGGATTTTTACCCACATTCTAAGGCAGCGGTCCCCAACCTTTTTGGCACCAGGGACCAGTCCTCCTATGACAATCTAATGCCTGATGATCTGAGGTAGAGCTGAGGCAGTGATGCTAGCACTGGGGAGCACCTGTAAATATAGATGAAGTGTCACTCATGGGCCTGCTGCTCACCTCCTGTTGTGTGGACCGATACCCAATAGGCTGTGGACAGGTATGTGGCCCAGGGATTGGGGACCCCCACTCTAAGGGTAATGGCTATAAACTTACTAGAAAAAATTTCATTGTACCAGCTCAAGGGGTGAGTCCAGGAAAGGACTCAGGAACAGGATTGCCATATTTACCAAATAAAAATACAGAATGTCCAGTTCAATTTGAATTTCACATAAACTGAATAATATTTTGGTACGCCTCTGTCAAGAATATTCAGTTTATCTGAAATTCAGAATTAACTGGGTCTCCTGTATTTTATCTGGCAACCTTACTCAGGGAGGACAAATAGAGAATATATATTAACAGATTAGATAGTCGATTTGCTTACCAGACATAACTTCTTGAGGTTTAACCTGGCGTGTTCATAGTTCTGGAAGGGAGAGCCTTTCAAACAATGTGTTTCCACTCCCCTAACCCTGGCTGAACCAAAAGTAGACAACTGACCTTCTGGGAGCACGTAAATTAATTAGCTATCAGATTTGGTTTCTTGAGAATTTTCTAAAAGAGACACAGAGATTCTAGTGAAAGAAGTATGTGGATGCCTGAATTAAATAACATGTAGAGTCAGGCTGGGAAGTCATGTTAGGTAGGAAATAGAAAATGATGGTCAAAAGAAAAAAGAGACAGAGAACATAGAAGAGAGACACTGCATGGTCACTGAGAGAAAGAGCAAGCAACCTCAGTTTCTGCTTACCAAGTCTAGTTTCAATCACTCTCTGGCCTGGCTGTACTTCACAGTCCAGACATCTGTAATCATGTCTGTTGTATTCCTATAATAAATTTCCCTTTCTTAACATAGCTTGACTGAGTTTCTACTCCTTGATACCACTGATCCTTGACTAAGACATATTATGAACTCTTAAGGTTAGAACAAGAATGACAAATGGCTTTCATCTCAGGTGACTACTCTGATCTATTCACGTTATTGTGTAGAGGGCTACATTGCAAAAGATTATGGGATTACTTCCAAATTCATGGCAAAGAGTGCTACCATTGACTAGCACTGTCTGCTATGAACACGGGAGTGGGGAGTGGCAACATATGTGCCATATATTTGCCATCCCTGCAGTTGAGGAAGAAATTGAAAAAAGCATATGTCTTCCTCTACAAGATGCCAAAGATCACTGTGGATCTACATTATGGAAATATGAAGTACACAGAAAAATTCAAAATATGCAAAATTTTATCACCTATAATAACAGCAGTTTGCTGAACTTTTGCCCGTTCCTGTCTGTTCTTTATACTTATGTAATTCTTAATTTCTTTCTATGGAAAGTCACCAATAGAAATGACTATGAATCAATTAGATTCCTGGCAAGCTTCATTTGGATTACGTTAATATTGAAACAGTTCATGGAAAAATATGTCAAAGCTATAAATAAATTCTCTGTACATTTGTAATCATGAATATTGTTTATGATCTGGGCCAAGAACAAAATTCAGTTTGAGAAATTACCATATATTCCTGAGGCAGCCATGGTTTAAACCAAAGAAGGCTTTTCCTACTAAATAATAATAATTAATAACAACTAATATTAATATGGTACTTTACAGACTGTCAGAAAGTGAAGTAGTCTCATGTCTCTCTATTAAATACAAATTGCTGATATCAAGGACTTTGTACATATTACAAATATGTATGTACACCATCCAGGAAGAATCATCCCTAAGGTGGAGTGAATCAGTGCAATTATTAAGAGTCCTGTACTTTAGAGAACACCAAATATCTGGTAGACTGAGAAATAACTGAGTGTGGCAGCACAAATAAGATAAGGAAGAACTAATGAATGCTTAAAAAAAAACTGCTGTTTGTTGAAAATACACACAATTGGTCCACAAAGACTATTCCACCCTTTTGTGACTTTTCTATTCCTTTAACCTAGAAATACCCAAATTCATTTGTATAACAGTGTTGGAGTAGGGAGGGGAGTGGGTCTGTTCGAGACTCAGGGCATTAGACCTGGCTAAAACACCTGTGGAAGCCTGTGGGTCACTGAAAACACGCCTGCTCCACAGTAAATTCAGTCATTAATGACAGGAGATTTCCCAGAAGTTACAGAATAGGAGTTACCAGAGAAACAGCTTAATTATTAATTATGATTTATAGCTGTACAGGAGTTGAGACATGTCAATCATAGTCTTAGTAGTTATGCAGGGGAAGAGCTAATTCTTGTGAAGTGACAAGACTATTGTTTCTTAGAAGTCTATGTTCTATCTTATCTCCAGGGTGATTCTGGACAATCTATTAGTGTGTGTGTATACAAAGAAGTGGAAGCAGTTTTACTCTGAATGTTAATGAAATGTACAGTGTAAGTACTTAATTTATTTGATGGGTTTAGTCTTAGTTTTATTGTTGGGTGTTCTCTCTTCAACCCACAATTGATTAGGAAGATTTCCATAACCCACAGGTATGGTAGTATGGTGTGAGAAGGGTAGATTAAGGAGGAGGAGTTGAATATTTAAAGGTAGGCCAACTGGGGCAGAGAGGAAACTTGGCCCTCCCAACAACTGTAAAGCAGAAGTTACTGGGCAGAGAAAATAGCTGAAACTATAGGTGGTAAAACAATGTCACCTAGAACTAGGCTGAAGTAAGTAAATAATCTAGGATGAAAATATTCTAAAATGTAAAACATAGATAGTATATAATCTATAATTAATGTTTATTAAAAATGCAGTGGACGAATATAAAAAATAAGCTATTATGTAGGGTAATTGACAGTTACAAGGTGACTTGAGAGGCAGTAGGTGAGTAAACCATCCCAAAACGCCCAAATAGTTTACTTATTGATATTTAAATTCAATCACCATAGATTCATTACTTTGGCTCAGCATTGCTCATTCCCTGTAGTTCTTTATAAACATCTAAACACTTTTAGAAGTCCCCAAATTCTTAGATTGAAAAGGATTATTAGATCTTGTTCATCTATTTGTAAGGGGGGATTGCAGAAGAGCCCTGGGCTCTTGAGGCAGGGGCTAGGAAAGGGTAGGGAGCATGGAAGTTTAAGGTCTAGTACACGCCTATTGGGATGTTTCTGGTGGAGACTGAATGCCTTGTCAAATGAGGATAAAGATACATGCTGCTTGTTACAAAAAGTGTCATCTGATCTGTCTGGCCATAAAGTCTGGGGTGCCCAGAAGTATTCTAACATCTTGTGGAAGGTATGTATGTGGAATAGAACCTGATCAGGCTCTGAAGGCAGAAGTTAGTTTCATGAGCAGGTAGCCCCAACTCCGGTGGCACATCCTCCTGCCATACTGCTGCCCCTCCCTTGATTCACACCTGTGGCTTCATGGTAATTTACCTATGACAAAACATCTTAAGATAAAAAAGAAATACATGAGCCTGGTTTACACATAACTTTGCATAGTTAAGCTGGCACCACCCAAAAGTGGTGACTGCAGCATTATAACTCCACGACAGGGAAGCCTGAGAAGACACTGGAAAAGGGAAATCTTTCCAGGTGACAGAACTTTGAGTAGCACATCTGGCTGACAATCATGCCTAGGAGAGAAAACCTGAGGTACAGGGCTACTCTGATTCACAGGAAGTGTCCAATGGGTTGGCCAGGTTCTTAGAACAAGTTTTTAAGAGCAATCTAAATAGTGCCACTTGGAAACCTGAAATTTTATCTGCTTAAAAATGGCATAAAAATTCATAAGTCAGAAGTAATAAATCATCCAATCCCCTCATTTTCCTATGGGGAAAATAAGGTCCAGAGAGTGTGCATGATTGGTCCAAGGAGAACTCTATAGATTTCAGCCAGAATTGACATCTCTTTGATCTCAGTTTAGGGCTCTCCCCATAATAGCACATAGGTAATCATTCATTCTTTTGTCAACAATTCCTGAGCTTCCACAGTGTGTCATGCTCTTCATTGAGACAGGGATAAAGATAAATAAGGCATGGCCTCTGCCCTCAAGAAGCTCTTGCTTTTGTCATTGTTTTGTACATGTTTGTGTATTCTAGTTATATCCTGTGAAAAGAAATAAGTGAAACCAAAATGGCAAATACCTTTTCATGTAGGGCACACTAAATACTTGCTGAAAAGTGCCAAATGGAATTACAAATGCTAAAAAGTGAGCCACTAAGAACTATATGACTAAAAAAAAAAAAAAAACAGATACCAACAGAGATATTAATGAATTCAGGGTTGGATTTGATAGTTAAGGGGAGTTTGCATCACTACCACTGCTGGGAAGAGAGCCATTTTTAATGGATCTTGATGGCTTCCTGCCTGAGTCTTAGTATCTAAATGTTGGCCTGGGTGAAATAAAATTTGAATTAATTGATCAGGAAGACTGGAGGATGGTGCAATATGCTATTATTTTAAACAGTGGAAAGTGGCTGAAATAAAGCTGTTGAATACCCACTCAATTCGTTAATTTTCAGATCTGAACTTCCAAATCTATTCTTTGATTTCTTATGAAGCTCCATCACTTTCCCCATTGACCTTTCTCCCAAAATCAATTATCTTCTCTTTCTGAAATCTTTAGCATCTCCTTTCTACAGAATCCTTCCCTCTTTGCTCTTAAACAGGTATAAGGTCTCCTTTAGTTTGGGGGGAAAAAGTTGCTTTATCCTGATGGTCCTCTTAGCTACTGTACAATCTTTTATCCTTCAATCAACATCAAGCTTTGCAAATTAATGGTTTACACCTAAAAACTCCTGCAATCTGGCTTGCAGCCAAACTACCACTGAAACTGTACTCATTAAGCTCATGTAGGATTTCCAAAGCATTAAATGAAAGAGCTTTTCTCAGTTCTGATTTCCCTTGCTCAGGAATAGATTTCTGAGGTTTAAAGCATCTTATAACAAGCTCTAATACCACATATTCTATGCGTACTGGACATTTTTATTTGAGCATTTGACTGTTGCTTCAACATAGTTAAAACATAACTCACAATTCCCTCCACTAATATTCCCCCTGAATGATTTTCCTATTCATAACTGATGGTAAGTTCTATGAGAGCAGGGATCATGTACATTACTATGTCACACTACTTGGATGCAGTCAACATTCACTAAAACTCTGTTGAAATGAATAAATGAATGAACATCATTTTCCCAACTCACTAACCTCAATTCCTTAGAGTCACTTTGGATGCCTTTCTCTCCTTTGCCTCATAAATTAAATTGGTGATCAAATCTTGGCAATTATGCCTTCAAAATGTGGTACTTAAGGGTATGAATTTGGAGTCAAGCGGACCTGCTTGACCCTTTGCTGTTATTTTTTAGCTGTGACTTTGGGTAAGTTCCCTAACCTCTCAGTTTCTTAATCTATAACATGAAGATAATAGTGGTAGCTTATAAGATTAGTGAGAATAAATGAGATAATGTGTGTAAAGTGCTTAGCACAGTGGCTGGCACATAGCAAGTATTCAATAAATGACAGCTATCAAAATTATCTTTCACTACTCCCCAGTGTGAACTCATACTCCCCTAGGGAGGTCTACTTGCTACTTGTTCATATCTTTGCTGTTTCTCTTGGCTGGAATGCTCTCCTTCCCTTCTGCCCATCCAAATGCTAGACACTCTTTTTTTTTTATTTTATTTTTGAAAGCAACACATATTCATAGTTAAAAAGATAAATAGGTTAATAAGACATAATGAAAAAGAGCAGACCTACATCTTTCCCAACTTCTGATCTGTACTAACACTTTCAATAACTGTAGCTGTTTCTTCTAGTATTTACTTCCATATTTCTATATAATGTCTTACACTGATGTTTCTTGATCTTTTGATTTTTAGCTAGCACTTATTGCCCTCTTATTGTGAAAGATAAAGATTTAGACCTCTTACAACACCGACCTTTCCAACTTGTTTTCCCTTTATCCTACACAAGTCTTAATTTGGTATATCAGTAAGGCAGTGTTTTCATTGTTATGGCTATGTAACAATGGGAGCTTAGTAACATTTTATGATGATTCATTTACTTTCTTGAGCAACTTTCAGTTTTTCCTGGAGTTAAAAACTGCCTTGGTTTTTGTTAGTTTGCTTGTTTCACTTCCTATGTATCGATCACTAATTTTTCATTAATTTTCCCATACAATTGTAAAACCTTTCTGAATACTATTTTCAACGTGGTCAAACATATCAAGTAATCTATCAATTAATTTTTAAAAATTCTCCAGAGACATTCCTCTTGTATCCCTCTACCTTCCTACTCTCCTCTTGCCTGGTTGCTTTCTAGGTATGCCACACAGCTATTTATTTTGAACTCTCTTTTGTTATCATCTGGGGAATTCTCTCTCTCTTTTATGTTCATCCTATTTTCTGAGCCTCATGTCTTCTGCTTTCTTGGTTTAACCTCTCATATGATATAATGCATATCAGTGACTTCCAGAGAAGGGAGGTTTAAATTTTATATCATTTACTAATCCTCAACATGACCTATTATTCCTGTACACAGGTTTACTTGCCATTTACTGGAATATTTTCACCTCCATATCTTTGCCATTGGTCTTGGTTAGAATTCTCTCCAACTTCCTGTCTGCATGCCCAGATGCTATTTGTATTTTCAAACTAATTTTTATTTTTATGAAAATAATACATGTACATAGTTTAAAGTTAGTTGTAAGACTTGCAAAGAGAAAAAAAATAGAAACTCTTTATCCCATTCCTTTCCATTCTCAATTTACGCTCCTAAAAGCAAGTACTTTTCATTATTTTAGCTGTTTCTTCTGATATTTGCTTCCTTATTTCTAAATAATATAACTATACTGATATACTTTAACTTAACGACTTCTTGGTATAGAAGATAAAGATTTAGTTTTCTTATGCCATAATCTCTCTAACCTCTTCTATATCCTCCCAATATAGTTTGGGAGGATGTAGAATTCTGAATTAGAAATCATTTTATCATAATCTTGAAGGCCAAACTATATCTCAGTGAATTCATTGTGGTCCTTAGTGATTTTCTCTTCCCTTCCAATGTAATAAAATACCCCCATCTTTTTAACAGTCCATTCTAGAACCATGCATGCCCTTGATATCATGATTACTAGAATATACCAACTTCTCCTTTTTGAAAAGCAAAGCAACATTAGAGCATCCATAATCCCCTTGGATTTCTGCTGTTCTCCATGATTACTAACCTCATTTGTCAGTACCCTCAATGTAATTAATATGGGTTATTTGGAGCACTATAACAGAGAGCCCTGATCTCATCTGACAAAGTAACATTTAAGCTAAGATCTGAAGGATGAATAGCAAAGACTGTGAAAGCATTCCAGCAGAGATGGTTGTGTGTGCAAAAGCTGTCAGGAGAGAAGGAGCTTTGGGAACTCAAGGGATGAAAGGTGTCCAGTAGGGTGGAGCTTGGTGAGTGAGGGGGAGAATAGGCTCATCCGAGGCCATAGAAGAAGACAGGAGTCAGAGAATTCAGGGCCTTGTAGATGATGGTAGAGCAAGATTTGGGACATCCTAATAGCAATGAGAAGCTACTGAATGGTCATAGGCAGGGCAGTGATTTTATCTGATTTCCCTTCCAAAGAGTTCTATAGTTGCATTATAAAGAATGAATTGGAGAGGGCCAATAGTTAGGAAGATATGGGTAAATTGGTCTTAAATAACATTAAGGCCAGCCTTGGAAGGGAGAAAGAAATTTCAAGTGGGCAAATGGTAGTCTTAGAAGGTATGTTTGAAAGCTCAGCAGAGAAAGTTGAAGTTCTTTAACTTGCTGATGGCAGTGATTTAGGTGCTGATATAACAGCTTCAATTTTTTTTCTTCCTTTTTTTAGTATTAAATGGAGGAAGTGACTCCTTCTTACCATTTTCGTCCTGCTGGATCCCCAAATTGCTCATCAACTGACTGATTCCAGAAGCAGTTTGATCACCTCCTTTGCAATTGTGGAATGCATCCAGTGTCCTAGAAGTTGTTCTGCCCATTTTCCATGGTGAGATTTCTGAGGGGTTGAGGTAGAGGTAGGAAAGAATAAGGGGGTCAATGTAGAAGAAGGGCTTATGAGGGACTCGCACAGAAATGAGGCAACAGAATTAAAAATAGCTAAGGAAGAACACTTTCCCTTCCCTTTATCCAACAGTAAACATTATATCTAGTCAAGATGTAATAAGGACAGAGGACTGCTTCCTTGCAATTCCTGCCTACAGGAGACTGGGGCTTCTGCTGCAGTCAGCTGATACACCACAAGAGTCGGTGTTATATACCATGGCTTCTGACAGTTTAGATTGGTGGGAGTTAGTTTTTGCAGTTCTGTTTATGGAGTTGGCCCAATGAAAAGGCAGGCTGATGGTCTGCTTTTCATAGTCATTGACACGAGCTTTCTACAACACCTGGGTTTTCTTTAGAAACTGTGAAGAAGCACTGAAAATAACAAAAACAATTTCTTCTTGTCTTAAAAGAACTCACAAAGGAAAGTAACTCTAGAGGACTTGTGTGAGAGGAACTCTAATTTCAGGTTGAGTTTGGATATGGAAAAAAAATTACCTTGCAGTAAATTTCATGTTTTGCTGACCATATTTTGATTTATGTGGAATTGCATTTTTATCGTCAAGCAAATTAATCTGGACCCATGAGTATAGATGTTGTGATGAAATAAATTAGGACACAGAGACAGTGTAATTATAATAACATAAAATATGGCAAACAATACTGCCATATCTCGCTTTGCTTTTAGCTAGGCAACATGGCAATGGCATGTGAGAGAACACTGTAAAACGATTTCCAGTTCTCTCATTTTTTTAAGTTGACCTGTTTGAATTCATAAGCAAAGTACATTTCTCCATTTGTTTAACAAAATTGCATACAAAAAGATATCACTGTTTACTAATAAGCACTTGCATCCCCAAATATCTAAATCCATTTTATATACTTATTTTATCGATAAGGATGCATTTTATTGATAAGCATCCTAGACTTATGCCTAGAACAAATGACAATAAGCTCTTCCACTCCCAAATTCCAGTATCTAGAACAGGGCCTGCTATATAGTAGGTATTCAACAAAGAATTAGTAAGTTAAATTATATTAGTTGCTGTGTTCAATAAAAAGCCAAAAAATAAACTCTATTTGAAAATAAATTTTTGAAATAGTAGATAGCAAAAGCTTAGACCATCTTGCAATAAAAAATACCCTAATATCTGATTTATATATAACAAATCCCAAAATCATTAGGTATAGCCTCAAGTGTGAGCAATTAGACGGAACTACAATAGGGAAAGAACTAGAAACATACCATTTTACTTCTTGGCAATTAGGACAGTTTGGGAACATACCTTAAGTCTCTTGCTTTTGTACTTCATTGGGGATGGGCTACTCACTCACAGAATCAAGTTCAAATTTCATAGGGTGTTTCTGAAGATTCTTTTGGGGTTTAGTTCGTTCAGGCCGCTCCTGCCCACACATCCAGGGTGTCCGCCCAAGCAGCTTGCTCTTTCTTGGCTTGTCCTGCACTTTCTCACCGACCTCTGACTCCATCCTGGACTTTGCCCACTGGACTCCTTTTGTCAGCTCCTGTAAAGCCTTCCCACATTTCAAGGTCCAGTTTAACCTTCAGCGCATTCAGGAAAGCTTCCCAAACCCCCTTTTCAGATGCAATATCGCTCTCCTCGATTTTTTGAACCTCTACTCCAGCAGCGATCACTTTCTAACGCGTTGTTTCTGCATGCGGGTATTCCAGATACCCGTATTAGACTGTGGCCACTCTATTCGGGAGGTCTTTTAAGAAGTTGCTGTGTCCAACCCCTAGCATGGTGCGTGGTACAAAGAAAATGCCCAGTAAAGGTTCGAAGTGAGTTGGAACCCCTGAGGGGAAAAGAAGAGCCTTGTGGTTAGCAGTAAAGGCCCTTCACGACCTAAGGGGAGTCCCGTGATGTAGCTGGACACTGTCCCCAGCTCTAGACTGGCAGAATTTGGGGCAGCTGAAAGCTCGGATAAATGTCTTTGAACTCCCTTTATTTAGTTCTCCCTTACTTTTACAGTGGAATCTGAAAGTTCTTCAACAACCTCAGGACAAGCCGTAAGGGCGGTGCAAACTGGGTGAGGTGGGGGTTGGGATGCCCAGTCTCCTGGCAATATGAAAGTCTAGACTCAACTTTCATATTTCATTCTTAATCTTTCGCAAATTCCGGTTATAAACTAGGGGCCAAACCATGTAGACGGTTTCACAATGTTCGCGCCCTAGGAAAGGCTGTCAGCATTCGGGGCTTTACGTCATTTATCGCTCTCGCATTTCCTACCACAGGAAATCTACCGAGCACTCCTGGCCTTCACATCCAGCTGGTGCTAGTAACTACCGTTCAGCCCGGCGGTCTCGGCCGCTTCCTCCTTCAACCCTCTGGGCAAACCCTATACGAGCGAACGGGGGAGCTCCCGGCCCACAGTACAAGGCGGAATATGTGCACGATTGGACTACAACTCCCAGGTTGCTCCGGGAGAAGTGCGGGGGGGAGGGGTGGGGTTTGAGATTAGGCGGCGGGTGGCAGGGAAATCCCGCCCCGCTGCGCAGCAGCAAAGACACAAAGCCTGACTTTACAACCTCATAGAGAAAGTGGAAGTAAGACGGCTTAGGTGGGAGGCAGAAAGAAAAAAAGAACCAGTGGAGGGACAGACGCGTAGGTGGGAGGAGGCGATGGTAGCGGGGAGACTTGCGTCTTTCCAGATGAGGAGGGGGCGGCTTTCATAACTAGTCCCCCGCCCCACCCGCGCCGATCGTCTCCACAGTGCCCTGCCGTCTTCGCTCAGAGCCCGGCTGCCTCGTGGGCTCTGGGCGGGCGGATAGGCGGCACTGTGGCTCTCCCCACCCAGTGTGGGACGAAAGCGCGGGGCGGCGCGGCCGCCGCGGACTGTGGAGGGGCCGCAAGCGAAGAGGCTCCGCGGAAGAGTTAGGGCCAGGGCAGGGGAGGCTGTGACTCCCGACCCGGCCAGGGGAATAGTGCCGGGCTGAGGCTAGGTGAGGCGCGGGGTGCCTCGGAGAGTCCCCCCGTGCCCCGAGTGGGGCGGAAGCACGCGGGCTGACCAGCGGAGAGGGCGGGCGGTGGTATCGTGAGGGGGAAGAGTGCAGACCGCGGGGGACCAAGCCTGGCACTGGAGGAGAAATAGGGACGCCCCCTCCCCGCAGGAGGAGCCTAGAGCTCCTCCGCCTTCCCTCCCCCGCGCGTCGGGTTCGCCTTCTCGTTGGGCTGCGGCGGCGGCGCGGCGGTTCCGGGGCCAGATAAGGGGGAGCGACGGGGTCGCCGCCCCCAGGACGGGCGGGCCGTGAGGGAGGCGGGGCGGGGGCGCGCGTGGCTGGGGGGCGGGGGTGGAACGTAGAGCCGAGGAGGGCGGCGGCGGTGGAGGGCGGAGGGCGGTTGGCGGGGTAGCCTCCCTCTCGTGCGCTTCGCGCCGCCGGCCCACGCCGCAGTGTGTTCTGTGGACGGCACCTTCCCAGACAGCCCGGCAGAGCCCAGCTCAGCACCCCAGCCTTGGACGCGATGTACCGCCGAAGCTTTCATCGCTTTGTAAGTATAGTCGCTGCGGCTCCAGGCGGGCTGGTTCGCCGGCTCGTCAGCCCCTCCGCCGGGTCCCTCTGAACAGTTTTCTGAGGAGATAAGTGCTTCTGTGGGTGACACCACCACCACCACCCCTTTTTGATTCTCCCTGAAACACGCTGTCCCGGCGTCCAGGGTGGGGAGGCAGGTAAGGCTCTCAGAGCCCCCCACCCCAGACTATTTAAGTAGAGCTTCCCGAGGCCGTTACAAACTCCGCCTCAGACGAGGGGCCGCCTCAGGCTGAATGGCGGACGGACCCAGGGGCCCCTCGGTTTGCCAATTAGTCGAAGATGGCGTTTTGTTATCAGGAAGGTAGCTTTCTTTTGTTTCCTCAGCCACGAGCACGTGGAGGTAAACGTAGACCTGTCTCTGTGGCCCAAAAAAGAGACCCGGGGGCTGAGGGGGCCGGAGGCGAGGTCAGGACTCAGCCTTGCCCCAGGCGCGGGAGGGCGGGAGGGCAGCTGAAGACCGGAGGCCGGGCAAACTTCGGAGATCCAGTCTAAAAAGCTCACCTTTAGGGGCTGATAAAAGCTAGGGTAATTGTCAGGGTGGGCTGGGTGAATGTGGAGACGCCAGGAGGCGGCACTGGCGCTGCTGAGCGCCGCGTCTGAAGCCTCGCGGAGCACTAACGCCCCATACATTAAATTAAACCCCTGAGAGAAGGCAGGCTGCGGCTGGAATCCTCTGCTTACGTTTACCCCCTTCCAAGTCTCCAGAATGAGGAATGTCTTTCCGTGGGAGTTGAGCATAGGGAAAAGCGATTTCTGCCTGTTGACTTTTTTGAGTAACCTGTTTTACTCTTAGAGGGTACATTAAGAATGGAGCAAAACAGGGACCATGACTTCTATGCTGCTATTTGTAGTAACTTTCTTAATTGCAAGATGAAGTGGCGGGAATAGGATTTTATTTCTGCCTATTTTTCTGTCGTTAGGAAAAATGGTTGAGTGTTGTGCCCTGCCCCTAAACCCCTTATTGTATAGGTTTGAGAACTTGTCGATTTGGTTCTTTTAATGCGATTATTCCTAATCAAAGCATCGCTGACATTTTCATGTGGCGCATGATTTTGCTCTCATTTTTTTCTGCATTGGAAACTTTCACAAATGTACCCTGGCTAAAAGAAAATTGTACATCCCTTTAGGATATTATTATCACAAGAGTGCTACATTAATGTTTTCCTAAATGTTTACCTTATGCAGAAACATGAAATTGGAGCAGATTACCTGTGGCACAGCATTGCAGGTTGTACATAGCAAGGATTTTGAAATCCATAGGAATTAGCTTGTACTGGATGTTTTGCTAAAGCATGTGACTAAAATTGGTTTCTCACATTTAACCTGAGAAGGTATAAGAGCATTGTACTTCGTAATTCTATTTCACATAGATTCTTGTGATTTTGGAGTGTTGTTTGGGGGTGACAAAAAGAGAAAGGTGACAGAGAGCTAATTGTAATATTTGGGAAGATGATAATCTTTTCACATGGCACTCTTGTGATGGAAAACAAAACTGGACTCCGGTTCGTAATAAATTCATTAGCTCAAAATTAAGATATTGACATCCTTTTTTTTTTTTTTAAGTATTTGAACATTTGAAACCAAACAACCCAGATATTGGTCTTTTAAAAGCCCTGTTTGCGTTTCTTTTGCTAAGAGTGATCTGCATTGTATGAGTATAGTAATTAAGCATTGCTGGCCCGGGTCGCCAGGACATAGCAGTAGAATTTGCAGCAGTTCTTGAGGTGCCAGCCTGCAGGTTTGAAGCTAGTACTTTGCATCCCAGACCAAGATCTCTGCAGAGGATCACTTAAGCTTACATTGAAATGAGCTTTGACCTCATTGTTTCAGCTGGAATACCCAACTGCTCACATTTTCCTGAGCAACCATTACTATGGTAAGTCTCAGGAAATTGTACCAGTGCAGTAATCTGGAAGGTGCTCAGGAGTTGTATCAGCCCTAGACCTAAGGCAAGGACTTAATCTGCAAACCATTGGATTGAATGTGAAACATGCTATGGAATACTCATCGCTAAAAGATAACTTCAAAATTTGAGGGTGGGGCAGATTTTATCTCCCTAGATCTGTAAGCCACATGTCCTCATAATTTGCTTGGTAGGGATTTGAGGAGGCACTCTCATTTAAATCACTAGAAGGCTATACCATTCATGTAAGATTTAGGTTGGACTTTTGAGATTTGCACAGCAGTGTAGATATAGCCCAGTTGTGTGCTGTTTTATGATTGCTTTTATATTTCAGAGATGGGGCTATGAATTCTTACCAAAATTAAGTGTTTTTTGTATACCTAAAGTCTAAAATTGACTTTGAATGTGAAATAAATTACAGTGGTGGTGGTGTTTGTTACTGAAAACTAGATGCTACATGTTAGGACAGAGCTTTACATTTTAAACCTGACATGGCAAGTAAAGTCTCTTGGGAGCATCATTATCTATGGCTTAGTAGTGTTTGCTGAATGGTTTTAAAAAGGCCACTTATTTCCCCAGGATCTCCAATTTCAAGCTGAAAGGAATAGTGATTCATTGTATATTTTAAAGACATGGCCTTGATGTCTTTGCCATTAATAATTGTTTTCTTTCCCTTCTGATAAATTATGATTTCCCTTTTGACAGTTTTGAAGTAGAAAGAAATTGGTGGATTTGGTGTAGGATTTTAGGATTTAGGCATGTAAGGGGTATCTTAAAAGGTTTGAGTTGGATGCCTCTGAGTATAATAAAAGCACTGCCTATTCCCAGTCAACATCTCCATTCTCCATAAATATAATAAATACATAATAGCTTTGTCTATACAGTTAATTTCCTTTAAAGATATGTTTAATTGGAAGTCTGGACTAGTTGAGACTTAGGGTCAGGGACTTTTATGTTATTCTGTCTTTTAATAACATTCCTAGTGATAGCAGTAGCATTTTCACAGGGATTTAAAGGTTTAATGAGAGTCCAAACAACAAGAATTCCCCCCTTTTTGACTTATTAAATTATTTCATGCTGAATCCTGTGTAAAATGGGAAACCTATTTAGGAATGAATTACTATTAATTAAAATAAATATTATTATTTATTAAATAACCTGAAAACAAGTATTTATCTTCTTTTCCTGATCTGCCTTGTATGGGTAAAGCAACATAAAACTTTGAATATCTTCTAAATGGCTTATATAAGGATTTATCATTTGTTCCTTCTGTTTATGATTATTGCTCATAATTCAACCCTTTAGTGGGTAATATTGAGTACCTACAAATCATGTACTTTCCAGTGCTCTTAATGAACTTTTAGCAGAGGTGAGATTCAGTAGGTGATGCTAGCCATTTTCATATTGCTACAGTTGTCCAAATGAGCTCCTTTCCTCACCCAGTTGACCCCCAGCAAGCTTCTGGAAGAACCATAACTAATCCTCCTGTGTCCAGACGCTATGCGAAGAACTAGTCCATGAATGAATTCACATACTGGTTCATTGAGTGACAGAAAGAAATCAAGGCCGACTGCTTGTCTAACATGGTTGATTAGTTCTCCCAAAGAGGGTGAAAACATGGGACACAAAATAAAAATACTATATTTTTCATAGAGGTAGTAGAATTTCCTGTACATCTGTAATGTTTATATGGATTAAGCTTTTGAATCTGGAATCCTTGAGTTTGGGGATTATTTTCTGGTTTGGTGGAGGAAGCTTCTGGGCTTCCATATGTGAATTAGGTACTGTTTTCAAGTTTATTTCCATTCACTTAACACTTAACCTTCTTGGCCTAGTATAAGGGTAGATCAGCGGTGAATGTAAAACAAACATGAGCATGATTGCAGCTTATGTTAACACTACTGCAGTTTAATGATGAATGAATGCTCAGCACTGCAGATAAGAGTGTGGGATGCCCTATGCCAGCACGTTGGCAGACAGCCCTCAATTACTGCCGTGTATGGACAGATTGCTGGTTCAGCTGACTTCTTGATTTGCTGTGATTTATAGATAATGTTGGACCATGGATATCAAGATTTAGGAGGTTAATCTGTATTTCTGAAATACAGATTGTCATCGATTTTTTTGCCCCATATCTAGTTAATAGAATATGGGTAAATTAATGGTCTATCCTGTTAAAGCGAATGTTATTTGTGTGTGGTTTTTTTTTAGGCTCCTCTTTATATGTTGTCTGAAAGTATGATGGTGCCTGTATTTTCCTAGTCTCTTCTTCACCTGGGTCTTCTTGGGAAAATGAGAATAGTTTTCTTAATAATGATCTTGCAGCTAGTATAGCCTCAAGTATACAGTAGATGCTAAATAAGTACTTGCTGAACTGTTTTGAACTGAATTGGTAACAGTCTGAGTCAGTAATAACAGTTGAAAAATGAACAGTTGAGTAAACAGCTACCAAGAAGTTTATACATTTCAGACTGGGCTACTATTAAGTGCACAGCACTGAAAATAAGTTTTTTTTCAGTGAACAAAGTGTTATACTATGTTTATTCTAAATGAGGAAAAAATATTTTTATGCCCCTTTAAAAATCAGAAACAATTGAATATTTACTTAAGGCTGTTTTCTCAATTGGTCAGAAATATTACCTTTAGCACCCTCCCCTTTCTTGGCCATTCATAGAACTATGACATACTGTCCTCAACTTCTAAAATTGTAAGCAAGTTCATATTTTATTAATTTGTGCATAAGCTTATATTTTCTGTTGGCACCAGCACATCAAATCTTTTTTTGAAAACCAAAGCTACAGTCTTAACTCTCCAAGAGCTGTATATCTTTTGACTTTCCGTGGTAAGTGTTCATTATTTGGATTCAGGATACCACTTAGTATTTGGTGTTGGGAATGTAGTATACCAGCGGTCCCCAACGTTTTTGGCATCAGGGACTAGTGCATGATGATCTGAGGTGGAGCTGAAGCGGTGATGCTAGCACTGGGGAGCAGCTGCAAATACAGATGAAGCTTCGCTCACCTGCTATGCAGCCTGGTCTCTAACAGTCCACAGGCTGGTACCAATTCATGGCCCAGGGTTTGAGAACCCCTGTAGTATATTTTCCTCTGTTTGCATCCAGTTGCCATCAGCTACCTATAGTGACAAGGCAGAGCAAACCAGAGGAACTGAAGAGTTGGAGATATTTGGAAGCAGTTTTTTTGTGTGTGTGTGTGAAAAGAGCCTCAACCTTATTAAAAGAGAAAGTGCAAATCCTAGTTCTGCTATTTGCTATCCACCTTGGGAAAGTGGGCATTGTAGTTAATACACTCAAAGTGTTTCTCAAAATATGGTCCTTGGACTACTTGCATGAGAATCATCTGGGATGCTTATTATAAAAACAGGTTCCTGGGCCTCAAACCTACTTAATCCAAGTGTGAGGTGATAGGTCCCAGGAAACTGCATTTCTAGCAAGCACTTTAGATGGTTCTTTGGTTCACTAAGATTTGAGAATGCCTATATACAATAAACATTGCAATATTTATTTTCTGTGTATACTGTTCACCTCTCTGAACTTTATAGAATGAACAGAATAATACCTACTTCACAGGGTCATTGGAAAGATGTTTGAGAGACTACTGAACACTACCAATTGTATCCCCATGGTTTGCTGGCAGAACTCACAGGACTCAGCATATAGTTGCATTCACAGCTATGATTTATTATAGCAAAAAGATAGAAAGCAAAGTCAGCAAAAGGAAAATGTGCATGGGGCCAAGTTGGGAGGAAACCAGGTGTGTCTTCCAACAGTCTTGTCCCACTGGAGTCACACAGGTTGTGCTTAATTCCTCCATCAATGAGTGACAACTTGTGTGACATGCTTTCTACCAAGGAAGCTCATCAGAGACTCAGTGCCCAGGGTTTTTATTGGAAGTTGGTTACATAGACACCCTATACCTAGTATGTGCCAAAATTCTAGACTCCAAGAAGGAAAGTAGGTATTTAGCTTAAACCACGTTGTTTGCACAGTTTAGGCACAGCAAGCTACTCTTATCAGAGACATGGGAACCTTCCAGAAATCCAAGTCCCCAGACACCAGGGTACAAACCTTGCAAACAGTGCTTTTTAAGAATAGCAGTCTCAGGCCTGCTATGTTAACATTCTCCTACACACTGTTTTGAAACATTGGTATTTTTCAGTGAGGGGAAATGACTTGTCTATCGTCATTAAGCTAACTGGCAAAGCTGAGACTGAGACCTCTAGCAATCACCATCTCTATTTCATTGCTGCACACAGCAATGCTTCTGGATTATGGGTCATTTCTTTTCATATTGTTGAATGCATTCACTATTTGTCACTTGCAGCAGAAGAGCAGCCTGCCTTTTAATATTGCCTGCTGGAAGTAAACTGATGCATCCAGTCGGGGAGCCATGAAATATTGATGTTTCTGCCAGTTTAGTGTCAACACTTGCTGGTTTCCTCTTTGGAGCATCACCAAGTTCGTGGATTTTAATTTTTTGACTTTTGAACTTGTATTATTGTCCCCATCTGTCCTTGTTCCATCTATTTACTCATAGTCCCAAAACATTTGCATTATTACTTCATCCTATTTTGTACTTGGCTAACTGTTAGCTCACAGGTAGCTGATTTAAAAATTCTTTTGGGTAACATAATTCCAAAGAGCAGGTGTCAAGGATGGCTATATGGGGAAAACTACCAAAAGAAAAAAATGAAATTCTTGGACTAACAAATGGATTTTATAGCAATATTTATAAATATTGTCTTATTCTAGGATTTTGTTTTGTTTTGTTTTATAGTCATGGAAAACCCCAAGGATATGTCTCTGGTCATTAAGTGCCAGCTCCTTTTTTCACTGTTATCTAATGGGGAAACTAATAATTCTTTTATGATTTGGACAAGGATAAATCAGGAAATCATACTGGAAGATGCAGTAATCCTACAGATGAACAGGGAGCAAAAACCAAGAGGGAACTGTCACAAATAAGTAACAGCCGGGTACAGCAGATTATGTAAGTTACACCTGTTGTCTAAGCAGTTGGGATGCTCTTTAAGCTTCACAATTAATGTAGTTTGCATTAATATGGATTAAGGGATCTATAGTATAATTCATAATTTACTTTGGCTTCTTTTCTGAAAACATTCATATGGATCACAAGATTTCTTTGAATACTCATGCCTTACTTGGTGCTATAGAGGTTTGTAAGGCACAGCGCTGCTCTCCAGTCATTAGACAGCACAACTCACAGAACCAACCTCCTCATGAGGCAACAGGTAATCAGCGCTGTTCTTTTGAAGGCACATACAGTAAGTGCAGCAGATATTCAGAAGAGGGCACTGACTCTTATTCTGGCCCTAGTGGCTGGGGAGGAGATTTATAGAGGAGGTAGCATGTGATCTGGGTGGTAGAGAACCCACAGGATTGAAATATATGGGATTTCAAAGAATGAGCAACCTTATTACAGGAGGAGGCAATTACCCAAGCAATCAGGTAGAGTTATTGCTTTGGCACTTAGAACAGGGGAACCAGTCAATTTAGAGGGCATAGGTTTCAACTCTAAATGCAGCAGAAAGACTGAAACCTTGATCTTCAATGCCTTATGTTTGCCGCGATGAAATTTAGACTTTAAAAAAGAGAGCACTAAAAATGAACATCAGGTAGCTTTCGGTCTCCACAATAGCTGTAGGAATCTTCCTGTGAGTGCTTTCTGAAATCCATGACTCCAGTGATGGTGGTCCTCAATCTTATGATTTGGTGCAGGAAAAATAAGGCAGGAGCTGGGAAGAAATAAGCATTTGGGGTGCTATTTCATGATACTGCTTTACATAATATTAAATTACTGGTTATTTAGTTACCAGCTTATATAATGAGTGTACACTTACAGAAATCATTGCCAAATCCAATGTTATGAAGCTTTTCCTATGTTTTCTTCTAGTATTTTTTTTTTTTTATCATTTTATGTCTTTCATTTAGGTCTTTGATCCATTTTGAATTGATTTTTCTGTATAGTGTAAGGTAAGGGTTCAGCTCCATTCTTTTGTATATGGATATTTGGTTTTCCCAGTGCCACACGTTGAAAAGGCTCAAAAAGAGAGTGGCCTTAGAAACCTTGACAAAGAACATTGGACCATCTACATAAGGGTTTATTTCTGGGCTCTCCATTTTATTCCACTGATCTGTATATCTGTCTTTATGCCAATACTGTTATTTTCATTACTGTAGCTTTGGTAGAATGTTAAGAAATCAAAGTATGAAGCCTCCAACTTTGTTCTTTTTCAAGATTGTTTTGGTTATTCAGGGTCCCTTGAGATTCTATGTGGATTTTAGGATGGATTTTTCTACTTTTACGAAAAATCTTCCTCACTTTTTGTGTTTTATTTGTCACAGGACCTTTGTCTGGTAAATGTCTCTCTTATAGTCAGTTGCCTGTACTCTTACTCATCTTTCAGAGCTCAGCTTAGTTGTCACTTCCCCAAGGAAGCTGTTCTTTATCCTTACCTCAGACATTGCCAGGTTCCCAGGTTCTTATAGCACGATGATCCTTTCCTTTGCAGTCTTATGACAATTAGCTTTACATTTGCATATTATGTTTGCTAACTTATTTAATCTCAAGCTTTCCTTTAGTAAGTTCTATGAAGAACAGTGACCATTTTTGCTTATTACTGTGTTGCTAATGCCTCAGTGCCTGACATACAGTGTATGCTCAATAAATATTTGTTGCATGATTGAAATGTAATTCCTATCTGTATTTCAGATCTTGTTTCCCATTTATAATCATAGATGTTTGGAGCCTGTCTGAGAGATCAAATTGTTCAGTCTTTAGACATAACTGTTTTCAGTTAAAAGAATTATCTTTGCTCATACTTTAGAAATGAAGCCATTTACTCCAGGCTCACATGCTGTGTTGTGTAACATATACATCATATCTGTTTTTCATTATGTTTTTTAGGTATTTAATATTCTCTGATATAGTTAATAACTTTAAGTACTTTTAATGTTATTTTTATGAGTTTTTTGCAGTTTTGGTTACCAGATATTCAGAAATGATAATGTTGTCTCATTTAAGCCCTTAATACAAGAGGATGGAAATAATCTATCATTTTATATGGATCAGAATTTGAAATGGGATTTGTCTGTGTGCAGAACTAATTATTCCAGTCAGTATCTTGGATTACTGATCCATGGTTTCATTGATATATTGTGTGTTATATGCGTGTAATATATATGTATAGAGTTAGATATAAATACTTATTTAATATGCTTAATATTATTTATACATGTGCATATATATAAATACATTTCTTCTACATATCTGTAAAGAAAGTTATTATAGGGAATTGGCTCACACGATTATGGAGGCTGACAAGTCCCAAGATCTGCAGTCAGCAAGGTAGAGACCCAGGAAAGCCAATGGTATAGTTTCAGTCAGAGTGGGAAAGAAGGCCTGAGAACCTGGAGAGCTGATGATGTACTTTTCAGTCTGAGGGCTAGCAGTAGGAATCAATGTTTCAGTTCAAGCCTGAAGGCAAGTTAAATTGATGTCTTAGCTCAAAAACAGGAGGAATTCCCCTTTACTCAGAAGAAGGTCAGTGTTTTTGTACTCTTTAGGCCTTTAGCTGATTGGATGAGGTCTACTCACATTGTGGAAGGCAATCTACATGCTCTAATTTATTCTGTTTACCTATTCACATGTTAATCTCATCCCGAAATACCCTCACAGACACACCCAAAATGTTTGACCAAAATATCTGGACACTATGTAGCCCACTAAGGATGATACATAAAATTAACCATTATATTAGGTCCTAGGATCATGTGAAGACCAGTGAGCAAATATAAAGTGTGTATAGACCAGGAATGGAAGACCTTACCATACATAAATAACTATAGTTTGCTAGCCTTCTCATCTATAAGATGAAAGGCTTAGCCCACTACTTGGTCAATAAGGCTCAGCAAGTCCTAGAACTTGTAAGGGATTGTAGAGATCAGCGGTCTCCAACCTTTTTGGCACCAGGAACTGGTGCTCCTATGAGAATCCAATGCCTGATAGCTGAGGCAGTGAAGCTGGTGCTGGGGAGTGGCTGCAAATACAAATGAAGCTTCCCTCGCCTGCCTGCCGCATACCTCCTGCTATGTGGCCCAGTTCCTAACAGGCCACAGATAGGTACCCATCCATGGCTGGGGAGGGGGGTTGGGGACCCCTGGTAGAGACCATTTAATCATATAGTCTCTTTATTTCACATCTGAAGAAACAGAGGGCAAGTGGCTTGTCTAAGATTGTTTAGTGAATGGGGAGTTAAGAAATATGGAATTCAAGGTCAGCTGTGCACCCTATGTCTTCAATTTCCTCTTCTGTGAATCATGAAAGCTCCTAGGTCATCTGTATTTGTTTTTTCCCCCAGCTTTATAATTTTATACTACATGTTTAGGCTTAACAGTCTAGCAGTAAAATTTTTTGACTATTTCTATCAGGGTTTTTTTAAATTTGTTATTCTTCAGATCTCCATCTCTTGATTGGTCATTTGACTATATAATCTGCCCCAAACTTCAGTTTCCTCTTTAATAGTAATGAGTGTGAACTAAATTGTGTATGTTTCAAATGGGAACAATGACAAATTTAAGAAGTGTTGTTCGAGTTATTCATGGGCTTTTAATAGTGGTTGTGCTTTTTGGTTTTACACCGACCTGAATGATGGGAGGAGGGGCCACATGTAGACTCATTCCTTTGTTAGTACTATGTTCTAGACTTAAACCCAGCTCTGATTATATTGACCTCTTAACTAACAGCTTTAATAGAGGAGAGCATTTTTGGTGATGCTACAATATGATGGGCAGACTTCCTGGCGAGCACCACCACTGTTGTCTGTCAGTGGCCACCTGATATTATTCATCTCTGCTCTTGAACACAGCTTCACAATGGTAGATAGAGAAGCAACTCTTTGATTGGCTGAGTAACAGTTGCTAGGAGACAGTAGGGGGCAGTAAGTAGACAATTCATATGTATATATTTGAGAACCAATAGTATTGTGGAACAGAATTGGGTGCTTGCTATGTTTTATTATAGCTAATGATTCAACCAGAGGATAATAGCTATAGCAAGGGAGTAGTTTGATGAAATGGAATTCTATAAATAAAATCTATTTTAAAAGTCATAATCATTTATTAACTTAGATTAGAGCCTAGACTTTGATGAGAAGTATCAGTAGAATATGTATCCCTGTTTTAAAAAGTAAGGCAGTGCTATTGAAATATTCTTATGCAAGTTTAGACACATTACTTATCAAAGATACTAATGAAGTGTCAAAATCAAATACAATGAAACCAAGTCAGAAGACATATTACTGGATTTATTGACTCCATGTTTGGAATCAATAATTTAAGTAGTCATGAAATTCAGGTGGCATCAACAAATGTCTCTGGTTCCTAATATATACCTAGCATTGTGGAAGTTTTTTGAAGTATGAGACTGAAAACTTATCTATTATGGTGCCCCCACTAACCAGAAGTATAGCCTTAGGGAAATCACTTTCTTATTAAAACCTAATATTCAGTACGTATAGAAGAATACATATAAAATTTAGGTATGATAATAAAATGAACACCCATGCATCTGCCACCTAGCTTTAGAATTAAAACATTACCAATATAATTCTACCTATGTGCTACTTCCTTATCTCATCCCTCTGTCTCCCCCAACCCTGTAACCATTAATTTTATTTCTGAGTCATTCTATTGCTTTAAAAAATAACTTTAACTCATGTGTGCAAGCCTAGATCATATATTAGTTTTCTTATTTTGAGCTTTATAGAAATAGTACTGTTTTTTTCTTACACGACATTATATTCCTAAGATTCTTTATAAGATTTTATGTAGCTATAGTTCATTCATTGTCTCTGCTGAATAATATTTCACTTTGAGAATATAAATTTATCCATTCTTCTGTTGATGGACATTTAGGTTGTTTGCAGGGATTTTTTTTTTTCTGTTATGGACAGAATATATGTCTTTTGGTGTATATTTATAAAAGGGGTTTTCCCCTCTGTGTAGGTATGCATGTCTAGGTGTACACACACATAAAAACACTCACACTCAGGCATATGTATAGGAAGACACATATAATGACAGGTCTTGAAGTGTACAATTTTACAAGAGGAGGTGATATTGTTCTTCAAAGTGGTTTTACCAATATACATTCCCACTAGCAATTTGTGAGTTCCCATTGCTTCATATTTTTTCAACACTTGGTATTGTCTGACTTCTTACTTTCGCCAATTTTGTGATTACTAAAGAAGTTAAACATCTTTGCATGTTTTGGGGCCAGTTATATTTCCCCTCTGAAATACTTGTTCTGTCTTTTAACTATTTACTATTGAGTTGTTTGTCTTTCTCATACTGGTTTATAATTTATTATGAGTTCTTTTCATATTCAGGGTATTAATCCTTTGTTGGTTATATTTGTTGCAAGTATCTTCTCAGTTTGTGGCTTGTCCTTTTACTTTTTTTTTTTGGAGTCTTCTGATAAACAGATTCTTAATTTTAATATAGTTAAAACTTTTGGTCTTTTTCTTCATGGTTAGTGTTTTTATACATCTTGTTTAAACAGTCCTTCCCTATGCCAGATTTGGAAAGTTAGCCTCCTTTTTCTTTTTTCTAAAAGTGTTAAAGTTTGACATTATTTTCTGAACCTCATTTTCAGATCTATAAAATGCAGGAGTTGAACTAGGTGTTCTGTAACAACCTTTCACTCTTTGACATTATGACCTGAAAGTATGCTGAAAATATGTGGATATATTTTCAGAGATCGCAATGTTCTTTTAGTAATCTCCCCCACTGTGAAGTTTCATATGTACTCCTACTTCTCTTTCATTTCCCCAGCCTCCTCTTCCTTCCTGTTTTTTTTCCCCAGAAAAGTAACCAGTTGAATTATGTAGCATTCTAGAGTTTCTATGTTGAAGCAATGTTTTTTAATTGAAATTTGGATTGAGATAATTGTAGATATGCAAGAAATAATAGAAGTCCTATATACCCTTTACCTAGTTTCTCCCAATGGTAACATCTTGCAAAACTGTAGTATAACGTCACAACCAGAATATGACATTGATAACATCCACTGTCAGATTTCTCCTGATATACTTGTACTCAGTTTGTGTTTGTGTGTATGCATTTAGTTCTATGCAGTTTTATCCCATGTGTAGGTTTATATATCTACCACCAAAGACAAGATTCAGAAGGAAACAACATTTTTTAAAAACAGCATTTTTAAAAGTCTTTGTCACTGAGTACCTCCAGAGTGTTCCAGAGTGCCCAGTTTGGTGCCCACAGTTCTAGAGGGTTACTTCAGATTACATAATCCAGAAGCAAATTGATGGCCTGAAACCTTGACCTGAGAGATAAGAGGAACTTTGGTCTTTGGGTCTGAGGTTCTGAGAGGCTAGTTGGCATGCCCACAAAATATAATAATCATTTATTTGGAATTGTATATGCTCATATAAACCTGCATTTGAGACATCCTGGTAAAAGCTGCTGTTGGTCCATCCTAGTATAGCAGTCATTCAGATTCCACCTGATTCTTAGCAACTAAAAACTAGTGGAAAGGAGGAATGATAATCCTTCTAAGAAAACAAAGGTATACTAGAATATCCATTGGTTTATAGCTCCATAAATAGAAATTTACATTATCCTCAGGTTGGTAGTCAAGGACGTTTGAAGACTGCATTTATGGAGAACTACATGTGCTTTAATTCTTGTCTACCTCAAAATAATTTAAAAACACTCATCTTTAATGCAATCATTTATTTGCTGCTTTATTGACTTCTTATGACTGGCCAAGCACTATGCTAAGCAATGGGGACCAAGTGGTGAACATAAACAAGTGGTTTGCGTCCTTATGGGGCTTATAATCTATTTACAGTTAAACATAAGTCAAAAAATTATAATTATTATTTTTATAAGTTAAGAATAAAGAATAGAAACAGATAACAGAAATAGGGTCTGTTTTTGATAGGGTGGCCAGCAAGTTCCATCTGAGGAGATGATGTTTAAGCAGATAACTGAAGGGCTACTTTTTTTTCCTTCAAAACTAAGGGACATTTTATTAATGTTGTTAAAAAGAAACAACAGACCCAAAATGGAGTCACTCTTGCTAAGCCTCACTAAGACTTAATTACCAACCTAATTGCAGTTAGAGATTCTCCCAGAAGTGGAATTTTAAACCAATCAGTCTGGAATTTCTTGGTTAGCATTAGTGAGATAATCTGCAGGATAAGACCCCCTGCCTTCCCCTAAGTGAAGGTGACTTTACCTGAAATAATCCACTTTTAACTTTCTTGTCTCAAACTTTTTCTGCCTTTAAAAACCGTCCATTTTGTATAACTCCTCTGAGTACACTTCCAGTTGCTAGATGAGATGCTGCCCAATTCATTAATTGATTAATAAGCCTAATTAAATCTTCAAATTTACTGAGTTGAATTTTTTTTCCAATTTAATTTTATTATTAGTTTCAAGTATACAGTACATTGGTGAGACATTTATACAGTTTCTGACTTTTGCTCTTTAACAGAGTCAAGGTCATGAAAGACAAACACTGAGGTGTTGTCCCACACTAAAAGAGACTAAGTAAACCTGACAGTTAAATGGCGATGTGAAATCCTAGATTGGATCCTGGGTCAGAAAAAGAACATTAGTGAGACGGTGAAATCCAAATGAATTTTATAAATTAGATAACAGTATTGTAGCAATGTTAGTTACATGATGTCAATCCTGGTACTCTTGTTATGAAAAATATTAACATTTGGGGAATCAATTCACAAATATTTATTGAGTATCCTACCATGTATCAGGCACTGTTCTACTTGCTAGGAATGCACTGATAAGTAAAACAGACAAAAATCTCTGTCCCCATGGACCTTACATTTTAATGCAGGAGGGTGTTGTTAGGGTAGAAGGTAAACTAATATAACAAAGAACTCCAAAATACAGTGGTCAGGAAAGATATTTGTCTTTGTGGCATGTAGTAGCCCAGGGCAAGGGGCCAGCCTCTATCCCATGAGGTTATTCAGGGTCCCAGGCTAGTGGAGCAGTTCTGCCTTCCTCAGCATTTGGTTTTCTAGTTTAGCCAGCTAGAAGGAAAGAGGGGTCCAGGGCAAGCTTCTTTAGGAACATGACCAGGAAGTTTCATACAACAATATTACACATACCTTTGGAGAAATCAGTTAACGTGGTCCTCCCTAGCCACAAGAGATACAGGGAAATATAGTTTCTAGCTGAAAAGCCGGCTAGGTGCTCAGGAAGAAAGAATGAACAGATTTGGGCAGACAACCAGTAGACAGGGAGACAGACAACAAACAAGATAAGTAATTGGAATATCTTGTATGCTAGTGATGAGTGATAAAGGGAAAATAAGGCAGGGAAGGAGGATAGGAAATATCAGGTGATGAAGGTTGCAATTTTTCATAGGGTGACAAAGGAAGGGCTCCCTGAAAAGGTGCCATGTGAATAAAGCCTTGAATGAAGTCTGTGAGCAAGAAATGCCCTTCTGAGTTGTTAGGAGCTCTACCATTACGCAGAGTTGGTTTTCATGTGCTTGCATCTTAGATCTTGTCTGAACGTATTTGTTTAGTGGAATGGTACCATTATGCCACAGTTTCACTTAGGCAATACTAGAAGGCCTTAAACAATAAACACTGGGTTGATGAATTACAATGCTGTGACCTGGACTGAGGCATCTTTCTGAGAGATTTTGGACTGAAAGATTTTCTCTTGGCTCTTTGATAGATGATAAGCTTAGCTCCCTAAGAGGGGAAGAACTAAGATTCTTCTGCAACTCTCAGTTCAGAGTGTTGCACATTCTTGTTTTATAGTTTTTTTTTCTCCCAGGGAGTTGATTTTTTTCTAATAGGCATTATTTCTGATCTGAGTCTGCTATAGAACTCTGGTTAATTTCAGTCAGCTGTTTTAAGAATGTGACAACATAAAAAAGTAGTATTTTCATGTTCACCCATGGTCATCTAAATTTTGCTTAGTTTGGCCTTCCAATTACAAAACGCAATACTTTCTAGCCCTTCACTATTTTCTTTAATTATATTTGAGTGCTGCTTTAAGTATATTTCAATGTAAAATATATAATAAACACCTTTTTCTACTCCTGCATCACTTTTTTTTTAAGGACAACTCCTTTGCTTAATAGGAAAAAAAGAAGAGGATTTTCTGCTAATTTTTTCTCTAATGCCCTTTCCCACATTCAACACCATTGGGTTTGGATACATAGATTGTCTCTGGGATTTCTTATTGTAGTAATCACTGTCTTTCATTAGAGAACTTACAGTTTAGAAAGGAGTGTACAATACATAGATATATAACGACAATACAAGGCAGAAGGTGATAAATGCCATGAGATAGGTAAAAATAAAATTGTTCTTATAGTTCACAGATTGCAGAATGTGATGAATAACTCTGCCAGTCTTTGCTTCCACAACTATGAAAGGAGACAATAAGGTTAACTTTGAGCTTAATATATAATGCTCTCAAAAGGAATTTTCCTTTCTTGGAAAAGGGAAGCATTTGATTTGTCATCTTACTGTTTAAGTATTTTTGTGAATCCATCTTTTTGAAGGTGCTGATAAGATGCATGTTTTACCTCTCATGCTACACCACAGGAAAAAAAAAACGCAAGTCTGACTGGAAAAGCACCACTGGTAACTTCACAACATTTTACAGTCTTGGAAGTTGCCCTTGAATTTTTCCTCCTCTCTCTCACTCCACCTTACCCAATCCATCACCAAATCCTGAAGATTATGCTTTTTGAATATTTTTTGGATCCATTCTTAATCCATCTCTGCAAAGCTGCTACACTGATTTTTTGAAAACATACATTAATTTAAGTCAGCTTCATACTAAGAATCCCTAGTGGTTTCCCTCACAGTTAAAGTAGGATTTAAACTCCTTACCAGCTCTGCTTGCCTGTACAGCAATATCTCCTACTACTGCCTCTTGTCTCGTACACTGCAGTTCCACTGGTTCCATCTTCCTACTGTACACTGTTCCCACTGTATGGAATCCTGTCTCCAAGGACCCCATTTCTATTCCTCCTTCAAAACTAGGCTCAAGCACCACTTCCTTAAGGAAGCCTTCCTTTCACCCCTACTCAGGTCTCATAGTACATTTTACTTCTCTTACATAGGTCTTTCTGTAATTGTAATTAATAATCAATCTTGGAACTAATTATTAGCTGCCTCCCCTTCTAGAACAAGATTTAAGTATGAGTGCTTTTACATATTCGCTGCTCTATACTCAGATCTAGTATCTAGTATGGTACAGGGCACTGGAATCAATGCTCAAAAAAATACTTGTTGCTAAAGAAAAAGCAGAAATTTCCCAAATCATATAAATTTGGGTTTGGTATTTTTTTTTAATGTTGTTGGAATATTACAAAAGACAAGTATCTTCAACACCTGGAAGCTAAAAACATACTTCTCTGGCTTCTCATTCAGACCTGTTGCATCAGCAACTCTGGGGGTGGGGTCTGGCACTCTGTGTTGTACCAGACCAACCAGGTGCTGATAAGTAATGTGTGAAAACCAGTGTTCTATAAAAATACTGACTGAGGGTTAACTTAGGCTATGTAAAGTGTGAACTTCAATTTAAATCCACTTTCTTTTTTTTCCCCAGAGACTCGTAACATAATTTATTTACTACTATAGGGTACAAGATACCCGGTGGTAGCTCTTATGCGCAGATCCCACACCCAGACTTGCTGATGTGCAGTTTGGGTTTTTTTAGTTGAGTTTTAGATGTTCAGCTTATTGTTGTTTCAAGGGGAGAGATCTGGGGATGTCTCTCACTCCCTAAACCCAATTTCAAAATTAAGTACATTGTTTCTGACCAACAGTGAGTAATAAACTATTTTTCAGTCTCTCCCCTCCTTCCCTTTTTATCATTTGATGTTTTCAGATGTCAACTGAAATGTAAGCAAGGTCTACTTGATCAGTCAACTGACTTTAAAAATTACAAAGCATTTTCAACCTTTATCCCTCTGAATCTAACTTTTTTCTACTGCCATCCAAATCCAGGAAATGATTATAAAACTGATAATGCCCATGATTCCAGTGTTGGAGCACTTTGTTTTTTAATTTTTTAAATGTTTATTATACAGGTTCAAAACTATTTTTTGCTAAAGTTTAGGTAGTTGTCATTTCTAGATTTATATCTAAAGCATTTTAAGCATTACCAAGGTTTGGATGCACATAATCTTTGCTATCTTTGGATTCCAGGGCTGTGCTACACCATCACTCTGTTTTTGCTGATGGGTTGACTGCATTGTTAAAGGTCACTCATCCTCAGTTTTGCCATTGACTTTACATTTGCTCCGTGTTTGATTCAAGGACACTTTTGACAAAACCATTCCCTCTTTGTGACTATTAGGTGATCCATAGGAAATTAATTGCAGGTTTCTTTCTCACAAAACAGGTGCCCAAGTTTCATTGATTCTCTTATACCTGTTTAGAAGCACAGAATTTGAATGGAGAAGGGAGGTATCCAAGAAATAAATTTTAAACATTTTTAAAACTTTTTATTTTAGAGTACTTTTAGATTTACAAAAAAGTTACAAAGATAGCACAATAAATTTTCATATGCCCCGCATGCGGTTTCCCATATTATTAACATCTTGCACTAATAATGTACATTTGTTACAATCAGTGAACCAATATTGATACATTATTATTAATTAAAGCCCATACTTTGTTTGGATTTCCTCATTTTCCCATTAATGTAATTTTCCTATTCTAGGGTCCTATCCAGGATAACACATCACATATAGTTATCATATCTCCTTGGACTCCTCTTGGCTATGACAGGTTCAGACTTTCCTTGGTTTAAATGATGTTAACAGTTTTGAGAAGTACTGGTCAGGTATCTTGTAGAATGTCCTTCAGTTGGGATTTCTATGTTTTTTTTTTTCTTTTTCCATGATTAGATTGAGGCTATTGAGTTTTGGGAGGAAGACTGGAGTGGTGAAGTGCCATTTTTACCACACCACATTAAGAGTGCATATTATCAATATAACTTATCTCTGTTGGTGTTGACCTTAATCACCTGTCTTTACTAGTGTTTACCAGATTTCTGCACTTTAAAGTTAATTTTTTCCTCCTTTCCATACTGTACTCTTTGGAAACAAGTCACTAAGTATAGCTGAAGATATTGTTCTTTAAATGTAAGATTCCATGTTTTCTTACTGAGCAGGACCTTCTCATTTTTTTTGTATCTCCTTTTTAAGTTTTACTTTAGTTAGGAGATAAATATATGCATTTGACATGTTTCAAATGTTTATTTAAATTGTGAAGTTTATTCAACTGAAGAGATTTAAAATTAAAATGAATATTTTCATGAATATTTGTTCTGGAGCAGTTAAGGGAACCTAATATATTTTTGCAAATATTCCTGTCTCCAGGTATTGCCCGTATGTACTCTTATTTTTCAGCCTCCAAACCTCTGTTTGCCTGTAGCTGTTCTTAGAATTTAATTGCCTGCTAGCTAAAACCTCTTTGAAAACATTTGAATAGATAGAGTGGCCCAGAATTTTTTTGCTTGGCAAGAACTCACTTGCTAAAATGGTTTTTAATATGTTCATACCTCTCTGCTGTGCTGCTTTTGCCAGAATAGATGTAGCCGTTAAGATTTGCTTGTCTTCTTAACTCCTTTCTTAATATCTCATAGCAGTGACTGAGCTATTGATCTGAAGGGATAATAACAACTCTGCATGTGTTTTTTGCAGGTTTTGATATTTTAAGAACTGAGAACTTTGAAAAAGAACTTTGCTTTACTTCACATCAACTTGAGGCTTCTTTAATCCAAATAATATACAGCATATGTCACAAAGAAGGTTCATTCCTAGAAATCACCAGATTCAAAAGGAGCAGAGAATGAGGGAGAAAGTGACACTTTGAGCAAGTGACAGTACTTGCTCAAAGACTGCTGACCAGAGTCAGCACCATGGACACATTGTCCCCAGCAGCCCCACTCATTCTTTACCTACCCCATCCTTAATTCATGTCCTTGGCACCTAACAAAACTTAAAGCACTTCTTAGGAAGATTGTTCCAGAAGGAAAGCCACAAAGAAAGTAAATATAACTATTTGATTCCAGGTGACTATTGTTAAATAATTGAAATCACATTCTTCAAATGTTATTGCAACTCAGTTATTCATGATTTACAAGTTATTAGACTTTCTCACCTTCTCTTTTCACTTATTTTTATTCAGAAGTAACAGTGAAAAGTATTTCCCTAAATGAGATCCTTTCTATTCTCCCAGCTTTCATATAAGTACAAAGGATTATATAGATATTAAGGATCAAGCAACCTTATTTACATTCCTGCAAATGATAGTCACAGTAACAGATGAAGATCTGAAAGTACTAGCAAAAGAAGTCATCAGCACATTTTGTGTTGAGATTTGTTAGGGAGTTTCGATATCAGGGAATGAGTGTGTCACACAACAGATGAGCCTCTAGGATGAATTTTATTCTCCACAGCAGCAAAATCTTATAATCAGATGGTGATGATTGAGGCTTTCTCTTGCTTTGGAGTTGAATGTGATCTAAATTGTATAACCTCTAGTGGATTTCCATTCTATTATGTATCGAAGAACATATGTGCAGATGGAAAGAGATTTTTCTATTGGGCTGTGTGTGAACCCCATGGAAAGGGTTAAAAATTAGGAGTGAATGCATTTAATTGAATTTGCTTCTTACCTAATGATGGGCATATCTCCCACATTTGCTGACACTGCAAACATGGAAGGGACAGAGGCATCTGGGTTTCATTGCTGGCTTTGCCACTAGTTTGTTGTGTAACTTCATTTTTTATGCAACTTTCCTCAGTGGTTCTCAGATTTTTATCTGTACAGTGGGAGTAGATAGGCCAAAGCATTGTTTAAAACCCTTCAAGACCTTCTGAGTCTGTGGTTCAGAATGGGAAATAAGAGTAGCAATATGGGTTGTCTTCCCAGTTACATGTTATGATGATCATATGCTACATTAGGAAGAAATGTGATGGGAATCTAATCGTCCCATAACATGTTTTATATATAGTTGGGGGCATGGGTCTTGACCAAGGAACTAATGTCAAATTATTATGTTTTCTAGATATGGCTACAAGTATGAAAATGAACAAAATATAAATGAATAGATTTCTGGGTAATACCTAAGGGCCATAGAGCTTTTTAAAATATGTATTCTGGATTAGAGAAATGGTGGTGGATGGAGAAAAGTGAGAAGGGATGTCTATACACTGAATTACATATTCTTCTTCCTTGGTCCTTCCACTTGACAGACTATCTCTTTTTCTTTCATTGGTACTCTTTGAACAACTCTTCTGTTCATGGTCTTTTCTCATGCTATCTGATGTTGGGAGGGCTGCGAGGGCCTGCTGGCTTTTATGTCTTCACAGCAATCCAGTGGACAGAGTTGGGGCAGATCAGCCCTGAATGAGGCTTTGGGCCCCAACCTATCCTTCGTTGGGGAGAATTTCAGGAACCTCAGGCTGCTAGCTCAGCAGATCAGCATGTGTGCTATTCTCATTCTGACTTTTGTGTGCCTGCTTAGGTTTTTGTAAGGCTGCTTTTGCTTAGTTCCTTGTGATTAAGAATGGTCTTGTATTTCTGTGCCAGAAACTGGGCTCTGTCCTGTTTTTCACCTGTGAAGTCCTTGAACAGTGGTTGGTGCCCCAGTTCCTCCAAGCTTAGGAATATGCTTTCTTTTAGCCAGGGCTCTTGGAAACTTAAGCTCTGCCTAGATGCCTGCTTGTGGTTGGGACTTTGCAGCTCATTGTTGTTCACTAATTGCTTTTTACCAGATTTCCTTGCTATTGTATTCTGTCTGCTTTCTCCATGCTAAGTATCATGATGCTCACTGCTCACCTGCTTGGACCTCTGTCTATTGCTGCACACTCTCCTTTTCCAATTATATGCTCTTGCCTACTTGGAATTCCTCCTAGACCTTGCTTCTAGGCCCACCTTCATGTACCTGACATTCCCTTCCTCGATATGGAAGGGTCTGTGTAGACTACAGGGCCTGATCTACTGAACTGCCTGCCTTCAGAAGCTTAATTATGATAGTCAGTGGTTTCCTTTCTCTGGGGCCATTATTAAAAAATGTACTATTAGCTTCTGGCTGACTTAGTTCATTATTTCCTGATCTTATAAACTCACCTGTTGACATTTTCATTGGACCATTTTTATCTTTCTTTGGAACAAATCTCACACCCCATTTTCAGCCACTTATTACTTTCTCAAGGGAGTGGCCAAGAATCATAAAATCTTCACATTGGAAAACTTCCAAAGGTATCCAATTCAACTTTCCATGTGATGGGTGGCTTACCAACTCCCAAAATAACACATTAGTCACATTTTCAAACAGTTCTCAATTGGATTCTTGGGCCTCAACTATCAGTTAATTTATTTTTTTCAGTCAGTTAACACAGTTACTGAACATCTGTTAGCCAGGGACTGCATGTGTATGTGTGTGTGTGTGTGTGTGTGTGTGTGTGTGTGTGTCCGTGTGTGTGTGTCCATTACTGTCATTAGGGAGCCACTACTCTGGTGGGGGGGATGAATAGAGAAATAATCACAATCACTAACTAGAGACATGCAGTGGGCAGAAAAATGGGTTATTTTTTCTGCATGACTCAAGGTTGCGTCTTGAAGGGGCTCTGCAATTAACACCAACTTCATGGTACTCCCGTCAGCTTTTCAACTACCTGAAAGAGAGAGGAAACTCCCCATCTCCTTTCTGCCTCTGTCTATTCTTGACTTGCCCTTGGAATCATATTTCTAAATGCAAATCTTAGTTTCTTACTTCCCTGTTAATAGGCTTTGCATTGTCTACTCCACAAACTGGCAGCTGATTTTTCAGCACAACTTACAAAGCTCTCAACCTGGGTCATGCCTACCTCTCCAGTTTTATTATGCACCATTTTCCATCAGGCTATCAGTGCCCTAGAATTTTGTGCAATTTCTGGGATATGTCATGCTTACTCATACTTATATTGCATATGCTGTTCCTGCTACCTGGAATGACTGCCAGTCTTGTTTTCCTGGTGAACTCTAGGTGCTGAGAACCTGATGGAAAATGGCATACAAGGAAGAATAAATCACAGTTGTAACTTTCCTCTTCCATTAAGGTGCCCTCCAGCCTGTGAGCTGTTATTGGACCTTAAACACCCCCCACCCCTGCCCACCAGAAGATTGTAAGGTATCGTAGACCAAGCAGTTATCTCTATGTCTTCAGCCTTAACACAGAGCCTGGCCCAGAATGAGCAGTCGATAAATATTTGTTGGAGCCCCTTGTGTGGCTGGGGTGTGGCCTTAAAGCAGTGTTCAGCATTTGATATCATTCCCTCACTGCCTGAATGCAGGACAGTTTTTGAATCTTCCCTTCACTATCCTCTGCACCATTGTAGATTGTCTCCTTATTATATATAAGTCGTTTGGAAAACTCACTTGTATTCTGAAGTATTTGGGTATATTACATCCCTAGTTTATTGAAGTATTTTTTTTTTATTGCCATCCAAATTGCTATTTCTGTGAAGGGATTTGGGGAAACTTATAAACACAATTGAATGACCATTTCCCCCCAACTGCTCATTATTTTTTAAACTTCAGTAGTACATTTCTCATTCAAATCTAGCTTTTAACATACAATGTCATCATATCTTTTATATTTCTTTAGGAGGATAGTCCTGGAGAATTTCAGTATGGAGTCAGCAAGACTTGAGTTTTAATTTTTGGCTGTATAATTTGTTTCATATGAAGATTTGGGCAATGTACTTAATTTTGAGAAACTTCAGTTATCTTTTCTGTAAACAGGTTGTAATCATACCTCAGAAAGTAAGGGATATGTTAATCTCATACAGTGCTAGCCATAATGCTGAGATATGGACATTTGTCTTTGTCTCCAATGTGATTTAATCTTGTATTCACTCACATTTCAATTTGTTAATGACATCAAATGAGAAAGTTTTTTTTTCTTTTTTCTTTTGTAAATTTTGTAATTAGTAATAAATTCCTTAAGAGGAAAAATGTCTAGCATCCAAAGATACTGAAGGAAGCACATTTGGTTTATTTCTTTTCAATAAAATGTTACCATATGAATGTTATCCAATAGTAATTCCCTCAAAAAAATTCTGGCAGCAAGCTATCAGAAAATTTAACCACATCAGCTAAAGGGATTGGTTTTGTTAAAACTGTTGACAACTTTTATCCTAAATTATATATATATATATATATATATATATATATATATATATATATACACACACACACACACACACACACACACACACACACATCATATCAGACAAATACAGTTTAAAACTAGTCACTAACCAAAAAAGTAGTGTGTTTGAGTATGTAATGTATATTTGTAGGAAATATAAGTAGTGCTTTACTTTAAAATATAAATTTTTAGAAATTGAAAAAAAATATTTGTTGGATGAATGAATGAGTGAGTGAAGAAGTGAAGACAAGTCTTCTTAGTATGTTTTGTCAGTTCAGGTCTCCCTTGGGGCTCTGAGAATGCTACTTAAATGACTACTACCACTGTCTTGACTATAGCTCCCTACAAACCCAGGTTTATCCATGCTGCTGGTTTATCCACTACTGTAGTGGTTCCAAACCTTTTGGGCACCAGGGACCGGTGCTCCTATGAGAAACTAATGCCTAGTGATCTGAGGTGGAGGTGAGGCGGTGATGCTAGTGCTAGGGAGCGGCTGCAAATACATATGAAGCTTCGCTCGCTTGTCTGCCGCTCACTTTCTGTTGTGTGGCCCAGGTCCTGACAGGCCGCGGACTGGTACTGGTCCACAGCCCGGGTTTTGGGGACCCCTGCTAGACACCTACCTACAACTGTCACTGAATAGCTTTCCAAACAAGGAGAAAGGCCCTTGGGTGTGGGAGTGGGGATCAGACAACTCTTTAGCTTCTCCTGCCCTGCAGTCTCTGCTGCCAAGATAAGCTTCTACTGTGTCTCTTCAAAATTAATCAAGAGAAAGAAGTCGCACAGAATGAATATACTTCTTCCCTGCTCTTATAAATCAGAACACTTGTAAATTAATGAGAATTAGTACTTGAACAGGTTCCTATCTCATTAGGCAGTCCTTTGAATGAGTCAGCTACAAACTCAAGCAATTGGTAATGACAGTTAGTGGCCATTTATCATTTTAGGTTAATCTGTTTCAAATAAATAGCAAATGTGGTATTTTGGTCATAAGTTACATATTTATCACTTTCTTCCCACAGGCCTTTTTTACACAATTTTATCAGTGAGCCTTGAAAGACAAGCCAAACTATCTTTATCTTCCTATTCTTTAATCATGGATCTTAAATTCATAGTAAACTCAGCACTTTTAGTTCAGATTAATTGTAGATCTCTGCATAAAATAGTTGGCCAATTTTGAAGTGTTGTGCATTTTTTTCAGATTTATTGAGGTATAATTTACATACAGTAAAATTTACCTTTTTTTAGTATGTACAAGTCCATGAATTTGACAAAATTATGTATAGCTTGTAGCCACTACTGGAATCAAAATAATAGAATTTTCTGTCATGTAAAATGTTCTCACATGCTCCTTTGTAGTCAATCCCCTCCCTATATTGCCATCCCCTGGCAACCTACTGATCTGATATCTATCTGTATAGTTTTGTCATTTTCATAGCTTCATATAAATGAGATCAAAATGCATAATCTTTTGAGTCTGGCGTATTTCACTTAGCATAATGCATTTTAGAGTTATGTATGTCTTTGCATTCATTGAAAGTTTGCTGCCTTTTATTGCTGAGTAAAATTCCACTGTATGAATGTACTATACTTCGTTTAGCCATTCAGCAGTCGATTATGAATGAAGTTGCTCTAAACATTTATATTCAGGTGTTTGTGTGGACATATATCTTTATTTCTCTTAGGTAAATACCAAGGAGTGGGATGGCTTGTTTTTTATAAGTGTATGTTTAACTTTATAAGAAATTATCAGACTTTTCAAAGTGACTCAGTTTTGATTCCTATCAGCAGCAATATATAGGGCTCCAGCTGCTTCAATATCTTTGCCAACATTGTTATTGTCTTTTAAAATTTTAGCCATTCTAGTAGTTGGTTAGTGATAATCTCATTGTAATTTTATTCTGCATTTTTCCTAATGACTAGTGATTTTGAACAAGTGTCTGTTAATGGTTTTTAATTGGGCAAGTTTTTAAATATACAGTTTTGTGTGTGTGTACACACACACACAGAGACAGTTTTGAGGGTTCTTTATGTATTCTGGTTAACAGCCTTTTGTCACATATGTGTTTTACAAATATTTTTTCCCAGTCTATGTCTTGTTTTCTTTTTTTTAATGTTATTTTATTAGTTTCAAGTATACAGTGCATTGATTAGACATTTATGTAGTTTATAAAATGACCCCCCTGATAGCTCTTTCTCTCCTCTGGCTCTTCACCTAGCCATTACATTAATGCTAACTGCATTCCTTATGTTGTGCTCCCCAACCCCATAACCATCTATCAACTACTAATTTCTACTTCCTCGACCCTTAACCCTTTTCTCCCAATCCCCTAAAACTCCTCCCCTCTGGCCATCACCAGATCATCCTGTAATTTGTGTTTTCGGTTAGTTCTTTCTGTTCCTTAGATTCTGCATATAAGTGAAATTATATGGTATTTATCTTTCTCTGTCTGACTTATTTCACTCAGTATAATAACCTACCTCTAGGTCTATCATATAGTTGTGAATGGTAGGATTTCATTTTTTTAATGGCTGAGTAATATTCCATTGTATATATGAACCCTAACTTCTTTATTCAATCGTCTGTTGATAGATGTGTTTTCTTATTTTTATTTTCTTATTGTCTTCCAAAGAGCAAAAGTTTTAAATTTTAATGAAATTCAACTTATCAATTTTTTTTTTCTTTTATGGTCCATGCTTCTGTCCTGTGTAAGAAATAATCACCAGACCTAAAATCATAAACATTTACTTTTTTTTTCTAGAAGTTTTATAGCTTTAGGGTTTGATTTATATTTCAGTCTTTGATCCAATTCAAGTTATGTATAAAGACCGCTGTTTGGGTTCAGGTTCATTTTTTAATATAGATATGTTCTATTGTTCCAGTACCATTTGTTGAAAGACTAATAGACTGTCCTTTGTCTACTGAATTAACTTTGCCACTTTATCAAAGATCAATTGACCATATGTATGCGCGGAGCAATTTCTGTTCTGCTCTGTTCTGTTGACTATGTGTTTATCCTTTTGCCAGTATCGCACTATCTTGAATAGTATAGCTTTATACTAAGTCTTGAAATCAGTTGGTTTGAGTCCTCCAACTTTTTATTTTCCTTATTTTTTTAGTTATCCTAGATTATTTGTTTCTCTATGTGACTTTTAGAACCACCTTGCAATTTTTTAAGAGAGAAACCTGCTTGGATTTTATTTGGGGTGGAATTGAATTTATAGATTAATATGGGAGAGAACTGCACTATTGATGATGTTGAGTCCTTTGATTCATGAACACAGTTTATCTCTCCAATTACATTTTCTTTGTTTTTTCTCATCAGTGTTTTTCATAATTTTCGACATATAAATCTTGCAATGCTTCGTTAGATTGATCCTTGAGTATGCATATATGTTGGTGCTATTATAAATGATGCCTAAAAAGTTTCAGCCCCCAGTTACTCAGTTCTTATATGTTAAGCTATAATTGGTTTTTGTGTAGTGACCTTCTATTTAACAACCTTGCTGAAGTCACTTATTAGATCTAGTAGTTTTTGTAGATGCTTTTTGGACTTTCTGCTTTTATAAATATGCCTTCGGTGAAAGAAAAAAAGTTTTATTTTTCCTCTCCAATTTTATCTTTTTTCTTTCTCTTACTGCATTAGCTAGGACTTCTATCTGGTACGATGTTATATAGAAGTGGTAAGAGAGATTCCTTGCCTTATTCCTGATTATAGGGGAAAATCAATCTTTTATCATTAAGTATGAGTTAGCTGTGGGTTTTTTTAATAGATGTTCTTTATTAGGCTGAGGAAGTTTCTATTTCTAGTTAGCTGAGTATTTTTAAAAATCATAAGTGGCTATTGAATGAATGTCACACTTTTTGCATCTATATAAATATTCATATGGATTTTCTTCCTTAGGCTGTTGATATTGTGAATGACATTGTTTGAGTTATGAATGTTGAACCAAGCTTGCATTTCTAGGCTAAATCCCAGTGACCATTATATATTATTCCCTTATATTTTATGGATAAAAGTCATGGTTAGATGCCACAAAGTTGTTTACCATTACTTAACCATATGTGTGTTTTGTAGGTTAGTAGAAAGGACCACTTCCATCCTTGTTAGAGTACTTTTACTTCATCTTCATTTGATCTTCAGGCTATCAAAAGAGAGCAAAGGGAAAGGCAACAGATACAGCAAGTGTCTATATACTAGGCAGTGTGTGTTTATTTAATCAAATATAATGGGAAATTGAGGTCCATCAAGTAATTTGTACCACTGAAGCCTTGCAGCTAGTAAATAGCAAGGTCACAACTTAAGTGCAGGTTTGTTTATCATACCCCATGGTTAGCCCACTACATTGCATTGCCTTTCTGTGGAAATGAATGAGAACATGTATCTGAGTGGGAGGGAGGAAGAACAACAGGAACAGGGACAGGGACAGGGAGGGTAGGGAAGAGATTGATTGAAATTAGGAAAGGGAGAGCCACTTTACTACCCACCTTTCATTACCATCTAAGAATCTGGGCTTTGAGATATCTTGCTTTGCATCTCAGCTCTGCCATTTACTTGATTTGTGGCACATTTGCTTCACTGAGACTAATTTTTTAAAAATTTCAAATGTAGAATATTAACATAGGTTATGAAGAATACAGATATTTGTAAAGTGCCTTGTACATAGAATTTGTGTGGTATAATAGTGTCCATTACTATCATAATTATTGATTTCTTACTATTAAATGTACTTTATAATTGGAAATAATTTGGATTTGGAAAATGCCAAATGTAATTTAGAATGATTTCTACAGTATGTTTAGTAGTTCTTTTGCCAAAGTAGCCTAGAGTAAGTTCCTTGTTAGAAAATGAACTTAGTTTCCTCTACTTTTTACTAGTCTCCTTCATGAGTCAAAACAATACCAATTTACTAAATCAATTTGCAAATTTGGAAGATTTTAAAAGTTCTGTAGAATGCTTTAGGCTTTAGAAATGAGTGTGTGTGTGTGTGTGTGTGTGTGTGTGTGTGTGTGTGTGTGTGTGTGTGTTGCAGGGGGTCTAGAAATAGTTGTCTCAGCCCAGAGAACCGGGATGCCATTTTCATTTTACATGGGCAACCAACCATTGATAGCTAGCTTTAGTCCCTTAGCTCATGCCTATCTGATCTGACAGTTTCTGAGTCATCATAATTCTCTTCTCTAACTGACACAAACCACTTCAGGCTATTTGGAGGTAATGATGGCCTTTTCAATAAGGTTATTTTGGTTATCATAAGTAGGGCCCCTAGAGCTTCTGTGTTTCATCAGTCAAGTTGGAAATAACAATGAGAAAAAAAAGCTGAGTCTGAGAAAGGGCAGCAGGCCATCATTGAATGACCTTTCAGTGCCTAGGACTACAGGAGGGCTGTTGACTCCATCTCCAGTAATGCATAGCCTTCTAGGAATTGATTCTCTTTACTATTTCATTCCATAGCAGTACCCTTTCAACTAAAAGTGCTGTTTGACAGATGGAAGCAAAGGAAAATCAATTGTATTTTCAGAATTTTTGGACAGTATCACACCATCCCTTGATATTGTTGCAAGTCAGAATTGGCAGTCATTATTCTTTTTTTTAACAGCTTTATTGAGGTGTGATTGTTTTTGCAAAATAATGCACATATTTAATGTATACAATTTGATGAGTTTGCACATATGCATGCCTTCTTGAAATAATCACCACCATCAGGGTAATATACATATCAGTCACCTCTAAAAGTCTCCTCCTGCCCTTATGTTTTATTTTTGTGTGTGGTAAGAACTCTTAACTTGAGATCTACCCTCTTAACAAATTTTTAAGTGACAGCACAATATTTTATATTTTACTGTTTTCAAAGTACATTGACGACATCTCATTTTATAAATTAGGGTAGGTATTATTTTTACTTTATGATGGAAAAAATAGACCTTAGGGATATGTTTTCCCAAAGATCACCATTGAATATTGTACCAAAATCCAAAACCCAATTTCTGATTGTTGTCCAGTGCCTTGCATAAGACTTCTGGACCTTGAACCTGGTCTGGCTCTCTAAACTTCATTGATCTCATACACATTCAAAAACTAGGTGTCTAATAACTACCTTTGTCTCCACGGTTAGGATCAACAAATGTGAATAGATGCCCAGCTTCAACGAGAGTTCATGAAATAAGTAGTTGGTGGAAGATAACATGTTGAGAATAACTTCTACCCTTCATGCCTATAACTTTCTCATTCTAGATTGGCTACACAGTGTCCTAGCAGTAATGTTAAAAAGTTGGTTATTAAATTTTTGGGTGGTTTTAATTAAAATGTTGGGCAGTGAGTTGAGGCCCAGCCTGGTAGATATGGTGGGGCCTCTTGCGTAGCTACTTTGTGTTAAACATTATTATAAGTATTATAGGGGCATAGAGATTAAAGCGAAATAAACAAAAATATATGATTGTACTCTTTAGGAACTCACAGGCTAGCAGCCAAGATGGAAGGATACATACATTTGCTTCCTCCATCCAGTCTATGTTCCATTCTGCAAGCAGAACAGTGTTTTGAAAATATGGCCTTTCCTTGCTTAAAAAAATTCAGATGATACTCTCTTTCTCAGAGGACCAAGTCCAAGTTTCTTCACCAGACATACAGGGCTTCTCTGATTTGGCTCAGCTCCTTCTCCCTCTATACATATACCTCCACAGCAAACTCCAGGCACACACTACTCCTTAGGATGTTCAGAGGACTTCATGACTTTTCATACCTCTGGGTGTTTACTCATGCTGGGCCCTCTGTCTAGACTGCTGTGTTAGTCTGGGTTCCCTAAGAAACAAATTTAGTATTAAACTGGCAAGGATTTTATCAAGGGAAACCACCAGTGTGGGAGATAGTGGGGAGGGAGATCAAAAGGGTAGGTGTACCATTAGTCCGTGATGCAAGCCTGACCCCTAGTGAAGAGGAGAGAGAGTAGCTTAGGCAGAAGCTTTCTAGACTGCTGTGCAGTTAAAGGAAGATTCAGAAAAGCCTTGGGGGAGTCCAAAGTCAGCAGTCAGTGGAATCCTGTCCCTGCTATACTCAGTCATTGATCAGGTAGGTATAGCCCATTAGAGTCATGGCTTCCGCATAAACATTAGGAGGAATTTCTGAGGCAACAAACAGCTCAATTGTGGTCCTTGTAGTTGGTCTTCCTCTTAGCCTCCATAAATGTCTTTCCTCTTCCATTTAATTCCTACTAGTTATCCTTATAAGGGCCACTTTTAAATGTTTCCTCTTCTAGGAAACTTTTTCTTGAAGGAAATTCTCAGCATGTCACATGATGGTCCCACTGCCTATAATGATAATCCCCTAATCTTTGCCTGATTAATTAATTCCTTAATATACCTACTTGAACCCCTGCCACCTGTTATAGGAGCACAAACTAGTAGGTGCTCAGGAACTATTTATTGAATGAATGAATGAATGAATGAATGAGTTGGTAGGACTTGGACAAGGAGATAGAAGAGAGAATATAGTTGAAACAGAATGAACTTGAGCAAAGCCATAGAGGGGGAAAAATGAAGAATATACTGCGCTTTTACTTTCTTTCAAGTATGTCATACCCCAAAACTCATTTTAGGGAATGTACTATGATGCAAAACAGTGAGGGAGGGAGTGTCTTCCTGGCACTTGAAAATGATTCATATTTGAGAACTTTGTTGAGAACAATATTTTGAGTATTTCCTGAGAGACTTCTTTTCTGAGAGGAAACAGAGTTGATGGAAGTGGAATTTTAGTGTTGCCAGGAAAAGTGTGATAAAGATCAAATCTCATACAACTACTACCAGAATAGAAATTTCCATACAGCAAAGAGATTTCAATGGCTCATATGTGTTCATTGTTAAGTGCAGCTGAACTGTAATAGAATTTGACCAATTTCGATAACCCAATTTGTAACATGAATTCGTGGAGACCCATTCATCTCAACGTTTGCTGACTCTGCCAGATGTTGATCATGTTTTTGATGGAAAGAAACAGCTGGCCAGGATTCAAAATCTCAGTATCACCGCCAACCACCTACCACTGCCACGTGTTGCCAGGTGACAGAGACACGTTGAGAATAAGGCCTGACACAATCACTCCATCAGCAACTAGAGATTTCACCCCTAATCTCTATGTAATGTTATACCTTGGTGACCTGGGTTGGACCATGTATGAGGCAAGCATTTCTTTTTGCCCAGACCAAAGTCTGTCCTGTATAGTCTTCCTCATGTTTCATTTCTCCAGAGTTGCCACTTGAAGAGATGCAAGTTTTCTTCATTTGTAATGTGGAGATGAATAAAGTTACCTATATCATGGACTTGCTATGAGGATTCAACCAGGTAATGCATGCTGAGGCTTAGACTGTGGGTTAAATCTTAATATTTCTAGGTATTATCAAAGTTGGTTGTTCATGCATTTGATGAGTGCCTGTTCTGTGTTAAAACAGAAAGGGACTTACAGGGATAAAGGCTACTATGGCCCATTCTGTAATTAACATACATAGTTGCTGATATCTATGTCTTTTCTCAGGTGAGGACAGTTGATTTTGCCTTGTGCATAAACAAAATTACTTTGTCCTCCACTGTGCTCTGACCTGGTGTGGAATACCTCTTCTTCTCTTTCTCATTGATCTATATTTCTTACCTTAAAATTGCCATTAAAATTCTCCTTTAGGTTGTAATACCTAACTTAAGTCCCAGACATGTGAAAATAAGATAGATGCATAATGCATTTCCCTCTCGATGTTTTTATCAGATTGGGAAGCTCTTTTACCCAATAGCTCTTGCCTTCCATACCCTTTCTTGCATTTTAGTGCAATAGTTCTCTTGGGATATTATCCATTTACTTCTGTTTTTCACTACTAACAGAGTCATTAATTTTCCCAGAGCTGCTCTTTCACATGTGTTTACACACGTTTCTTAACCATTTTACTCCTTTCTTTTCCAGATCTTGCCATTAAATTAAGAACTACTCCCATCTCACTTTTCTATTTGAAAGCCAAAAACATGAATTGAATTATGACCGATAGGAAATAGATTACCTTTGATAGGCATGTACCAAGGCAAAGGAAAGGCATAAATTAAAAAAAAAGGAAACTTCTATTTGAAGCCCCATAGGTATCTTACACTCAACATGTCCAAATCTGAACTCACTTCTCTGTGTCTTCTCTAAGCCTCTGGCAGTCAACTCTCAAGATATTTCTCAGATGCGTTTATTTCCTCCTCATTCCCCTTGTCCTTGACCTGGGCCTGGCCCTCATCATCTTGCATCTTGAGGCAATAACTTCTGTCCTTATCTTCCTTCTAGTTCTGTCTATTCCCTCACCCCCATCTGTCTACACAGCCTAACAAGAGGGTGCTTTTTTCCCCATTTTTTAGCTTTTTTTTTTGTAAAATGACACGTGGATAAAAAAAAAAAAATGTATAGCTTAATACAATATTACAAGGCACACATACCTAAAATCCCCATCCAGATCAAGAAATAGAACATTGTCAACCACCCCAGAAGTCCCTTCCCTTGCTCTGTCCCAATCATAAACCCTTTCTTCCAAAACAAATATTAAAATAGTTATTTCCTTACATTTCTTTATCACAGGGGTACTTTTTTAAAACATCAATTTTGTCATATCCAGTTACCTCTATGCTAAAGCCTAGGGATGCTGAAATTCACTCACAGGTTTTGTCAGGCCTACCTTTACAGCTCCTTTCTGTGACTACTACTCTAATTCCCCAGTCTCTGGCAATGCTGGATTATTCACAGGCTCCCAAATACCTCAGATGCCTCTTGGTGTTTGCCATATACCTCTAGGCATTTACTCTTGCTTTTTTGGAGTTCCCTCTCTTCCCAACTAATGTCATTTCTGCTATGAAGCTGTCCTGGATCTCTTCTCCCTGACATAGCTGAGATAGAATGAATTCCTCCCATCTCTGTTCTGTGCCCATTATGACATTTTACACGTGCTTCTTTTATTAACATTTATCATTGTCTCTGGCACCTAACAGATTGCATAATGTATAGTAGTAGGTGCTTAGTAAATGTTTATTGAATGAATCTATGTAATTGATCTTTAAAGCTCTTTCAGAGTGTATCAGATTTTCTTCAGAATTGACTCAGAAATTATGTACTCAATCATATGATCAAGCTTGCATTTCCTTAAGTATTCCTTCCAATTTCAGTTTTTTTAAGTTAAATTTATTTTCTGTCAGTAACTAACATTTCCAGTATTTAGTTTTACTATTTTTATTTTATACGTTTGATATTTTGACCACAGTATTGGTGAAATAGGCCTTTGTGAGCTTTTCTGGCTACCTATACATCATTTTTATTGTTTCCATAGTAACAACTAATAATTATCAAGCACCAACTATGTGCTAGGCACTGTGCTCAGCCGTGTCTAGGTATTATTTACTGACTTCTCACCATATTTTCATTTTACAGGTCAGGAAGCTGAAGCTTAGAGAAGTTAAACAAGTTAAGGTCATAAAGCTTGAAAAGGGGTAGAGCAAGGGTTCAAACCCAGGCAGTCTGACTAGAAATGAACTTTCTACCATTGTTATTGCTCATAAAGAAAGATAATACATTCTCAATTGCAAACTAGGTTTTTGCAAGGCATCTATGGAGCATTGTTCATTTGTGGAAGTATGTTACCATTGTCTCACTGGACTCTAATCAGTTCTTTAAATTCTTCATTCCTCCTTCCCATAGCTGCTTTTATTCTGGGCTCTAACTCTGTTGACATTAGGTGTGTATATCTTTTGGCTAATGGGTGGCAGCTTGGTTAATGGCTCTCAGTGAGCCACAAATAAGGAGATTGTTTTCCTATTGACATCTCTCTTCTCAGCCACATGTATTATTTAGCTTATGGCTGCTGCCTTAAATGTTTGCCTTGTGCCTAGCCCAGTGATAAGTTGTATCTTTTAAAATAATATTGGTCATTAATGTTAATTGCTATTTCTTAATTTCCCTATGAGTTACTAAAAGAATCACCAAGTATAAACAATTAAAGAAGCACTTACGTGGAAGAACATCAGTACAGGAATATCCAATAGTTGGTAATACACAAGACCCATGGGGCTTAGAGAAACCCAGACCAGGAACTCTGGAGTAATTGGGTCTGAGACAGCAGCAACGGAACCTAAGCCATTTAGGGAATCATTGCTGGTCACTGGTAAGTGGGCAGAAAGGAACACAGATGCATGATGTCTGGTCTCACGTGTGTAGGTATGGCAGAGTCAGTGTTTGTCTTTTTTCCTTTGTTAGCATGTCAGCTTCTCCAGGGCAGAAATTGTAGTTTGTTTGAGCCTCATGCCCTTTAGTACTGCCAAGTCCTGCATATGGCATATAGATAAGGCAGTGCTCACCCGCTAGTGTTTCTTGTCTGCTTTAAAGAACTCTCTTACTACATTTTGGTTTTTAAAGTCAGCTTTCCATTTCAACAAATTACCAAGATTCATCTAGAATGTTTGGTTGTGTAAAACCTTATCACATATAACTATTTCTTAAAGCTAACAGCAACAATAACAGCAGCTAACATTTTTAGTTCCCCTAGCAAATGCTAGGTGCTGTTTAAATTGCTTTATACAGTTATCTTTTAAGAGTACTCTCATAGATCCTTTGAGGTTGGTAATATCATTATCCCTGCTTTAAAGCTAAGGATGCAAACGGGTTATCACTTACAACTTAGAAGATTTTTTGTAAAATAGATCTGTTGTATTAGGAATTTGAACTGCACTTGCTGCCTCAGGTACTGCTTTATTTGGAAAGAGCACTTGAACATTAGTATGGCTGGGAGGGCGCTTCTGGAGATAATGGTTTTCAGTTAGATCACTTATATGTAATCATTTTGGGGTGGTGGGGGGGAACACCACTTCTGTTTCTGTTTATTTATTAGAAAAGTGGCTGTGGTATTTTCTTCCAGTTGATAACTTTATCAATAACTTTTTTAGTAAGTTTTTTTTTTTTATGGGGAGTGTGGTTCAAGGCTATGTTTTGTTGTTGTTTCTTTCTCCAGATTACCCTACTCTCTGTTATAGTATAAACTGTAGTCTGTGTTATAGTTAATACCCTACTCTCTGCTATAGAAGGATTTAGTGGCTGATGGTCAATAGTTTCACTCTTTTGTCAGTTCCTGATACTACAGATAAAGTAATGCATTTTCTTGTCAGGTAAAATGTATAAGGCTGCTGTTCAACTTAGAAAAATCAGCTAGAAGTACTTCTCAAAAAATTTCAGAAACAGTTTGTGACTTTTCCTTTTTTCATTTTCCAACCTTGTCTATCTGTCCCTCGAGAAAACGTCACACCTCCTAAAAGGCCAGAGTGCTCTCCATGTTAATAATGCTCCAGGATTATTGTTACTGTTCTCAAAAGAATCCCAGGTTGCTATCTTGCTTACCCTGAGGAAGGGTCTTCAAAGGTGCTTTCCTTTTCTTGGCTAAAGAGCATGAGAAGAGCAATACCAAGATTTAAGTGGCCAGATGAGAAACCAGGTAGATTCTAGAAATAGGTATTATAATACCTAAGTTCATGCAATTTTATTCCGAGAACATGACATTTGTTTTATCTTTTTGCACAATGGAAATAAATGAATGGGTAATGAAAGTGGGTAATGAAAGTGGTATGATGGCAAGAGGATTATTTGTAAATTTGTCTGGTATGCTTTACCATTAAAGAGTGAGATTGGGAGGAGAAGGATGGTTTGAGAAGGAAGAAAAATTAGACAAGGCATTTGGCTAGTCATGGAAATAGATGTCAAGATCCATGCACCAACTAGTAAAGTTAAAGCAAGAGAAATCAACAAGACTTACTGTGGAGCCAGATCCTCTTCAATTTCCCTTTCCTCTCCTTTCTTACCCTCCAATTCCCCTCATTTTGTCTGCTTGCAGCCAGAGTGGATGTGACTTCCAAGTCTCACCCCCAGATTTTGGGATTCACTAAGTTTGGCTTGGGGCAGGGCTCTGCATTTTGAACAGTTAATTTCCTTGGGGATTTCTCTTGCAGACCTTCTCAGAAGCACTTTTTAAGAAAGCCTGGATTCAACCTAGGGGTTCAAATATCCCCTTAATTGGTCAGCTGTTGGGGAGAACACCTGGAATCAGCAGGAGTGTTGGCATGCAGCCACACAATCCACTTATCCTCTTACATCTTTGCCAAAATGGGAACAAATGCATCTCTCTTTATTTTGGAAAATCAACTTTGTATAGCCATGTGGTTGCTAGTAATAGCTAAAGATTATTGAGTTTAATGTGTAGTCTAACAGGTATTCTCTCAGTAAATCCTCAGGAAAAAAACCTGGTGAAGATAGGTACTGTTAATTTCTGCATTTTACAGATAAGGAAACCTGAGGATCAGAGAGTTTAAATGATTTACTCAAATCATAAAGCTAGTTACGAGCAGAGCAGGAAGTTTATCCAGACAAGCTGCTCCTGTCTATACTCTATTTCTGTTCTTAATGGACCTCAGATGCAGCAAATTGGAATCATGGTTATCCTTGGTTCAAGACTTGTTGGTAGGAGCCCATCAACTTTTAAAAAATATTTTAGAAACAAGCCAATTTGGGGTTTTTGTTTTGTTTGTTGTTTTTTAGTTGTGGTAAAATACACATAACAAAATATCTTCTTCACTACTTTTAAGGGCATGGTTCTGTGGCATTAAGTGCATTCACCATTGTAAACCATCATCATCATCTACTTCCAGAACTCTTTTCATCTTGCACAGCTGAAACTCTGTACTCATTAAATAATAATTCTCCCTTCTCCCTTCCTCTAATCCCTATCAACCACCACTCTACTTTTTGTCTCTATGACGGAGCTGATTAACTCTTATGTTAAGAGTATACCATTAATCTCCACAGTCACCAGCTTTGCTATTGATTTTTTTAGATAAAGATATTACAAGTAAAACCAGAATGTACAAACATATATTCAATATTGAAACATAAAGTCAAAGACCTTTTAAAATAAATTTAGCCTGCCTTAAAGATTGAGAGATTGTATCTTTTAAAGCACTTGAGGTCCACCCCACTATATAAAACAACTAGATTTATATTTGTCAACTTGCAGATAAGAAAGCTGCACTGAAAGGAAAAATAAGCCTTATAGTTGGGTAGTTTCATTACTCTAGGGAGGGCATTTTGTTTGGTAAATAAATACATTTCCAGTCACTTGAATTCATGCAAATTGCTGCATCAGACTAAAAATCCATTATGCGCAGTAACTTTAAATAATGAGATTGTATATTTTGGGATGCTTTAGACAAAGCAAAGCATCATATTATATGCTAAAAGTGCTGATTATGAAAGCTGAAGCTCTACTTTTTCACTGAAGCCCCACTTTTTCCTCCCATCAAATTATTTTTAAGTGAATTGTCTATAGGTTACTAATACTTAGAAAACTGAATTGTGTAGTTACACATGTATATTGCAATTACTGTTCTAGAGCAGATTAGATAACAGTACAATAGGGCCATAGGAAACTCACAGGAAAAACAAATGTATTTAGTAGATCATAGGAACTGTTATAAGGTTGGATTTTTACCTGGTATCTTCGTGAGTTTGGTCAAAGGTAAGCTTGATAGAGACTCTTTTAGATGCTGCTATTGTTCTGGAAGTTACTGTGGTCAAAATCAGTTTTTAGCTATTTAAAGATAACCCTCCTGTGCTTTAATTGCTTGGGTTGTCTTGAAATACTCAAGTTATATCAGTCAAACAGGGACTGAAATATACTTTAAAATGACTTAAAATTTAGGTCATCAGTTTTTACCTAATTCTAAAATCAATAGGAATGATTTAATTCAGAGTCTTTTTTATTGGCATTGTTATATAACTAGGATAATGTGATTGAGAAAAATTTGATTGACAATCAGTAATCAGGATTTTTTAATTGAAAAGTTTATATGTGGTTAAACCTTTTTTAAACTCCAGAAAATATGATAACATTGACATTCTCACTTCATTCGCAACCCTATTCGCCAGATACCCACAGTTAAATTTCTAAGTGTTCAGATTGTTTTTAGTCTATGTGAGCATATACACACAAACAAGTGCCCATATATCTTTTTTATATACAGTTGGAATCAAATAATGCATAATATTCTTCACTTTGCTCTTTTACTTTATGTTAGAGATGATTGCATATTGGTACATTTTGAGCTACTCATTTTAACAGTTACACAGTAGTCCATTTTTAATTTAAACAGTTTCTTCCTGATGGACATCTGGATTATTTAGTTAATTACTTTACTCTTATAAACAATGGTGTTAACAAATATCCTTCTACGTTTTATTGCTCTTGTTTGTAGAATTGTATAGCTGTTTTCTTTTAATTTAGTTTTTTGTGGTAATATTGGTTAACGAAATCCAGTAAGTTTCAGCTATACACTTTAACAATAAGTCGTATATATATTTATGCTGTGTGTTCAGCATAATTTTTTTTAATTGGAGTAATATTATTGAAAGTTTTCCAATTCGATAATTCTGATAGTTCATAATTTTAAAATAAAGCCAATGTAAACAGAAGTTTTGGAACAATAAGAATGAAAACGATCATCACACACACTTGAACATATATGTCTAAAAATGTGTATAAATATTAATTTGAACAATAATAGCTACTATTTAATGATCACCAACATTATCTTATGTAATCCTCACAATACTATAGGATAAGTACTATTATTGTCCCCATTTATATATGAGGCCCCTGATTAGAGAAAGATTAGACTTGTCTAAGGTCCCACGGGTAGCATCAAAGTGAAGACTCCAAATCAGTGTGTATTCAACAATAAAAAGGCAAATAACTCAGTTGAAAAATGAGCAAAGGATTTTAATAGATATTTTTCCAAAGATGTACAACTGGCTAATAAAACATGAAAAGGTGCTCAACACAATTAGTTGTTCGGTAAATGCCAATCAAAACTACAGTAAGGTAACACTTCATGCCTATTCGAATGACTATTGAAAAAAAGAGCGGGGGGAATTAAGAGTATTGGCCAGGATGTAAAGAAAATGGAACCCTTATACTTTGTTAGTGGGAATTCAAAGTGGTGCAGCCATTGTGGTAAACAGTTTCCTGGTTCCTCAAAAAGTTAATCATGGAATCACGATATGACACAGCAGTTCCATTCCTAGGCTTATGCCCAAGAGAAATGAAAACATATCTTCACAAAAAACTTGTACACAAATGTTTATAGCAGCACTATTATAAAAGCCAAAAGATGAAAACAGCCCAGATGTCCATTAACTGATGAATGCATACATAAACAAAAGGTGGTATATACATTCAGTGGGATATTGTACGACCATAAAAAGGAATGAAGTACTGATACATCCTACAGTATGGATGAACCTTGAAAACACTATGCTAAGTGAAAGAAGCGAGACACAAAAGACCATACAGTATATTACTCCATTTATTAAAAAGGCTCAGAATATGTACAAGGTAAATTAGTGATTATCAGGGTCTGTGAGGAGGAGAGGAAAGGGGAAGATGATGAGTGACTGCTAACAGTTGCAGGGTTTCATTCAGGGGATGAAAATGTTCTAAAACTGAATCGTGGTGCCCAACTCTGAATATATTATAAACCATTGAATTATAATTTTTAAAATATGGGTTGTATATATTATCCAGCATTATAATGATAGAGAGCTCTTTAAAAGCTCCACCATAGAAAGCCTTTAAAATATTGTTCCTTAAAAGTCTTTTATTCGTAGGGTGATCTTCTTCAGTGTCATGCCCTCAGTTGCTAAATTTATGTGGATGAAAAACAAATTTATCTCTTCTCCAGTTGGTCCTCTCTCCTGAGTTACAGACGTATATTTGGGACCTCTGAAGTGAGAGGTCCACTGGCTTTCTTACAGACCCCTCAGAAGCAACACTGTGTCTAAAACAGCTCATAATTACCTCTATTCACAAATCTAGTTCTTCTGTATTCTCTGTCTGAGTGGATGATGTCCCCATTTATCATCATCCAAATGATAGACCTCCAGATCATATCAGTTTTTTCTTCTGACAACTCCACCTACTCTTTATCATCCTCATGGGAGCAGCTAGGTCCAAGCCAATAGTTTCTGCCAAGGTGAATGTGGTCATGTGCAATTGTGTACTTGATCCCTGTCCTGCCTTGCCTCTTGACATCCTTACACATTTACCTTCAGCAATAGAACTTCTTGTAGATCACTTAATCACACTATTGCCATCTTTTGCACTTAGGCCTTAGTACATGCTGGCTCCTCTGCTTCATCTTCCCTCTTACTTCTTAGTGTAGCTAACCCCTATTCATCTTTGTAAGACTAGATTCAGGCATCACATCCAGGAAGTCTTTACTAAACACTAACTGAGATTGTTAGGCACCCTCCTTGCCCCCTCTTGCCTGTAGCTCTTCTGATGTTGCATTCACCATATTAGATTATCATGATCTATTTGAGTGCCTGTCTCCTCTACTAGATTGTGAGTTTTAGATACTACAGCCATGGGAGGAAATCCTTATCTAGTTTCTCTGTGTCTGTGTGTGAGCAAAGTGGGGGTCCTTCCTTTAGTCGGATGCCTAAGAGAGGCCTCCCTTTGCAATCCTATCTAAAATTGCAACCTCCCCCAATACTTCTTATCCTTCTCCCTTGATTTAATTATCTTAGCACTTATTACTGTCTACTATACTACGTATTTTACTGGTTTATTGTCTTCTGCTAGAATATAAGGTCCAAGAGGAAAGGGATTTTTGTCTCTCTCTTTTTTTTTAACTGTCGTATTTTCACTGCCTAAGCCAGTACCAGGTACGTGGTAGGCACTCAGAAAATATTAGCTTTATTTGTTTATTTGTTTTAGTTTCTTTTTTTCCCCTGGCTTTGTTGAAATATAATAGACAACTAGTTGTTCATATTTACATTGTACAATTCAGTGAGGTTTTTTTTTTTTTTTCAATTATAGTTGGTATACAATACTATTATTTTCAGTTGTACAGCATTGTGATTAGAGATCAGTATAACAGTGATCACTCCACTAAATCTAGTACCCCTCTTCCCCCTTACATATTTATTACAACATTATTAACTGTTTTTATGCTACACTTTATATCTCCATGTCTATTTTGTAACTATTCATTTGTACTTCTCAATCCCTTTGCCCTTTTTCACCGTTCCCCCAACTCTCCTCCCATCTAGTAGCCCTCAAACTATTCTCTGTATCTATGAGCTTATTTCTGTTTTTGTTGTTGTTTATTTTGTTCTTTAGATTCTACAAGTATGTGAAAACATGCGGTATTTGTCTTTCTCTGACTTATTTCATTCAACGCAATACCCTCTATGTCTATCAGGGGAAAATCTTTTTCCATTCCCTTCCTTTTAGTCTATGTGTTTCCTTTAATCTGAAGTGAGTCTCTTGTAGGCATCATATGTAGGGGTCTTGTTTTCTTATCCATTCAGCCCCTCTATCTTTTAGTTGGAGCACTAATTCTTTTCCATTTGAGCTACTTATTGATAGGAATGTAGTTATTACCAGTCTTTATTCCTGTTTTGATACATGTGTTTTCTTTTTAAAGAAGTCCCTCCAGCATTTCCTGTAATACTGGCTTGGTGGTGATAAATTCCTTTAGCTTATTTTTGCCTGGGAAGCTCTTTATTTGTCCTTCCACTCCAAATGATAGCTTTGCTGGATAAAGTATTCTTGTTTGTAGATCCTGGGTCTTCATCATGTCTAATATTTTGTGCTAGGCCCTTCCGTCCTGCATGGTTTCTTTTGAGAAATCAGCTTCCAGTCTTATGGGTGCTCCCTTGTAGGTAACTAACTGCTTTTCTCTTGCTGCTTTTCAGGTTCTCTCTTTGTATTTAACCTTTAGCATTTTAATTATAATATGTCTTGGTAAGGGCCTCTTTGGGTCCATCTCTTTTGGGACTCTCTGAGCTTCCTGAGGTTGTATGTTTATTTTCTTCACCAGGTTAGGGAAGTTTACCATAATTATTTCTTCAAATACCTCTTCAACATCTTGTTTTCCTTCAGGTACCCCCTGTGACACAGATAGTTTCACATTTATTTGTGTCCCATAGGCTACTTAAATTATTATAGTCTTGGCTCCTTTTTTTTTTTTGCTATTCTGATTGAATATCCTTGGCTTCCCCATCCTCTGTATCGGTGGTTCAAGCCTCTTCTTTATCCACTCTGTTGATTCCCTCTAATATACTTTCCATCTCAGATAATGTGTTTTTCATTTCTGACTGGTTCCCTGTAATTTCTCTTTCCATTTTTATAGTTTTTTTTATCTCTTTGTTAAGGTTCTCACTGAGTTCATCTACTCTTCCCCTAAGTTCATTTAGCATTTTTATAACCAGTGTTTTGAACTCTGCATCTGTTAGATTGCTTGACTCCATTATTCTTGGATCTCTGTTATGTTCTGTCATATGGTTTCTGCTTCTTTGTCTTCCCATTTTGGCTGCCTTTCCATGTCTGTTTCCATGTACTAAGCAAAGCTCCCACGTCTCCCGGTCTTAGTAGTGCAGCTTTGTGTAATAGGTGTCTGTCCAATGGCACAGACCTGAGAGGAGTTGCAGGCCAAGTTAAGCCCTAGTCTGTGCTCCTCCAGGGCCACCTGTTAAGATTCAGCAAGCAATCCACAGATGCTATGCTTATAGTTGCCTCAAGAGGCCACACAGAAACTGGGGCCAGCTGCCTCCAGTGTGTGTCTTGGTGCTGCTCAGCAAAGAACACTTGACTAGCTGAGGACACACCTTGATGTGACTTGGGTGGGGCCATGAGTTGGGGGAGGCGGGGTTTCAGGGAATCCTCTGGGCGGAGCGACCTCTGTTACCCAGTTTGGTGACGCCTTGCATTGCTTCCGCACACTGGGTGTGGGGAGGCTCTGCAGAAGAACAATGGATGTTGTTGGCAGTTTTGGCCAGGAGAAAGCCTTGCCTCCAGCACTCACTCAGACAACTCAGTCACCCCCGGTAAGTTCTTGGTGCCCCCCCGCCCCATGCAGCTGACCAGACACTAGTGCTCAGAGTGAGCAGGTTGGTCACTGAGGAAGTCCACTCTCGGACACAACCCCCTTTTAAAGGCATGTGCGGGCTGCTCCTGCTGCAGCCTCTGTCCCACTCAGCCGCTAGGGCCCAGGCAGCCTCGCGCCTTCGCCCCCTCCTACCTTCTACCTTTGCAGGTTGATTAATTATTTCTCTCCTTGTTGTAGTGCTTCTGTTCATCTAGATCCCAGGCGACTTTCCTTGCTATTTTCTGTCACAACTTTGATTTGGTTGCAAGAGGGATAAACAAAGTTTCTATCATCTATGCCATTTTTCCCTTTCCCATTGTTGAATGATTGAAAGAAGGGTTGCTTCAGCTGTTTCAGAGAGTACAGTTGACCCTTGAACAATGTGGGGGCTGGGGGTGCCAACCCCCTGTGCAGTTGAAAATTCACATATAACTTTTGACTCCTCCAAAACTCCTAATAGCATACTGTTGATCTTACTGATAACATAAACAATCGATTAACTCATATTTTGTATGTTATATGTATTATATACAGTATACTTAAATAAGTTAAACTAGAGAAATAAAAATGTTAGGAAAATCATAAGAAAAAATACATTTACAGTATTTATTGAAAAAAATCCATGTGTGAATGGACCCATGCAGGTCAAACCCCTGCATCTGTGTATGCTCAGAGTGTACCATCTGGAGCCAGAATGACTGATTTCAGATACAAGACATGACTTTTTATGTGTATGACCATGGACAGGATACATAATTTCTCTGTGCCTGAGTCTTTTTTTCTGTAACATGGGACTAATAGCTTTATTTATTGTACAGTTTTCATGAAGGTTAAGTATGTCTGTATAACATATTACAAGAATACCTGGTATATAATAAATGTTCAATAAGTATTAATTATTGATATTCCACTTTTAGGACATTGCTTTAGAGACGTAGTATAGCTACATGTTTATCTCTGCATTTCCAGAGCCTAGTCTAGCATTGAATGCTTGAATGTATCAAATAATTCTTTGTGAGATAAATGTTTGAATGGAATTTAAACAGATTTTATAAAACCATTGTTTTCTTTATATTAGTGTTTGGGATTTTTAATAATTACTGTAACAGTTTGTTTAAATTAAATATGTGAATACCTAAAGGAAAATCATAACCATTTTAGGCAAAAATGTGAACTTTTACCTTTATTTGAGTAGTCAGCCCACTCAGAGTCTGAGATTAGAAGTCCCTTCAGTTTTTGAGAAATATCGATGCTGTTACAGGATTTCAGATTGGGATTGGGCTAGTAAATCTGTCTTACTTGAGCCTCTTTTTAACTCAACTTGCTTCATTTTCATCCCCTTCGGAGCTCTCCATCTTTTGCCGTCATAGAAGTAATTGTTCCAGGCTTGTAAAGACTAATGCTAAAAAGGCAGAAAACCACTCATCTTGCTGTTTAGGAAAGTGGAACTTTCTGTGTACCTAAGCTCCATCTGGCAAAAGTAGTATTTAATATTTGTGCTTAACAGGGGTTTTTTTCCCCCCAGAAAATGGGGACACTGGTGGTGTTGATAAAAATTAACACTGAGTGCCAACTATGGTTCAGGCACTATGTGCATATTATTTTGTCTAATTGTTTTAGGAATATAGTATGGCTGCAGTTTACTTATACAGAAACTGAGGCACAGAGTGGGTAAGTAACTTGCTAAATATGACATACCTTGCTCTAGTGAGTGGCAGGGGCAAGGTTTTGATCTGAGGTATTTTTGACCCCCCCCCCCCCCCGCCCACTGTCTGTATCTGCCACACACTTGGATAAGAAATTATACCATTGTTCATCTTGAATGCTCATAATTGGCACATTTTTGCTACTTTTCAACAATTGGCACAAAATAAAAACAACCTTGGATTTCTTAAAGTTGAGAAATTTTTAGTTCCATTTGTAAGACATTAAGTCCTAAAAACATACTGGAAAGTACAGTAAACAAATAAATTAAAAATTTAGTTGTAAAACTCTAATAGTTATATTACACATAACTGTGATTTATTTTATGTAATATAAAGTACAAAATTACTTAAGCTATATAAAGAATCTTTATCATAATTACATATTTTGATTATTCTGAAATATATTTTTTACTAATATTCTTTCTTAAAAATAAGGAATTTTTTTCTTATGACTTCAACATTTTTTTTGGAAATGTTGCATTTTCTATTAATAAAATTGTTCTAGTTTCTCCTCAGACTCTGAAGCAGTATTTGTATGTGTCATCAGTTGTTTACATTTGGATAAAGCATCTTAGTAATTGCATACCACTCAGGCTGCTGTGGTCCTGATGAGAGCTATTTTATATGCTTCTTAGGAATGATGAAAACAAATGTATTTTTCTGAGTGATAGAATTAATAGATAAGATTACTTCGAAATTAAAGTCCACAAGTAACAGAATTCTCCCTGAATGAGTCACTGTAGTACATAGTGTAATAATTGTAGATCCAACTATATTGCCAGCAAAACTGTCATGTCAATCTTATGTCCTATTTGTCTTCTCCTCTGGAGGGTTTCTGTTCTTATCAAAACAAATTAAAGTGCTGTGTCAATTGCTGGTCCTCAGGAATTATTAGTTTCTTTGGTAACTTTAATGCAGACACAGATGCTGTAGCATTTCCTCCCCAAGGTACCATGTGGCTAAGGCATTTGAAAAATGCTAGTATGTTTTCAGTATGATAGTGCTACTCTGGAACAACTGTATGCATAGTGCTTTACTTTTCCAGTGTGGTTAGAGCTGATATTTCGAATATATAAAGAGACGTATGGTTGATTTGTATTTGTATTCTGGCTCTGCTACTTAGCTGGATAACTTTGAATGATTTTGTTATCCTCTCTGTCCCTCAATTTCCTCCTCTCTAAATTGAGGTGATAAAACCTACTTCATAGCTTTGCTATGAGAATTATTATCCAGGATTACATAATCCTGATTTATGCATTTGCTTAAGACAGCATAGTATTAGGGTTAAGGATGTAGGCTTGGGAGTCTGTCAACATGCAGACCTTGGCTATGTTCCTTCTTAGCCATCTGACCTAGGTAATAATAAAAATAATCTCTTTGTGCTTCAGGTTCCTTATCTATAAAAAGGGGAAACTAATAGGTACCCACTTCACAGAGCTGTTATAAGGAGTAAATGAGTTAATACATATGAAATCCTTTGAACGATACCTGACACATGGTAAATCTTCAGTAGATGTCAACTATTATCATAATTATTGTTATCTCCACTTTTCAGCATACTGAATCAGTGTTCTTTTATTGTGTTCACTTAACTGAGACCTTCTTGGGAGATTGGACAGAATCTTATTCTTTATAGCTCTTGAGCCTGGCATATAGTAGGTACTTAAGTAATGAATTAGGGTCATGTTTCTCAGATTTACCCTTTACCCTCTCCATTTCCTTAGGATCTAATCTCTTTCCCATGACTCATGGTTTTTGTAGCTGGACTCACCATGTTTTCTAGAACAAAAATTTGAGATACTTGATCTAAAAACAGAACAGTCTTGTTATATCCAGGCTGTACTACTTATCATAGTCTCATATTCTGCCTCATTTCGACATATGTCTCTTCCCCTACCTAATTCTAATGGAAAGGGATTACATTTTCTTCCTTTCTGGTCTCCCAGCACCCATCATAGAGTCTGGGGCATAGTAGGTACTCAATAAATGATCGTCGAATTGAACAGTCTTTGGGGCTTCAGGAGATGAGTTCACCCTCCTCATACCTTCATCCCAGATGAAAATAAAGAGCTGCCTTTTTAAACCAATGATAGTTTCAAGGTAATATAGGAGCTGTGGGATCTGAATCTGACTTATTTTAAAGTAACATATTTTGAATCTCAAATTAGGTACAGTATATATGAGATGGAAGAGCCAGAAACAAGACATTTGAAAGAACTCGATTTCATAAAATTGGATAGTGATGTTTTTCTTCAGTGGTTCTTTTCTCATATCACTTATAACCTACATATCTGTTTTATTTCTTTTTCTTTCTTGGTTTGTCCTAAGTCCTCATACTAAATAAGGTTGGAAATAACTCATTAGTGCTTTGCAGTTACTGGGTAAGGAAAGCTGGTGTCACTGGTGTAGTTTTACTCTCCCTGCATCTCTCCACCTGGAGCAGCACAAAAATACTTTCTCTAATTATAGCCATTAAAAGTCTAATGAACTTCCATTTTCAAAAAGCGTTTTATATTTTCTTCTGATAGATAAGCAGTTTCTTTTCATTTATGCCATATATGTTGTTGATTGCCATTTACATACTTTACTGGCTTTATAAGTTGGTTTTATTTTTCATGTAAGTAGACTCATGTATTATGTAAAATTTTGTATGTAAAGAGAGGTCATTCTTCAGTCTGCTAATGATATTCCTTTCTTACTGTTTATGGGAGGATCGAGTGTGTCTGCCTTCTGGTAACACATTAAGGCTTCAATATTTGTCTAGTTGTGGGAATATTTATCTCTTTCTTCTTTGAATTTGTTGTATCATGTGTAAATTGAATCCTGGTAGAAAACTCGCATTTTAAATACATGAAAAATAATCTTTTGTATTATAAAAACTAATAAATCTGCACTTTAAAAAAAGAAACCATTTTGTTTTAACTGGCTTAATACATTGTATTTGCTTCTTTTTTGAATGTAATTGTCTTAAAGTTTCAGTTTCTAAAATCAAAGTTGAAAAGTACCCATATCAGTGACTGCTAATAGGTACCAGGTTTCTTTTGGAAGAGATGAAAATGTCCTCAAATTAGATTGCGATGATGGTTGTGCAACACTAAACATACTAAAAACTACTTCATTGTTAAGTGGATTCTGTAGTATGTGAATTATATATCACTAAAGCTGTTATTTAACAGCTCTACCACTTAGTAGCTGGCTGTGTGGCCTTGAACGAGTTCTTTTCCTTTTTGTGCATTGGCTTTCTTATCTTTACATGGTTATAATATTATCTTCCTAATGGGCTGGTTGTGAGGACTAAATGAGTAAAAACATAAAGAGTGTAGAATTGTGCTTTGGAATGTAAGCCCTCAGATGTCAATGGTTGTCATTGTTTTCCTGTTTGTAGAGCTTGGAAGACAAGTCTGCTGCTAGAGATACATAGGTTTTTGTATGTGTGTGTCATCAGCATATAGATGGTAATTAAAGCCATACCATAATGATTGGATTATCTGAGGCATCATTCTCCAGTCTTTTTGGCACCAGGGACCGGTTTCGTGGAAGACAACTTTTCCACTGACCGGAGGGTGTGGAGGGCAGTGGTTTCAGGATGATTTAAGTGCATTATATTTATTGTGCATTTTATTATTATTACTATATATATATATATATATATATATATATATATAGAAATATATAATGAAATAATTACACAACTTACCATAATACAGAATCAGTGAGAGCCCTGAGCTTGTTTTCCTGCAACTAGACAGTCCCATCTGGGGGTGATGGGAGACAGTGACACCTAAAGTGTGTTGCTTATGTCTAGTCTACTCCATAATCTCGTTTTGGTTGCTGTCACTGCAGAAAACCCTGATTCACAAAGATAGGATGTTGGAAATGGAAGCAGGCTTTTCAGTGCTTTTGTGGCAATCTAAGGATATTACGCCTTGACTTTAATTTAAGACATACGGAGATTTGAAGTTGTCTCAAACATACTTTAAGGGCACTGTCATTTGCAATCTCAAGCAGTTGATCTTCTTTTAGCACGGACAAAGCCAGTTCACCTGACTTATTCACAAATGGGTCACGGATCCATTCCTTCCCAGTTTGAGAGTCTTTTGTGGTTGAGAAGTAATGCTCAGCCTCTTGAAAGCAGAGATAGGTGATCATGCATCAGCTGAGAGAAAGAAGGCCCTGGCTGTCTCTTTCAAAATCTCTGCTAATGTTTGAAACATGGCAAAAATCCCAGTGTTCCCTAGTCACCCTCATAATTCCAGTTTGGCTTTGAATGTAGCCACTTTACCTGCCGACTTGAACACAGTTGTCGTTCTCCCCTGAAGTAACATATTGAGTTGGTTAAGCAGGTCGAATATGTCACACAAGCAAGTGTTGTGTCACATGCTCTGTCACTGAAATGTGCTGCCAGTGGTGAATATGTTTCTTTAAAAGAAAATCACTGGAGCAGTCCTCATAACTCAGAAATACTGGCCAGTGATCTACCTATAGAAAACCATCTCACTTCTGTGTATAAGAGAAGACACGTATGTTCTGCATCCATCTCACAGAGGTGTGCGAACAGATGTGAGTTAAGAGCATGTACTTTAATGTGGTTGATAATTTTAATTATATCCTGCAAAACATTGTTAAATTTGGATGACATTTTTCTGACAAACTGGCATTTCTCTATGGATGACACTGTGTAGACTCAAATTCAGAAGTGACCCCTTTGACCCAAGTAGTGAAACCAGAAAGCTGTTCAGTCATGGCAGCTGCTCCGTCTGTGCATGTACAGACACAAAAGGACCAATTCAGTTTTCCTGATATGATTATTCAAAGACTGCAGCTGTGGTGTTGGTCAGCAACAAAAGTGCACATAACATATCCATATGCACATCCTCCTGAAAAAATATATCACATAAAAAATATATCACACAAAAAGTATTGTTGCTTCATTGTCCACATCTGTAGACTCATCAACGTGGATGCGTACCGCCGTGACTCATTAATCCTCTCTAACAATTGTGCCTCAATATCCTCTGCCATTTCAACAATTTGTCTAGTTATGGTGTAGCCAAAAGAGGAACATGTGTTACCTTTTGAACTGCATGCAGCCTCACCCAAAAGTTCATAATGAATGTCCTTAGCAGCGGGCAGGATCAGCTCTTCACCAATAGTAAAGGGCTTCTTAGCTTTAGCAATGTGGTTAGACACTGAGAATGATGCTCTCAATGCAGACACGTTTGATGAAGTGGTGGCCTTCAATAATTGCTTCTGTTCTTCGTATTCACATTATTTTTTTCTTTTGAAAAGCTCCAAAGCCTTGTCTTTTAATGCAGGGTGCTTGTTCTCCATGTGGTAAAGTTTTGAAGGTTTCATGATTTGATTGGATAGCCGGTCACCACATATTACACAAAGTGGGCTCGGAGCATGTGAGCCACCTGTTGCAATGAACCCGTAATTTAAGTAAGGACTCTTGGTATTTTAAATGCAGCTTTCTTTTTGTTGGCAGTCTTAGAGTCTTCTACTGTCTCATCATTGGGTCTTTCCCCTTTTTCAAAGAAGCTCTCTGGTGACATTTGCTTTTTACTCATTTTGGCTAGGGTTAGCCAGTGGGCTTAACCAAAACTGTGACTGAGGCAGTGCACAGTGCAGGAAAGAGGTGCGGTTGGAAGTGGCAAATAAAATAATGGGCAGGCCACGCGCGGACTAAAATAAGTGTTGTATTCTTACTTAAAGCCTGCCACCAGGTACAGCTGTGCAATTGAAGTACATCAACTCACTTTCCACTCTAAAGCCTGCCACCAGATGCAGCTTAATTGTCACTTGCCACTCACTGATAGGGTTTTGATATGTCTGCAAGCAATTGATTTATTATGGTCTCTGTGCAGTCAAACCTCTTTGCTAATGTTAATCTATATTTACAGCCACAACCCAGCACTAGCGTCCCCACCTCAGCTCCACCTCAGATTACCAGGCATTAGAGTCTAATAAGGAGCTCACAACCTAGATCCCTCACATGCACAGTTCACAGTAGAGTTCACACTACTATGAGAATCTAATGCCTGATGATCTGAAGTGGGGCTGAGGTGGTGATGCTAGCGCTGGAGATTGACTACAAATACAGATGAAGCTTTGCTCGTGCTCACCCACTGCTCACCTCTGGCTGGGTGGCCCAGTTCCTAACAGGCCATGGACCTGTACTGACTGATCCATGGCTCAGGGTATGAGGACCCCTGATCTAGGGAGAGTATGCAGAATGGTGAAGGGCAGAATGCTGAGGGCTGACTCTAAGGAAATACCAGCATTTAGTAATTCAGTATGATGGCAAGACAAGCAAATTTGGCAGAGACTCAAAAGGAATGTCCAGAGTGGTAAGAGGAGGGGGTGTGATATCATAAAAGCAAAGGAGAAAACAGTCTTCCAAAAAGAAGATGGTTAATAGTGTCAGTACTAGGCAGAGATTAAGTAAGGAACTGTCCATTCATTTTAGTAAGTTAGAGCTGTGGGCGTGTGGGGGCAGGAACCAGCTTACAGAGAGAAAACTGAAAGAGTGAAAAAGAGGTGAGAAAGTAGACATGGTGTATTCTTTTGAGGATGTTGTTCATTTATTAATTTGGCTCCTACTATGTACCAGGCCGTGCTCCAGGTTAGTGGTATGGCAGTGAACCAAACAAAAAAATCCTTGCCCTAAAGGTGCTTTACTTTATACTGGGCCTATGTAAGGAAGGAGATAGAAGGCTGGAAGAGGGTGCTTTTTCGACAGCAGTGTGTGTCTGTATATAAGAAGATAAGGACTTAGACATATTTGAGCTAAGGAACCATCAAAAGGTAGAGACTAGAGGATGAAGTAGTTGACAATATAGTGGAGATGGGATAATCATTGGTGCAAAAAGATGGGAAGATGGAGATCAAGAACATATGTGGAGGCTCTTTATCATTCTTGAGTCAGTTAAGAGTTTCCCTCTTCTGAAACTGGAGGGAAAGACTTGATGTGCACACATAGGGAACTGTGAAGAAATGCTCATCAAATGACTCTGATTACATATGGGATATAGGAGCAAGGTCACCTATATCGAGAGGGAGTGTAGGGGACTTGAAGAGAGTCATGAAGCTTTGAAATCAGTACTTAGGGTAAGTGAAGAGTGAGATGAACAAGGACAAGTGGGAGGTTTGTGGAGTGGCACTGATGAATTTGCAATGACATCATTCTTCACATTAGTATGGTTATACTGAAACTGTTCTCAGCTTCCTTCATGCAGGAGTGAAGAAAGCAGTTTCTGAGACTGGTTCTGGATTTAGGGCTTTGTATGTCAAGCATGCCAGAAAGCCAGTTTGGGGAGGAATTGAGGGGGCCCATTGAGTTCCTTGAGTGAACATGGTGTTCAGACTTCATAGGGAAAATGAAAGTAAGGACTTTGAGAAACTGAGGGTAAGGTCAAGAGACTAGAGGTTTTAAAGCGCTACTGTAGTGTGAATGAAAGCTGAAAAGCTAAGGAAGGGGAGAGAGAGAGCACTAGCAAGTGAGCTATTCTTTGAGGTGTTAGCAATTAAGCAGTAAGTGTGTTAACAAATCGTAGTCTGTCACCATAGAGTAGTTAATATAGAGCAAGGGTGCAGATCCTTAGAGCAAAGAGCTCTAGGACTTGAAAATCTAGGTTTCTGGATGGATTGTCCATGTAGATGATGGAATTTCCAAGTGCTATGGCAAGACTTGGCATAGACAACAAGACTGAAAGTTGATGTTGGTATGTGACCAGAGTTATGTTTGATACAGATAATGGATAATAAAGATCACTAGAAATAAAGAAGTCCAAGAACTATGAAATGAGTGTAGAGTAGACATTAAAATTTCATAGGATAGTATCAGGGGATAGGATGGAAAGACAACCAGGGACTGAAATGAAGGGAAATGTCCAGGAGACATGGTCCATGATGAGGAGGAGTAAAAGCTTGTATCAGGGTGATCCAAAAGGGAGGAGGGACTTTTCCAAAGATTAGATTAATGGATTGTACAAGCAATGGAGAGGCAGGAAGAGGTTGACTCCTACCTCCTATGAAGGAGTCTTCAGAAGACAGCCATGTCTCAAGGAAGGCAAGTGTTTATAGGGAATATTTTCTAGTGTTAAGAATATATTAGTCTGATTAACAAGATTGGAGGATTCTGCGAGTCCTCCAATTAACAGTTTAATCGGGTTAAGAGAGAGGTGGGAAGGGGAGTGGTAGAGTCATGAATGTGCAGTAGATGAAGGAAGCATGGAGCAGTATGAAGATAAGGATGAGGATGGACAGTTGAATAAGAGGTCCTGGGTTGAAGCAATTGATATTTGGATATTTGGGTTCCCGATTTTTTTTTTTTTTGTAAAGACATCTGCTGTAAATGTCATGTGAATAGTCCAGAGTACCACAAGAGTACCTGGTAATTGCTCTTATTTAATTATAAGGAAAAGAAAAAAGAATGACAGCAAAAGTAAACTTTGAGAGTTACACAGTGGATTGCATTATGCCACAAACAGTTGCTCAAGCAAACCTTGCTTAAACATTTACGAAGCCAGTTGCGATATTAGCTCTTTGATCCCAATTATCAGATAGACTTCAGTCAACTAAACCAAGTCCACAGATAATTGTTACTGAGATTTATAGCAACTTACACCACAAAATCTTACAATTCAGTTGTTTAGGAATTAGGGGGGTGGGGATATTTAAGAAGGAAATCCAGTGTTCACTAGGTTGGAAACACCTGGACAGCAGTAAAATTGAAACCCCTTAGCAAATCTTTCTCCCATTTCTTATATAATATACCAGTTAACAGCTAAAGGTTATCTGAATTCATGCAAGAGGTGATATTTCTTAAGGCCAAGTGATGTGTGGCTTTTTACTCTAAATTTATAAAAGTATAAGACAGCCTTATTTTGTGAAGATCACATTAAAATCAGAAGATTCATAATGAAATTATTATGATAGAGATTCCACACAATAGTGTGAGCAATCAATAATGGCCTACATACCCAAGTTTTAAAAATGATTTCAAAGATGTTTAAAGATTTTAGTTGTAATAGTGATGAAAACTTAGAAAAGCAGAGAATTAGTGTTCTCTTGCCAAGAACAGTTATTTGGAAAAGCCTGCCTTGGGCCCTAAATAGAGGGAATTATGGATAAAGGTAATAGTTTCTGGAAGGCGACTATAATATTAAAATGTCATCTTTCAGGATATTTTATGTATAAAGTTAATTGAGTACACCAGAGTTCAAAATCTCTAATTAATGTATTTTGTACTTAGTGTTAGGCCCACTGAGGTCTCTTCATTTTCTCTAGTTACCTGAGTATGTGAACTATATTCACACTCTTCCCACTGTTCCACCTTACATTCATCTACTCACACTTTTCTCTTAGAAATTGCTAATCTCCTGATGTCAAAAATAAATCACTTTAAACATTTATTAATAAGAAACATATTAATGAAAAAGCAGAAATATTTATGGCAATTTTTCCAGATCTCTAAAATACAGAAGCTTTGGAAGGGTTCCTAATTTATTCTGTCCCATGTTTCCCCCGGTCACTAAAATCAAACACAGGGCCACTGCTGCTTAGCATGCAGCAAGGCTTGATGCCGAAAGCCACGTTTTTTGAATGGGGATACTGAGGCTCAGAGTTGGCTTTCTGGTGAAGTAAGACTCTGAGGTTAGCATAAGAATGCTTCATCACTGTGCCTAGCTCTTTGATGCTCTTTAAACATTTGTTTCAGCAACAACACAAAAAGGAAGGGCCTTTGGTTTAGGGGATCTCAAAAATAACCTCCTATGCACATATTATTTTATTTGATTTGGAGTGAATGGTAGAAGAAGGTGAATGTCTAAGGCCAGCTGTTACCAGGTCTAAACCTATGACCCTCTCTTTGTCTAGGGCCATTTGCTGCTCTCCTCCTTAGTAAGGCTGCTACCAGGGCAGGATGGGAGGTTTCCTCATACTGTTTGCTCGTGTGTGTGCTTTCCTCTCATTCTAGCACACTGTCTTGCAGGTGTTGCAGAGCCACATACTAGTTCATAGTCATGTACATATGATTACCCATGCTGTTTATTTCTGCTTACCCAGAGCCCTCCACTCTCTGATACTTCTAAATTCCAACCCTGATCCTTTTGAAGTTGTCTTTAGTTTCTTTTTTTGCAAGCGTTTTGATTGGAACTATAGGTCTTCTAGTTCCATTGAAGTCTTGAGTAGTCACAGTTTACTATTCAGTCTCATATTCATGTGCTAATTAAGAAGTATTATCTGAGCAGTGCAACATAGTTCATTTAAAGAAATAGTAATGATCGTTTTGATTTTATAAGTATGTTCACTTTCTGCTTCCATTTTACAAAGATTATATCTCTGTTTTTATCCTAGTTATGAATATGTTCACTTTGATTTCATTTGTGCCACTGAATTTTAACTGTAATAACCCTGTAGATATATCTCAGTTGTTTGTGTTAGGTTTACATATTTTTACATTGACATTATTTATCTGTGTTGGAAGCAACTGGTTAGAGGCAGCAAAGGAATTTGCTATTTCTCTGTGTTCTCTATATAAAACAGTGATTGATCTTTTTGAATATTTACTATGTGAAGGCACTATCTCACAATTGCCTTATAAGTCATCATCAATATCATCTTCATTTATATAGATAGGGACACTGAGACATGATGTGGTTAAGGAATTTGCCTAAGATCACTTAACAACTAGTAAGTAGCATAATCAGGATTTGAACCCAGACATCTGGCTCCAGAACCCACACATTCAGGCAGTTATGCTCTTTTCCCTCACCAACTCTTTTATGGCCACTTTGAAACAACCTGGTAATTTCCAGATTCTCTGAAAGAAGGTCATTAGAATGGCAAATGTCAGAATGCCTCTGATTTTTGAACTTTAAAAATATACTCATTTTACCCAGGGAAGACTGCTATTGGGCCCCACAGTACACCTACTACATAAAGCCACTCTACGAAGACAAGGAGACTTAGGAGCCCTACCTGATACATAGAAACAGATACAGGGAGGCAGTTGAAATGGGGAGACAAAGAAACATGTCCTACATGAAAGAACAAAACAAAGCCCGGGATAAAGAACTAAACAAAGTGGAGACAAGCAATCTACCACTTGCAGAGTTCAAAACACTGGTTATAAGGAAGCTCCATGAACTTAGGGTAAGAGTAGAACTCAGGGAGAACTTTAACAAAGAGATAGAAAACATAAAAGTGGAGACAGCCTTGGAGGGCAGGTAGAGGGTATGGAATTTAAAACCTGCTCATGCACCCTGGGCTAGGCAAAATATGTTGGGGCCTAGAGAATTATGGGCTCATCTTCTTTGAGTTATAACCTGAGATTTACCAGTCTCAAGAACCTGGTTAGCTAGGGAAATGGGGAAGAAAGGATTTTCCCTAGAGAAATCACTTTAAAAAATCATCTACTAGGTTCTATTATTTGTCAACTCCAGAGCAATATGGTGTGTATATAAAACATTTTCATAGCCTCATTTTTGTACATTTTCTACTATCAGGGTGGTTAAAAATTTTGGTAAGTGGCATTTTTTTGTGTGTGATAGAAATATACCACTTGTTATGTGTTTGAGTTATTTCTCTACAAGAGATCCACTGTATCCTCAGCATAGGAATAGCAAAAGCTGAAGGGAGAAAATTCACTCGCATGTTTTTTTTTGAATATTGTTGAAAGGAGAAATTTTCCTTACAGCTGTGGTGCTGCTCTTGAATGTTGAATTTTAATCTTCTCATTTGGAGTTTCATTCGAACAAATAGCTTTCTTTCCAAATCCATTGACAGCCATTTCAACCTGCAGTCCTTCTCTACCACACCTTACCCTTTAGGAAGTTCTTTCATAGGAGGAGATATTTGCTGTGACCATGTAGAAACAACTATTTGATCTTAGTAGGCTTTAAACATAAATCATGAACTGGCATTTTGTATTAATAAACATTTAAAGGTACAAGTGAAAACTACTGGGGAAAGAAACATAGCTTTGTTTTCCAGTTGGAGCAGAGTGTCTAGATTTTGTGTTGCAAGTTTTAAATTCCATACCCTCTACCTGCCCTCCAGTGGTCTTCTTTAAGACTGGAAGCTATGATCAAAAAATAGTGGTGCTGATTAAATGCTGTTGTTTACTCATTTATTAGTAAACCTTTTGTGCAAGCTTCCTGTTATGTCAAATATGTGTACAGATAAATGATATTAATCATTGAGATGTTATTTTTAATACAATTTATTTTCACTTCCAAAAAGCACATGGGTAATGTTATGTTGTATAAATGTCCTTTGGAAGCTTTAGCAGTGTCTTTTTGGGATGGGACTCTCTATAGGTCAGTGATATTTCTCTCTACTCTGCTTGCAGTGAAATCAATGCTGTGAAAAATACCCTGCCCCAGTTTATGATTATTAAATGAGGTGGATTTGACAGGAGAAGAGCACACGGCTGGCTAATCTGAATTATAGTGGTCTTTGTCCTAGCCTCTGTTCCATAGTGTACACTAGCTGGGTGATAGGCCCTCTTGAAAACCTTTTACAACTTGTCCTTGTGCATTTTGTCAGGTTATGTTCATGGAGGTCAGAGTAATATAAGTCTAATCTGATTTTCTTCACAGAAATAATATTACATTGAAGATTATATTTCTGGCCTGATGCCTGACTTTTTTAAAAAATAGAAATGACCATAACCACTGTTTTAAATCAACTGTTTAATCAACTAGAAATGATGGATTTGAATACTGCTCAGGATAAAATTGTCTGTAATGTATACAAATCAGTTAACAAGGCATCACAATAGCCAGTCGCATTAAATTATGTTTAATGAGCTAAAGTGTAAGTAGACTATACAGAGTTCTTATTGTCACAATCATTGCCTTGTTTTTTACTGAAACAAATCAGAAGGTTTAAAAAATGCACTTTCTGCAAAGTCAAGGAATTCACAAAGGATTTCTTTGGGTAAATGTTGACAAGAATGTTTGAGAAGAATTTTGGGGAGACTTGGAGTTACAACTTTTTGAAAAGCTGAATTGGGATTTTCTTGCTTTCCTTTGCTCATTGTAAATTCCCTGTAGCACACAGATTTTGAAGAACAAGTTATTAGTCTCTCTTCATTTCAGTTGCTTTAATGAGAAAGTGACAGTTGGGAGATCTGAAAGGTAATTAAATTACAAGAAGGTAAAGAGGAAAGGAAAGAGTATTCTACGTGGAAGGAAGCAGTGGAGAAGAAACCCTGGGGCAGGAAGGGACCTGGGTCTTACCTGGGATAGAAAGGAGGCAGATGGGCTATAACAAAGATAGCAAGGAGGTGTGAGTCTTGAGGCAGGACAAGGTTGGAGAGATAGGAAGAGACCTGACTCTGTCCAAGACCTTTCAGATCAGAGTAAGGATTTTAGTTTTCAGTTTTAAGATCAGTGGGAAACCATTAAAATGTGGACTGGAAGAGCAGTATGATCAGACTTGTGGTATATGTGGTTGTTGTGTGGTCCTGGTTGAGTCACCTCTCAGAATACTGTGCAGCCATCATTCTTGACAGTTAACAGATTCATATAAGTATTTGATTAATCACTGGTCTCCCCCACTACACTCTAAACTTAAAGGCAGAAACTGTGTCTATTTTTTTAATCACTGTTTCCAGTATTTTGCACATTGTAGGGGCTCAATAAAATATTGGTTGAATGGATGCATCAACCATATTAACTACTTTGCCTTCTGACCTACTGTAAGGCAAGGATGTTACTTCTTTTTTGAGGTGAAAGTTATATAAAATAAAATTAACCATTTTAAAGTGAACAATTCAGTGATGTTTAGTAACTCACATGTTGCAAAACTACCGGCTCTATTGTGCTCTATAATATTTTCATCACCCAAAAAGGAAACTCCAAACCCACTAAATAGTTACTCCTCAATCTCCCCTCTCTCCAGCTCCTGGCAACCACCAATCTGCTTTCTGTTTTTATGGATTTAGCGGTTCTGAACATTTCATATAAACGAAATCATTCAATATGTAACTTTTTGTGTATGGCTTCTCTCAGTGTAATGTTCTTGAGATTTATTCATGTTGTAGTATGTATCAGTACTTCATTCCTTTTTATGCCTGAAGAATATTCCTTTGTATGGATACACCATATTTTGTTTATCCATTCATCAGTTGATGGATATTAGGGTTGTTTCTACCTTTCGATTATTGTAAATAGTGCTATTTTATTCTTTTATACCTCATCACGTTGTTCAGCGTTATGAAAAATTTTAGTGAAACTCAAAGTCACACTGGACTGAATTGGATTCTAAAGCCATAAAATCTACATTCAACATCATTCTGGTACATTACCTTCTAAGAAAGGCTTTTTAACTATTAGGTTAATCGTACCTTTTACTCTTATCCACCATTTTTAGGATCGAAGATGAGGTCTAAAGGACTAATCTGACATCTAAATTTCTAGCCTTTGAGGGCTGTCTGTATTATGCTGGATTCTGCCATTTTTCTACCCTTCATTAATGCTATGTCATTCATTATTTTCTGTTTGTCAATTAGAAGGTTTTACATTATATGTGAGTTTACAAAGTAGAGTAAGAATGGAGTTAGAAATGTATTAACACATTTGCATACACACATACCTTGTATAATGCGAAGTAGAGGGGAATACATTGCAATCAGGAGAATCAAGTCTTTGCGAACATTTAATTTTCAGCTACTGGTCGTAACTAATCTAATTGTGCTCCACTCAGCAATGGTTGCTTACACTATGTTCTTTCATGATTTATCTGAAAGCATTTATCTTGTTCAAAACTTGCCAGGTATTTTTAATTTCAGCTGTAAATTTTTATAATTGTTTTGGATACACCCCCTATGTGTGTTTTGGAATATCCCATTGCTGTTTTCAATCATATTCTTTTTATTTTTTTTTAAGGTGAGGCAACCCTTGGTTGACCTCACAGATTGCAAGGACCTTGTCAGCTTGCAATCCCTTATTTTTTATTTTTTACGCCTACAGCACCTGGTCTTCCTAGGTGATCTCCCATCCAAGTACTAACCAGGCCCAACCCTGCTTAGCTTCTGAGATCAGATGGGATCAGGCTTGTTCAGGGTGGCATGGCCATAGATGTAATCATATTCTTGAACAGAACCACAAATTACTGTATTGGGTTAAAAAAGTTGTTTTGTTTCAGGGTGGTATGATCTTTAGTGTAGTGTTTGGTTTTAGAAAGTCATACATTTTGAATGTGTATGCTCTAATAAAAATTTCAAGTGTATGTATGTTTTATAGCAAAACTCTTTTGTACAAGTAAAACTTGTAATTCTGTGTGGTTAATTATTTTTTAATTGCCCGTATCGCAGTTAATCCTAACTTGTTTTAACTTGAAGTTGCTTGTACCTTGAGTGCCAGACCATAAACTGTTTCCCTTGGATAACAGGCACATTTGAGAAAGCATTCACTTTTTTCACATCTAACGGTTACCATTAAATAAACAGACACTGTAGTACGTTAAATGGTCATCCGTAAAGCCCAAAGGCACATGGGCCTTTGCCTGGTCTTCGTTCCTTTTCGTAATGTTCCCTGTATTTCTCCCTTCTTCTCTACTTTGAAATTTGAATAAATTTCATCCTGAATACATTATCTTCTTACTGTATATTGGTTTGTAAATTATTCTTTATCCTCAAACATCTCTTCCCCACCCTTGGAAGGTTTTGTTTGTTTTGGGGGGTCCAGACAGAAAAAGGTAGCAAATGATCAGAGCATCTAAAATCTCATTTCAAGTTTTATTGCTAAAAGAAGATCTGGCCCCAGTTCCTCTGCATCTTCTTGATCCGGTTATTTAGTTAAACTCTCCTCAAGTTACCTATGAAGAAATCAGCATGGGACTTCCCCCAAAACTCACATCACCCAATCGGTATTAGAAGGGAATAGAACCAAGATCTCCTGGTTTCTTTCCTCTCATAATTAAGCCTTAGAAACAAGAGCACCAGCTGCAATCATGGCCAAACACTTAATTTTTCTTAGTCTATGTTTGGCACACAGGAAGAGAAATTGTTACAGATTTAACAAGTATCTCACCTCCTACACTTTGCCGGTATAGCTGATTGTGATAAGGTAAATATGAGTGGTAGTGCCCAAACCGTTGCGCAGAACATGATGTTACTGGATCTTCTGTGGGGAAGGGGTGAGAGTTCTGTGGCAAATGCTGACTTACACAAAGATAAAGAGCTTTTATTATATGAATATACATTGTGAATAACCAGGAGGAGAGGTTATAGGAGCAGCCTCCCCCCTTCTCTAAGGAACCTTATTATTAACTTGTACGTAATACAGTTTGGGAAACATTGAGTGATGTATTCTGATATTCTTGCCAGTCCATCTTACTGTGGCATTATTCCTAATTAGCATTACTCAAAGGCATGTTAAAATTTCAAAAACCAATCCATTTTTATTATATGCAAGCCATAAATAATGTCATTAAGCCATAAATATTCACTTAAAGTGTTCTTTCTGTGCTTTAATATACTGAAAGTTATACATTATACTTCAAACATATTGCTAATTTCTAATATCTTGAGCATGTTTTAGGAGTAATTACAAACAGATCACCTATTAAATATATAGCAGCACCCATTCTTTATAGTGCACAGCAGCATTGAGCCCAAAGCTTTGGGCAGAGAGAAGGGAGGTTTAGAGACAATGTCATTAATTTCAGTGCAGTTCCCTAGTGAACATGTACTCTACCACAAAGAGAGAAATATATTCCTAATTTTACTCCTATGGTGTCATATCAGCAGTTGCAAAGGACTAATTTATATTTTAGACAGTAGCCTCCAGGAGACTCCTTGAGTGGCCCTTACTTTCAGTCAGCATGCTATCTATCAGCCTCCCTGGCCAGCTCTTGTCCTCTTCATGCACACTAAGGGATGGTGTTTCTAACACCAAGCACTCTCTGCCAGTGGGCCATAACTCACCCTGCCCCTTTGTACAGGGGTGGCAGCAGAATTGCCTATTCTAGCTCTTCTGTTGAGCCAGAAACTTTCTTGCTTTAAATAAAACATTTACATCTGAATTATGTTGCCTAGTTCTGTGCTGATCCAGTACCTAGAGTTTTAATATTCATATAGTTGGTTAATATCTGCAAACCTCATCCTCTTCTTGCTCGAATAGCCTTTAGAGCCCTTAAAGTGATCTCTGGGTGTTCCGTTAATCTAGCTGTAAACAGTCTTTTAAGTTATATCACCTTATTTTACTCTTAAAGAAGTTCAGGCTCAAGTAATTAAGTCATTCATATCAATACTGTGTTCCAGCTCAAGTCTTTATTGTTTCTCCTGTTCCCTCTAGACCTTGCCCTAAAAAGCCTTTATCTGTAGGGAGGTTGCCTTTTTCAAAAACAGACATTTCTTTAAAACACTAATTTGAGCTGAGAAGTTGGCCACTATACCGTGATTGGATAGAAAACCAGAAATGCTTCTCTGAAGATGCGGTTACCTTTTGTGAGACTAGAGTCACAACTCAGAGCCCTTTCCCCTTGTTTGCTTATTCAACTGAGTCATGCTTCACAATGGAAACTTGTTTTTTACCTACATCTTTCATTGGGGGTATTAAAAATAAACAGGTACTGCCTGGATGTGTTATTTAAACTAATTACATTTACAGCTTGGACATTTGTTTCTAGGTAGTTTTTTTTCTGTGTGATATTTAACAGTACTGGGGGGGGGGGCCTGTATTTGTTAGTTTCACCGGACATGTTCCAGTATATATTTGAACTGCCAGACCTTTCTAGGAAACTTATTATCACTTTTCTAATAATGATGCTATGACTGAAATGGCAGATAAACCTTGTCCAGGATATCAGACATCTTTTTTACAATATATAGTATTTGCTCTAGCCAGAGTTTCTCTCATCTTACACTGTAATAAAATTCTTCTGTGATGTAGAAAGTGGTTTTTGGATGAGAATTTGTCTCTTCTAGGTAATGATATTGATAAAGGCATTGTTCACCCTAATACTCCAGTGGTTCTTTTCCTTGCATTGTTAGGTATTACTGTTTGCTGCTGGGATAAAACTTTCTTACCTATGAGATCTAAATAAAATGAGGAATAACTTCCAGCCCTAAGGGACTTTTCCATGAAAGCTGTCTATTTAGACCTTCATATATACTTTGGCACACATTTTTGAAGCTTCAATGTTCAGTATTACAGTCACTCTCCCACGGTGGGGGTACAACTCAGTGTATCATAGAAAATACCTGGACTATATCTTTTCTTCTTATACTGTTATATGCCAGAGACTAAAAAATTTAATTCAACTTTCCTCAAAAGTTTGATTAAGTTTGATTTTTAGCCCCATTTCTTACCATGGTTCATTTATTATAGGCTTGGGTTAGAAAATTACAAGATGAGAAAATACTATGTGGTGCAAGATACCAATATTTTAAAATGATGATACTTTAAAATCAAAAGTTACAAAGGCAAATCAGGTCTTTGGAGAAGTCAAATGCTATAATGGAGGTCAGGCCACCAGAGTGTTACTTTGAAGTCTTAAGGAACAGACCAGTCTTCTGGTGCTTCCTTCGCTGCCTCCCTTGGACCTACACAAACTTGCAAGCCACAGTTGGCTGCCTTCCCAAATTCTGGGAACCTTTACAGGGATCAGAGGGGTTAGTATAAATTGCTTGATAATCTTCATCCTTCTCTCTGTGATTTAGCTGCCATAATGTGAACAAATTTTATCATGTCAGTATGCAGATGGTCCCATCTTTTCCCTCCCGCCTCTAAGGTTTGTGATCAGTATTTTATTCTGTTCTCTTTTCAGGAAGGTTGGTCTTTGAAGTCCTGGGGCCTTGCTTTCTAATGTGTGTTTTTAATCCATTTCCTACAGGATATGGGAAATGCTTAGCCAGCCTCACTGTTTTTCCTATCCTTGGAAGCTGTGTACCTCCATATTTAGATTTTTAAAGTTTGTTAAGTGTTTGGAATGCAAAATGGTATGTAGATATAGGTAGTGAAAAATAACTTCTCAGGCCTTGTAGGCATGTGTGCTCAGTTCATCTCTAGTTGTTTGTGTGCCTGCTGTCTGTCTCTAAGTTAGGAGAAAGATTGTTAACAAAAAAGTGGAATTGCTGGGCCCCAGCTGGAACTTTAAGAGACTTAGGTTACTTTCTATAAATGGAAGAATCTCTGAATCATTTAAAAAATCGTCCTCTTAGAATCTTGAATCACCAGTGCTTATACCACTTTTGATCTATCAACCGTATTAGCCATCCTGTAAGAGAGCTGTATTTCATCTTTAGAGTCACATTTGTGTAGCCCTGAGGTCCTTGGAGAAAGGGCATGATGGAGAGGGAGATCAGACTGGAAACACTCATTGTTGATTGTTCTGGTAGAAGTTAAGCTGCTCAGTAGATCACAATTTAGATAATGAAACAAGATGTTCCTATCCAAGTCCTCACAATCACTGCTTTTTCCTAAGCATTGTGCTTGCTGATTTAGATATTTGTTTTTGTGGGTGCTTACTCTATTTCTTATAGTAGTTTCTATTCAATTAAATGTGCTGCTGTCGGGTAATGCCTAATTAGAGACAATCTTTGTGTCTAGGGATGTACTTTGAATATTCAGTTGTCTTTTGATCAGGTGTTTCAGAGTTTCTGTTAATATGACCATAATTAAGCTTAAAAGGCAAAAAGACACAGAATGTCTTGTTCTTGCTTTACTACCTCTGGCAAAGGAGGAAGAGACAGCTTAATCACTTAAGAAGATGCAGTAAAAGCAAACTATGAAAAGTACAATTTCAAGGCTCATTTTAGAGTTATGACTGTAAATTACACATCAAGATTATTCTTCTGGCTTGTTATAATGGAGTGGTCTTGGAAACTTCAGCAATGTGACCACTGAATATATTGTAGCAATTTTAACCAAGAAGCTTAATACAGTGGAAATGTTTCCTGGCACTATAGTGCTCTCCTCCCACACTCCACCCCTCCAAACCTAGAACAAAAATGCTGACTTTTGGGAGCATTTTAATAAATGGCTGAAAGTTTGATGAAATGTTCTTTCTTTTAATTTTGAATTCATTGGGCTTTTTAAAACCAATTATCCTGTTCAAAAATATTAGTGCTTCAGAGAAGAAAATAACTTTGGGGCTGGTGTGCAGAGAACTGTTTTAAATCATTGCCAAGCTTTCAGATTTTTAATAAGGCTTTTTTTGTTCATTTTTTTAGTAAATATATTTGCTTTAGTAACTCACAAAGAACATCCTGATAAAAATAAGTATAATGCTGTGATTGCGGGTGACATCAGTGATGATTTGTTGATAAAGTAAGTTGATTTGAATTATACCAAGGCCTGTAATTTTTATCAATGATCTGAATAATCAATGATAGATTAACCACATATAAAATATGTATTGAAAGAAATTCATTTTTGTGAGCAGATCAAAATGATTGGAGGGGGCACTATGTGAGTCACTTGCATTTTTATCCTTTGAAAAGCAAATTGCTTCAATTTTAATTACTTAAAGAAAAAGTATAGGATTGTGGCTGGTGTACTAAAAATGTAGGATGTTATTTAAGGGCAATCATTAATTCAAAGAGAGAGATTCTGTAGCAGTTTTCGCAAGCCCTGGCTGCAAATTAGAATTGTCACTTGGGGAGCTTCCAGAAAAATTTAATATTAAACAAAAGACACCAGGGTTGGTATTATGTTTTAAAGCCAATGTATGGCCAGGATTAAGAACCACTGATCTGTGACTAAGTAATAAATTTAAATCTGCCAACACCTGGAAAGGACGGCGAGGTGAGCTGTTTCAACAGACTATGTGCCAGCTTTTATAGCAACAGTCTTGTATTGAGGTCTCTATTCTCCCTTAGTTCTTGTTGAGTCACTGGTCTAGAGGCAATCAAGAAACAAATTACACTTCCAGCAGCTTTCTGTGTTTGATGACTAGCAAAGACATAGGATTTTAAGATGGTGCTCATTGAATAACAGTACCATTTCACTCTGATTTTTATTGAGAGACTGTGTTCTGGTGTAAATTACTTGCTTTTTTAAAACAATATTCAGTTTATATTATGGAGGTATAAATCAAGAGTACAGAAGGGTGATTTTTATCTTGAGGAAGAAAATTAAATTGCTTTCTCTGAAATTCATGTTATAAATATACTTTTTAATATTCTTTATACTTTTTTATTGTTGTATATGTTATTAAAATAGAATTGGTGCCAGCATATTTCAGTTTTTAAAAATGTTATTTCTAAGGACGTTTGGATGGGAAGCAATGCAACACAGGATGGACTCTTACTAATGAATTAAAATTCATTATGAGGTGGCAAGAATTAAACATTCCCATTCCAGACTACATTGTGTACCATCCAAATGGGAAATTTTTTTATGATTCCTGCTTGGAGTTTCTCTGTCTTGGCTGAAGCATCTACATTATTCAAAATCACAGGAATTAAAACCACTGTTTTAACACTACATTGGCAGCAAGTGGAAAATTACAGTAAATTTACATGAGTTCAGCATTGCCATTTATATGCAGACCAAACAACGTTAAACAGAGTAAATTACACCATAAATTGCAGGTTCATCAGATTTTAGAGTGAAACAGGCATGGAAAAGTTATCTATTTCACCCCATCCCACCCCAGTCCTTAAGCAGCTCCAGACCCAAACCTGCCTAGGCTGAGGAGACTTTGTCCTTTTATGACAAATACTATGGAGTGGACATGCTGTAGCTCTCAGGCCCCTATTTCATCATTTAATAATGATCACTGCCTGGATATCCCTCCCCCACCCACACCTGGACATCAATCCATTTTCTCCAACTTAATGGAGATTGAGGTCACTTAGACGTATTCTAAAGAGATCCCAGAGATAATGTAGTATGGAGAAAGCACTTAGGAAAACAAAATGCTATTCAAATGTAGGGAATTTATAAAAGTACTGTGTCCCTGAAAAATTGCATGTGTTTGTTCCTTCCTTATGTTCTATGGAATGCTGTTACCTGCCAGTGAAGAAAGTTACAATTCAGGATTGAGGAAGCACTAGTTCGTTTTTGTTTTAAGTTAATCAGTGACCATTGTTAACGGAGAACAGTCTATATTGGCAGTGCAAGAAACATCCTGCAGAAAACATTCACTGACCCTCTCTACCTTTCCCTTTAACCTGTCCCCCTTTCCATTTGCAGAATGATCTGAGAACTAGCATAAAAGGTCACTCTTCCCTGTTTACTCTTTGCTACTTCTTGCTTGTGTGAAAAACTAAACAACCATATGAATATTAAATTAAAGGTGGTAAATTGCAGTATGTATACAGATTTTACAATTCTGTCATTCTAATTGGTACATTATAAGGTTCAAGTCTGTTGTTGAGACTACAGTGAGATGGTAAGTTGGAACAGAAGGTGAGGGTAGATGTGAAGCAGAATAAACTATATTTTTAGCAGGTGTATTCACTTTAAATTTACATTTTGCAAAATGGATATTATGGGAAAAATTAGTGCTCTTATCAGTAAGCTGTATCAGACCCTGTATATTACAATTACAGTCAAAGTCAGTTCCTGAATCAAAATGTATATAGCTACCATTCTGGTAAAGGTATTTTTTACTGGTTTCCAGGAACTGTTTGAAAATTTACCTGCTAATCACTGCATGCAAAGGACCTTGTACTATCAATTGTTCTAATGCCCTGTCTTTGGTCAAGCAGGTAAATAGTTAAGCTGTCTCTAGCACTGATACTTACTGACTTTTTCCAGATTGCCATGGATATAGAGTCCCACAAGCTCCCTTAGGGTAGTTTCTTTGCCAGGGTAGATTTCCAGAAGTTATCCTTTATATATAGCCTCAATCTCTCCTACTTCACTTTATCCCAGTTACTTTTCAATTGATTTCCCTACAGATTTTGAAGGAAGTACCCCAGTAAAAAATTATTTAATAAGCTTAAATAAGAAATGGTGAGACAAGAGGTCTTATCTGTATATATACTTGGGGTGATTTTTATTTTTTCAAAGTAAAAAAATTTGTAATATTTATAATGTGCAGAAATTCAGACTAGAATGCATCCAAACAGATTTTTGGAGAACTTTGCAAGCTTTAAGTAGTTTTGCTTAAAATGATTATTTGAGAGTAGAGATTTACATCTTTGACCTTTGAATAGATCATTGAAAAGAAGGAAAATCTTTATGACTATATACTTTTAAAACATTTTAGGTTGAGGAATTTTTTAAATAATGGAAATATATAAGCAGATATTAGTTTCTGTCATACTTCCTTTGACTCAAATCTGTGGTCATCTCAAACATGATAATATAGTACTATCAAAGGAGACTGTCCCAAATTTACATAAGAAAGTGTAGGATCCTGATGAAATAAAACAGTGAAGCCTCAGTGAAATAAAAAAGTGAGGTAAAATGGAGTTCCACTTTGGAACTTCTAGATTCAGCAAATCTTTTAAAAAATATAAAAGGGATATTAGAGATCTACTGTGTGAATTAAGACTTTTTGACAATAGGCACAAAGGAATGTCTTTCCTGTAAAGCTGAAGAATTTACAGCTTTGTAGAAGTGGTTGATCAATTTCATTATGAGAAGCGGCCATTTTATTTCCGTTGACTTATAAGTAATAATTTTGTGTTTAGAAGTAATTTGCATCCTGTTTTCTGCTGTCTGGTAAAGGTATTAACAAGGTTGTCATCAGTAATTATTGTATAAAAATTAAGTATTTCCATTCTTACCTTTCCTAAGTTAAGTGTTTTGCTGTGATGGTAATGGTTGTGATTCTCTGGATGAAAAAAAAAGACTGGCAATAAAAAAAATGTTTCTCTAGGATTCTTTCTTTAATTTAAACATTTTAGAATTGCAATGTTGGCCTCAGAACAATTGGCTCAAGCAGCACTAAATCAGCAACTAAAAGCTTTATAGAGTTTGACTTTCCTAGCAAGGTTTTTTCCTTTCCCTACTATACTCTTTCTCTCTAGACCATTGTCAAACATGCTTAGATGAGAATTCTGAGCTCTGTAGAGCATGGAGAAGTGTAATGAAAAACTAACTTTTTTCCTCTTTCTCTTGGTCAGTGTGCTGGAGAAGAGAAACGAGTTGGTACACGCACAGTGTTTCTTGGCAATCATCCAGTTTCAACAACAGACACTTATGTTGCACAAAGATTTTGTGATAATAGAATAGTTTCATCTAAGGTAAGTTTTTTTTTTTAATTCAAATGTTCTTATAGTGAGCCAGATAATGTGCTTATTTTTACTTATGCTTCCAAGGAAGCTGGTGCATTTATATATGCAAACATGGGTGTGTGCTTATACCAATCATATACCAACTGTGATCATTATTCCACAAAAAGGCAATTTTTTTAAAGCATCATTTTGTCTTGTTATAGCTGAAAGATTATTCACTTGTCTTCCATTATGATTCATAGTGCCTCTTGATTATACATATTAATTTAAGCCTTAAAGTATGCTCGAAGTAGGAATTAGTTACTTGCCCAAAGCTTCCTGAATTGTCCTTAATTGGAGGGACTAGTTTGTAAATAATTTACATTCCTTTGGTGGGTGTTATCCTAGAATGACATCTATATCTCTTTCTAGTTCGCTGAGGAGCTTCTCAAGTATGCTCCTGGGTCCTAAAGGGTGCATGCTGCTCAGTACACTGCTTGAACAGTTAAGGGTTCAATCACTATTGCTGTGTCACCATTTGAATAATCATCTTACTTTAGCATAGTGTAGTGATATGAGCAGTGGCCCTGAAGTCTGAAGACTTGTATTTAAATCTTGGCCTGATCATTTATTAGCTATGTGAACTTGGCCAAATTAATCTCTGAGTTTGAATTTCCTCATCAGTGAAATGGAACTGATATTCCACGTGGGAACACACTCTTTATACTTCCTAGTACCCAGTAGTCATCATTCTACAAATATTGGTTTACTTGTCTTTACCTTTGGCTGACCAGGTTAGGTGCTAGGTGCTAGATGGCTGGCCTACTGCCATCTCTTGTAGCATGGCACAGATTTCGATAATTTTCCTCACTTCCTCATGCAGCCTGGCAAAGGCAAATCTAAAATGTTGGTGACAATTGATTCACTGCATGTTTGCAAATATTAGGATCTGAAACAAAATTATATCCTTCCTTAAAAAATTAACATTTAGTTTCAGACATACATGTGATTTTTCTTTAGATAGTGATGTAGTACAGATGATGCTTAGCTAGGAGATTAACATGTAAAATATGGAGAGAATGAGTGAAAACTGTGTTTTCTTTTGAGCATATCTATTGGCCTAAAGAACACTGAGTATATTTGGATAAAATATCTGTTCCTGTTCATTTTTAGCCTTACGGCAGAAAATTTATTCTCAGCCAGTAGTTTCCATACCTGTGCCTAAGATACTGAAAACTGTGACTTGCCCTGTAGTATCTAAGAAAACAATCAATAATAGTCCTTTTACTCAGAATCAGACTTGTAGAACTGAAAGATCCTAAGAGGTCATCTTATTCAACTCACTGACTTTACAGATGAAGAAAGCAAATCTGGAGAAATGAAGTTAGTGACATGGTTACCAAGCAGTTAGTGATAAAACCAGGAGCAAAACTGCTTTATAAGGTGTAGTGGCTCTAAATAAAGAACCTTTTTCATATCATTGGACTGTTTGGGGACCTTCCTCAATTTGCTCTCTCTTTTTGCATCAAGTAAAATATGAAATTTTTTCTAGGGAGCTGTTGTTTCCCATTATGTTTTACGTGGAGGATTGTAAAGTGACTTTTCAGTGAAATAGTGATAATCATTTTGTTGTGATATACTTTGCATTTTCATATTTTAAAAGAACTTATAAAACTCAGCTTAATTCTCAATTTTTTTGCATTTAATAAGCTATTTTTCATATTTTATCCAGCTTCAGTTTTGCCAGTAGGCAAAGTAATGCAATAGGATATTTTTAAAAAATATTTAGGAGCTCATGGGGCAAATTAAGAGTCCTTCTAAACAGATTTGCTTATATATCTACATGTATGTTTTAGAAAACAAAATTAATTATTGAACATTTCTACACAGATAGACAAACACATCTCTTTTTTCTCTAAAACTATCAAATGTTTACAGTTTTTCTAATTAACTGCTTATTAACTGATCTCCTTTTTCATAAAAGCTCTAAGAGTGGAAAAAGAGGAAATGACAGTATACTAACCTCAGAAAAAGAATGAAATCTTAATATAAAATATAAGAGGATAGCTTACAGTGTGTAATGGTAAAGATCCTTATCTTTATAGACAGAAGACTTGGATTTCAAGTTAAATTAAGTCATTTAACCTCCCTGTGTCTCAATTTTCTTATCTGTAAATAGGTATGATAATAGTACTTACCTCATAGGATTGTGCTAAAGATGATATAAAGTAATCCACAGAAAGCATTTAAGCACTGTGCTTGGCTTGTAGTAACAACTCAGTAAATGGTAGCTGCTATTGTTTCTTCTATTTCTGTGATTATTATTATAGTCCTGAGCAGTACTATTGATTTCCACAGTATTGTTAATGCTGGGAGCACTAAAGACAAAAACTTTGACATACTTTAAATTTTAGTCATAAAATTAGCTTTCTTCTCTTCTTTTGGAAACACAAATACTTTCTTTAGGAAAACTTGTTCTCTATAGCCTTTCGACTTCAGTGCATTCTTCAGGGACCTTTGAGAATCATTTTGTAGATGGTATGAAACTCTGAAATTGCCCTCTGTAGCAAAAGAAGCATTGATTGCTGCTGCTAGGATCTTTAGCTTCCATTATATTTCTCTGTTCCATATTTTTTTTTCTTTAAAAATCTGAAATCTCATCTTGAAGGAAATTCAGTGGTATAAGAATCAGTGAACTCCACCTAACTCTTTGAAGGTATGTCCAAGTTTAAACTTAGTACTTTTATATATGAAATAACATCTTGGATTAAAGTTTCAAACCTCAAATTACACTACCATTTATCTTCATTTTAAAATCAAAATTGTCTGTAGAATTTATTAGACATCTTCTGTCTAAGTCTTATCAAACTCCCTGCAGGTGCCCTTAGTTAAAGTGACTAAATCTTAATATAGTAATATCCTGTTAATTCCCTTTTTTCTTATGAATTTATGGTGGAAAGAATGATACTTAAAAGAGAAAGTTCTGCTTGCCGTTGGTAATAGAAATGAAAGTAGATGGCTATGATGCTCAAAATTATATTCAATGCCTACACCAAGAGGAGTTGATAATAAAATGCTTACAGTAACTTAACAAAGTGAGAAGTTTCTCAAGCTAGAACACTGCTTATTTACAACTGAGTGCTTATTTACAACTTTACAGTTGATCTTAAAAGTATGATTATTTTGTTCCATCACATCCAGATACTACTAGAAAAGTCAGTGCTCTTTCTAATAGCTCATTCATAATTGGTTGTTAGATTTAATAGTTCCTTTAGTTACTACTTCATTTTTTTAACTGCTCCCCTTTCTCTTGTGATATACTTAAACAGTAAGAATAAGTTATTTGGAGTTTTAGCTTCTCCATTAGCATTTTTAGACTTTAGGTAAAAACATATAATCTTCTAAAGATTCCCTTGCTTAACAAAATAATGGACTCTCAAACTGTGATTCAACTTACTTCAACCTCTCTCCTTTGAATTAGGGAAGTTATTTATCAAAGTTCATAAGATTTTGGTTTCAAATTTAACTAGTAGATGTTTGAGGGGCTGCCCACAATTTTTCCACACAATTGCATCTTTAGAGGCCACATTTGTATACCAGTTATTTTTTTCCGGCTTTATTGAAATATAATAGACAGTTGCTCGTATATACATTATACAATTCTGTGAGTTTTTTTTTTCAATTATAGTTGCCATACAATAATATGTTAGTTTCAGTTGTACAGCATAGTGATTAGAACATATAATTCACAAAGTGATCACCCCACTAAATCTAGTACCTCTCTTCCCCCTTATATATTTATTACATTATTAACTATTTTCTTTATGCTCCAGTTTATATCTCCATGTCTATTTTCTAACTATCCATTTGTACTTCTTAATCCCTTTGCCCTTTTTTGCCGACCCTCCAAACCCCTTCCCATCTAGTAGCCCTCAAAATAATTCTCTGTATCTATGAGTTTATTTCCATTTTTGTTATTTATTTTGTTCTTAGATTTCACATTATGTGAAATCATGCAGTATTTCTCTTTATATGACTTAATTTCATTCAGCATAATATCCTCTGGGTCCATCAAGGCGATATCTTTTTTCATCCCCTTCCTTTTAGTCTGTGTGTGTCTTTTAATCTGAAGTGAGTCTCTTATAGGCATCATATGTAGGGGTCTTGTTTTCTTATCAATTCAGCCCCTCTATCTTTTGGTTGGTGCGCTTAATTTTTTTCCAGTTGAGGTACTTGTTGATAGGAATGTAGTTATCACCATTCTTTATTCTTGTTTTTGATACATGATTCTTTTCTTAAGTCTCTCCAACATTTCCTACAATACTGGCTTGATGTTGATAAATTCCCTTAGCTTATTTTTGTCTGGGAAGCTCTTGATCTGTCCTTCAACTCTAAATGTTAGCTTTACTGGATAAAATATTCTTTGTTGTAGACCTTGGTTTTCATCATGTCAAATATTTTGTGCTAAGCCCTTCTGTCTTGTATGGTTTCCTTTGAGAAATCAGCTTCCAGTCTTATAGGTGCTCCCTTGTAGGTAACTTACTGCTTATCTCTTGCTGCCTTTAAGATTCTCTCTTAGTATTTAACCTTTAGTATTTTAATTGTAATGTGTCCTGGTGTAGACCTCTTTGAGTTCTACTTTTTTGGAACTCTCTGAGCTTCCTGGGGTTGATGTCTATTTGCTTCACCAGGTTAGGAAAGTTTACCATCATTATCTCTTCAAATAGCTCTTCAATATCTTGTTTTCCTTCAGGCACCCCCTATGACCTGGATATTTTTACCTTTAATAGTGTCCCACAGGCTTCTTAAATTATTATTATAGCCTTGGCTTTTTTATTTTTTATTTTTTATTTTTGCGCCGTACTGATTGAGTGTCCTTGGCTTCCCCATCCTCTGTATTGGTGGTTCGATCCTCTTTATCTACTCTGTTGATTCCCTCTAATATACTATCCATCTCAGATAATGTGTTCTTCATTTCTTACTGGTTCCCTATAATTTCTGTTTCCATTTTTATGTTTTTTATCTCTTTGTTAAAGTTCTCACCGAGTTCATCTATACTTTCCGCAAGTTCATTGAACATCTTTATAACCAATGTTTTGATGTCTGCATCTGTTAGATTGCTTGACTCTAAATTTTTGGGATCTATGTTCCATTATTTCATATGGTTTCTGCTTCTTTGTCTCCCTATTTTGGCTACCTTTCTGTGTCTGTTTCTATGTACTAAGCAAAGCTCCTAAGTCTCCAGCTCTTTTTAGCATGGCTTTGTGTAATAGGTGTCCAGTGGCACAGTCCTGAGAGGGGTTCAGCTACAGGTCAAGTTTATCCCCAGTCTGTGCCCCTCTGGGACCACCTGATAAGAAGCTGCAAGCTATCTACAGATGCTATGCTTATAGTTGCCTCAAGAGGCCACGCCAGAAACTGTGGTCAGCTGCCACTAGTGTGAGTCTTGGTGTCTCAGCAAGGAGCACCTGACTTGTCTAGGACACACCTGGATGTGACTTGGGTGGGGCTAGGAGTTGGGGGAGGTGGAGTTTCAGGAAATGCTCTGGGCAGAGTGACCTCTGTTATCTAGTTTAGTGACTTCTCAGCTATGGCAGCTCTGAGTCCGCCCACTGGGAGTGGGGAGGGCTCAACAGGGAACTATGGATACCTCCGGCACCTCAGCCCCAGAGAGAGCCTCACCTCTAGCCCTCACTCTGACAACTCAGTGTCCCCCTGTAAGTCCCTGTTGCCCCGGTGCAGTGGACCTGGCCCTGGTGCTCAGTGCGAGCAGGTCTGTCACCATGAAAGGCCGCCCTTTAAGAGGCATCTGCAGCTGCTGCTGCCACAGCCTTTGTCCCACTCAGCCCCTCCAGACTGGGCAACCTTGTTTCTTCCCCCTGCTACCATTACAGGGGGATTTCTTATTTCTCTCTGTAGTTGTAGTGCTTCTGTTCATCTAAATCCCAGGCGATTGTGCTTGCCGTTTACTCTGTGTTTCTGTCACAATTTTGATTTGGTCACAGGATGGATAAACAAAGCCTGTATCATCTACGCCACTTTTTCCACCATCTATACCAATTATTTTATTCACTACAGAGCAGATGTTAAATGCATTGTAGTAGATATACCTGGTAAGCTGGCATTTTTTTCTGTAGAACCTGTTTTTAAACATGATCCAAATGTTGGTGTTGCTTTTTCAGTTTACAATTGCCTGTTAAGATTGTATAAAAGATCCACTCACTGACTTCGAGCAAAAACTTATTTATGACTCCCAAAAATCTCCATTCTCATCATTGTTAGTGAAACAAATGCTATAAACATTTTCTTCTTATGTGTTAACATTGTTATTTGGTTTGTGGGAACTACATCTGAATCTATTTTTTAGGCAGACAGGTCAGTTTGAATAACTTGATGTATGTGGCTTTAAATTCAACTTCAGTTTTAATCTGACAACTCTAAAAAAGTAGGCTTCTTTTGGTCTGCGTTGAAATAATGTATACTTTATTACATTTATATTACAATAAAGAGTTGAGAAGCTTAATTTGCATTTTAGTTAAAGCAAAGGAATAAATGAACAACACAGTTTTAATCAAGATTTCTTGTATGCCTTCTATATGTCAAAAACCGTGCTAGCCACTTGTGGTAGTGGAGTTTATGGTATGTTCCTTGACCTCTTAATAGCTGAAATAAGAAAGAAGATGCATAAAGGGAATAACCAGAGTCCCTCAAGGAACCCTTTCTTTTAGAAGTAGAAAAGTGGCAAAGGAACAGTGGGGGCCTAGAAACAACAGCAAAAATGTTTCCTTTTGATGTGTTAACACCAGTTAAAGGACTCTAACAGTTCCTAATGTTTGTTTAATTAAAAAATCTTTTAGTTAGGGTACAAAAGGTCAATAAGCCTGAAGTTCAGCTGTTAGCTTGTTGTTGGAGTTGAGGTTTTTTGTTTTAGGAAATAGGTCGTAAATAATTGGAACAGTTAAGTGTTGATCTGGATCAGTGGTTTTGATCCCTTTTATTTTTGGTCACTAGCTGCCTTGGGAATCTGATGAAAAGTATGGACTTCCCTCCCAACTGATGCCCATCCACACACAATTCTGCACTTCATTTTGAATGGTCTTTCCTGAGGCGGTTCCATGAACCCTCAGGGAACCTTGTAGGTTGTCTGTTGGTTATAGTACAGCTGCATCACTGAACTTATTTGCCTTGGCTCATCTTCATTTTCTTGGGATTCTCTGAATCTTGAGCCCATAGGCCTTTTAGAGAGAAGTTAGTAGTGAATTCCCATATACTGTGTCATGCTCAGCTACTTTGGCTCTTCAGTCATCAGTATTATTTAATGGATATTTTCTTCCATTATGGAGATTCTTTGGATGAAGACTGTTCTAGTGTAAATTTAGATCTTTATGTTAAGAAAGATTTCTTTCTTTCTGGTTTCTGGTCTTCTTTATTTATTAAGACATCTAGAAAATCTAACTCCTGGTGATTTTTAAGTGACCCAGCCTTTGAGCTTAAGGTATCAGCGAGAAAGTCTATGTGATTTGACAGTTGGCCCAAGAATTCTCTCCTCCTGTCCATGTATAATTTGGCATTAAAACCTTTACCTGTTACCAGTTACCAACACCCAAATTGGTATGTCGTTGATTAAAATGAAAGCCCTCTATGACCCAGGGTTATGTGTACACCTGTATGTCATGGAGGTAGTAGGTACTGATAGGAACAGACTTATATCTGTGTTGGTGATCAAGAAGACTCCAGAGGTTAGTTGAGCCAGAGGAATTAATTTGTTTATTCATCCCATTAATTTATTGAGTGTCTACTTTGTGTCAGGTACTGTGCTAAGTGCTGGGGAAAAGAAATAAAAAGATAGATGAACAGCCTGCCCTTACAGAACTCATTGCCTATTGAGGGGGAAACTTTAATTAAAAAGTACACCCAGTATAATTATGTACTGCAACAAGTCTTATCAAGGAAGTATAAGGATGATATGAGAGCACATAGCAAGGAACCTAATTTAGATCGCATCAGGGAAAGCAGAGGTATGGGACAAGATGGACCAATTGTAATGGTCAAAATGAAAACATCACTCCTAAAAAGTGTTTATATACTATACCTCTAAATATATGCTTATTCTTTTTTCTATATGCTTAATCTTATGTGTGATGTTTGAGTATTAACGTGAGTTTTCAAAGTATTTTGATAATCTGGACCCATATGAGTCATTATTACTAATATTTTTTAAGTTTGCTTTCTAATAATATATTTTTTCCTCCCTCTTTACAGTATACACTTTGGAATTTCCTCCCAAAGAACCTGTTTGAACAGTTTAGAAGAATTGCAAATTTTTATTTTCTCATTATTTTCCTTGTACAGGTAAGAGCTATAAACAGCCGCTCCACTTTGAGAAACTTTACTTCAAACAAATTTTCAGTCCATTCCTAACCTTAAAATGCCCTGTGATTAAAAAGATGCTTCAGGGCTTATTATAATAATACTTTTTAAAGTACTAATATTACATTTTGAGATTTATATGATTTTATATATTTCTAAAGTAACTTTTTTTTACCAGAAAATTTGTTGAGACCCTTACTTTTTTTAAATTTAATTTTATTATTAGTTTCAAGTACATAGTACATTAGTTGCACATTTGTATAGTTTATGAAACAACCCCACTCTTTCCCCCCACCCAGTTATTCTATCTTCCCTCTGTCCTCCAACCTAGCCATTACATTGCTGCTGACTGCATTCCCTGTGCCATGCTCCCCATCCCCGTGACCCTCTATCAACTACTAATTTGTACTTCTTTAACCCTTCACCACTTTCTTCCAGCCCCCCTCCACCCCACTCGCCTCTGACCATCACCAGAATGTCCTCTATATTTGTGAGTCTGTTTTCGATTAGTTTGTTCTTTTTGTTCCTTAGGTCCCACATACAAGTGAAATCATATGGTATTTATCTTTTCTAGAGACCCTTACTTTTTAAAAAACTTTCATGGATTTCATGTCTTTGTTCATGCTAGAAGGGCACGTATTCTATACCATTAAAGATAGTGCCATATATCAGAATTGAAAACAGCTTAAATTAAGTTTACTTTATTAAACACTAGTTTTAGCGTAATTGAAAATTTATCACTTATCTTGTTGATTATCAGTTTTGCTCTGCTTCATTCATTTACTTTAAGCCTAGTTGATAGATCTGCTTCTTTGAATTCCTGCAAATATTCTGTCTTTTAGGTTTTAGACATTTTAATTTACATCTTCCATCTTTAAATCTATAAGCTATTAAAATCTTTCTCTCACCAAAATCACCCCCTGAAAATTTTACTACATTAAAAGTTCTTTTTTTCTCATTTCATTTTTTTAAATGAAACAGAAACATCCCAACAAAGCATTTTTAAATGCCTTGTTGATGTTAAGTGCTTCTGTTTATCCGCTTTAAGGCTTTGAGTAAATGGTACTGTAATTGAATTTACCCCTGCTACTTAAAGCCAGTCTGGTTGTGATATGGGAAATAGTCAATTTCAATCTTGAATGATGGGGCATTTGAAAAGGAGCTCCGCTACCCATGGCAAGATGTCTTACAAAACAGCATAAAATAAACTACATAGAGGATTATGTTCACAAGAGTCATGCCACTTGGCATGCAGCACATTTCAGTTCAATTCAGTAAACATATACCAAGCACCTATTATGTGCCATGCAGTATGTGCCATGCAGTAGTCCAGACTACAAAGATTTTAGCAGATTCAAGGAAGATTAAGATATGGCTTTTCTACCCCTAAGGAATTTATGTTATATCCAAAAACAGTCATATATCCACTTAATGTAATAAAAGTCATAAAAGTAGCCTGAGCAAAATGCTATGGGGATGCAGTGAAAGTTATAATTGTTTCTACCCAAGAGGAACTTGAGAAGGCTTTAAAGAGTAAGTGATAACCTGAACTGAGCCTTGAAGGGATTAGAGGGACTTCACATGGTGAAGAATGCCAGACTGGTATCTCAGTCTGTGCATGAAGGCACAGAGCCATGTAAAAAGCCAGCATCTGCAACATAGGATGTGTGGCAGGGGCAGGCCTGGGTGAGGTTTAGATTTAAGAGTCAAAGAGTTGTGAGGGCAGATGGAACTCATGGGCCTCTATCCGTCAAATTTAGTTCTCTTTTAGTCTTTCCTATTTCAGGGAATGATGACAGTATCCAGTCAGCCATGTTAACCAGATACTTGGAAGACATCTTTAATCATCCCTTACAAGAAATTCCTTACCCAGTCTTGCCATTTTTGCCTCCTAAACATCTCTGGAACTTCTTTCTATATATTGCTACTCCCTTCATCCAAGCCATCATCATTTACCCAGATAAGAACAATAGCTTCCTGAATGGACTCCCTGCCTCCACTCTTGTTCCCTTCCATTCTGTTTTCTACAAAACAATGAGAATGATCTTTTCAAAGTGTAGTTCTCTTCATGTGACTTCTCTCTGACTAAAAGCTTCAGTTATTTCCCATTGTTTGTGGGATAAAGAATGAACTCAAGCCTAGAGGACCCTGCTTAGTCTGGCCCATCTCTTTCTCCAGTCCCCATCTCATACCACACTCTTTTGCCATTGGCTCCCTTTATTTCCTTACCTGTGCCACATTCCCTCCTGTCATACAGATGTTGTATATACTGTTTATGGTTCCTGGAAAGCCTCCCCCTCTTCATCTAGTTAACTTCTATTTAGTCTTTAGATGTCAGTGTTTTGATTCCTGGTTTTCCCTATAAGCTGCAAGCTATATGAGGCCAGGGATTTTTCTCCATCTGTGCAAAGCAGCTTCGCTAGAAGTTCGTTGCTAATAGCACAGAATGGTGCTTAAAAATAGATGATAAATGAATGGATGTATTTCAGTAAAGGGGTTAATTCAAGCTGAGATGAAAACTAAGCCTGAATTTAGAACTATTTTCTTAAACTGTAAGTGCTGTGTGGATTGCTCTTGTTTTAATGAAAGTTAACATTCACCCTGCTACTGGAATATGTTTTGTCTGTATTCTGTCTGAAATATTTTCAGCATGTAAGTGTTATATATAAGTTATTGGCATATTTTCATTTTACTTTCTATTTAATTTCCTTACCTAGGTCACAGTAGATACGCCAACTAGCCCAATTACGAGTGGACTTCCACTTTTCTTTGTTATAACTGTTACAGCTATTAAGCAGGTAAATTTTTTTATTTACATTTATACTTACATTTTAGTCCTGTCTGGTTTGAATTTCATTGTCAAAGGTTCTTTTTCATATTTATATAGAGTGGGCAATATCCTTTCATGTATTTAGTTTATACTTCATTCCTATTGAAAACCTATTAAAATGATAGTAGGGTACATCCTTAATTTCCTTGCTCCTTTCCTCAATATTTGTGTGTGGGGATGGTAACCCTAAAAGAGTAGGTAGAATGTATAACTCAGTCAAGAAATGGGAGGCACATTGTTAATGTCCATCAATTGTTTTCATCATGGGTATGTCTTATCTGAAAAATTCCAATTCTAGTAGAGGACTTTTTTGTTGTTTGCCTGTAGCAAAGAACACAAGAGCATAAATACTTTAAGTTTCTTATCTTTTCTGATACTCCTGAAGAGGGTGGTGGTTAGAGGAGACTTTTATTCTTGTTTCTTGTCAAAGCTGACAGCTGCCACAGTTTGTGATGCTAATGTCTTTGAAGTATTTGGAGCATTTTATATGATAGTACCTTTAGAAATTCCAGATGAAATTGAAAATGCAAAAGGGAAACTGGAGGAAAAGGGGTAGGTTAACAATTTTTATCATGTAATTATCCACAAGATCTGGCCAATTACAAACATACTTCTACCTAGTACTTATCAAATTTCTTTTAATAGTGTCTCAGAGAACTTCCAAAAGGAGGGTCTGCTTAACAGTATTGAGAACAAGGTTACCTTTCCTCTTGGGGTTATCTGGTCTCCTATCTTGCCTAACAGGAACTGCAAGAATATTTTTTCAAATGTTCAATTGCTAAATAAAGACTTTTGGAATGTTCTTTCCTTTAGGCTGTTCAGATTATTTTCTTTAACATCATAGAATTGCTGGTTCCAAGAATAGCATGTATGGTTTCAAAAGCTCTTACTGATTCATTTTACTCCTAATACTAATTCATCTTAGGGCCTTTCTTTCCTCACTAAAGTGATAGCCTAGCATTGTTATAAAGAGGGACAGAATAGGAATGAATATAGCAACTAAGAAAAGAAGGGGAAAGCGATCAAGAGATTTTTCAAACAATTTTAGTTGAAAAGGTACAGACATATTTATAAAGAAAAAAAGCAAAGTGATGTAAAAAAGGAGAAAGGGTCATGCTCAAATGAACATTCTTCTTCCTTAGTTATTTTGATTAAATATACTCCAGAAAAAAAAGAAAAAAATGAGCCAATTAGACCTTCCCCTGATTACTTTTAATTCTAAAAAATGAACACCAATGTATATTTTCTTTTATCACCAGGTCAGTGGAGATAACTGTTGAGCTCTAAATTTAACATAGATTCTCTTCTGCCAAAATAATCTTAACTTGCCTTTTCTATTCTGTGTCTCTGGGAAGAATTTAGTTTCCTCAAAAATGATTATTCCAATAGTCTACCACAGAAGAATATATTTAAATGATTAAGTCTGTAGGAAAATAATACCCAGAAATTTTTTTTTCAAATTCACTAAGTGGGAGAAATTAACATTAACTTGAATAAGAGTAGAATTATAAGAATAGATCATAGTCCTTCACAGTTAAAGAATATTAAGGCTTTAATGCCTATGTTTTCATTAATACTTAAATGTAGAATGGAGGAACCTTTTAACACAAAGCCATTTAAGCAGTATTTTAAAAGCATATCTTAGTTTTTCAGAAAAAAATGTAGTGTTCTCTCTTTAGCATTCTTAGTTGAAATTAATACCGTAAGTATAAATATCTGTTGGTAACTCATGGAGGGGTTATAGAAATTAACAACTTTACTTCATTATGTGAGCTTAATTATATAGTTATTTTTTTATCCTTCTAGGGATATGAGGATTGGCTGAGACACAGAGCTGACAATGAAGTCAACAAGAGCACTGTTTACATTATTGAAAATGCAAAGCGAGTTAGAAAAGAGAGTGAAAAAATCAAGGTATTGATTTTTGTAGTTTATTTTTTATTGTGCTAAAAACACAACTTTTAAAACTGGACTGTTACTTCAGCAACATTTAGTACATTCACAATGTTGTGCAACCATCAGGACTATGTAGTTCCAGAACATTTTCATCACCCCAAAAGGAAACCCCCTTAAGCCATTAAGTAATCATGCTGAATTCCTCCTTCCTCCAGGCCCTGGCAGCCACTAATCTTTCTGTCTCTATGGATTTACCTATTCTGAATATTTCATATAAAAGGAATCGTACACTATGTGGTTTTTTGTGTCTTGCTTCTCATTTAATATAATGTTCCCAAGGTTCATTCATGTTGTAGCATGTATCAGTACTTCATTAGCTTTTATAGCTGAATAACATTCCGTCATGATACCACAGTTCATTTTTATCCATTCATCAGTTGATGGAAATTTGTTTTTTCCCCCATCTTTTGGATATTATGAATATTTTTAGTATGAACATTTCATGTTTAAGTTTTTGTTTTCACATCTGTTTTCAGTTCTTTTGGGTACATACCTAGGAGTAGAATTGCTAGGTGATACGGTAATTCTGTGTTTAACTTTTTCACATACCACCAAACTTTTCCACAGCAACTGTACCATTTCATATTCTACTGGCATTGTATAAGAATTTCAAAGGTATTATTTTTTTAAATCTCAGACATTTTAATTTATTATTCAAGGTAATCATTGTTTATTATTACCTAATAAAATTGCCTATCAGTAAGATTTTAGACTTGTTCACAGCAACTAACATTTTTGTTCCCAAGAGCAAAATTGAGCAGAAAGTACAGAGTTAATATATACCCCTTTCCACATGCAAATGCAACCTTCCTTGCTACCAATATCACCTGCCAGAGTGGTATGTTTGTTACAATCAGTGAACCTATATTGACACATTATTATCATTCAAAGTTAATGGTTTACATTAGAGTTCATTCTTGGTGTTGCACATTCTGTGTCCCTGAACAAATGTACAGATGACATGTATTCACCATTATATTATACCAAATTGTTAAACTGCCCTAAACAGCCTAAACATACTCTGCTCTGCTTATTCATTCCTCCCTCCCTTCCCCCAGCCTGGGACCAACACTAATCCTTTTACTGTCTCCATAGTGTCATATAGTTAGAATTGTTACAGTATGTCGCCTTTTCACATTGACTTGTTTCACTTAGTAATATGCATTTAAGTTTCCTTCATGTCTTTTCATGGCTCCAGAGTTCATTTCTTTTTAGTGCTGAATAATACTGCATTGTCTATATGTAGTTTTATTTATTCATTCACCTACCGAAGGACATATTGTTTGCTTCCAGATTTTGGCAGTTATGAATAAAGCTGCTATAAACATCCATGTGCAGGTTTGTGTGTGGACATAAAATTTCAGTTCATTTGGGTAAATACCAAGGAGTGTGATTATTGGATTGTATAGTAACAGCATGTTTAATTTTGTAAGAACCTGCCAAACTGTCTTTAAAGTGGCTGTATTCCACTTTGCATTCCCATTAGCAGTTAATGAGAATTCTTGTTGGTCCACATCAGCATTTGTTGTCAATGTTGTGGATTTTGGCAATTCTAATAGGTGTGTAGTGGTATCTCATTTTTGTTTTAATTTGCAATTCTCTAACGACATATGGTGTTAAACATCTTTTAATATGCTCACTTGTCACCTGAATATCTTCTTTGCTGAGGTGACTATTAGGTCTTTTGCCCATTTTTCATATTCAGATTGTTCGTTTCTTATTGTTTAGTTTTAACAGGTTTTTTTTTGTATATTTTGGATAGCAGTCCTTTATCAGATATGTTTTTTACAAATATCCTAGTCTCAAGGTATTCCTTTTTAATTTAATTTTATTCTGCTAATTGATAAAGAACACATTAAATTTACCATTTTAACCATTTTTAATTGTACAGTTCAGTAATGTTAAGTACATTCACATTGTTGTTCAACAAATCTTTAGAATATTTTCATCTTGTAACACTGAAACACTATACACACTAAACACTAATTCCCCCTGCTTCCAGCCCTTGGTAATCACTTTTCTATTTTCTGTTTCTATGATTGACTGTTTTAAAGAGATACTTTCTGTAAGTGGGATCATACAGTATTTATCCTTTCGTCACTGGCTTTATTTCACTTAGCATAATATCTTCAAGGTTCATCCAAGTTATAGCACATGACAAAATATCCTTTTTAAGGCTGTATAATATATTCAGTTGTATGCATATAGCACATTTTCTTTATCAGTTCATCTGTTGATGGACATTTGGGTTGCTTCCACCTCTTGGCTGTGTGAATAATGTGATAAACACAAATGTACAAATAACTCTTCAAGATCTTGCTTTTAATTATGTTAGATGTATACCGAGAAGTGGAATCTCTGGATTATATAGTAATGCTATTTTTAATTTTTTGAGTAACCTTTACACAGTTTTCTATAATGGATGCAATGCACCATTTTACCTTTGCACATAGATTGCACAGAGTTTCAACTTCTACACATCCTTTCCAGCACTTGTTATTTTCTGTTCTTTTGATAGCAGCCATCCTGATGGGTATGAGATGATGACATCTCATTATGGTTTTGATTTGCATTTCTCTAATGGTTCGTGATGTTGAGCATTTTTTCATGTGCTTATTGGCCATTTGTATGTCTTCTTTGGAGCAATTTCTATTCAAGTCCTTTTCCCATGTTTTAATCAGGGTATTTGTTGTTGAGTTGTAGAAATTTCTTATATATTCTAGCTATTAACCCCTTATCAGTTAGAGATAATATGCAATTTTTTTTTTTTCCATTTCATAGGTTGACTTTTCACTCTGTTGATAATGTCCTTTGGTAAGAAGTTTTTAAGTTTGATGTATTCACATTTTTAATTTTGATGTTTTTCTGTGCTTTCAGTGTTGTTACGTCCAAGAAATCATTGCCAAATCCAATGTCCTGAAGCTTTTCCCTAATGTTCTTCTAGGAGTCTAATAGGTTTAGATCTCACATTTAGCTCTTTAATTTATTGAGTTTATTTTTGTATGTGGTGTAAAATAAGAGTTCAAGTTTTATTCTTTTCTGGATACCCAGTTTTCCCAACACCATTTGTTTAAGAGAGATTCTCCTTTCCCTATTGCATAGTCTTGGCACCCTCGCTGATAATCATTTGGCCATATACACAAGGGCTTGTCTCAGGTCTCTACTCATTGACCCTTATGCCAGTACCATACTGTCTTAATTACTGTTCTTCATAGTATGGTTTGAAATCTGAGAGAATGAGATTTTGTTTTCGAAGTTCCCCCTCCCCCGCTCCAAGATTGTTATGGCTATTCGGGGGTCCTTTGAGATTCTATAAGAATTTTAGGATTTTTTTTCTATTTCTGCAAAAAAAATACCATTGGCATTTTAATAAGAATTCCACTGAATCCACAGATTTCTTTGGATATTGTCGACATTTTAACAATAATTAAGTTCATGACTCCATATACATGAAATGTCTTTCCATTTATTTGTATTATCTTTGCTTTCTTTTAGCAGTGCCTTATAGCTTTTAATTATGAGCCTTTAACTATTTTGGTTTATTCCTATTTTATCCTTTTTGATGCTATCGTAAATGGGATTGTTTTCTTAATTTCCTGTTGGTGTATAAAAATGTAATAGATTTTTTAGTATTGATTTCATATCCTTCAACTTTGCTGAATTTGTTTACTTTTTGTGGAATCTTTATGGTTTTTTTTGTTTGCTTGTTCGTTTTTTTTTTACCTATAACATCATGCCGTATACCAGGATAATTTGACTTCTTTTTTTTTTTTTTTTTAGTTTGTATGCTTTTTATTACTTTTTCTTACTCTGGCAAGGACTTCAGGTACAATGTTGAATAACATCCTTGCTTTGTTCCTGATCTTAGAGGAAAAGCTTTCAGTCTTTCCCCATTGAGTATGGTGTTAGCTGTGGGCTTTTCATATATGGCTTTTACTGTGTTGAGGACATTTTCTTCGTTTCCTAGGCTATTGAGTGTTTTTTTTTTAATCATGAAAATGGTATTGTTGAGATTATCATGTAGTTTTTGTCCATTGTTTATGTTTTCTATTACATTGATTTTATACACACACACACACACACACACACACACACAACTTAAATATAAATCCCATTTGGTCATGACACATGATCTTTTTTTATTATTAAGTTTATTGGGGTAATATTGGTTAGTACAATTACATGATTTTCAGGTGTACTTTATAATTTGACATCTATATAGTCTATTGTGTGTTTACTACCCAAAGTCCAGTTTCCTTTAGCTACCATATATTTGATCCCGTTTAACCAGGTGTATGACCATTTTAATGTGCTGCTGAATTTGGTTTGTTAATAATTTTGTTTTAGGGTTTTTATAGCAATATTCATTGAGGGTATTGCCTTTTAGTTTTATTTTCTTGTAATGTCTTTTTCTGGTAATAGTATTAGGATAATGCTGGCCTCATAGAATAAGTTTAGGAGTGTACCCTCTTCCATTCTTTAGAAGAGTTTTAGAAGGATTGATGTTTTTTCTTTAAATGTTTGGTGGAATTCCCAAGTGAAATCATCTGGTCCTGGTCTTTTCTTTTTTGGGAGGGTTTCGATTCCTTCTTTCATCTCCTCACTAGTTTTCAGCCTGTTCAATGTGTTTTATTTCTTCATGATTCAGTTTTGGTGGGTTGTACATTTCTTATTTATCCATTTCTTACAGGTTATCCTATTGGTTGAAATAAAATTGTAGTTCTAATCCTTTTTATTTCATGGTATTAGTTATAAAATCACTTTTTTAGATATTTGAGTATTTTTCTTAGTCTGGCTAAGGGTTTGTCAATTTTGTTGATTTTGCAAGGTATCATTTTAAAAATCATATCTATATATAAATATGGATTAAAATAGAAAGCTAATATAAACCAAATCCCCCAGAACAAGGGAAGAAGATGGGTAGAACAGAGAAGCAGCAGGTAGGTGAATGTACCATTCCAGAATGGTTCAGGACTCTCATATAAATTTGTAAAAAATGATACTTCCTGTACTTTTATCAAGTATTATCACTGCCAAATTATTTATTAAATACCTGGAGTTCCTGGGTATAAGTTCTTCATATCCCCAGTGATAGGTAAATTGTCTTATATCTTATAGCAATGATGGGAGGAAGGCTACAAAGTTAGGAGGGTTACCTGAGTTTGGCATAGAATGTCTTTCTTTTAATCTTTTTTCTTTTCTCTATTCTTTTCATCCCAGAGAGGAGGACCCTGTAATGAACTAGAGTAGTTAGGATCTGAAGTTTCCAAACCAGTTGTAGAAACTCAGCATTACTGTTCAAGCATAAGAACCCCGGCAGCCTAAATGATTAATAACATTAAATCTGTTGTTTCCAGGACACTTGGTAAAATTTCAAAGCAAGTGAAAGTCTCTTACATTCTCCAATTTCCTCTTTCTGATTTTGCCATCACCTCCCCCCTCTTTGGAAAGTCCTTCATCTTCCATTTTCCCTTCACTAGGCTTCTTTACCTTGAGGCTTACCTCAACCAGGTATAGTAGTGATTAAATCAGTTAATGCTGTTGTGTGAAATGCTATTTGATTATTTGAGCCCTTTATGGAGTATTTGTATATGTAAAGAGACACTTATAAACCATGTCTAAATGTTTAATTGTTGAGCAGGAGTGCAATGGTCCATATCTTCAGTGCAATGGGAATTTTTTTGAAGGATTTCAAAGCCAGGGAGTGATTCGATCTTATTTTTTTAAAAAAAATAAAACTCCAGAGTGGCAAAAGTGGAATCAAGGAGCCTAGTTACATGGCTACTGCAAACGATAGTAAGAACTTATATTAGGATGATAATAGTAAAGATAATGATAAATAAAAATAATAGTTAACATTTATATATTACATAAATATACTTGCCACTCCCTTTTACATTATATTAACTCCTTTAATACTTACTTCACAACAGTCCTATGAAGTACAAAGTTCTCTTTTTCTATATTATTTATTATCCTCTCATTATAAATGATGAAATCAAGGCACAGAGAGGTTAAGAAACTTGTCCACAACTAGTGGACATCAGATTTAGCAATATATTAGACGTAAGGAGCAAGAAATAAGCAAAACATATTAATAAAGAGAGCTTCCTTGGTTTTGTCCTTAGCAACTGGGTGAATTAAATAGTGCTATTAAACAAAATGCCAGTGCTATTAAATATGATGGAGAAGAGTGGGAGAAGAATATGTTTAGGGACAGAGGTGAGAGTAAAGGGAAATAAGGAATTCAGTTTTGGCCATGTTAATATTGAGATACCTGTTAGACATCTGGATGGAATTGTCAGGCCTAGAGCTAAGAGATGTTTTAGGTGGAAATAGGAATTTGGATTTCATCAGCATGTAAATGGTGTATGAAGCCATGAGACTGGATAGAATCACATAGAACATAGAGAAGAGAGCCTAGAAACAGAATTTGTGGATCCAATGTAAAAACAGTTTTTTTTTGTAAGGGAAAGTATGGTTTTGGTATTAGAAATATTGGAAAAGATTTTTAGAGTTCCTGATTATTTCCTTTGTTGTATTCAAGAAATCTTTATGATACCATGTTTTTTATTTCTGACTTTAACATTTCTTGTATTTTTTGTAGTGCCCATCCTTCTGCCCAAATTCCTCATCTGCACATGTATGTTGTCTATCTTTTCCACTAAATACTTTAAGATCCCAATCATAGCTATTTTTACATCTGTTTCATAGTTTCAAAACCTGAACATTTCTGGGTCTTGTTGACTATCTCTAGATGATAGATCATTTTTTGTCTTATATTTTGTGTCTCATTTTTTTTTTAAATTGAAATTTTGGCATTGTATGTAAAAATGCTAGAGACCTAGATAAACAGTATTTATATTCTGAAATGGGCAGGCCTCTTCTGTCAGCCCATAGTGTTACAGGTTGCATCAATCTAGTCAGGAGTTTGGCTGGCGTTGGTTTTCGATTTAAGCTATTGATAGTTCAGTACACCACTGGACTTCAAATTCTTAAAGTGAGAGATGCCATTGCTTTGTTTTTGTGTGGGACCTGGGGTACCAAAGGATTTTTCTCAGTGTTGCTTTTCCGCCCTCTGCTTTTAGCAGATCTTGCATTCCTGAGACACAGTGGATGCCTCGCTCTCTGCTCTTTCTCCTCCCCCAGTGGTAGATTGCTATTTCTTCTTATTATTTATTGCAAGGCTGGTGGTTGGAAGAGTCGTTTCTTCATTCTCATACAAGGTCTTCAGTATGAGTGGATTTCTTGTCCCATTCCCAGCAGCAGATGGCTTTTGCTTCTGCCTCTCCTCTAGCAGTAGTGACATTTCTCTGAGACTATGTAAGGGAAGGGTTCTTGCCTTTCTCCTAGACATGGATGGTTTTTGCCTGAAATGAGAAAAGGGTTCATGATTCTGTGTGTTTTGTATTGGTCTTCCCACAGCAGTTAATCACAACCTATAGGCTTATACCAGTGAGGAAGGCTCTTTTAGTTCTCCTACCCTCGTGCTTTCTTATGAGCACCCAGTGGATGCCTTGTAGAGAAGAACTGATGAGTGGTTATGGTCTCTTCTTTTCTCTCAGGGTTGCAGAGAGTCTAAATTGTCATGTTAGCCCCTACCAAGCCTTTTAGAGTTGGTTAAAAATCTAGTTGTTTTCTTCTTTTGAACATTTATGGTATCATCTCTTCCTCCTGTGCTTTGTCAATTGTGAAACAAGTGTCTCTCTTCAGAGGGACTTTTCAACCTTTGAAATTCAGTTAACTTGTTTGCCTTGCAACCTCACCTCTCTGATGAACTAAAAAAGTTATGATTTTATAGATTTTCTGGCTTTTTAAATATTCATGTCAAGGGATAGTACTGCTCCCTTGTGGCTTTTAACTTGTTAAATGGAAGCAAAACTCTAGAGTTGATTCTCTTAACTAGACCATGTTATTCCATTTCTTTAAAAGTCCTTTTCCAGTTCTCCCTTGCTGAACTTCAGGGTGAGACCTAAACCCCTAAGCCTGGCCTGCCAGAACCTTTGTGATCTGGCCCATGTCCATTTCACCAGCCTCAACTTGCACTCGAGTTGCAGGGACATACTGTTTACAAATTAGTTCAATTTTTTATTCTGTTCTTGGCTACTGATGACGATTGGCGAAGATAATAAAGTTGTTCCCAAATAGATCTTAAAATCCTCATCTTTGTCTGCCAAATTGTGAAGCAAATAGAAAGAAGGCAGGTGTCTTATTTATTAGTTCAGCATTTTACAACCAGTGTGTCTAGGTTGGTGTGCCAGATATGGACTGTCTCCAAAAGGGTGGTCTTCTGCCACCAGCAGCCTCCTCCTTTTATCTGATGGTGCCATGAAGAAGTGTTTTCCATATGTGCCATGGTGTGAAAAATGTCAAAAGTAGTGGACTAGCTGATTTCTTACATCTTTCAAAAAAAAAGTTGAGAGTAAAGTAGTTGCAGAGTATTAGTAATAATTATAATTAACACCTATCAAATGGTAACTGTGTGCCAGGACTTTGCTAAACATTACCTCTATCTTCTTTTCATGCTCAAACCAATTCTGTGAGGTAGTTGAAATCATCTAAGACACTTACCCAAAATCATATACTTAAGTGGCAGAGCTGGGATATAAAGTCAGGTTAAAAAGTCCTACCTTCTAACCATTATGACTTATTTCCTACATTATTAAACTACCTAGAAATAGTTCATGATTTCTCATGTTTTTTCTCTACTTGAGCTTGGATTACTTGCTCATTGGAAATTGTTTCTCATTGCTATGTTAATTGACTCTTTGGATAGCAGATGAATTGCTGGAAAATGGCCTATTTGAATTTTTTTCAAATGTTGTGTGAATAATAGGTGACTCTAACTGAGGTTTTCTGAGCATTGAAGAAGGACTTGACACCCCACAATAATAGCTGTTATCACATTGAAGGCAAAGGATATTAAAATAAGTGAGAGGTGGAGTAGGAGTGTTGTTGCTCTGTTCATGAAATGCTAAAATTGAGACATGTAGCTTTTCTTGATTCATTCATGAAGTGATAATGATCATTATCCTATCAAATATCAATGCCAGAAACATCAGAGAGCAGACAGGTCCCTGCATGCTAAAATCATTCATTAGAGATTAAAGGTCAATACTAAGGTAATCTAAAAGCATCATAAAGCCTTGTGACCTCAAAGAGGATTCTGAATGTTGAGTAATATTCTTTCATCACCTTTCACGTGGTATAGGTTGCTGAGACACTCTCCAAACCCCAGTGCAGGAGAGGTCTCTTACTGTTTTTACTTTAATTTGAGATGTAACGAATGCTTTGTTTAGAATAAGAAAATTTATATTTATTTTTCTCTTCATACTAGGTTGGTGATATAGTAGAAGTACAGGCAGATGAAACCTTTCCCTGTGATCTTATTCTTCTCTCATCCTGCTCTAGTGATGGAATCTGTTTTGTTACTACAGCCAGTCTTGATGGAGAATCCAATTGTAAGGTAATGAAGACTAAACCTTGCCTAAACATTTTGAGCTCAGGATAGTTGTTAATCATAAGATACTCCTTCCCGCTGCCCTCTAATCTTTTCTCTTATTTTTCCCGTTTGTGTAAGTTTTGTATATGAAGACAGCTTTTATATAATTGTCTTTGAACTTCTAAGCAAATTCTCAACTTTGGGGAAGAGGATGGTATTGGGTGAGGAAAATCCATGCCCCAGCTAAAAGCCACCATATTTTTTATAGCACTGCTTGCATTTCATATTGCATAACCCACTCAATATTTTATTTAGGCTCTTAAAAGTAAGAGTAATCAAAGGCTTAAACTATATAACAATAAAAATAATTTCAAGTACTCTAACCTTACAATTTGATCTGTTTTTATTTTTAAAGGAATGAATATTTTCTTTAAAAATGTTTATTCCTGGCATATAGAAAACCTAACCTGTAGTAATTTCATGGCTTTTTTTAAAAAAATACTCCTTAGGGTGTAGTTTGGCAAATGTTTACTTTGTTGCAACTAGGAAGAATTATAAATGTGTAAAGTAAAATTATAAATGTGTAAAGTAAATTTGCTCAAACTGGGGGATGACTTATTTCCCTGGTACTTTCTGACACAGTCAGTTCTTGTCTATCATCCAGAGCTCCACATGACATGAAGATGTACCCTCTATACCCTGCCTTCAAGGAAGGGTACTAATGTACTCACCTCTGTGCATCCTTGAAGGCTTTCCTCTGCTTATTTATTCCATCTGAAGAGTTGAGGACGAGGACTCAGTATGTGAAAAAGAAACTTAAATGCATTAGATGACTATATTCTGTACTTTAAGGGCATGGTAATGAATCTAGTCCCATTTAAACTGTTCAAAAACAGAGTTATATTTGAGAGAATGTCAAGATAAAAATCAAGGAATCTACCTAAAGATTCCTTAGTAGAGGAAAAGTTAAGTTGATCAAATCAGCTAAAGGTACATAAGTTTTCAAAGTCAGGAGGTAGTTTTAAATATAGTTCAGTCAGTTCCATAATATTCCCCAAAGACCACATAACAGCTTTCCCTGCTGTGTGAATGGTGCAGTCTTTGAGTCTGCGTCAGCCTTTCTTTGATGATTTATAAATAGATTTACTGGAGTTCTGCCTTGACTTCTGGGTTAATCAAGTGTGTAATATACACTAGTAGAATATTCTTTTAGACTAAAGCAAGACACGTCATCTCTCTGCTCCTCATATGAAATGTAGCCACTTTGAGCAGTTTCAAGATCATCAATTATGCTGTTTGTGTAATGGAACTATTAGTGATTTTTTTCTGTTGACAAGGTGTTAGCAAGCATTCTTATGACCTAAAGGGTTACAATTTATTGATATGTATATATTTACATCACCATAGACTATGATGAGGAAAATAATGGGTCTCAAAAATAAATGCATCAATTTTTATGGGGTTTTCAGTTAATTATATGCATGCTGCAAATGGAATTATCTACTGTCAGTATCAAGAAAAGCTTTTAGTTTTTTTTCATTATCTTTGGAATTCCCTTGCAGCAGAGTTATCTTTTTAATTATTTGTAATATATTTTAAGAATTTTATTTAGTTTGCATCTGTATTTGTATTCTGCCAAAGCCTCTTACTAAAACATACTGTGTTCCTGGAATCAGATGGGTGTATGATTATGATAAGAATTACTTTTGTTTTATCTTCTGCTTTTATCTAGACACATTATGCAGTACGTGATACCATTGCACTGTGTACAGCCGAATCCATTGATACCCTCCGAGCAGCAATTGAATGTGAACAGCCTCAACCTGACCTCTACAAGTATCACCTAGTTTCATTTTACTGTTATTTGTTAATTCTGCCTGTCTTTCCCACCAGTATTGCAAAGAAACACCCACAACTTAGCCTCTTTTCGTTTGTTTTTATGAGCTGTTCCTTCCTTCTGGCAGGGAAATGAATCAGATTAGTTTTGTTCATTACAAGCCCAAGATAAATCATCATAGGCCCAGGCATCTTATTTTTTTAAGTGATTTTTTAAAATTTTTGTTATTTGTAAACATGGCCACCCATCAAATTTTAAGATGACGATAACTCATAAAGCATGCATTAACCAGAGCTAATTAAAACAAAAATAGATGATTGTGTATGTCATCCAACATCCAAGAGAGAAGGGGATATGGGACCATGCAATTAATAGGCACTCTATTCTTTTTATTTTTATTTTTTATTTTTTTTTTGATGATCATGATGAAGTGAGTATTATGAATAGGCTGTTTTTTGTCCAAGGTAAACAGTTAAGTTGAGGGAGCAGTGAAATGGTGTAATGTCCTCTATTTTACTATACTTAAGCTTTCTGTTGTAGATTCACTGATTAGCAGTCATTGTGGATTGCCATCAATTTGGCATTTGATTTTTAAGACTGGTCAGTTTTGTTGATTAGAGCATGATATTAACGAGGGTAGAAACAGGTTTTATCCCCAAGTGGGCCAATCAGTTACGTTATTTTCCACCGTTACAGATGACATCTATTGCTCCATTACCTATTCCAACCATCTCATTAATGAATGCTGTTGGTCATAACGAGTCAGATGTTTAGTTGTGGCTTACACCAATGCACAGCATAGGAAAAACAAAATATTCGTCCTATTACAAGAACAGTGTCCTCCCTCCTTCCCACCATTCCTTCTTTCCTCTTTCCCTTCTTATATCTACTTTGATAATAGAAACTAGGACCACAAAGCAAAACAGGTGTTTCCTGTCTTCAAGGAGCTCACAGTTTACAAAGGAGATAAAACAGTAAAGCTAGGCTTACAGTACAGCGAGATAATAGAGATGAAAAAAAGGCCCATGGAAACACAGAAAACGGAGTGACTGATTCTGCTCGAGTTAGAGAATAATACATATATTTGCATATTTATAGAGCAACTCCTAAATTTTTCAGTTACCTTAAATGTAAAGGAGAATTTTAGAGCAGAGACGATTACTCCTAATTTCTCTAGATTAGATTGAGTGCCCTTGCTATGATGTGATTTCAGAATACCTAGTATTTCTACCACACTAGTGGTAATCAATAACATTGTAATTGTTTACTTTGTCTGTTTTATGTCTGTTTTAAGGCAAGGAACGTGTCTTTCTTATTAGTGTATCTCCAGCATCTAGCATACTACTTGCACAATTAATATATGACAAATGAATTAGCAGACCTTCATATTTTGGTATATAGTAACAATAAGTTCCATTTTCTGAAAAAAAATTATAATGCAAATTATAAAATATTCATAACACTCTTGTTAAGGAGGAGTTAGGCCTTTTTACCCCATTTTTCAGAAATGCAGATTACCATGTGCCTAACTATATTAAGTGATTAGATCAAGCTCAGTAATGAGATCAGCTGCAAGACAGTTTAGAAATTTCTAAGATGGTAATCAAGTGTTCACTGTTTAAGACTAATGTCATGGTTCTCAAAGGGTTATCTGGGCCAGCAGCATAAGCGTCACCATCACCTAACTAGTTGGAAATGCAAATTCTCACCTAAATCATAAGCTTGGGGAATGGGGCCCAGAAATCTGTAGTTTTATAAGTCTTCTAGTGATTCTGATGCTCAAGTGAAAGAACTACGGAAGTAATAGTTTTGAAAGTTGTGTTAGCACCAGGAACCTTTCTTCACATGAATGTAAAATAGAAGACTATTATTTATAGAAAGTATAAATGAGAGGAGTGTTAAGTGCATGCCCGATAACAAGTAAGTAGATCTTGAAAATAGATTTAGAATATTAAGAATTACAGGAAAATGTTATACACCTTAACCATTTTTTTCATAAGTTAGTTCAGAAATATAATAGACATTCATAGTTTAGAGTCTTATCTTTTTTGCATTATTAGTATTTTGATTCATTCTCATACTTGTGGTATGTAGATTTTACCTGGATATAGAAAACTCATTTGTTATAATGTTCTTTTTGCAGGTTTGTCGGGCGTATCAATACCTATAGTAATAATCTTGAGACTGTTGCCAGGTTAGTTTGTACTCATTTAATCTGTCCTTTGGGGGGTATATTTCTCTTTTAAGCCCATTGAAATAGCCATTTTTTTTTTATCGAAAGAGATGTGAAAGTGAATAAATCTGGAGTAACCACCCAGTATCCCATGTATGGGTCTTAAGTAACCAATCTTGTAATTGGTAGGATTATGGTTGTAGGGGCTCTAAGTATGTGTTTCCTGGGAGGGGGCTGGTGTTGGAAGTGATGCTCAGGGTTTCCAATATTGTAGAGCTCCAAATACTTTGACTGATATTCCCGAATCTATTCTAGGCACTATGTTTATTGCCCTTGTTTGAGCAGTGGCTGACAATATTGTATACCTGGAGAACAGTAGTTTAAGGGAGAGTCAATTGAGGGTGTAGGCAGTGGATAAAATGCTGGGAGAATTACCTGGACTTAAGTAGAATGAAAGGCTAATCATTTATAATAAATCAGTTTATGTAAAGGGATGTTTTCTTCCCTCTTCTATCATCCAGTTAATTACCTCAACTTTTCCACTTGGACTTTATACCATACTCAAAAGGAAGTAAAAGAAATGCCCAGTTGCCCAATGATCCCCCAAAAGGGAGGTTTACTCTCCTCTCTATAAATATGTCAGTGTGTCTTTCTCACCTTGACATTTGCTTTCCCAGTCTTTTATCTGCCACCTTCTCTTTCTGTGTCTTGCTGTCCACTGCTTTATCCTGTTCTTGTCTTGCTGTCTATGGCTCATAATCCTTTTATCTCTCTGTGCATCTCTTTACCTCTGTGTGCTGCTAGCTACTTCTGTACTGTGCCTTCATCTGTGCTGTACCCTCAAGTAACTTCAGAAGGAAGGATCTTTTAACTCATCCTGGGGAGTAAGCATGTGATATAAGTAGACAGATATATTTTGAACCCTGGAGATAGATGTGTTTTAGGGCAAAATATGTCCCCAAAGTTGATGGTGTTATTTATTGGGCTGTTTGGATCAGTTGTGTTCATTTTTCATTTAGGTCTTTGGGACCTGAAAATCTCTTGTTGAAAGGAGCTACACTAAAAAATACCAAGAAGATATATGGTGAACAATTTTTAAGATATACTTTTAAGAAATATGCTTTATAAAACCTATGCATAAGTAGTACATGTTAAAAATTGAACATGGCAGACAATTGCCATTTAATCTAAGCCTATTTTTAGGTATTGGGGATTTATAGGATGGTAAACTACCTGAAATGTGACAAATTATGTAGAATTAAAATTATATTACAAATGATATATGAATAGAAGAGGGTATAAAATTCCTACTTTTATAGACTGAAAAAAAAATTGATAAATCCAACTGAGTGGGGAGTTGGTTGTAACCGAGTTTTCATTTTATTCTGTTATTCCTTAGGAGTTGCTGTTTACACCGGGATGGAAACCAAAATGGCTTTGAACTACCAAGGGAAATCTCAGAAACGTTCCGCTGTTGAAAAGTTAGTGTGCACCACAATTTTTTTTAGTTGTTTTGAACCAAAGTAGTTATTTCTCAGCAATTCTGAATAACAGTCATAATAAAAAACATCAATTATAACAGCAGCTACCATTTTGAGTACTTTTTGTGTTACAGAAATTGTGTTCAGTGATTTGTATTTCTGATTTGATTTAATCCATTTGAGCAGCTCTATGGAGTAATTCCTGTTAGCCTATCCACTTTACAGATGAAGAAATGGTCTCAGGGATAAGTGACCTAAGCTCACATAGCTATTCAAGGGCAGAGTTTAATTGAAATATAAATTTATTCCCTTTTGCTTCTGGATAATGGTTTGGGGTCCTATAGTTGCTATATGTAAAGAGTGTCTATAACACAGATAATAGTCTCCAGGCAAATGTTGCACTGGTACCTGGTAGACCTTCAAGGTAGTTGCCACTGGCATGGACCTCTCTATTGTTGGCATGGATATCCAGTACATCCATGACAGACACCCTTTCCATAGCTCTACTTTCAGACTAAAGGAATCTGTACTAAGCTTAAGGATTTCACATTCACTTTCCCACCCTCTACTCCCAATCTTTAGGATTTAGGGAAATGGAAACAACCTACTCCTTCTATAAGGGTCAAATCTGTGTTGGTGCATGCACTTATTAGCATGTGTGTGTGTGTGTCCTGTTACTTTATAGGATCCTTACTAAAATTGTGTTAAGCTAGTCAGCCATTGCACTTTAGGGAGCATTGGTGATCAACAGGTCAGGACTGGCTTCTCCATTTTACCACTTGAGAGTAATGCTTCAGCAGTGATTCATACATACGGGCTTGTGCTGTGGTTACACATCATACACAGGAGAAGCTTTAGAAAACTGAACAGTTTTATTTATACCTGGTTGATATCTTAAGTAATTAGATGGTTTTCAATCCATAACATCTTATTTTTCAGATCCATTAATGCCTTCTTGATTGTGTATTTATTTATCTTGCTGACCAAAGCTATAGTATGCACTACTCTAAAGTATGTTTGGCAAAGTACCCCATATAACGATGAACCTTGGTATAACCAAAAGACCCAGAAAGAACGGGATACTTTGAAGGTAATTTGTTTTATGCTGAAAATTTTCACTATAACACTTTGTGACCACACCAACCTTTATTGAAATGCTGCTCAGATAATGATCCCTTTTGGTTGTATGGTAGCCCTAAGCCATTAATAGTTAAGTTTTAGAGGTTTGTTTGTTTATTTTGGTGGTTTTTGTTTTTGTTTTTACTTTAGGCTTCTATGCTTGTTCTGAACTCTTTAGTTAAGGGTTTTAAGTAATTGGGGAAAGAAGCTGACATGTTACTATCATATGAGTTTGTGATATAGCATGCTAGGAGCATAATTAATGCCTACATATAAACTTTGCTCCTACATTTCTGTCTCAGAGTGGGAGGAACAGAGAACTTAAGGAAGTGTAAAATGTTGAGTTAAAAGGTACACTGAAGAATAATGACACAATTGAGGGTGTTCTCACATACTGTGATAATAATTTTGAACGTTGATAAAGTGTCTTTGGGAAGTTTTTTTTTTTTATAGTAAGAGTAGTGCTTTCAGCATTGGAATAAAGATAGAAGTTAACTAGTTCTTTATACTACATTTATTGGATGGAACTGTGCATCTAATTAGCATGAACTATTTCTTTTGTTTTAGGTTTTGAAAATGTTCACCGACTTCCTATCATTTATGGTTTTATTCAACTTTATCATTCCTGTCTCCATGTATGTCACAGTAGAAATGCAGAAATTCTTGGGCTCCTTTTTCATTTCATGGGATAAGGACTTCTATGATGAAGAAATTAATGAAGGAGCCCTAGTTAACACATCAGACCTTAATGAAGAACTTGGTCAGGTTAGAACATATTTTTATTTAACATACATTAACATACTTAAAATATCTTTTCTTGCAGTCTGAATTATCAGTGTATGTGACTGTTTTACATTTGGAAATATGATTCAAAGAAAATCCCTTTATACAGACATGTAATAAAGGCAAACAATGTTTTCATAGTTACAACATCAGTTATTTTGCTGGCATTTTTGAGAAAGATCCCAATTTATGTATTAAATTTGAACGTTATAGATATCTTCTTTAAAACTTAACCTGGTGACATTGTTAGATTATGGGTTATTGCTTTGGAACAGGAAACATGTAGTCTTCCTCAGTAACTGTAGTCCTTTGGGGCTAGAATACAGGGTAGTAAATAAAGCTAATTTATAAGTGTATTTTGTTCCCTCAACTAGATTGTCCAGAGTTGTCCTATTGACATTTTCTTAGTACATTTCTGGTCAGATGAAATATAGACCTAGAAAGCAGTTGTTTATTCCAGTTCAAAAATTTAAATGAAAGGAAAATGTGAAGTCATGCACTCCTCAAAATGTTTTTTGCTTCATATACCAATGTAGTCCAGGCAGTGACCTCATTTCTAACCCAGGTGCATTTGTTTTCCAGTACAGTGCAGTCTAGCTGTAATTCTTCAAGTGATGACTTTTTGGTGCTTTTCTTAACGGTATTGAGAAAGTTTTTTCCTTTGTCTGAATTTACTGTGTCATGTAATGATCTTCATATGTTGAAGGAATTTTTTGGCTTGCATTGAATTATCATATTTAGAATGTCAGGGATGTGGAAATGTCATTTCTGTGACTGAGAGATACAAACTCAGTTAATGGAACTGTGTGGCTAGAACAAGGCCTCACACTTGTTTTAAATGGTGCCATTTTGTATCTATACCTCAAAACTCTCTCCCTGAATTTAGTCTCCCTCTGCCCCTACTCTCTATTTCTGTTCTTTACATTGTATTTACCTAAATCAACATACTCTCTTGACATCTACACTCAAGGACGAAAGGACTGTCCAGATACCATTTTGTTGAAACCTGACTTCAGGACTCCAGGATCCCAGAGCATGGAATCTGCAGCCCACAGTGCTACTGAACTGAGTCTCTAAGGATTCAATAAGAAATGCATGAATAAATGCTTTTCTCTTAGATATTCTCTTGTAGGTGACTTCAACTGCAGCAGCTGACCTTAGCTTTCTTAAACCAGAAGTTTAAAAACCTCATATAGCTCCAGGGACAGAGCTCTATGAGTAGGACTACTCTAGTCCCATTAAGAGGCATCAATTAGCAGCATTTTTTCTTGAAAAACAAAAATTAAGTTACAAGCCACCTCTGGTGAACTTTTTCCTAATCAAAGATTTAGTTGACTAAATCTGAGCATTCTTGATCCAGTGCCTGGCTATGTGAATTAACTTAACCAAGGATGAACATGGCCAGCTCTAGGCACGTGCGTGTGCATGCACACACACACACACACACACACACACACAACCACCACCACACACACAACCCACCACCACCACCACCACCCCCACCACCACTTCCCCCACCCCCCCATCTGGATATCCAGGCCACATTCCACTAGATGAGACCCTTATCTCCTTCTTCCAGATCTCTACCTCAGCAGATTCCATGTTACCTATGGGAATGCAGCCTGTTCCTATCATTTAGACTGTATTCACACTGCAGAAAGTAGAGTGGAGCTTTGGGTAATGATCTGGTAAATTTGATCAGTGAAAAGAAACTACAGTTTTCATTTCATCCACTACTTCTTTCTCCAATCAAAACCTACTTTTCAGGGTTCAATTGTCATTTAGTCAAATCACTAAGTTAATAGTCTGATCACTTCAATGTACACAGTGAAAAAAACAACACTGTCATTATCAGCCTACATGTATAGAAACTACCTGAATGAAAATGCAAAGAAATTTTGAAATAGTTTCTTAGGTCATTTAGCTTTCAATGGAATGGTACATGAAAAATGAAGCATAACCAATTTCCTCTTTGATGAGATATAGGGCTTTTATGTTACTAAATGCAGTGTTGATTAGTTCTCATCAACATCATTGCAAACACTTGCTTAATCTCTTTAAGAATGACCTACATTGATATTTTTTAAAATAGTAAGATACATTTAGGATAGTGTTTGACAAGAGAAACAAAAAGTAGACTGCTCACTCAGTTCATTTGGAAAAGAAGAAAAGAATGGGGTCTTTTATGATCAGACATCAGTCCTTCAGACAACCAAATGGTTTCAACCTGTCCTGAAAAAATTGTGGAGGTAGCCTCCTCCTTTATATCCCCTCCCATTCTTGCAGCTATGCTTACTGGCATGTTTGAGTATGTACTCTGGTTCTAACATTTCAATTCAGTGGTTATGTATTGAACTTCTACTATGTATGTAGAAGATGTTCTTGGTATTGAGGTTACTATTACAAACAAACCCCAAAGTTGTTCACCATTTAGTTGGGGAAACACATATTATAACTAATATAGCAATGTGATCATAATCAGAAAAATTAGGAAAAGTGGGATGATACAAGGAGTCCAGTACTGTGTAATTTTGCTTAAATCAATAGCAATGATAATCAACATGTATATAATACTTAATAGTTTAAAAACATATTCATGAGCTTTATTTGGTATTCTTTACAGCTTTGTGTGACAGGTTTCGTTCTTTAAGGTTAATATGTAAAGTTCAGAGAGATAAAGTGATTTTTCCAAGATCACAAAGTAGGTGCTGGAGCTAAGACTCCATTCCAAATGTCCTATTGGGTTGAATGATATGAATATTTTTGACTAATTTTGACCAATGAAATAGGCAATTTCACGTGTTCAACCTTTAATTCAGGGTTCCTTCTACCTTAGAACATCTTTCTCACTTTAGGTAAAGTGATGGGTTTAAACTTGTTGATAGAGAGGGGCCTTTTTAGCTGGTTCAAACTCACCACGAGAGAGGAAGAGGCTATTGAGAGAGGCAAGCAGCAGCCTGTCACTCTTTAGCCCTGTCTCTCACTTAAATATGAAAATACATACTTTTTAATAACAGCCAATCCTCTCCTCCCCCTTTCCTGAGTATGGAGCATATATTACAGTAGTGGTTCTCAAAGTATGATCCTAGGACCAGCAGTATCAATATCACCTGATAAATTATCAGAAATTCACATTAACTGGCCCTTCCCCAGAGCTACTGAATTAGAAACTCTGGAGATAGAGTCCATCGATCTGAGTTTCAGCAAGCCCATGAAGTGAGTGTGATGCATGCTACAGTTTGATAATTATTGTATTAGGGTATGGTTTATTGGCCTATACCTGAGAGATTAATTGTATGCAGATCCGTACTGCACAGCCTGTTAGATATAGGCAAACAATTGTACTTTATATTTTTTAAACTACTACCTTTGACATTCATAAAAGATTTCTGAATGGGTTGATTAATGCTCACCCAAGTACAAGAGGTGCAGCAATCTAGGACAACCTTCAAGGGAAAATAAAGGTTAATAATTTTGATCAGAAAAGCCCCAAAGACTTTCATTTTAACTGGAAAAATCTAACAACACAGCAATAATACCACTTGGATTAATTTAAAGAGAAAATTCAAACTTGGCTGGCTAAGAGAGGAAAAAAATGAAGATTGGAATGCTATATTTGTACCAGTGCTGCTACCATGAAAAGCTTTGAAAAATAATTAGAAAGCAACTACTGGTGGAGTTCATCTCTTTCTTCCTTACATAATAAAACCTTAATGGTGTGCTTATGCTTGTTCCTGTCAGCCCATAATTTTAACTATTTAAGCATAAATTGCCAAAAAGGAGGATAAAATTGTGGGTTTCCAAAAGCCAGATGTTATAAATAGAAGAGATAAAAACAGATAAAATAGAAATGTTCAAAATGGCTTATTTTACATGGGAAAATTACTTATTTTTCCATTATTTATGAAAGTACTCTTATATTTTAACCTATCACTGCTTTTTTTTAACTTGAAAAATTTTTTGAGGAATATCTGGAAATATACATAGTATGTGGAAAGAAATTTCAATTATGTTTTTATCATTATTGACTTACTGTGTCTCCTGATTAACTGTTAATATTATTCCCTTGTCCCATTTATATTCTGTAATTCTTATACACGTTATGTCACTGCATTTTACTTCAGTATATTTACAGAAAATTTTACTTTTCAAGGAAAAGTTTTGTTAGATCCCAGTTAATTTAAGTTCCTGTCAGATATTGTGTGTGTGCGTGTGTGTGTAAAATAAGTAGTTAATATATTCTTGTTTCCCACTTGCAAAATTGATTTTTCTTATGTAACTTTACATCAAAACAGGTATTAAATTAGTTTGATAAAATAGCCACACTTTTCCTTCCTGTTAATCTTGTATATTTGAGTAGGTCTACCTTAGACACGTGATACTATTTCAGTGTCTTTAATAATACTAGTTCATTTCTCATTCTTTTAATAATATTGCTTCTGTAATTGCCAACCATTTGACAAGATGTGTTAGAAAAGGCAATTTTCTATGGATATGGGCATTGCTCTGTCTTACACCCAACTAAAAATTAATCACTCAGAACAAAGTTAAAACACATATGTTTGTGTCCTTGTTTTTAGGTGGATTATGTATTTACAGATAAAACCGGAACACTCACTGAAAACAGCATGGAATTCATTGAATGCTGCATAGATGGGCATAAGTATAAAGGTGTAACTCAGGAGACTGATGGACTCTCTCAAACTGATGGATCCTTAACATATTTTGACAAAGCAGATAAGGTGCTGTTTTCTGTATTGCAAGTTTATGTATGCATGTGTTAACCCTGCATATTAGAAATGAATTGGGGCCTATGACATAGACTTTTGAATAGACATTTGTTTGTTCTTTCACTTCACCTTTCTCGTTTTACTAACACCTCTGGAATTTGTAAACAAGTAGAATTTATAAGTAGAGAGAATTATAGGAAATTGCATTTTGGTAAAACTTTCACTTCCTTGTCTGTATGATCATAACTTTTTTGTGCTTTGTCTTTAAAACTATGAGCTGCTCCAAGGATGATGTCTCTTCAAATTATTGAAGTCCCAGGAGTATCTAGGCATTAAATAAACCATAGTCTCCCTGCACCTGAGCAGTTGCCAGATTGTGAATTAGATACTGAATGAACTCTTTTAGGCTGTGAAGAAGTCACTATTTTAGTGTTAGGTGGCACTACACTAACATGAATGAGTTAATACAGCCCCTAAGGTATGTTAGCTGAGAATCAGGAATGCTATTAAGTATTAGGATATGTAGCTCATTTGAATATTAAGAATTTATGAATTTCTGCTAATTCAGTTTGCTGGAGGTTATAACTTTCTCTCACATTAATATCTTTTCTCTGTTTGTGGACTAGTTACCAATTGATCAAAGTGAAAATAATATAGTCATTTTTCTATTACTGTTCAACAGAATCGAGAAGAGCTCTTTATGCGTGCCTTGTGTTTATGCCATACTGTACAAATTAAAACAAATGATGCTGTTGATGGAGCTACAGAATCAGCTGAATTGACCTATGTGTCCTCTTCACCAGATGAAATAGCTTTGGTGAAAGGAGCTAAAAAGTAAGCACTTACATTATTCTGTTATTCTAGATGAATAAGTTCTAGAGATCTGTTGTACAGTGTCATACCTATGTTAATAATACAGTATTTTAGCACTTCAGAATTTATTAAGAAGGTAGATATCATGTTAAGTTTTCTTATCACAAAGAACAACAAAAAAAGGATACAAGGAAACTGAGAGGTGTCGGATATGTCCCTTACCTTGGTGGTGGTGATATCACGGGTGTTTGCGTATGTCCAAACTCATCAAATTGCACACATTAAATATGTGCAGCTCTTTGTCAGTTATACCTCAATAAAGCTGCTTTTTCACTCTCTTTAATCCCCCCCCCCACTTCCACACCTGACTTATAGATGTTGCCATTTCCCCTTAAAAACTAGATCTCTGAAGGTGGGGTGTCTCCTCCCACATGCTCACAGCATGCACCTGGGGCCTGGCGCACCCGGGGTATGGTCCATGGCTCCACCTGGGGCATGAACCCAGGACCTTCTGCGTGTAAAGCAGATGTGCTAACCACTACACTGTGGAGCCACCCCACAATAAAGCTATTTTTAAAACCCTGAGATAAGTTGTAGAGAAATTAACATTTTTGAAGAGTGAAAAAAAAGTTAAGCATTTCTTGTACTTGTCCTGAGAAAGTGAAATCACAGGACAGGAGTTTTTTTTTTTTTCCTCTATTTGTTTCAGTAACCTCATCTTGTAAATATCCTTATTCTTTAATAAAAAGCCGGGCGTCTTTGCCTGAAAGTTTGTGAAAAATTCCCAAACCCTAACCAGTTAAAACCAAAAAGAAAAGATAAATGCATAGATGTAACTTGCATTACTGTTTATGCTTACCAGCCAAAAGTCTGAATGTTCATGTTATATTTTACAAATTATAACAGTGGCCACTTTTTGTACAACGCATGCTATTTCTGAAGTACTCCTAGCAATTTTGACATCATTTGGTAACTGACAGTCCCATTTTACTCATGAGGCCCAAGATGATTAAGAGGCTAAAAGGTCACCCAGTGTGTTAGCTACAGAATTAGAATTACAAATTGACTCTTCCTTGGTTACAGTTTGTAACTGGACATTGACTTGCTCTGTGTTATCTCAACCAGTAAAGGGAAGTACAGTTATAGATTAAGATCATAAGAAAAAGAATCAATAAACAGTACAAGTAACTCCAGTGCAAGGGAAATTAATCATTCTTTAGAGATATACAAAGATCTTTTTTATTGTTTTTGACAGGTATGGGTTCACATTTTTAGGAATTCAAAATGGCCATATGAGAATAGAAAACCAAAGAAAAGAAATAGAAGAGTAAGTAACACTGTGTGTTTGTCACATCTTAACCCCAGTCAACCTTAATTGAATTTAGTAAGGGCAGCAAAGGAAACTGTATCTATAAATATAGGACTCTATTATCCCACTTCAGAGTTTTATGTAAATGTAGTTGAAGGAGGAGAAAGACATTTTTCATCTGAGATCAAAATGATTCCAGTTTAGTTTACATATGGGTCCGGTAGGCTGAATGAGAATCTGTCGGACTTTCTGAAATTAAGATGCCATTTCAGGTCTCCAACACACGGTGCAAGAAAAATCAGTGAACATATATGCAAACTTCTGTCCAGAGCCCAACCATTCACTCTGGGATTTCAAGCCCAGCCAGTCATGGCAGCTTTGTAGTTAGAAGGTTTGTCTTGTTCTAAATGCTCAGGTTTGAGCCTTGAGGCAATACTCTGCTACATCAGCATCACAACCTTTTCTCTCTCCTCTCCTCTCCCTCTCCCTCTCCCTCTCCCTCTCCCTCTCCCTCCCCCTCTCCTCTCTTCTCTTTTACAGAGACTCCAACAAACTAAGTCACACTGGCTTAATAGCAGATTTGAATTAGGCCTCCATGATTCACTTAAATTCCTTCATCTGAGCTTGAAATGCAATAATATGACATATTCTCACCCCCAGCATCTCATGAGACCTATCTCAGAAACCTGTAATACATGTAGATGTGTTTGGAGAATGTGCACCTTTGAGGAGGGATGCTCAGAAGCCAGAGGAAGGCTCTTTGGCCTGATTGCCAAGAGCCTATAGTCATTGTCAGTCCATATTCTAGCCAGTTCACAACAGTTCCCCCACCTTGGCCAACATCAAATGAGATGCTAGATGTAGATGTCTCACGTACACACACCAATGAACCATGACCTTCTCACTCCCATCAAAAATAAGCTTTGTAATAAATATTTTTTAGGTCAAATACTTGAATCCAAGTTGTTTATTTTCAAGAAAATATTTCCTTACATTTTTTCTAATAATTAACTCTTATCTTTTAGTTTCTGCATCCTTTCATTTAATTAACATAGCTTAGCTATCCACACACAAATCTGATCATACCATTGTATTGTTTAAACCTTTCAATGGATTCTTGTTGCCCTTAGGATAACATCCCAAATCTCTGAAATGGTCCACAGTGTTCTCATTTCCCAGCCCCTGCTTACCTCTCTTGCTGTTCCTCTATAAACTAGATTTCAAGACTTAGTGAACTATTTCATGTCTCTCTATGGTCCATGTGCTGTCATGCTCCTGTGCCTTTGCACATGTGCTTCCCTCTACTCAGAATGCCTTGCTACCCTGCTTCATATCACTCTTGGAGAACACAGTTCAGGTACAACCATTTCCAGGAGGCTTTCTTTCAGATGTTTTCCTTCTGTGCTCCCATGTGAACCCTGTGGGTTCCTTTATTACCGTATTTTGCAGACTAGGGGGTAGTCATCTCATTACTCTTGGACTCCCTCATCATATGGGGAACCCCTTTAGGGAACAGACTCAGGCAAATTCATGCCTATTTTCCAGGACCTAGCACTGTACCTAACACATAGTAGGCACTCCATAGATGATTAAAATAATTGGCAGGGTGGGACTATTTCTCGACCTGTTAGATATGGCTCGGTGGGACATTTCTTTGTCCTGCATTCCTGGGTAGTCACTGTCTCCTTACCATTTTAAGTTCTATAAGGAGAGGATAGAGATACCCCTTAACCAGCACTGGTATTTTCTGACAGCATGTTCTAAGTGCAGAGAAATTTCAAAGATACAGTGGAAATTACCAGTTATACACATAACCAGGATTTTTTACCCAAAGAGGAGACCTTTGTTCTCTTAAGATGTTTCTCTTGTGTTTTATTTTTCCCAACGTGGTCTAGGTATTTTACTTTTCTTATTTTTCTTATAAAGGTATGAACTTCTTCACACCTTAAACTTTGATTCTATCCGTCGTCGTATGAGTGTCATTGTGAAGACTCAAGCAGGTATGCATTTTAAAAACTTATTTTTTTTCCTTTCATAGGTTTATATGTTAACAATTTCAAGAAAGAAAACATTACATGTAGTAGTATATTATCAACTAAAGTCATGCAAAGCAGTAGCTTTTGGATTATATAACTTAATGTATTTATATAAATACATATGTTCAGCTTGCCAAATTGTCAGTGGCAGGGCTCATGTTATGACTGTTTATGCATTTTCTTAGAAACTGAACTCCACTCCTTAGTCGTAGTTGTCCAAAGAGGAACTGACTTTTTTATAGTTCAGAATATTGACTAGTCACCATTAATGTTTACATGCAGCAGCCCAGTACCACTGGGAGGTTTGAGATTATTAGCTGTAGAGTCCTTGAGTGTTGAGTTGCTAGTTACCCCTCCCTGACTTTCCTCAGTCCCCACAGCTTTACACTTCTTGGAAGCAGGTGAGCTAGAGACAACTAAGGGCAAACCTGTTGGGAAAAGGCATTCTGATTTCACTCCAGCACTCTGGCATCTTCGTCTGACAGCAAAGTAGCTTGCCCTTTGCAGGGGAACCAGTACTATCATCCCAGGTTCCCCCCATATCTTGCGGAGGAGCCATGGTGGTTCGGACACCTTCTGCTTGGATTCAGCAGGACCCGTAGATGAAGACACCTGCTTCATTTGTGGGCTCTCACAAGCCTGTGTGTGTGTGTGTGTGTGTGTGTGTGTGTGTGTGTGTGTCTGCCTGCCTGCCTGTCTATCTCCAGGTGGTTTTTCAAAATATCCTTGATTTACTTTCTAGTAATTTGTTAGTATTAATTCTCAAATTCCTTTATGTGAGAATGGGAAGGTATAGCCAGACCCTTGAGGGAACATATTTCACTGTATTCATACTTTGTGGTGTGATTGCAGTCAGGAAAATGATTTCATTATATGAATGTGGAATTTGTTTTGTGACTTTTGAACACACTGTATCTGAGAGAAAATGGAAAAAAAAAAACCTTAACATTTGAAATACTTGCTGTTTTTACCTGTACAAATGCACATAAGTGTTCTGCAAATGGTGAGATATCTGAGGAAGTGGCCTTGACCTCAGAGCAACATTTTTTTTAACTTGCTCTCAGCACTTTACCTCACAAGGACAAAGTATTTTTCTTAATGCTCAACTGCGATTACTTTCCTGGGTGCATGGACTGATATAACACTGTACTTGTACTACCATTCTACAAAACTATTCTCAAATTTCAGATAAAAATCATCAAGCCACCGTTTTCAAAGCTAACATATAGTTTATTCAGAATGATTTTATTTTGTTTGAGCTTCAGTTTGATCCTTAATATCTGCAGTTGTCACATGTACACTTTAAACTATGGTTGACAGCATTTTCAAAGAGAATTCAGATGCAGCTTCTTGACACAAGCACAGTCTTCCATGATTTACTGGAAGGAAGTATATGTTAACAGAAGTGCATAAGGTTAACAGAAGTGTTGTAAGGTATTAGTTGTATCTATATTGCTCTTAAGAGGTAGTGAATATTGTTCTGACAGTAAAGGTCAAGATGTTTCATTCCATTTGGGGTGAGCATTGCAAAGCAGGCTCAGGATACACAATAGCTGGGTATAGAGGCCACCTGAATAGCTATGTTATTAAAATCTCAATACCAGTCTTTAAATTCTAAATCAAGTACTTTGGTTCTTTATTTTAGGAGACATAATTCTGTTTTGTAAAGGAGCAGACTCAGCAATTTTTTCCAGAGTGCAAAATCATGAAATTGAGTCAACTAAAACCCATGTGGAACGAAATGCATTGGTGAGCCTACATCCCTCCTCGCAATAAATAGAGAAATGCTGGAGATGACTATGTTTATGGGATTGCTATAAATGACTTTTAAGTGAATTTTAACTTGCTTTTATGGTCTGTTTTTATATTTGAGGATTTAGTAATATTTCTTATTTTTATATAAAACATTATCCTAGAGCAAACTTCTCTTCAGAATTTGCAGCCTTAAAGACTCTTCAAGAATCTGTTTTATGTTCAGTTTTTCTCCTCCAAGAGATATTGTTATTCAAAACCTGATTGAATATTACCTTTCTAGTTATCTATAGTAAAGCAAGAGTATTAAAAAAAGAGTGTGTTTTTTTAAAATTGTTATTTGGATAACTAGAGATCTCCTACTTTGCTTCTAGGATGGGTATCGGACACTTTGTGTAGCCTTCAAAGAAATTGCTCCAGATGATTATGAAAGAATTGACAGACAGCTCATAGAGGCAAAAATGTCCTTACAAGACAGAGAAGAAAAAATGGAAAAGATTTTTGATGATATTGAGACAAACATGAATTTAATTGGAGCCACTGCAGTGGAAGACAAGTAACTAGAAAATGATATTTTTGTTATTTTAATGACTCGTCATTTAGGGTGGTCTCTGTTCAGATTGGTAATTTATTCTCAGGTTTTGAAATTTTTGATTTTGCTTTGTCTACACTCCAAATTTTGAACTGTTTGTAGGAATGATTTTTAAGTTAAATATTTGTGACTTAGAAAAATCTGTCACCTCTAAGGTCTTTTGAAGATTTACTAAGTCATCCACTTATTTATGCAGATATTTATGAAATAGTGTTGTTATATGTAGAGAGCTTTGTGCTGGAGGCATCATTTGAGCTGGTATCTGGTAGAATGGTAAAATTTTGACAGATGAGCAGAAAGGAAATTCAAGGTAGAGAAAATAACATGAGAGCTCAACCTGGTTTAACAGACTAGAGCTTGTTTTTGCATACTTTAAAATGATTTGCTTTAACTATATAGGCCAAACTCTGCCAGACATGATTATTGAGCTCTAGCATTGTGCCACCTGAAAGTTTTAGACTCAGTATTTTAGGAGTCTCTTCCTGTAAGCAGCCTGAGGTGACCTCTGAAAATGGTTTGCTATTCTCTTGACCCAGAAAAACCTCATAAAGTCATGCAAGTCAAGAGGTTCAAATCTTTGTGTTTGCTTTAAGAACACTTGTGAAACTGCCCAGGCCATCAAGGGTATGCCTATCTGAAAAGCCACCAAGTATCTAAAGGATGTTGCATTACAGAAGCAGTGTGCCATTCTGTTGTTTATAGTGATGGAGTTGGTAGTTATGCACAAGGTAAAGAGTACGGCTGGATGCAGGTGGGTGGCCCAAAAAGAGTGCCGAACTTTTTGCTGCACATGCTTAAAAATGCAGAGAGTAATGCTGAACTTCAGGGTTTAGATGTAGATTCTCTGGTCATTGAGCACATCCACGTGAACAAACTCCGAAGATGCCGCACAGAACTTAGAGAGCTCATGGGCACATTAACAACCCCTACATGAGCTCTCTCTGCCACATTCAGGTGACCCTTACTCAAAGAGCAGAAGAGGAGCTTGTGCAGAAGAAAAAGATATCCCAAAAGAAACGGAAGAAACAAAAGTTATGGCCCAGGAGTAAATTTAGCATCAAATAAATGCTAACAAAAGTTTAAAAAGATATGTTTTAGGAGTTTTTTAGAAATTATAAATGCAAACTGTGAGACTTAATTAAACAAAAAGTTACAAATAAGATTCAGCTACATTGGAAGGCACTGAAATTCTAATGGAATTCATTTAGTCTGATTTATTCTCTTGCCAAAAGAAACTCAGAGAAAGTATTCTTTTAACCTTGTCTTTCAGAATTCTGCTTAAATTCTCTTTCAGGATGGTTGACTTTCCTACTCTTAAAGCTCCTCAGGCATTTACTAATTTCCCTCAACATCTCATTAGAATGTCTTTGGCCCTTTCTGTTTTGAATCGTGTTAAGTATTTGTATGGAGAGATATAAGGTATAATGAAATATGCTGAAGTGACAGTGAATAAGAATGCTTGGTGAGTTTCTGAACATTTTAGCTAAGAGTAATGATTCTCAATTCTGCCATTGGATCCCAGTTACATCAAGAGGTTTCATGAATTTTTTTTAAACCTTGTTGTTTGAAATTTAATCAGTAAAACTATGCCAGAGAGAACATTCTCGGAAAGAATATAGAGGGTATATAAGAAAACCAACTGTGACAACCATGTCAGGACCCCAGAATTGCTGTGAATTGTAAAAATATTCTCTTTAACAAGCCTTCCTACAGAATCTCTGTCAGGAATTTTTTGAGGATAACAAGATTTCCTTTGTGTTCCCAGGCTACAAGATCAAGCAGCTGAGACCATTGAAGCTCTACATGCAGCAGGTCTGAAAGTCTGGGTGCTTACTGGGGACAAGATGGAGACAGCCAAATCCACCTGCTATGCCTGCCGCCTTTTCCAAACCAGCACCGAGCTCTTGGAACTGACCACAAAAACTATTGAAGAGAGTGAAAGGAAAGAAGATCGGTTACATGAATTATTGATAGAATATCGTAAGAAGTTGCTGCATGAATTTCCTAAAAGTTCTAGAAATCTTAAAAAGTAAGAAAGTGCATCAGCTTCTTATATTCAGACTTTGGTACAGATATAAATCACAGTTGTTTAGGCAGAAGGCTCCATTTTCTGTTTAATCACTCTTTGTTTGCAGGTGTTTTCTCTTAATAAATTAAAACCTTCCCTGAGGACTGGCTAGTGGCCCAGCTGAGATTATTTGGCACTTTCCACCTTTCTTTTAATTTAAAAGAAAACCTTGCACTTCTCAAGATTTAGAAAACTAGTTCAACTTGTAAATGCTAGAGTCTGGGTATTTAGCATGGTATTCTGGTCTGATTCCTGTTAAAAAAAAATACTCCTTTTCACAGTCCCTTACATTGAATGTAATAAGACCGGTCTCTATGATACTTTCCATGCATTTTGAGATTCTAGAGCCATTTTCTATGTGGATTTTCGTACCACAGCACTCCAGAGGGAACCAAATACTTGTTAACATGGACACTTTGACTTTGCTTTCATCTAGCTGCTTAGGAAGAACTTGTGGAACCTAAGGGTCTCAAGGGAAACCAGTGATACACAATAACTCAATGATATATTTTTCTGTACCTCTCATTGACCAAGGCATAGCCTTGTAAACCAGTTATTGGAATTTACCTTGGCCATAAGCAAACCAGTTTCCACTTCAGAAATGCCATAAGATGTGCCTACACTAAATTCAAAGACCCCCCCTAGATAAAACTTGTTTTCCATTTCTTGAGCACAGTGTTCCAGGAACAATGTTAATCACTTTATATAATTATTCTACTTTAATCTTCACAACAACCCAGTAAGGCAATCTCATTTTCTTCATTTTACAGATAAAGAAAGTAAGACTCAGAGAGGTAAAGTGACTTTTTCAAGATTACACAGCTAATAAAAGGGTAGAGCAGGTCTATTCAATTTCAGAGCCCATGCTATATCATTAACAACTATGTTCTATCTGCATCCTCATCTCTAGTGTTTAAACAAACTTTAAAAATGAATAACCCACATTCATGAGGCTATGGCCAATTCTAAAACAGCTGTTATTCTTGTTCTTGGCCATCAGTAAGAATAAACAGGTTTTTATTAATTGCCTATGATAAATGTTTCTTTCCTTTAGCCAAATGGTACTTTTAAAAGCAGTCCAAATTACATGCCTTTTACTTGTCTTTTTGTCTTAGTCTGCTCAGGCTACCATAACAAAATACCATAGACTGAGTGGCTTAAACAGTAAAAACTAATTTCTCCCATTTCCGTAGGCCTGAAGTCTGGGATCAGAGTGCTGGTATGGTTGAGTTCTGGTGTGGTCTCCCTAACTTGCAGAAAGCTACCTTCTTGCTGTGACCTCACATAGTAAAGGGAGGAAGCTCCGGAGTCTGTTCCTCTTCTTATAAGGACACTGATCTCATCATAAGGGCTCCATCCTCATGACCTCATCTAAACCTAATTACCTCCCAAAGGCCCCATCTCCAAATACCATCACACTTGGGGTTAGGGCTTCCACATAGGACTTGGAGGAGCGGGGGGACACAGTTTAGTCCATAGCTCCATTCAACAGCTCTGGGCACTTTTATAAAAGCCAGGGCTTGGAGAAAACAATTCATCAGTTTGGAACATCCTTTCTTCCTGTCTCATCTGTTTGGAGTGGGCATAGTCTTTCCCCAGGTTACATAGGTGTCAGACCCAGAATCACCTTTGCCAGCTTCTGCTCCTTTGTCCTTTCCACTTCATATCAGCCACCAAGCCTTATTTGTGTTCCTGTTTTCTTTCACCACTAGTGCTCCACATCAGATTTGTAGCAACTCATGCCTCAAATGCCCTAAGCCCTACTGCCAGACAAGTGGACTCAGAAACCTTTAGTGGTTCTCCATTACCCACAGAATCAGATCGTACCAAAAGCGTCAAGGGACCATTTCAACTTGCTTTCCTACTGCACCACAACATACGTTTTGTCTCCTCACCACTTTTGCCCTGTCTTTAAAGTTCTATTTCGGATATCACACCTCACATAGAACCCACTGTTCTTCCTGTGTGTATTTATTGTCCCAGTCAATGGATATTAACTAATATCTTGTTTGGTTCGGTAGATTCTGTCATATATGCTTATGTTACCTCAAGGAGATTTCCTATTCTCCAAGGAAAGAACAGTTAATAATTCTTTACATTCTTCTATATGGCCTAATTATAGTTGATGTTTACATATATTGTTTGATTACTTAGCTACCGTTTTCTGCACATTAAGTCAGCTCTGTGAGTAGGGGAGCAAAGAAGGAGAACACATGATTTATATCTCTTTAATTAGTAAAAAATGCTCATAAAATTATGAAGCAAGATATGAATAAGTACAAAATATTATGGTATTAGCAGTATACACCCAAAACATGGAATAAAAGATAGGTGAGGCATATTAGGTTCTCACTACTTAAAGTCTGGTCCACAGAACAGAAGCTCTATTATCACCAGAAGCTTGTTAGAAATGTAAAATCTCATGTCCCTCCTCAAACCTACTGATCAGAATCTGTACGTTATTAAGATTCCCAGAAATTTTAACAAAGATTCCTTTAAACATTAAATTTTGAGAAGCATCAAATTAGACAAATCAATCTATAGTGATGAGATCCTACTGTGTCTACTATTTCCACTGCACTGGTTCTCAAATGGCACCCAAGATCCCCTGAGCTAAAATTGAGTAATCGTTTTCTTCTTACTGCAAAAAAAAAATGATGTGTTAATTAGTAGAATTTTCTCAGTTGTAAGTTTTCCCCCATATGTTTTTCTTAAATACTTGGCACTGGTTACATTCGTCTTTCTTGGCACCTAATATCTCTTAGTTCTGACTATGCACGAGAATCACCTACAGAGCTTTTAAAATATACCTATATATAACTGAGCCCTGCCCAAGAAAGTCTATTTAATTTGTCTGGGAATAGACCTCAAGTGTGGGCAATTTTTTAAACCCGCCCAGATGATTCTAATGGGAGGGCTATGGTTGAGAACTACTAATCTAGTATAAAATGATATTTAAGGAACATATACTGTTATTGTATGGTATTCTTTAATGAGCACCATATCTTTTAGGTACTCCATCTTATTTGAGAAGCCAGGCAGGTCTACTGATGTTTTTTGTCATTTGGGCAGAGGTATTAAGAAAAGGTCTTCTGTGATCTGTATACCCCAAAGCCATTTTGTCTTTTCCTTGTATTGTTAAGGAGTTTTTAGACTGAGTAGTGATTTTTCTTCATAACAGGGTTTGATCTGTAATTTCCAAAATTCACCTCCAGTTTCTTTTACAGAGAATAGTTGCTAAAAGTTCATTATTTTTATACCGTTTAGAACTTAATGTCTTCTGTATGGTCAGCTTGAGTCTCAAAGATGTGATGAAAAGTCCCTTGTGACTTTATTATTAGAGAGTCACTTCTTTAGAATTTACAGGTTCAAGTACCAGATTGATGATGACTCTTATGAGACCCTCCTCTTTGTAGTTTAAAAGAAATCAGGTTCCTAAATAGAAATTAATAGATTCAAATACTGCATGTTTTTCTTTTTTAGAGCATGGACAGAACATCAGGAATATGGATTAATCATCGATGGCTCCACATTGTCACTCATATTAAATTCTACTCAAGATTCTGGTTCTAACAATTACAAAAGCATTTTCCTACAGATTTGTATGAAGTGCACAGCAGTTCTCTGCTGCCGGATGGCACCATTACAGAAAGCACAGGTAACTGGATATTAGTTAATGTTCAATTCCAGGTACTTCTGTATACACATGTGCAAATGTTCATTTTACTTTTAATTTGTTTCTTCTTCAAAGAGCCATTATTACCTTATTACACCTTCCCTGGCTTCATCCTATTTGTGGTAAAATTCAGCAGTCTTCCTACCAAATTCAGTTAAACCTATGCTTTACCTTACTGTTCCCTCAAGCTGGCTGTCCAGTTTCTCACCTTCCAAATTTCTCTAATGAATGCTTGGTGCCTGCTGCCTCCATTCCGCTGCTTCTGCCTCCCCTAGTACGTTAGTCACATGCATTCTTTCTTCTCATCTTACTCTGTCAGATTGCCTGGAGGAAAGCAATGACCTCTTTACCGAATTCATCGTGCTGTCTTCCATTCTCCTCAATTCTCTGCTGCACTTGACACTGTCAATTATATTGTCCTTAAAGCTCTCCTCCGTTGGTTTATGTGATGGTCCATGGTCCTGACTTTTTCTCCCCTACTTGTCAATCTAGTGTCTTCTTATTTTTCTTTCATCCTCTGTCTTCTCCCTAATTATCAGTTTTCTCTGAGAGTAAGTCTTCTCTCTGATTTTCACCTATAGCCTATCTCTAAATAAGCACATCCATTTCTATGACTCCCAAAGATATATCTCTGATCTTGACTTTTCCTTTTCATTAAGTCTCATATTTCTAGTTGCCTGCCAGATAGCTCCATATGGAATCCCCATTGTCACATTAAATTCTAGTGTTCAGAACAGATTTTACAATTTTCTCCTTCAGGCCAGTTTGTTTTGTCTTTGTTATTCCTGTTACCAGTGTCATTTTTCTTTTGCTTTCTAAGTCTCCAAACTACTTCTGACCCTGCTCTTCACCCTCACTCCCTATATAGTCACCATGTCCTGTTGATTCTACCTTTTATCATAGCTTTCATTTTGGTGTCATCTTTTTAGACCTTTTACCTCCAATCTAGTCCAAGCACTTACGACTTTACAGGCAGACTATTTGGCTTAGTCTCCATGCTTTCACAATTCCCTCTTGAGTCTCCTTCCCCACACTCCCAAATTAATCTTCTTAAAACACTACTTCTCTCATCATATATGTTTGCCCACTTTCAGTACTTTCCTAGTCCCTCAGGATAAAAGGCAGGTAACTCATGTGGCATTCGGGACTCACCCTGTTGGCCATTAATGTATGTCTACATACTTTGTGTCCACCATAACTCCCATATCCAGTGTGAACTGGTCCCCCTTTATGTTCCATCTACATGACATGTACATGCCAACTTCCAGAGCTTTTCTTATATCATTCCCTCATCTGGAATTCTCTTTGAATTCCTCTTGGCCTAACAGAAGTTTTACTCATAATAAAACCCAGTTCAAGGGCCACTTTACCATATGCATTCTTTGCCAACTCCTCCAGCCCACATTGATCTGCTTCACCTAGCTTCTTTATACCCATGGAGTCCAAGGTACTTTAGGGTCTCAGTTACATACTTTTTTGCTTCTGTATACACTGTATTCTTTCATATGTGTTAGTATTGCTTCTACAGATTCTTCAGCTACTTGCTCTATACCCAGGGGATGACTATGTCTTTGGCTTCTCCTTTACACATACCCCACCTACTACTACACACATGCACACACACACGTGCATGCACGCATACACATACACATAGCCCATCCTAATATGGGACATTGTTTCTGTCTACTTTCTTCTCACTCTCAGTCTCCACCACAGTCAGGTGTTCTTTTCTTTTTTCAACCTTCAGAGCCCTGGTTAGCCCAGCTGGTGAAGCACATCCTGCCAGAATAGTATCTTCTATGGATACTCCTCCAATCCCATATCTGTCCCTTTAGTCAGAAGCAATATTCCTTCCCCTCCACACACACACACTACCTTCATTGTCTGTTGCTCAAATTACTCACCTGAGTTTTGACCACTCCATTGCCCAGGTTGGTGTCTGAATTCCTGACCTCATGCCACTTCTCCCACCCAGAATGTGAACCCCCTTGTCATTCAGTCTTCGGTTATTTTTTTTTTCTATAACTCTAGTCACTTCTTCTGGACTATCACCTACTTATTAGCATGGCCATATAGATGATTTTCAAGTCAATTCTCCAATCCAAATCTTTACGATTCTACTTTACTTCTCTAGTTGTTTACTGAACACATTCTTGGGTGTGTCATTATCACCTCAACTCAGTCTTCTCTAGAGAACAACTGTCATTTTCCTTGTCTTTTTCTACATCTGTTATTGAGCTCACTGTACCTGCAGGTTTCTAGATTCAAAACCTCGAAATCTCTGTTGACTTCTCCCATACTTTACCCTTCTATGTGTTGTCAGTCACTAAATTCTATTCGTTTTCTAATATATTATCTTTTCCATCTATTCCTTTCTTTCCATTATCTTCTAAGTCTAGGCCTTTAACAGCTCATTGTATTCCACCTAAATTCTCTCTTAGCCTGTAGTCTTACTTTTCCTTTCTGTACCTCCTCTACCATGGTACCACTTTCAGAATATCATTCCCTGTCAATCTCGTCCTGTGTGTACCTGTCTATTCCCCCTAATGTGAAAACTCATTGATCTGTTCAAGCCAGATCTATTTTCTAAGCAAATGCTCTACTTACCTGGCTGTATTCCTGAGAACATACCATTTTCTTTCTCTGGAATACACTCCTTCAGCCCCATTTTCCCCATCCATGCAAATCTTACAAATCTTTTATGATTTAGATCAAATCACTCTTCTGTAAAATCATTTCTGATCATTTTGGCATATAGTGTCCTCTTCCTTCTGACATCATAGACCTTCTTATGTAGATGACTTGGATAACAATGTTATATATTCTCATGCACAGATTATCACATATTATTATTTTATATTGTTAATCTGATTACCTAATATTCTTGTATCCATTCCTTATCTCTACTACTTCATCATCAAATGCTTCTTAAAGTGTTTGACCAAGCCTTATATCTTTTCTGGTATTTACACATTGCTTTACATATTGAATTACATGCAGTTAATAGTTGACCAGTAAGTGGATTTTGGTAAATTGATTTCTTTTTCATGAAGCTGTCCTACAGAAGTTCTTAATCCATGTGACCTGGCGCTCAGTAAAAACTACATGTTTATCTAAATCTTTCATTATTTTATAGTGCATGACTATATGTCTTTTTATCTTTCTACAAGGACAAGCTTTAGTCTCTTTATTCTATGCAGAAGCTGTCACCCTTGATAATTTCATTGCCTTCCCTAGACCTTTCCTGGCTACAATTTTTCTTCTTTGAGGTGCAGATCATCACTGCACATAGTAAAACAGGTGCAGTTAGTTTAACAAGTATTGTAGCCCATCAAAAACAAATTTATTTGGGGTTCTTTAAATTTGTCTTTGATTCACAGATTATTTCTGACAGTTTTATAAAGCTTTTTAAAAGAACACAGATGAGTGAAGGGATTGGAGGAAAGCTGACATTTCACAATAAGATCATTTTTGTGTTAGATGGAATTGGATGCGTTTTTTTTTTTTTTTTTGGTATGCAATTTAATACTAAATAAAACCTGACTGAATTTTGTTTAAAGATTGTAGAATAGTTTAGCCTCACATAAATTATTTTTAATCACTTCAGTTATGTATAAATTGAATTTTATGTTAACTGGTGAAAGCAATTGTGAGGACAGAATTTTTCCAAGGCATTATTTAACTACTTAATTATATAAACTTTCTAAAAGGTGCTAGATTCCAAGGGGTTTTTAAAGTTGACACATACAGCAGTCATTATCTAAAACATAAGGCTGGAAGACAGCTGCTTACCCATTACACTTCCCACAAGTAACTCCACCAGAAGATTGATTTTATTCAGTACCTACCATGAACACAGCATTGAGCTGCCCTGTGCCATTGATACCTTGAAGAGACACTCAGGGAACAGTACAAGGTTTTTATACATATATCAGATACCTTTCTGTAAATCTCATCACCTTTAAGATGCCCCCTTCTAAAATGCAGCTACCTGTAAGAGAGATGAAATCATATTGGGCAGTGGGAGTTTAGTTGGCAGCTAGATGAGTGCAAAAATGTAACATTAGATAAGTCCCTAGAAATAAGGGTTGGGGTACCCCGAGGGGGAGGGGCAGTGTTAGCAGGGAGGAGAGAGAGAGGTTATCAAAAACATTGTTCTCCAACTTTCCACTTTTGTTGCATGGTACCCCAAATCAGCTTTCTGGTCTCCATTGTCACACATTCAATACCCGATCTGAAATGAAGCAATGACAAAAGAGGGAAACATGTTGACCTCTAATATAGGTAGGAAGCAAGGGTTTGGGGGCAGTACATACATTCACAGAACCAGAAACAAATGGGTGCTTGTGTTAACATTTTGAAAAGCTGTGTTCTTCTGCCTCTGAGAATTTGAGGCTGTTGTACATATATACGCAAACTACCTTTCTTCTTGCAAGGCCTCCCTTTACAAGTGTAAATGAGGCATTTATCCCTAATGTAGTACAATCTCACATTCTTTGACCTTTTCTATACTTCTTTTGTACTTAATGTTTAGATTGTCAGAATGGTGAAGAATTTAAAAGGCAGCCCAATAACACTGTCCATAGGTGATGGCGCCAATGATGTCAGTATGATCTTGGAATCCCATGTGGGAATAGGTAAGAAATACTTAATGAGATGGCAGCTATAAGGTACCAGTATTGCCTCTAGGTAGAATGGTCTTACAGAGATTGTTTTGGTTGCTCATCCCAAATTTAAATTTGAGAATGTTAATTGTTGATTGAAGGTCCTCATCTGATCATGAAACATGTTCATCCTAAAGCCCTACCCTTGGTGAGAATGTAGCAATACAGAGTTAGAGGATCTTTTTATGTGAGCCAAGTAAAGTGAATTTCCCAAGCCTACTGGCAGTGCAATTGATCATGTAGCCCTCACTTTGACAACATGTGTGAAATTTTATTGATTTTTCGCTCCTGGCCAGATTGCCTGCTCACATTGCTTCACTGTATCTTTTGAGATTCTTAATTGTTTGGTACTAAGAAATGATAATTGCTTGATTGATTTTCTGCATGACAGTATTTATGGGTGGCTTAGGCTATAGTGTTGAATTCATATGTTGGCATGCAACAACAGCTTTTCTACAACCTGCATCATTTTCCCCTCGTCAGGCTACTGGTAGGCAGCAATCCGAACACCCCAGCAAGGTTGTTTTTTTCTTTTTTTCTTTTTTTTTCTTTCTTTTTTTTAGAGGGGGAGAGATAATGGAATTAGTATCTCGAGAATTATTGCACTCAGTTTGGATTCTCAAATTTTTTCCATTGGGAAGTATCCCTATGCAGTGTGGAACTCTCAGTTCTACTTATTGGTTATCCAATGTGGAAATGTGCTAAAGCTGCTTGAGCTCATGGAAGTTTGGGCTACTGCTGAGAGTTTCAGTCAGTGAAAGGACTTCACAATTTTATTGTAACTTTTCTGTTTTGAGCTCCTTGGCCACAAACCCCAGGTCTCTCAGTTGCTTTAATATTGCACCTAGTCTTAGTGCCTTCCACAATTAAGCACTAAACTAAGTGGCTTTAACATTCTCAGATTTAATATTTTTTCTGAAGATCGTTTTTGCCCTGTAATGATTAAAATAATGATCCTACTTAATTGTATGTTATGTTACAAATACGTAATTACCAATTAAACTTAATTTTACTGTTTATTGGTTAAGTCTCACTGTCATTGTTAAAGCACTTAGGTTAAATAAAAGCTAAGCTAAACTATACAATTGAACTATAACATGTAAGCAAGTTAAAAATATGAAATACTCACTCTATAGAGATTTTATTTTAGGTATTAAAGGCAAAGAAGGTCGCCAAGCAGCCAGGAATAGTGATTATTCTATTCCAAAGTTTAAACATTTAAAGAAACTGCTACTGGCTCATGGACATCTATATTATGTGAGAATAGCACATCTTGTACAGTATTTCTTCTATAAGGTATGTGATCACATATTTGCAATTTAACTTATGACTGTTTAATCCAGCATGGGCTCTGCTTGGTCATAATGTTTTTCCTCCTTTCTTCTTGTTTTTGTTTGTTTGTTTGTTTGTTTGTTTGTTTTGCTTTCTTCATACTGAAATTTGTGGTCAGCAAAACAAAGGAAATCTATTTATGGAATCAGAAACCAGAAATTCCTTTTAATGCAAGAGGTTTGAGATGAAATTTTAAGTCACCTTTCTTGAAGTATAGTTTAAATACAATAAAACGTACCCATTAAAAGCATACAGTTCTCTTTTTGACAAATGTGTACATTCATGTAACCCAATCAAAAGTAGAACATTTTCATCATCTCAGAAAAAGTTCCCACGTGCTTCCTCCCAGTCAGTCTCCTCCACCCCCACTCCAAACAAATACTAGTCTAATTTAAATTCTGATTTATATTACTATATATGTAATACTGTGTCTAATATATATAACATGTAGCATATGACATATAGTAATATATAACAAATTTAGATATGATTTATGCAATATACACATTAGATATGTCTGTTTCTGAGCTAAATAGAATCATATGTACTCTTGTGTGTGTGGACTATTTCACTTAGTATAATGTTTTTGAGCTTCATTCATGTCGTATCATGTATCAGTATAGTTGGTTCCCTTTTTATCCTGAACATTATTCTAAGCTATTCTTTTTAGTAGAATTCTCTTTTCAAATGAAATTACACAGATAAAACAGATAAAAAGCAGGATTGCATTGATTAAAGGTCATGGGGCCAGGGCTGTGTACTAGCTCAACCTCCCTGTCCTGCCCAGAGGTTCCTCAGGTTCCACAGTTTGGAATCCATGAATAGAATTCAAGCCACTCATTTTGTGTGTACCAAACTGGCATACATGAAGGCAAAAGTATGCAAATCATTTTTAGCCAACATAACCCAGAAATTGATCTCCTGTCCTATGTTCTGTTCAAGTTTTAAAAACTTTTTCCACTTTTCATTTTGAAATAATTTCTGACTTTAAAGAAGTTACAGAGTAAGTGAAATAATTTTCATGTACTCTTTGCCCAGCTTTGCCAACTGTTAACACCTTAGATTACCTACAACATAGTTATCAGGATTAGTAAATTGATATGAACTGGCACATTATTAACTAGTCTACATAGCAGATTGGAATTTTACCGGTGGTCCCATTGATATTCTTTTTGTGGTCCATTTCAGGCTCATTTACGTTTAACTGTCACATCTCCTTAGTCTTCTTTAATCTGGGATAATTCCTGTCTTTTTTTGTCTTCATGATGTTAACATTTTTTAATAATAGTGGCCAGTTAGTTTAGAATACCTCTCAATTTAGGTTTATCTAATGTTTGCTTATTATTAGATTCAGGTTATGCATTTTTGGCACAAATACCACAGAAGCAATGTTGTAACCTGCTCAGTGCATTACATTAGGAGGCACATGTTGTCAGTGTCTCATCCATAATAATATTAACTTTGGTAATAATTCAAGTTGTGTTTTAGGGGTCTCAAGACCCTTCAAATTTGCTCTGTGTAATAGTGTATGAAAAGAGCATTCTGCCACTAAAACAGACATTTCATTCTGAGTTAAAATCCATTAGTAGTAGTATTTATTCTGTTACTCAGATTATCATAGATTTGGCCCCATATCCTTTCAGTATATCCCCATCATTTTTAAATATCTTATTGTGGTAAGAAAACTTAACACGAGCTCTACCACTTAACCAGTTTTGAAGTATACAATACAATATTAACTATAGGCACAACATTGTACAGCAGATTTCTAGAACTTGCTCATCTTGCATATTTAAAACTTTACACTCATTGAGTAGCAACTCTCCCATCTAAACCTTTTTTGAAGATTTTTTTTATTTTCTAGGACCACTTGATTTTCTAAGCTCATCTTATATTTTTTTCTGCTCCAGTCCTAGATTCAGACATTTTTCCAAGGAACACTGGTTCCTTTTATTTGCAAATGGTATTTAGAAATTGGATCTGGGTGCTAGTTGTGCATATTGCTGCTGACTTGAAGTTGGTTCTAGGCCTTCTCAGTGGACAGAGCTAGGAAATACTATATAAGTGTTGGATTTGGAATCCAAGATATCCATATGAACATCAGTATGTGAACTCAGTTTATACTAATACCTTTGATTTCAACCAACACCACTAGATTTATCCTAACCTTTCTCTTTCCCTTACTTGTAACTCTTCTCCAGTGGTAAGAAACCTGGTTCCTTTTATCTTCAATATGTTTACTTATTGCTCAGTCCTAGAAAACACTTAGTTTCAGAATTGCTAACTCATACTCCTGAGAGAAACAAACGAAGTTGAGTAATATGTTTATGTACACTTCTTTTTGTCTTTATTCTTGGAGTGTATAGTCGAAATACTCTTTCCAAAGTAACTTTTTTTTTCTTTTCTACCATTTCAGTGTAGTTATGCTGTTTATTTGTAATATTAGGTTAAATTTTTGTTTGCATTCTATTTGGATCCTTCCTCTCTAATTCTAACTGATTTTAATGAATTAATCATTTATGTGAAACATTGTTATGGTTCTCAAAATGAGGTGCTATGAGGATGTTGCTTAGTGAGTCAGTGCTCTAAACAAAAGAATTATACAACAGTGACTTCTCAAATACCTCTTTTACTTATATATAACTTCTTTCCTGAAATTAAAATTTTTAATCTTTTTTAAATTTTTTTATTTAAGTATAATAAGTATACAAGCTTATATTGGTTATATTAGTTTCAGGTGTACAATATAGTGATTCGATATTTTTATACCTTACAATTTGATCACTCCACTAATTCTAGTAATCATCTGTCACCTTGTAAAGTTATCATGATATTATTGACTATGTTCTCCTTCCTCTTCTTTCCCATACCCCCAACCCCTCCCTTCTGGCAGTCGGACCTTTGGTCTCTGTTTATATGACTCTGTTTATGTTTTGTTTGATTTGTTTTTTTTTTTTAGATTCCACATTTAAGTAAAAGCATATGATATTTGTTTTTCTCTGCCTGACTTATTTCACTTAGCATAATAACCTCTAGATCCTAAAATGAAATTTTTGAAGTAATCTATAAATGCATACCAACAGAGAGGACCAGTGATAACATATTGTTATGTGACCTGTTCTTTTTTCTATAAAAATTAATGTAGGTATACGTCATTTTTATAAACTATGTATACTGTTTTTTTTTATTGACATATAATTCAAATAATAAAATCCACTATCGTACATTTAAAGTATACAAGACAGTGGCCTTTAGTATATTCGCTATGATTTGCAACCATCACCACTATCGAATTCTAGAACATTTCCATCACCCCAGTTAGAAACCCCAAAGTTATTAGCAGTCAGCCCCAAAACGTATTGTTTTGCACTTTGCCCTTTTCACTTAGTATATTGTGAGCATATTTTACCCAGTTAAATCTTTATCTAAAACACAATAATTGTGGAATATCCCAAGCCCACATGATTGGACACTGAGATAGTTTTCCCAGCAATACCTTGATTCTGTTTTATTACCAGTCATTAGAGTTACATGTTAAACTGAGCCTACACACTAATTTTTGTCTACCACAGAATAGAATTTACCAAAGTTCTTAATTAGATTCTAGTTTATAGGTATATTATCAACTTAGTGTACCAGTTTTAATTGATTCAAGCAATTTGAGTTTTCTACCCTATATCTCACAGGAGGGAAAGCTCAGCAACTGCTTTCATGTATCAATTTGCTGTGATAAAGCCCAGGTCTTATTACCTTTATATTTTCTGGGGGAAGAAAAAACATAACCGTGAACCCAAGTTTACAGATTTGCTAAGGCGCCATCAGCCAGTATCAACTGGTATCCAGGCCAAATATTGATGATGATTAATAATGATAATTAACTCAAAATATGTAATGTACTTTGCTGGTTGACAAAAGCACTTTATTTTCTTATTTAATCCTCACAAATCTCCTATGAGGCAATTAATATTATTTCCACTTAAAATATGTGGCAAGTAGGGCTCAGAAAATTTAACTTGTCTTTAGTTCCCCAGCTAGCAAGTGACAGAGCAAGATTTTCACTCTAGCTTTGCTTAATTCTAAGTCCAGGACTGTTTGTACATCATAGTTAGGGTCTATTGGTCCTTGGACTCTGTAACAGAACAGCCCTGTGTGGGGATGAGTTGTTATTCTTTCTTACCTCCTGTAGTAGGAGAGCCTGTGAAGATTTGTCTTAGAGATATGCCTACTAATCTGAACTTTTTCCAGAGGTATGGTTTGCCTCTTTAAGATTTTGGCCTGCAATTCATTCAGCTGCCACCAGATGGAAGGAATGATCTGTTATGGAAAACAAAACAAGCATTAAAATATCTAATGTTTATCAGTGGTCAGTGATTGACCCTATTCAGAATTTAGGGAAATATTTATGTAGAATGTGTACTCTGTCTTCATAGGATCTCTATGCTCATTATGATCTTAGTTACTGACTTAGAGTATTCCTTTTTTAGTACTTCCTTTTATCCCAAGATTTCTAAGACTTTCAAGATTTCGACCCTTTTTGGCTGAACTAAGAAGCCTTCCTTCCTCTTACCTTGCCATTGCATCTTCAGTTCCTTATTGCCCCACCCCAGAAGTACTTCAGTGACAGATCTTCTTGCCTTCTGGTTTTCCATGCAATCCTCCTTGCATAATTCAGACAAGTTAATGTTTGGAAAATGCCACTTTTCAACTTGTCCTCCAGAAACTTTACTCTCCTATGTCTAAGGATTTAGTCTGGCTTTTAAGGCACCCCATAGTCTGACCCTGTCTTACCTTATCTGTTTAAAATACATAAGGCCTTACCTTGGTTCTTGCTATCAACATATCCTAATCATCTTTAGCACCTAGTTCAAATTGTAACTTCTTTATTCACTCAATCAACAAATATGTTTGAATGTGTTACCATGTGCCAAGCACTGTTTTAGGCCCTGAGGATTCATAATGGAATAAGACAGGCAAGGTCCCTGTTCTCATGAAATTTACATTCTAGTGGGAGAGTCAGACCTTCTTTTCCCACCAAGCACACTCAAAATTCTCACTAAGCACTGCCTCCTCCAACCTTAGAACTTTTTTTGCCACTTTTGTGGTCAATTGATTTTTAACAAAGATGCCTATGGAATTCAGTGGAGAATGATTGTCTTGACAAAAATTAATTAAAAACAGATCATAGACATGAATATGAAATTCAAAACTATAAAACTTCTAGAAAAAAATAAGAGCACATTATTATTACTTTCATTAGTCAAAACACCAACCTACTCTACCATCTTGACCAGAAAATAACTTTTTTTTTGATAAAGTATGACTCTACAAACGCTACCTACAGTATTTTGCATTCTACCAGAACTGATACATACAAATGAGTGTTGCCCTTCCAGGTGATGAGCTCTTTGGAGCTACCACATTTACTCTGATGCTGTAGGAGTTATTCAAAACATGTATAGCACTTTTCTTTAAGAACATCCTTTAGAGCATGTAGTGTATTTGCTTAAATATTCTCAGCCATGGCAGGTGTTCATTCTTTGAGGATGCATTGGATGTTTGAAAACAGCTTCAAGTCTTGCAGCCTGGTAAATTTTCTAAGTGAGAATGTGTGGCAGAAGGAAGGAGACTGGTTTTTTACTGTGGCTCAAAAATGGGCTCTTGAAGGCATTGCTCAAAGAAAAATCCAGAGATATCATGAACAAATGACAGCAGCATTCAGATAAGGTCACAGCCTGCCTTGATGGATGGCACTCATTTGAAAGTATTGGTTCTGCTTTGTTTGCCTGAAGATATTAATTTCAGTATTTGAAGTCACACCTAGTAACTTTTAAAAGTGCCTTATGAATTCTGCACTTGAATTTTTAAAATGTTTTTAGTATTCTCCCAATTAAATGATAAATCCCTTAAGAGTAAGAAGTTTCATTTTGTTTTGTTTTGTATTGTCCACAGTGCCTCTTTTGCATATAGTAAATGATCAATATTAATATGTTAATTGATAGACGAGATAGTAATAAAGGCAGTAAAGCATTAATTGATATTGTTAGTGTCAACATACACTGTAATTATTTCCTGACTATTTATTGGCATTAATGACTTAAAATATACACTTAAAGCTTTGTGTCATTCTACTTTATGATGATTTTGCAAATCTAAGTGACATTTAAGGTTCAGTACCATCAGGTGTTTGTATCATATGAGCTCATTTCTTCCCTAGAAGAATAGCAAGAGGTTCTTGTGATGTGAGATCTCTTCTGCATTGATAGGGCAAAAGTTGGTATTAATATGAATTAATCATTTGTTTTTGAGTTGCTTCCTTACAGCTCTGGAGTACAGACTTAATGCATTTTGATACTTGAAGGACTTAGGACTGACTGTAGATTATTGGGAGTACAGTTTCCTGTTTTAGTTTAGAAAGTTAAGCGAAAACATTATTAACACTTTTCTCCATTTTTTTCCAGAACCTTTGTTTCATTCTGCCACAATTTTTGTACCAGTTCTTCTGTGGATTCTCACAACAGGTTTGTTATTCTAGTTATTTGTTATAATGTAGTTTACACTTGCTGTTAATAATTTACCTTTTTATGCAATGAATTATAGAGATTAGAGGGGTATGTCCAAAGTAAAAGGACTTGTTTTTTTGTTTTGTTTTTTTTGGGGGGGGGCTTTGGGGGGAGGGGTTGGTTTTGATTCAACTGTTGATCTTGGCTTGGTTATGACAATAGCAGATATTTGTGTCTTTGCTTTAACAATGTTTCTATTCATTACTTTCTTTTGTAAGTTATTTAGTATATTCACTTGGAGTTAAGATGACCTGTAAAAGAGTATTCTGATTTTTTCTTCATATCAATGTGTACAGCATTTTATAGTAATCCTAAAATATTATAGTTTAATATTTCATTGAATAAAATCTCACACCTCTGCAGTTTCTCAGGTTGATTCTCTAGAAAAATGTTGATCTTCAAGCTGGCCACAAAGCTGTGATTCCTAGATAAAGCCTTGGGTTACTCTACTTGAGCAACTCTACTTTTTTGCCCTCTATTTTCTGAATATTTATTACATAAAGAGTATGCTATATGTTAACTTGATATTTAAGTGATGAGATGAACAGGCACATTTGTCGGTTTGTTTTGAGAATGGAAATGGATTTTGCATTGCTTCTAGAGGAAGTACAGCAATATACAGAAGCTGTAATGCTCATTGACTCAGAAATTTTCATAGTTAATTTGTGAGTAATTCAGTGATTTCACCAAGCTGAGCTACTGGTAGCATTGCCACAGGTATTAGAGACTGATATTCTAAATTTCAAGGCATACTTAATTCCTCATGGTAGACAGTTATTTTTTTTTCTGATTTCTTGACAGTATTTTTAAGAATATATCCTTCTCAATGGGAAGTAACTGCTCTTTCTTTTGAACTTGCCTCTTTGCCATATGGTATGCTCTCTGTTATATCAGTGCCATGTCATCAGCCCCATGGTGCCAATTAAGCAGATCGCTTTTTGAATTAATAGCTATAGGAAGTAATAGCTATATGTAATAGCTATAGGAAGTACCATCAGCCTTCTTGTATTCAAAACTAACAGTATTTTATCAATTCTAGTGAGTCTGGTTTTCTTGAACATTCAGTTAACTGTTGATCAAAATGTTTTTATTCTTTACTTCCTTAGATGAATGCAAGTTTTAAAAACACATTTCAATTTTTTAGCAAAGTGCAAAAGAGAAGTTGGCTTATCTGGTTGAAACATTGTTTTTATTTTGAAAAGAGTCTCCTTTTGTTATCCTTTTAAAACATAGTTATCAAGCACAAGTTGTATGAAGAAAAGAAATACTTATTCCTATTAAAGCCAGCCAAGAGTCTGCGGTCTGCTTCACTTAACTGCTTAGGTTTCCATAGGAGTTGATGTTTGGCTTCCTCAGTTGATCAACTGGCATATTCATTCATTTAACAAATATTTCTTGAGTGTCTACTGTGTGCCAGGCTAAGTGCTGGAGATATAACAGTGATCAAACGTCTTACCCTATGGAGCTTGCAGTATAATGATGGGGGAGAAATAGGCAACAATCAGACAAATATATTGTCAGGTACTGATAAATACTCTCAAGGAGGAAAAAGCATAACAAATGAATAGAGTGTGACTGGAAAATAGAACTGCTGTTTTAGAGAAGATAGTTTGGAAAGTTCTCTCTAATGAAGTGACATTTGGGCAGAGATATGTGGGAGATGAGAGAAGGAGCTATGCAGACATGTTAGAGGAAAACTGTACCAAGTAAAAGGAAGCTCTGAGATGGTGACATGATATACAGTATCTTTAGTTTTCGATTGGCCCAGTGCTATTGCTGAATATAACAACCTTTATTGCAATTATCTTGGAATACATACAGATAGTCAGCCTTTTTCCACTCAGGTCCCCAACGGGTGTTCTCTGCAACCCTGGAACTTGGGAGAGTGAGCTATGGAAAATGTACACATAGAACCAGGGTCTGATTCTTTAAGCAAAAAGCAGCTTGCTCTTTACCAAAGCTAGAATAATACTGGTCTCTTTTCCTTCATAAAAAGAAAATATTTGTAACAGGTTTAACAAGAAATAGTATCAGCTAAACCTGTTGTTTCTTTTGAGAACATTCTGTCTCCTCTAATTTTAATTATGCATCCAAGAATTACAATTTTCTCTCATGTAACCTCAAAGTACCATAGTTGAATGAAAGTAGATTGATGCTTTTCTTTGAGTGAAATTCAAGACTAAATTACACACCAGTCAATCTGAGTTATTATTCTAATTTTCTCATTAGTGAAAATGGATAGTTTTTGATGAAAATATAGTGTTATGTGCCGACAGACTAGTCTTCTCCCTTGAGAATTAAAATGAATGTAACACCTTTTGGGGTACTTTTAAATTCAGTAGAATATTTTTGCTGAGCCTAAATCTTTGTATGTGGGAAGTATCTTCATGTTCTACATAGAGCTGTATTTTTAACTTCACTGAAAATGTCACATGCATTTTATCTTGCTTGGTCTCTACCTCAGGCCAGAGTTGTCCTTTCCTCTGGACTCCCCCAGTTCTTCATACACTCACCACTATTTCCCCCTCTAGAATTTGAGCTCCTTGGTAGACAGGGCATGAATCTTCTCTGTCTCCAGTACTTGCCACCCTAGTAAGCACTCACTAAATGTTTAAGTCAGTTAATGCATGAACTACTGCTCTATTCTAGTTGTTCTCAAATACCTTAAATTTTTTTTCCATAAAGGAAAATTTACAAGATTAAATCAGTTCTTTGCAAATGTGTTATAGCATTCAATCTCTACCCATTCATTCAATCAATATTTGTCAAATGCTTTTTATATGCCAAGTTCTGTTCTAAGAGCTCAAGATTGTCAAAGTCCTCTAGCCAAAGACCACTGAGAACACACTCAATTGTAGTTGATCAAATTAAGTTTTTTACTTGCTGCAATGAGGAAGAATACACACCATGAGGAACAGTGGGGCCTCTCAAGGAGAGGATAATAGAAAAGTCTTTTAAGATTTGAGCTTAAGTTAGGTGATTTGGAGAAGAATTTAAGAATTTGGGCCTTGCTCCAGATTAGGTGCTGTTAGTAAGCAGGGAACATTTTATGACTGGGCATTTCAGTAAATCTTAACCAGGAAGAATGAAGACGAGAAAGAGGTTAACACTGTCATTGGTCCAGAAGCAACAGTGAGTCAGTCATATTAGCCAGAATAGGGATGTTGGTCATTTTCGTGATTTGGACAATATTCATACTCTGTATTCAGATGTGATTATAGAATTGTCTTGTTCTTATTTCGATTCAGCATAGTCACAGAGTTTTGATGTTGCATTTCTGTGAAATTGTACATGTTTGATAAGAGAACACCCATGCCTAGCTGTGAGTGCCAGGCCAGCTCCTAGATGTCAGGGGTCACTTTGCTCATTCTCAAACTGTAGCTATCAAAAAAATAAAAATCATACCCTCATAGAGCTTGAATTATAGTGGAAGAAACAGTATAAACAATAAATTTATAACATAAGTTAGAAGATAATTGGTACTGAAAAAAGAAAACAGGATAAAGGAAGAAAATGTGCCTGGGAGAGAGGGAATGGCAAGTTAAATCAAGGATGGTCTCACTGAGGTGACATTTGAGCTGAGCTTTGAAGGAAGCAAGGGGGTACTATCTGAAGGAAAAAAATGTTCAGGGCAGGACAACAGCTGGTTCAAAGGAGGTCTTAAGCCAGGGGTGGGCCTCACATGTTAGAGATACTATGAAGAAGCCATTGCAGTTGGAGTAGACTGAGCAAGGAGCAGGAGAGGTTAGAGATGGAGTCAGCATATAAGAGAAGCCGGATTGAGTGGGGCTTTATAGTCACCCCATTGTAGAAACGTTTTTAATTTTCAGAAATAAAGATTCTCTGGAAAGTTTGAAGAAAGTGATGACTTGATTTTACTTACTTATTTTCTAATAGAGATACTCAGGCCATTGTGTTGAGAACAGACTTTAGATCAAGAGGGGAGAAGCAAGGAAACCATTTAGGAGGCTTGCAGGGTGGTAACAGTGGAGGTGCTAAGAAGCAATCTGGTTCTAAATACATTTGAAGATAGAGTTGATAAGCACTTCTTAATTGATTGGCTGTGAGATGTGAAAAGGAATCAAAGAAGAACTCAAGATTTTGGTTCTTACTGATCAGGAAGATTTAGTCACCCTTTCCTGAGATGAGGAAGACTTCAAGAAGAGCAGATTTGAGTTGAGGGCAGGTCAGCAGTCCAGTCCTGGACATAAGTTTGAAATATGCTAGACACCCAAGAGACATCAAGTGGGTAATTGTACATATGGGGACAGGTCTGGGCTAAAGATAGATTTTGGGGAATTTTCAGTGAATGCTAGCTAGTATTAAAACCTCAGGACTGAATGAGATCACCTAGAAAGGGAATATAAAGTTCCAAATGCTGAATTCTGGAGCACTCCAACAGAGGGCTCAGGGAAAATAAGAGACTGAGAAGCACTAGCTAGTGAGATAAGAAGAGAATCACTCATTTAAAAATATTCCTTAAGCACCTAAGTGGTACCAGGCACTAAGGTAGATACTAGGGTCACAGATGTAGAGCCACTGACTGCGATAGGAAACATAAGAGAAAGCATATTTAAGGGGGAGGAAATTAATGAATTTGGTTTTAGACCTTACAAGTTGCAGGTGCCTATGGGACAGCCAGCAGACAGTTGGAAATTTTGGTCTGGAACTTAGGAAATTCAGAAACAGAAAGAGTTGGAAATCATGCCCTTGTGCATATATTTAGCTTTGTTTTTGTGAATACATTTATTTGATTCTTACTAAATCGCCATATTCAGTATCATGAATATATCCTGGAGAAGGTGATAGTGATATTTAAAGCCACGTAAAATATTCAACAAAAAAAAAAACTGTGACACAGTCTGGACAGTGCCTAGTTTCCCTGAGGGGTTTCTGACATATACTTAATTGGTCTTTGTTAGCTGACAAATCTTTTGAAAAGTTATTAGTTAATATCTATTAGAAATAGAGTTTATAGCATGTAAACATTCTTAATAAGATCCTATTAAAAGATATATTAAAATGATGCATCACGTTAGCTTCTTTTCTATAGTTACCAGAGTGACCTTATTTACAAAACTTCCTTTGCTATTACAGAAAATGTGAAAAGAAACTGTCTTGCTTTTTTTGAAACTAACCTGTTTTAGCTTGTGATTTTTTCAAACACATAAATATCCTTTTGCAAATGACTGTTACAATACATTCCTTTCTCTTGCGTTTGTCATTTCAGCCACTGTATGATGCCGCTTACCTTACAATGTATAATATTTGCTTCACATCCTTGCCCATCCTGGCCTATAGTCTACTGGAACAGCACATCAATATTGACACTCTGACCTCAGATCCCCGATTGTATATGTAAGTTGAATATTATAGTTAAAACCCCCTCAGACTTTCAAAGTTGTAGGTTTTATTTTATCTGAAGGTATAGAGGATACAGAACTGCCCCCCTGGTTTGAGCACAGTTCTGTTCTGAATTTTTACCTGCTTAAAACAGATCATTCAACAAGAAAACGACATACTTCCTAGGCATAGATCCGGTACTTGAGTGTGTGTGAATCATTTAGTTCAAAATCATTAATCCTCAAAATGTGAACCTACATTTTTATAGAGTTCTGGAATCTTAGAAGAAGACACAATATTTTAACTACAAAAAAATAATGCCTCGCACAAAGATCTTTGGTAGTTTAGGATATTGATTCCTGCCTGTAAGGGATTGAACTGATGATATTGTGTTAAGCTTTCTCTTGTAAACTGCCCCTGAAGCATAGCCTCTCCCCTTTGTTAGCCCCATTCTAAAACTGTTTTGTTAAAGAAAATAATTCATCAAGCCATTATATTTATTTTGTGTCAGTTAGAAATGTATGCTTTTCTTTATGGATGGGGGACTTGTCACTAGCCCCAGTTGCTTAACTTAGGATTTAATTGGATTTTTATAAATTAAGCCTGTAGCTAAGGATAAAGTTGCCAATTTACAGCAAATTATAAGCATTGCTAAATAGTGAATAGTAAGTATGATAGAGATACTTGTGTGGTTTATTTGTATGAAGTGAAGGTACACAAATTAAGGTATTTCTTTAACCAGAATGACTCATAAAACTCACATTAGTTGTTAGATTTAACTAGATTTATAAAATATATCATCATTTTAAAGGTATTAGTTATGGAAATTTTCAAACATGCACAGAAGTAGCAAAAATACTATTAATATAGTGAATTTCCCTGTCCTCATCACTCAGCTTTACCAATTATCAATTCAGGGCCAATTTCTGTTTTGTTAATAACCCTCTCTGCTCTATCATGGAATTATTTTGAAGCAAATATCAAACTTGTATAAAATAGTTATTTTGGTATGTATCTCTTAAAAATAACAGTACCTAAAAATTTAACAAGTCTGTAATATCAAATATTCAGTTAATGTTCAAACTTCTCCAACTGACTCATTTTTTTAATAGCCTTATTTAAATCAGGTTATAAGGTTCATATATTGCAATTGATTAATATGAGTCTCTTCTAATCTGTAGGTTAACCTGACAATTTATTTGTTGATGAAACTGGATCATTTGTAGAATTTCTCCCAATCTAGGGTTTGCTGATTGTATCGATGGCATTGTTTAACATGTTCTGCTTTTCCCTATATTTATGGCCAAAGGGTAGTTAGATCTAGAGGGAAATCACAGAAACTTTGGTAGAAATCTTACAGAGCATCATCTCCTATGCTCTCTTCTTTAAAATGAGGAACCAGGATGCAGAAATGACTGCCGAAAGATACTAGAGGCCAAGCCAAGATCAGAATTTAGTCTTTTTCGGATGACCAGCCCTGTGCTCTTCCCAGCTGGCTGGTGGTTTTCAGACATTGAACCAGCAATGTGTTCTGTCTTCAGACAAAAACTAAAGTGAAGAAGTGGGATTTAGATGGCAGTAAGTGGAATCCCTCTATTCAGTCCCAACAAGAACTCAAGCTAATCGCCCGTGCTTCACTCCCAGCTATGCCACTCACTGTGTAAACTTGCACAAGTTACTTGACTGAGATAGGCCTCAATTTCATCTTCGGTGAAATCTGGGTAACAGTAGCACCTAATCCACAATGATTTTATGAGGATTAAATGAGTGACTACGTGTAAATGAACTTAAAATAGTGCCTGGCACATAGTAAATTTTCAATAGATGGGAGCTATTGATGTTATTCTAACACCCTCCTCCACTTAACTTCAGGGCTGTGCTAAACACTTTCATACATTACGAATGTTGAAAACCTGAAGAAAACTGTTGAATACAAATTATTGTAAGGGTTTCCGTGAAGTTTTATTCACTGCACCGCAGGTGTAGATTATGAATTATTAAACAAGGTATACTTGTCACATCTGATGCAAAAATGGAAGCCTTGACATAACTATTGTCCAGCCCAAAATACAATTTTCCTTCTTACCCGCTCTGAGAAGACACTGCTCTCAGCTCATCACTGTATTATAAATTGCTTCATTACTCTAAGTAGTATTTTGTATATATGAAGCTCTGGTCTTCATATGTGGCTCTCTCTATAGTTGGACCACTTAATATTGTGTAGCATATTGTAGATTTTACCTTCAGAGACTTAGTGACTTAGGCATTTTTCAAACATTTTGACATGAAACAAGAACACAATTGGATATTTTTATTATTTAAGAGAAATATTATCTACAGCCATGCCACCCTGAACAAGCCCGATCTCATCTGATCTCAGAAGCTAAGCAGGGTCGGGCCTGGTTAGTACTTGGATGGGAGACCACCTAGGAAGACCGGATGCTGTAGGTGTAAAAAAAAGAGAGAGAGAGAGAAATGTTAAAAGTAAACTAGTTTTATAGAGGAAAGGGTGTTGGGTTTATTTCTTCTACAGCTTTAACAGGCAAAAGAAAGGTCCTAGTATACCTGCTACCTCCCATCGTATGGAGGTGCTCAGGCCTTTGCTGTCAGTCAGCCACTCCTCAGATCTTCATATTCTCTCTCATGTTCTCCTGAATGTTGACTGCCATATTCTGTCTCCAACAACTTCATCATTCATCTGAGTGCACCTAGAAAGCCTCACCTAAAATTCAGCATTCCATGATACATACCTCTCTCCATCTCCCTCCCAGTGTGTAATGTAACTCCCAGAGAAGGTCTGGAAAAACAAGGACCACATCCTGCCTCAGCCCAAGTCAGTGGCTCTCAAAAGTCCCACTGGCTGACAGTTTCTGGGCAATTCCTGCAAAGATCTTAAGGAGGTGCCTTCTCTGTGGCTCCCAGTTGCCTTGGGAATGGGACTTACTGGCTATGGGAAGATCTTGTTTCCAGGAAGCAGCTACCTCTTCCTCCTGCAATTTTTCTAAGGCAAACAGCAGTACAGTGCTTTATGCATGCAACCCCTGTACTTCAGATACCTTCATGCACCTTGGAAACCTTAGTAAGAAAAAGTTGGGTATTTGCCACATTTTCAGGAAACCCCACAGTAGTCAATACCAACTGAAAAAGGACCAGTTTCATTTACATTACAAAGGTGTTTCTTATTCCATACAGCCCAGTGACATTCTTGGTAGCATTGATGACCTGTGTGCTATTTGAATGATTAGATACCTTTTAGATAAATGTTAAGAGTAATTTGAAATAGAAGCCAAAAGAATTCCATGCACAAATTCATCTTTCTGCAATTCTGCTTCATTAGAATCGATGGCCTTATTTAACATTCTGACTTGTACTGAGGAGATTGTGCTGTTTTTGACAGATTTTAAACTTTTAATCTGTCCACATGCCTTTTATCAAATCATGACCATACAGTTTCAAGCATGTAATTTGGCTCAATTGAAAAAATATAAAGGGCACCCCAAGACCAAAAAAGGTTAAATTCCCAGGAAAAAATTTTGATTAGTAATCAAGAAATATTTTAACAGTTGTAGTTGGAAAGCTAAGGTAGCTTGGTTGAGAACATATGATTTGAAGTCAAGTAAATCGAGGATTGTATACTAGCTCTGTCCCTTACTAAATGAATGAACTCTGGCATGCTGTTGTACTAGTAGTGGTTCCCAAACTTTACTGCACAGTAGAATCACCTGGGGAACTTTAAAAATATCTGGATTCCCAAGTCATGCCTCATGCCAATTAAATCAGAATGAGGTTGTGAGTCAGGCATCAGTTTTTCAAAGATCCCCAGGTGATTCCAATGTGCATCAAAGTTTGGGAACGATTATGATACACCTTTTTGAGGCTCCTTATTAATTGTAGATGGGAGTGATAAGAATACCTATCGTGTGGTTTTATGTGGATAAAAATGGGCAATATATATAAAACTCTTAACCTAGTTTCCTGACATAATAAGTACTCAATAGATACAAGCTAATTATTATTGATTATATTATTGTTATTAGATGGCCAGAATTTTAACCTAGAAATGCTTGGACAGTTTAATCCACTGACTCAGGATGTGATTACACAAAGATAAACCTGCTCGGTCTGTCCTTTTACCAAAAGCCTTCCATTCCAGTCCCTCAGGGGAGTAACTACCTTCATTATAACAGAGTCAAACCCTATGTGCACTTTTGGCATTTCATCATATCTTTAAATAAACAGCCTTCAGAGATTCGTTAACCTGCGTTTTTTTCTCATTTCTCAATAGGAAAATTTCTGGCAATGCCATGCTACAGTTGGGCCCCTTCTTATATTGGACATTTCTGGCCGCATTCGAAGGGATAGTGTTCTTCTTTGGGACTTATTTTCTTTTTCAGACTTCATCCCTAGAAGAAAATGCAAAGGTAAAAAAAATGTCATTACATTGTTTGGTATCATAAGCATGGCTTATCTTTTTTCCATGGGCACTGGATCTATCATACACATACTATAGCTGTAATCATTTTGCAAATTTTTTTTAAGTTACAATATTTAGTTGTCACAACTTCTTTAGAACAATAAAAGTGTTGAAATCACTTCCTGTGTGCATGGCTAACTAGAGAGCTTATGTGCAAACCTTATGGAAACTTAACGTGGCTGTAATTTATTGGATGGACAGAGTTCTTGGGACTTCAGACTTTGGATCCCTACACTTTGATGTGAGCAAGGCTTTTTTGTTTTCAAAGCAAAGTCTGGCCCCACTCAGTTCTTATTCACAGTGGCCTTCCATGCTTGGAGTTCAGTAACTGCCATGCTTTGGAATTCCCTACTCTTTCTCCTTCCCACAGTAGCATAGTGTTTCCCAGAAAAGCCACCCTGGTCCTACCAGTGCCTTCTCAGCAAGCAACTACATGGGTCAGCACCTGCATTAGGATGATTTTGCCCTGGCTGTGCTGTAGGAAGGAATTGCTTGTGGGGTGAGGTCTTCCCGCATCCACACAGTAGAAAATCAAGCCCACCACCTTGCATGCTGATTTCACTATGTTCCTTTCTATTCCTGGGCTTCCTCTTTTATGATCATTCATTCTTTACATTCTAATGTAAAGCAAAGCTAAGCTTCAAAAAGAATTTACTGAGTACAATGACTATGTCTAGAATCTAGACAGTTGGCATCTGTTACAGATATGTTAGGTTCAGTGGATTTGAATACTTTGAAATTAGGTACTACAGCCAAAACCTCTCTAATTTAGACTGACAGAAATCAATTTAGTATGAATCCATTAAAATTATTAATCACTGAATAACTTTTGAGGAAATACAGATCTAGTATTTTAGAGTAGGTACATGTAGCACTTGCCAAGAATTGTACCCTATTAAATCTCTCTGCATATCCCCAAGCAAGTCACTTCAGCTTTCCAAATCAACTTTTCCCATCAGTAGGAAGGGAGTCGATTTTATGTTTTCTCAGATCCCTTCAGCTTTATGACTAAATCTTTCACTTCCACTTTTTATTTTATTTTTATTTAGCACATAAGTTACATAGAGCTAACTCTTGCTTTAAAAAAATTGTAAAATAGGTGGATACTCTCCTGCAGGCCTGTTGACATGGTTCATTTTCTCAGCAAATTCTTCAGGTGGTGCATGGGGAGCCTCAACCTAGCCTGTGTCCAATTCATCACCCATTTTGAGTTCATGATGTCTAGATTAATTAAATTTTTGCTGTATATGTCACCATCCTTCTAAATATTTGTAAAATTACAGTAAGTGTAAGGACTGCTATCAGCAATTAAACGTAACGCCCATGTATGATTTGATCAAATTCTTTTTTTTGCTTCTATTAACCTTAATTTTTTTGTTTTTATTTTTTGAAAACTTTTACATTTCATTTTCTGTTTTAATGTTATGCATTCAGATCTTGACAGCATTTGGTAAGCATATGTGCCATTCATTGCCATCGTTTGGATTTATACATGGTATCTGCTTTTCTTTGATGTGCACATGCTGACAGCTCTAATATTTATAGTCAAAAATTAGACTCTGTTTTAGAAATGTGAGTCCATTTGTCTGCAAATTAGTCCTTATTTCAAAGCTTTAGTTTTATATTATAGGAAAGGCCCATATCTCTTCACAGACATGAGTGATCCATTGACTTGTTTTGATGAACATTACTGTTAGTGTAATCGAGTTTTTTTCTGCCTTTATCATACCAGCATTTTCCCTGTTTGATGCTGCATGGAATGATGGAAATAAATCCTACCAACCATAAATGTAGTGTACCTGACCAAGAAAATTTAAGGTTGCAGTAAAATCTAGTATTTTGGCCTGAACTTTTGACCAGGTATTTCCCTAAACAAGTCGTACAGAAATCTTTGGCAGTTACACACAATATTAAACTCAGCTTTTTATTTTTTTAAGCAGGCTTGTATATTCTTGGTACATGTAATTGTAAAATGTTTTTCAGGTGTATGGAAACTGGACTTTTGGGACCATTGTTTTTACAGTCTTAGTTTTCACTGTGACTCTGAAGGTTAGATTTTTATTTATTCAAATATATTTAACACCATTCTTATAATACTTTCTGGTCTTATACTAATATGCGTTTCTTGTCTATTAATCTTTATTTTTATTGCAGGTCGTATCCAAGTCTGAAAGCTTACTAAGATATGTATGATATTAGAGATTTGGGCACTTGTATACTACTTGTGACTCATTTTTTACTGTATATTGTCTGTCTTCTTTAATGTTACATAACTAAGAATGCCAGGCCTCAAAGGGATTTGGGTACTTAAGACAGTTGAATAGGTGTCCACGAGTGTGATAATGTATGCAAAAGAGCATGGTGGTGATGAAATATTATATAATGTATTCATCACTGAAATTTACCCATATTAGTGATGAAATGCATAAAAAATACAGCAGATAACATACAAGCAGAGTAGTTTTGGCAAAGTCATTTGCAGCCACGTAATAATGGTTCTGAAGCCATGATGAGTGCTACCCTTGAGGCACTCATCGTGAGTTGGGACTCTCTTACAGTTGGAAACATAATCAGATTCTTTTGATAATTCCAATAATAAACACCTCACATGGGGTCCAAGAATAAGTTACCTCTAAATGAATTCTAATGTGCCTAGTAGTCAGAACTATAATTGACAATAGACTTCTAATCATTTCCCCTCTAAATTTTATTCCTGGTTAATTTCTTATACCAAATAGAACTAACATATGTTTACATCTACTCTTTCAGTAATATTTTAGAACTACAAAAAATGTTACAATTCATTTCAGTTTAGCTACTTACTAGCAGCATGTCCTTGGACAAGTGTCTTTCTCAGGAGCTCCGTTTTCTTTTCTGTGAAATGGAGATAAAAGTAGCACTTACCTCTCTTAGATTTTTTTGTAAAAAGTCAATTAGTGATTTTATATATCTATATAGATATAGATATATAACTTAGAATGGGGTCTGGCACATAGAATGTGCTCAGTACAATAAATACTAGTTGTTATTTATTATTTTGTTTCACAGGATCATAATTTGAAGTGGAAACCTCCCCACCCCATTTTTCCCCTTGGCATTGTGTGTGGTCCCAGGGCTTCCAGGTTTCCTTCATAAAGTTGGCCACACTGCAGTGTCTTTCACATGTCCCTCAAAGATGTCCACTCCCTCTTCTTTGGATGGGTATTATGACATTTTCCCAAGCATCTCAGAGGGTGATAATTCAAGACTGGGTTACATTAACAATGTTATCAACATCCTGTTTATGAGTGAGAAACTGTAACAGAGACCAGAGGACCATGTTACAGCTAATAACAAAACTGAGATACCACCCCCTCTTCAATAATTAAATGCCCTGGATATTAGTCCCTGTGGCCCTGAAATTTTAAGCAAGTGAAGAAACTGTAACAGTGGAGGACCATGTCACAGCAGGTAACAAAACTGAGATACCACCTCCTGTTCAATAATTTAATGCCCCGGATATTAGTCCCTGCTGCTCAGAAATTTTTAAGCAAGTGAAGCAGGCCATAATTTTTGTTTTTAGATTGCATTTGAAAATCCCAGGTTCCACAATCTGAGGAAACAATCAGCTCTGGCAGAAACATGAAGGGATTAAAATCTAAGGCAACTGAAAATGTTTTTAATTTAATTTAATAGATATAGGTTTTATAGTCAAAAATTACACTACATAGTCATACCCATAATCCATTGCTACATGATGCAGTTATATAGAGCTAGTTTCCTTTGCATTTAATAACCCCCATCTGTTGTGTTTGAGATATCATGACTCCTTTGTATGGTTTGTATACCCTTCCTAGCTATCCCTCTTCTACTGCTTTTCAGCATACCTGCCTCCACCAGGTAGGCCTTTTCCTTTTGCCATCATCTCCCTGGCCACTACTACCTGAGGACTTGGGGCTCCAGACTCCTGGATGTTATCATTACCTCATTCTTTGCCCTTTCTTTAGTGGTGAGACATCTGTAACCTCATACCTTCTAGCTACTTCCCTGATCACATCTCCACACCTACTCTAGAGTCTAGAGGACTTAGGGCAGAGCTCAGCTTTTTCATCCCCTAGCTCTCTGAAACTCCTGGACTCTGTTCTGCTTTTAGTTCCATTCACTTGTGGAAGCATGGCCCAAGCTAGATCCTCCCATAGATATCATATTGTATACAAGTTATCAGATGCCATAGTATATTATTGCCTGGTACAGTTAGTACCCATCATGAAATCGCTTGTGTTGTATCTTTTCAGCTTGCCTTGGATACTCATTTCTGGACATGGATAAATCACTTTGTGATTTGGGGTTCTTTAGCCTTTTACGTATTTTTCTCATTCTTCTGGGGAGGCATCATTTGGTAAGCAGCTGTATATGTGTGAGTAATGTGTAAATAACAAAATAGGTATATGTATATATACATTGGATATGCAAGCATTAATTATACTTTTAAAGTTTTGATTAAGATGGCAAGTCTTCAATATTAATGGACTGGAAAATACTTCTAGCCAATAACACTGCTAACTTCAGGTAAGATTTCTATTATAAGTATATAGACTACATGAGTTACTCAAAAGACCTACCCTTTTGGTAGCTCCTGTCCAAATCTTCCAACTTGAAAGTATGTAAACATTTCTCTGTGAAGCGAAACCATAATTTCTAGCATGACCTTCGTGTGATTTGATTTCTAGTGGAAATACTGATCCTATAAAGTTTCTATTCAATATAGTGGCTACTAGATACATTATTATCTGTTGGACCCTATTCTCGCTTTATGGCATATAACTATCCTTCTTGTCACTACACATGTTCTCAAGATATAGAATATATACCCCTTAATACTTAGAGTGTTATATCTTGAAATCACCATCTCATTGTTTGGGGGGTAAAGGCAGAATCTATAGCTTGGCCTTAAAGTTCATTCAATTCATTTTGGTTTAATAAATTTATATTCACAATTCATTTTGTGCAATGTACTCTATGAGATACAGAGACGAATAGACTGTACTCCTGACTCAAGGAGTTTAGAGTCCATTGAGGGACACATACCTGTGATGGGAAGAGTTATAAGGAATGAAAATAAGTTAAATTTTCATCACCTTTCCTTACTTCTAGCAGCCTATATAGTTGACCCACCAATGCCTCCATAGTCAAAAATCCCATCTTTTGACTCAAAAAACTTAAAACTACAGTCATCCCTTGGTATCCACTGGGGATTTGTTCCAAGACCCCTGCAGATACCAAAATCCATGGATGCTCAAATCTCTTATATAAAATGGCATAAAACAATGCATGTAGTCGGCCCTTTGCATCCATGAACTTCCAATCATGGATCAAAAATACTGTTTTCCCTCTGCAGTTATTTGAATCCATGTATGCAAAACTGGATATACAAAGGGTCGACTGTATATTTACCTGTGTTGTTCAAGAGACAACTGTTTCTTTTTTAAATATCACAGTTGTTTTCATTAATCAGAGACTTTCCCTGACAAGGATTCCAGCAGCAGAGAACATGACTAGAGTAAGCCATAGGTTGAGATTCCAGGAGTACATATTTTCACTGGTTTGACAAAAATCATACAGAACATTACATGTTATCACAGAGATGTAAGGTACCATGTTTATGTCCCTTGAGACTTAATTAGAAGAGACTCTTATTGTTTTGAAAAGCCTTAAGAAAAAAATATGAAAACCCTAATCACTTAAGGAAGTACTGCTCCAACAAGTGTAATTACAGCATGTATTTGGTACCTATGTATATAATTATTGAAGCAATGAATCTGAAGGAAATCTCTATTTTCTTTAATAATATACAAATGAATCAAAGTTGATTAACCAAATGTAATATACGATTGTAAGTCTGCCAGAGTACCATAATTCTATGAATATGTGTAATCAGCATCTGAATTAATTATGCAAAATTTCCACAAGAATAAAATGTGTCTAGTAAACTAAACAAGTTTCTAACTCTTACCATAGACTGTTCCTTATTGATTTAAATAAATCTCTTAAGTGATTAAGACTTCATCATACCTGTTTTGATTCATTAGAGATGCTTACTAAAAGTGAAATATTAATCTTTTGTCACTTATGGTGCTGTCTTTAAATAGAACTGTCTGAGTTAAGCTACTACATGAATATAAAATTTATATTATAAAGCAGCCAGCAAAGTGTGACTAGAAACTATGGGAAACTTAAGCTGAGTGCTGGTTGCAGTTAATATCTCTGGACATGCTTAACCTGGAGGCATTTTAACACACTCTTCTTCGGGAACAAGCAGTGAGAATGATGATTTCTGAGCCCCAAACCCAATCCAGGAATAATATCTTCATTTTTTTTACTGCTCCCCTGTAAAGCTCCATAGATGCCATTGAGGTAAAAAAAAATCTAGAGATATTAATCACAGAGTATTGTGGATACTATATGAAGGAATACCCTGTGACTAGCTGTCAGCTGTCTTGCTGGATGTTTGTTGGCTCAGTTAACTGCCTAGAAAATTAGAGTGCTCTTCAATATGAATGGGCATAGAGCTCTGCAGAAGATTTTTCTGTATGATAAGGACCCTAGAAAGCCTGTTTAGTCCAGCAGACCTCATCATTTTCTCCACTTTACTGTTCTACTCACTTTTTATTCCTCAGTCTGATCCTCATATATGCAGAGCCACAGTCTTGATTTTATCATGTTCTATAAGAGTAAGAAAACATCAGTTTTTAAATGAGAAACCATTTTATCTTCTGTGAGCACTATGCTTGTTCTAATTAATGGAATCAACCAGTTATCTATGTAGGGCTCCTAATCCGAGGTAGTCTTAATGTGCATCCTGACCTCAAGCAGCTGCTCTATGGTTCGGCTCATACAGGAGAAGGGAACCTGGCTGTGCTTCTCAATAGCCACCTAAGAGTTCAGTGGATGACTTGGAAAGAAATCCAACATCAGAATGAGGGGTCCTCCTGGATTTCTAGACTCCAAGGCTTAATATCCTATTAGCAATATTCTGTCTGTCAGCCTATTTGGCACACACTGGTACTCAATATATATATATTTGTGGATGTGAATGGTAGATTCCTCCCATTTGAGATAAGCTCTACAGTCCTTTTCATTTTTACATAGTGATTTGGAGGGTGGCTTATAAAAATATTTTAAATTTTGAATATAGAACACAAATCCACTCTCATATTAATAAAACAACCATGGAGATGAAATGCTAGTTAGCATAAAAATTAACCATCATTTTTCATGATATCTTTGAAGTGCCAGCATTTTCTAACACAGATAAAATACTCTCCAGTTGACAGCTTTAAAGTTGATTGCTTGGTTTTTAAGTCAAAAGCATTGTATTATCATTTTTCTTTTTTGATTATCATTCCTTTTCTTTCCAAACATTGGGTAAATGAAATCTGTTTACTACTTTTGAAACATTCTGAAGAAATTTATTTCTATTAATGTAGGCAAGGAAAATTTCTTTTAAATACAAAAGACAGTTTCAATTACACTTCTGTTTCATATGACAGGAACTGATTTGTTTTTCCATTTGTATTTTCTTTCCACTCTAGGCCTTTTCTTAAACAACAGAGAATGTATTTCGTATTTGCTCAAATGCTGTCTTCTGTATCCATTTGGTTGGCCATAGTTCTTCTAATATTTATCAGCCTTTTCCCTGAGATTCTCCTGATAGTATTAAAGAATGTAAGAAGAAGAAGTGCCAGGGTAAGAACTAAGTTTATATAACATCCTGATTTTTGGAAGTGGCTTCAATATCTGCCGTGAACTAAATCCTTATTTAGAGAATTGCATTAGTTACAGCATGTTAAACCCCTCCTTACAGGTTCATCACTTAATTTCCTCTTCTGCATAAAAAGTATAGTAAAAACTTCGTTATCCAATGCAGGTGGTAAGTAGATTCCTTAATAGTGTTCTATGTGACCTTTAGCAGTCCATATGGAGTATCTCAGATGCTCCATATGGAATTTTTAATGAAAAAAAAAATGACTTCTTTAGCCTAGAATTTTCACACCAGGAATTTACACTCCACACCAACATTCCAGCTTTAACCTTAGAAATTTCTCTTTGGGTTATTTACAGACTTTTTTTTTTTCAGTTGATAATCCCAATTTGCCTCTTTCAAATCTTTCCCCTTCCTCTAATTATAGTGCTGCTTAATCTCTGTGTTGCTTCTAGCCCTGTCTGTCCAGCAGTACAATTGAACCAAAGAAAATTCCCTGGATATGGTTTCTACATCCTTACCCTCCTGAACACACTTGTAAAAATTCAGTATTGTTTTATAAGTGTGTTTGTATTTTTGCTGCTTAAGTTGTACATTTATTGTGGAAACCAATAAGTTATTACTCTCTGTCAGCCTAATTGCTTGGCCCTGTATTGTCTGATATCTTTTGAACATTTCTTAAAAAGCCTTTAAAGTAAAAAGGGTAGATTAGCCTCGGGGGAAAATTCTTATGGCAAATTTTGACCAACAGGTTAATTAAATGTCATATTCCTGCCAATACTAGCTCATTTTGCCAAACAAAGACCTGTTTCTGTCATATTGACTCAAACTAGATCTTGTAGCTCCTCCGAGGCAACATTTTCAGGAAATAGTCTAAGCTAGATCTACCTGAACTATTTGATCAAATTTGCCAACCAATTTAGCCACAAAACCAGTTTGTCTAAATTTTTTTGCCTGTTGAATTGATGGAATCCAGTAGTTGTCATGCAGACATAGGGAACTAAAGTGATTATGGTAGGAATATCTTCAGTGATTAGATGTATTAAAGAGGAGCTTTATTGATTCAAATCAACATCAGCCCCAATCAAAAGCAATATACTGTCAGTGATATAAGCCACATTGATTCTTGGTATACAAGGTCAGTCAGTATACAGTTCATGGTCAGAACTGGCCTTAACTCTCTGTTTTTGCATGCCTTATGCATAGAACTAAACACAGTAATATTAATCTAGTTAAGATTGCCTTGTCTACTCTTTAATCCTTCTAGTAGACCCCCGACTAACACCCTCTTGCTTGGTGTTTAGTCTTAGGATGGAAAAGTGACATTTACTTGTCTGATTATACCTTAATATCAGTTGAATAGGGGTAAAACAGATTGATATAACAGGTTCCTCCCAGAATATCTCAAGTGGCAATTTACATGAAGCCAAATAAAAAATGTCACAGTAAAAAATGGTCTGGGGCCTTGTTATAATATAAAGAATTTTGTCTGGTAAGGATCTATGAGGTGCTCTTCCATTCTCCTTATTTGGGAGTACATTTTGGGATGCTCCTACATATTTTTCTTATTTGGGGTAATGGAGCTCATACTAAATAATGGCTTATATCCAGCTTCATGCTATAAAAATGATACAAAAATCCCATAAATCAAAGCCTTCAAACATATCCTCTTCCTTAGGCCCTTCCTTTAAAAAAATTATATACTGGCTGAAGGTGACTTTTATATAAATTAAATGGCCATTAAATGGAGGGATGCTACAAAGCAGTCATGGATAAAGACTTAGAACATTTTCTTTTCATGCAAACAGCAGATTCCTAACTTCTTTTGAAAGCACGGAGTTCTGGGACTGCAGTCCTTTTTACATAGCGGCAACAGAATGTTGCCAGAGGTTCAGCATGAAATTTGTTTGCCATGGGTTATGTACGTGATAGGAGGAATTCCAGTGTATGTGCTATAGCTTGGCATGCTGATGTGCTAGAAAAACCAGGAGAATTTCCATAATCACCTTCATTTATTCAATCATTCATTCATTTATTCCTACCCTCAATGAACCAATGAACATGTTGAACCACCTAATGATGAACATCTCTCTTTACCATTGTCTGAAAGGCTAAATGGTTTTTCAGACTCTATGGGATTTTGAGAGTTGAAGATGAGACAGAATGTTGTGGGCACTCAGCAGTGCTGCCACTTTTTTTTTTCCTTGTGAGAAAATACGAGAGCAAAGTAGTACGTAAGAATGCATAAAGGCCAACTAAAACCTGACAGCCACAGCTATTATGATATCGCATCTGTTTAGAAAAGGCCTTTTTTGGCTGTATCAAAGAGGCAGAGACCACTTCTAAGATAAAGGAGAAGGAATATCTTGATGACCAACAGTCTGACATCCTGGGTGACTTCTTAACTTTGTTCAATATCCCTTGCTAAGGCATTGGACTTGTTTTAAAGAGAGGCACAAGATTCTTTTACACTGGGATAGCCTGACAGGCTCCCTAATGGGATAAAAGGTGTGTCCGTACCTAAAAACAGCCAATCCCCTGACTCCAACCAGTAAACATCTTGGATACTTAGTACACACAGCCAAAAAATGCCTGTGATATATACCCTTCAGTGCTATCCTTATGTGGGTCTTGGCAGCTGCTGTGAGAAGGGAACTTAGCAGTGGGTAGTAAAAACGTCTCTATGGCATTTGAAAAAGAAGCTAAGCCATTTACTTTTAACAATTACAAAAGCAGCCTTCTGGTGAATATCATTCAATTCAGCACACATTCCCTCAGGGTCCACTATAAGTTAGCTACTACTTACTATACTAGGCGTTGGTGATTCAGGAATGAATCTGATGAGGCCCCAACTCACAAAGGGTCTCACTCTAGTTAGGTTACATAGGAGATTCATATGGAACACTTCTGTTAGCAGGTATAAATCAGAATAGTAGACTCAGTGATATGGCTCATTATAACACAATTGAAGTACTTCAAGGTTTAAGTCACTACCTCCTGAAGCCTCCAGTAAGAAGGCTAGAATGGCAGCCTCCACCACAGCCAAGTTCTGTCATCACAGTAGCATTATAAAGAATTCTGCTATCTTCAAAAATAGGTCCCTCATTTTATTTAACTCAAAGGCATAGTTAAGCTGCATATTCCTTAGTTATATTTTCAGCAATGTGCTTAATTTTTAAGCTAATATCTCATTAAGGATCACAGGGCTTTTCTGTAGCTTATAAATTGACAATGACATACTGCCATACTGTTGACAGTGTCCAATGAAACTATCATTGAACAGTGGAGCAGCATGATAATACTTCAAAGGAAATTTAAAGTTTAGGATTTTTTGATATTTCAAAAAGTTGTGTTCCCCTCTCAGTACAATTATTGGGCTCTCAATCAGTGAAATACACCTTGTCTTTCTGGCCAAGTAATATCACTTCCCATTTCTAGTGGAGGAATTTTCTACATAACCTTTATGTAAGTTTTCCCATGTAAATACCACAATCCAAAGGAAGGTTTGACTTGCCTATTAGCCAGAGGAATGCTATGATCTGATGGGAATGAACCCAGCAACATGGCGGTGCCTAGCATGGGATGTCTGCACAAACAAGAAGAAATATTCCATTATGTAAGGAGCTCTTCCAGAGTAGAAAACAGGGAAAGGAAGAATGTCAGCTGTCTGAGCAAAATTCACAGAGAAAACACTTTGAAAATTTTGGAAAATATAATTTATACTTATAATAACAATGATGACAATCATGATTACTATTGCAATGTTAACAGTATCACATACAACCATGGGTTCTGAGGATAATGGCCCTGTGAACTGGATTAGACAAAAATAAAGTTGAATCCTAATGTTGTGACTGTTAAGATGGACCTTTATGCATTGGCCTCTTTGACAAACTGCTAACTGAGCCAATGTCAAAGCTTTCTAGGTGACTGCAAAGGAATGTGGAAATTTCATACTGTTTTAGCTCATAATCCCCTATCCTTCTCCCTCTCTCCCCCTACCAGTTGTTAGCTATATCAATTTTTGATTGCTTTAGATACTCTTTCCATGCTCTCTACCGCCTTCTGTACTTTCATATTTTCTTTTTTTTTCCTTTATAAAGTAACCTAATCTATAAACCCCTAAAATCCATGCTTCATAGAAATATTTATATGTCTGACAGTTGGACACAAGGTTTTGAATGCACCAAAATGTGCTTATAGTTACAGTCTTAAATAGACAGGCTTGTATATTAAACACAAGGGTGGGGGACTTGGAATCATGTTAATTTTATAAGATATTTGCCCACAAAATACAAAACAAAGCAATTAAAATTTATTTCTGAAACCAAATATTTCTTTAGCTTTATCTATTTGTAATTTGCATGTTACCATCTTGTCACCAGTTTTAAGGTAAAATACAAACAGGAGAAAATGTAGTTATATTTAAAACATACAAATAAATCTAAGCATTTGCCCTTAAACATTTAATTGTTTGTTAGACTCTGCTGGACACATGTTACTTTAACTTGTTTCTTTTTTTTAAGCCTATTTTCATTAGTTGCTAAGTAGATGATATGGACAATTAATTAGCAGTATTGTTAAACTCATCCCCATAGTTGACCACTCATCTTCTATTTTTGCTTGGGCAATGCAAAAACCGAGTCTATAAATTAGCTTATAACTTCAGGCACAGAATAAGAAGGAAGAAAATAACCTTTTAGATTTTTCCAACTAAACTTTTAAGTTTTCGATGCTTACTTTTTCTGTGTGTTCTAAAGGAAAAATTCATAACTCTTTAGCCTACCCTTTAAAGAGATCCCTGTAGGAAAAAGGAGGAAAGCCGTCAAATGATGTTAGCATAAAGGAAGTTAAGCATTGCTTCAGAGGCAAATGGGACAAAAGTGTGGTTTCGCCAGATATTTTCCCATTGTGTTAGGTTTGATTAGGTTTTTAACCTGCAGCTACCCAAGGACAGTCAGTCCCTTCATATTGTATCTGTGTAGTTAGATAGAGGAGATAGTCACTTCAAGATAGATTGTTGATGGATCCTGGACATAGCTCTCTGACCAATGGATTTTGAACAGTGTAGTTTAGTGAATTAATAATTAGAAATAAGCCTAATTTCAATGAGAAGCATATTTTTAAATTATTCAAAATAGTAAATTTTCCATTTAACAAAATAATTTTAAATCAATATACAGGGAAAAAGTAGTTTGCACATATAACAGACTTTCTAACTCTGACTCTACTTTTACTTGAGAAAGTATCGTCTTCAAAACTAACAAGTCATTTCAACTTCGAATTCTCAAGGTTTCTTTTTTAAATGTCTTACATTTCAGAGAATATTTACTTTTTTTGGTTTCTGCATTTCTCTTTTTTCTACTGCAATTTTCCACCTTTTGTGCAATTGTGAACAAGGTAACGAAACGCCTCCCTTCCTCAGGAACATCTACTATCTTCATGCTTTCTCAAACTTCCAGCAATCACAGTTTCTCTTGGAGTGAATAAGGTGATTTCCTTTCTTAATGTACCAACTTGCTTGCATTCTCATTTGCTTGATACCATTTTCTGATTCTTTATGAAAAATTCTCATGAATCATTTTTATATCTTCTATTGATACTTAAGAGTATTTCATCATTTTCTTTTAATCATTTGTTCATCTTCTCAAATTGTCACACTAGAGAGGAAATGATTTTCAAAAACTTGGACAGTAAGTCTCTGGTCCCATTAGATTCCTAGTATGCAGTAGAAGCCACGACGTGTTAATCTGTTCACCAAGACAGGAATGTTTTGTGCAAATTTCTCTTTGTTTGATACACTGACAGCACTGGCACAACTCTCAGAGGTGTTCACCAAAAGGATGGTAAGGTTTACTAATCAAACCATATTGACTCATCTACCACATAACCTACCAGCGTCATTTCAAAAACCCAAGTTTGCCACATACTATTAATGTTTGTATCCTTCTACTGTGAAAACAATTCAAGTCAGAGACTTTCTTAGGTCTTTAAATGTATTCATTTCAATGTTATGCATTTGCTGTAGTGTAATTTGTACCTTTGGCCAGAAGAATAGTCTATAGGAAATGATTTTCTTCTTCTACATTTTTATCACCAAGTAGGTTTGACCAGTCTTCAAATCCTTTAAGTATCTTTGCCTCACTATTACAGAGAAATCTGAGCTGTAAACACGCATCTGATTCATTATCCGCCAGACCTTCAGTCAGACCTCTTCTTTTACGAACATTCTCAGACGAATCTAATATATTGTAACAGGTACCTAGTGTTAAGCGGGCTGGCTTTAAAGAAACAGATTAACAGCATTATAAAGAAAAAATGAAAATATCACTCTCTAAATTTTCTCTGCTGTTGGTGTGGTGAACTTTATACTGTTCTTTGCAAAAAATATAAAGATGCATTACTTGGAATATGGGGAAAAATATATTTTGAATTTCCTAAGCCCCAAAATAAAATTTTTGACATTTTTCAGAGCTGAAGAGTAATACAATATATTTAATTTGTAAGGGGCAAGTAGTTATGGCAGTGCCATCATGTAAAAATGCTCATTAATGCTGATCAGGAAATATAATTTTGATTTTAAAATGTCGTTTGGAAAATTGAAAATAAATATTCCAAAATTGCATCTGTATACTATCAAGTCAGTTTAGCCTTGCATGTTCTTTTCGGAAGTTTGTGAAAATAATTCAGTGTGTTTGTATCTCCATGTGCTGTGTCTGTGTTTGCAGGTATAAACTTAATGTCCTTGTAAATAAATGTCTGATCCCCAAATATATATTAAGGAGCCACTCTACCATAATCACTTTTTAATGTCAAGTTTTATTCTAGCTAAATATTTCAACTTGCAGAGGTAAAGTCTTTCCTAGCCATTCAGGGGGATGCTAGTCTAATTATATAGACTGCTTCATAATTTTTCCAAAAATGAGTAAATTCATTTTCTTACATATTCTTTCATTTACCCCAAAAAGTATTGGGGAGAAATTGATAAGCTATGAGAGGAATCCTTGAACTCAGGATGACTTCTCCATGTGGATTCTGTTTCCCACTGCAGTGGCCTCTGTCACCCCAGACCTTCATAAGTCTGTTATCCATCCATGAGAATTTAGAGTAATTCATGAATGAGGTTTACAAGCTTGTTAGCTTGGAAACAACTCTAAACAGCTTAGGGCTGGGCTGTCTTTAATGATCATCATGAAGGAAATTGCAGGTCAGTTCATTTGGAAGCTAACAATTGTGAGTCTACCTCGTAGGCCCACTTTTTCATCAGCTATCGACTTCCCCACCCTCCAGAATAAATACTGAATAGTTTGATTCCGTTGGTTCTTCTGTCTCCTACAGTTCATCACAGTCTGCATCTGCAGTGTTATTTTGGAAGCTGATTCATTTTGCCTCGGTCATCATCTTTTTCCCCATTTTGAGCAACTCAACTGCTTATATTGTCCCTCAGTAGGGAATCGGCTTCCCAGTAGCCTTCAGAGTCTTTGACCCTTTTGTTCCAGATAGCTTTTTCTTAAGCTGTCTGGTGCATTTAAGCTGTACTGTTTCCAGTTCATTTTGTATCCCCCTGGATTGCTTTCTTTAGCTTGGTCTGTGGTTTGAGGGACTAGTCTGGGTAGCAGACACTGCTACTGCTTTTGGCCTCTCCAGGGCCTTAACTCCTACAATGCCTGTCATAGAACTGAGGAAGTTGTGGGTTTTTTTGAACCATTATTTTATTTATTATGTATTTCTTCCAGGAATATGTTTTCATGTAGCATTACTTCTCCAAGGAAAATGTTTGGCAATTAGTTTAGCCCCACTGAGTTTGTCCTTTGGTTAATAAGGGAACTGCATGACACATTTTAGAAGTTCCCGATGTGAATAGCAATCTTATTTTGGTTAGAGTCACCATGACCCTGTTATCTGAAAAAATAATATGAGAGTATAAACATAAAAAAGGAATGGAAGGTACTCTAGTGGACTTATAATCCAACCATAGAAAGGAAGGCACACCAAAATGAGAAGAAAATAACAAACCCTTTAAAGCCCTTCATTACTCAGGTTTTAAAAGGTTGGATTTTAGAGTGAAGAATCAAAGTAATACCCCTTCCCTTGACATAGGACTTCTACCTTTCAATATACCTATTTATACGTATGATCAGTTGTCCTATCATGTCCCATCTCAGTCATAGCATTTGATAATATTTAGAAGACAGAGAAGAATCTACAGGTTTCTTAGGGACATTTCTGTGGTTTCTTTTCTAAGAAGACAATGAATAAGAAAACAGAAGAGTCCATTGACCCTTAGATACATAATCTACCAAAAAGAAAATTAACTTCAATTTTATAGAACGGAAACATGTGTCTTTGAGTAAAGGAAAAATATTTTCATAACAGTCTTTCAAAACTAAATATATCTTCAGACTTTCTCTGTCAAAATTAACATCCAAAAAACAGTAATTGATTCATTCATTCAGCATGTCCTGAGCACCTGCTATGTGCCAGACACTGCTAGGTGCTAGAGATAGAAATATCAATAAAATGTACCTGTTTTTAGAGGATGAGATCTTGGTGAGGTAGGCCTCTGCTATGGTGGATAGTCTTCGTGGTAACTATCAGGAGAACCCTGGAGTAATCCAAAAGCAAAAGCAAGTCTGAATCTAGTCAGTTGATAAATCATGAAAAGACTAAAACTGGTGATTGTGTCACTCTTTCTTTTTCTCTGCATGTGAATAAAACTTGGCACTTTGTTGAGACAGTCGCTTTACTCTCATAACAAAATTTGCTACTTCATTTATTTCTGAAAATGCTAAGCAGATGGTTTCACATTGTTATTATTAAAATAAACCTTTTAACTCTATATTTTAAATTTTTCAGAATCCGAATCTTGAACTGCCTATGTTATTGTCCTTCAAGAATGTTGACAGTAGTTACAGCTAAACAAGAAAATGAAGAAACAACTACAAAAAGTTATCATCTCAGGATACTTGATATGCAACAAACTAAACCACTCTTATGCCTAGGGTTCAGAATAAATGTTCATTAAAATACCAAATGACTTTTCTTAAGCATTTACAGTTATTGTACGTAGCCGTTATGGCCAAAGCTCTAAGTTACAAATTATATGAAAGTTGAAAGCAAGAATATTTAGAATTTCTGGTTTTAGATAGAATAATATAACTACCAAATGGGTGCTCTTTTAACCCATGAACTCTGAATGGAGTTAAATACTGTAGTGTAAGTTAGAAGTTATGCAATGGAAATGGTTAGACTTCACTATTTCTTTTTTTGCCTGGTGGAAAAAATAGGCTGTTTGGGTCATATTTCTTATTTTTGCTGAATGATCCTAAATTATTTTTCAAACATGAAATGAATACTTGAAAACACAGGAAGACTAAATGTTAGCAGTGCATTGGATAGAATAGTTAATCTTTTTTGTTCACCCACGTGCTAATTTTGTCTTTATAGAATATCCTTGCCAAAAAAAATACCTTGAACACTTCTGTGGAATGTTAATTCTGGATATTTTTGTGAGAATCAAAAAATATATATTTTATTTTTGTTCTTCTGAATTAAATCCCACTTAATGGGTATATAGCTGCTAGATTTGATAATAAAACATTCCCAATCACTTAGAAACCCCTCAGAATAGTTAAGATATAACAAGTTTTTCTGGGATCTGAGGGAATGCGGGCAAAATCATAGTTACATGAAAGTAAAGGTCATTCTGAACATCGGTCTTTTATAATTTTTTGTAGAGAGAAAGGAAGAATAATTTATTTCAAACTGAACGGTTTTTGAATGATGCTACATTTGAGTATATATGCAGCACTTTTTTTTTTCCAACTTACCTGTTTGGAAAGGAAGGGTCCATCCCAAGATGGTGTTTCGGCCTGCAGAGCCGTGACTCTGCACATGAATGTTGTCTCTCTCAGCAAACTTGGCTGGGTAATGATCTAACTCAACCATGAGATTCACCTTGATAAAGTCCTTGACTTACTAGACTAGAAGGAGATGTTAGCCTCCTAATGAGTCCACTTAAAACATGAAAGTAAATGTGAAATGTCTTTATTACATGTTATAATTAAGCGCTTTTTTTATTGGTTGTAAATTACTTGACTACTAGATTGAAATGATCTTTTAAGAAGTGTTTTCATACCAGTTTCCATTTTTGGTTGTCTTTCTGGCATGCCTGTACTATTATTATTAGTGTTGATACTGTACCTTGATTTGGAAAAGTATTGGTTTCAATCTTACCAATGTATTTATATAGTCCATATGGCACATTCAATTCTTTCATATATATTTTGTTAATGTTTTGGTGTAATTTTTATTAAATTCTAGAAAGGACATAATTTCAGTTATCAGAAACCATTCCATCATTACTGACCCACTTCCATTATTTCATTTGTTCTCATCTATCAGTATTATTTTTGAGTATTTTGTTAAGTGTCATTCACACCTTACCCCTAAGTGTGCTGTGTTCTGATAGCCTGTATTTGAGGCAGTCTTCTGAAAACAAAGTCTATATATTCTTTGCCTATTCCAAAGAGCTAAAAATAATCAGACCCAGGAAAGCTTTTGATGTTTTGTTGTTCTTATTGTTCATGTTCTTGTTGTTAGAGTTGCTGTATTGTTATTGTTGTTTTACATGAGAACTGTAGGTACTGTGAATACAAACAAGAGAACCACAATAGATAAAGAAGCTTGTTTAATGCAGAACCATTGGAGATTTGACTTAATCAGAATATCCATGGTAGTGGAAATAAAACTGGTGGCATATAAAATTCCTTGCAGCCAGGAAGAAAGATGAGTAAGGGGGATTTAGAGTCATGTCTCAGCTACACATTACAATGCAGTTCAAATTCATGATGGCAGTGATGTGTGATATGGTTTAGATCCTTGAAAGGAACCTGACTTCCCTTTTTGAAAGAGACATTTTGTTAATGAACAAAAAATGGCTAGTGTGGGGTTAACAGATGGAATAACTTGAAATAAGCCATCCAGTATGCCTAGCAATGTAATTTAACCACCTTATTTTATGACAGAGAAAGGGGGGGAAATGTAACAATAGGATCATATATCCATTGTTTGAATCATTTTGAACTAGAAAATGTCCTTGTAATTCACAACTGTTGTCCATTGTTTGAGGATGTTACCTACTAAACTGAAAACGTAAATTCCATACCTACCACATTTACACCAGCAACGATTTAAATATAAGCCTAAATTTGCAAAATTCATAATTTAGTGATAGAATTTTTTAATAACATGAGTATATAAATGTGCAAATTTTATGCAAGTGTTGACAAAATCATTTTTCAGCTTGCAAAATGGGACTGCAATATTACATTTTTCACTTAAGCTGTTTTTTACGTCTACGTTGCTTTCTATAATGAATGTCAATGCCATCTTTTATGACTGCAACTTGCCTTTTTCATTACAGAAATTTTTGTTTGATGTAATCAATAAACTTTGTTATGATATTGATATTTTAGCCTCTTTTGTGGAAAGACTCGGTTTGACAAAAACAATATGGAAGCAATTTGGTCATGGAAATAAGTTTCTAATATCCTCTTTGGCAGTACAAATCACAAAATGTTAGCCATTTCCGTATGTGTTCAACTGGCATTTTATGGCAGTACCTAATTTGAGGAGGTTATGATATTGGCAGGAGTTTTGAATAAGACTATCTTGTTATTGCATGGATAAAAATCCAGCCAAATCAGCAAATACATATTGAAAGTCTACCGTTTGCTTGGCAGCATGCTTGCTGCTGCCCACGCATTGCAAGTGGTGTGATATATGGTCTGTATCTCAATCCCATTGAAATCAGTTTGATTCTTAAGTAGCCATAGATGCAAGGATTTTACAATAGCTTGAAACTTGCTCCAAAATATGTGTAGACACCTCTCTTTCCCTCTCCCCCTCTCCTCCTCTTTCTCACTCCCTTGTACTTCCCTCCTCTGACATTGCTCAGCCTGCATCCAAGGCCTTATGAAAATCCCTTTTGAAAGCCCTGCTCTCATTGACTACTAAGAAACTAAAGTTTCTCCACTATAGTTGGATACATTGCATTTTTACACTTCAGTCTCTGATTTTGTAGCCTTTTATTTTAAGTGGGAAATGTGCTTGGAGGTGAGACCTATATTAAAGTTTCAGCTTTGCCACTCAGAGCCATTTCCTTATCGGTTCTCTTTCTTCTCACCTGTGAAACGGTGTCTTGGGAGTGAGGGGTAATCAAATGAGGTAAAGGATCAAAATCACTTTGTAAAATGTCATTTGCTATTCAGATGAAAGTGTTTTTATATTAAGGGTTTTTCATTGTTTTGACTTTTTAAATGAATGGTTGTCGTTTACCAAATTTCCATTGATGTGTCTTAGATTTTCTACCTTCTTGGAATTAGTCTGTTCAGGCTTCCTTCCCTTCCCCCATCCAGCCTTGTGGGGAGCTGCCTCACTCTGAGTCTGCCCAGGATTGGCCAATAATGTAAGTATTGTGAGGGTCTTGAGTGGTTTGGCCTCTTCAACAAGAAGCACATGCAAAGGTTAGGGGCTGAGGTTATCACTATGGTTATTTAGTGAATGTGTCCATGGCTGAAGTGCTGGATGCATACTAATGAAGCTTGAGGGCTGAGTTCTGAGAATAGTTGTCAGAAAAAGGGGGGGCTTAATTATTTCACAACATTTTTTTATTTGACATATTTTTCCCAGCAACTGATGGGCAAGGAAACGGTTCAGTTCCTAGTACGTGGACATGTTGTGTTGAAGAAATGTTGCTGTGTGTATCAGCAAGTGCTCATCTCTGGGACCTTAGGAGCAAGTGCTATGAGCAGGCCTCTGCCTGAAAGGAACAGTGCACCTCTTAGTGGGCCAAAATTCCTGCTGGCAGCAGGTCTTTGGCCTTGGCTCTTTGGGTGGGGAGGGGCAAAGGATGCTCATGGCTAAAATGCCTGCTGCTACTTTGGTCTCTTCATCAATTTGCAAGGGCATATTTCCTACCAGTAAAGCCACTAAAATCCCAACTGATAATAGCTAACACATATACAGCACTTACTGTGTGCCAGGCACTATAATAACTTTCCATATATTCACTCATTTAATAATCCCAACAACCCTATGAACATTTTTTATTTGACAGATAAAGAAGATGAGTCACAAACCAAGGTCACACAGTTTGCTAAAGTCAGACTTTGAACCCAGGTATTCTGACTAGAGTTTATGCACTTAACCAGTACACTATTCCCATTATTATACCATTCCTGGTGGCATGAATAAAGCATCCCTATTAATGCAAAATATTAATATTAACCATGAGAAAGCATCAGACAGACCCAAGTTGAGGGATAGTCTATAATAATTGGCTTGTAATCTTCAAAATTATCAAGACCATGAAAGACCAGACTAAGGAACACCCAGATAAAGAAAATAACGACATAACTAAGTAGCATGTGATCTTCAGTTGGATGCTGGACTAGAAATTGGACGTCAGTGCAGTAACAGGTGAAGTTTATTATGGTATGTATTTTACATATAATCATAAGTTACATCGATGTTAATTTCCTGAGTTTCATGCTGTGATATATGTTTTGGGAAATTGATTGGAAAGTATATGGGAATTCCTTCTATTTTTGCAACTTAAATCTGAAATTATTTGAAAATTTTAACTTGAAAAATTAAAAAGTTAAAACAATGCATAAAAATAATGGGAGAGAACATTAAATTGAACTGACCGTAGAAGACTAAAATATAACTTATTGGCTAATATGCATAGCACTTTTCAGAATGCTTTTACATACCTCATTTAATCTTTGTAACAGCCCTATGTAGAGCTCATTAAACTCCAGCTTCTTACAGATAAAAGAAGCAGACTCAGATAGGTTAATTATCTTGCCCCTTTTCCCACAAGACTGAACCCAGGTCTGACCCACATGTTTCCCACTATGCCACTCTGTGCAGTTTGGGACTCCTAAAGCATGTCCCACTGGACCCAGAATGATTAAAAAACTAACCTTACTACAGTCACAAACCTATAGGCCCGTCAAAAATGCTGCAGGCTCAGGTTTTTCTTTTTGTCCCAACACTGAGTTTCCCTCAAGTACTACTTATTTAAGTGTCCCAGGCAAGTTTTAGCCTAAGTAGGTTCTCTGGTTAAATAACTTCAGGAAGTTCTACATATGATTGTCCCGTTTGAGAAGTTACAATGCATACTAGAACATTAAAGTCTGAGAGAAATAATATTAAAGCCATTTGATTTTGTTTAGCCCACTATGTTCCAAACACTGAACCAAGGAACCCATTTTGCATAGCCCATCTAACAAATCATTGGATACCAGTTTTCCATGAAACATATTTTGAGAAATAATAAGTTCTCTACACTGGTAATTATATGAATCATACTCTTTCCTCCCTACTCGATAGAGTTTATTTTTATGATCTGGGAAAAATGTAAATGAAGATAGTTTTTAAGCCAAGACCATCAGTCAAAGTCCAAACTGGAAGACAGACCATTCCATGTGTTTAGAATGGAGGGAACTTAATACAGGGAATTGATTACATATATGACGGCAGAGCTGAAAGCCAACTGGGGACTCTGCAAAGCAGCCCAGAGATTAGAAGGAGTAGGAGGGCAGAACCACTTTTAGGCTAGGGGGACAAAGAGGAGGTAGGGATCTTGGATCCTATGGCCTGGTTACTTGATGAAAATGGGATTCACTGTGGGCCTGTCTTGAGCAGCGGGGGCCACAGAGGCTCAGCCACTGTTGCAGATGTGGCCTGAGGTAGAAACACTCTGGATTCTCTTGCCTATACCTAGGCTGCCAGGCAGTACCTTCAATTGACTGGACCCAGCTGGAAGCAGAGGTAACATAGGAGCCTAGGAAACAGTTTGAAGGGTCACTCCCCATCCTTACAGTGCAGAGCAGAGCAGAGAGGATGAGGAATGTATCTCAGGGAAAACAGGCCCAGAGATGGCACATCAAGGATTTAAAGGATCAGGTACAAATTCAATGTTAATTATAGTTGAGTGTATTTAAACATAAGGATGAAACTTTAAGGGGCTAGGGGCTAGGTTTTAGCCCCTTTATAAATGTCACCCTTTATAATTACCATATGAAGAAAATAAATGTGGAGAAACTAATCTGAACTCATTTTTGTAATATATTTAGTGTGATACAGATGATAAATTTTTATGGATACATAGATTAATGGAAGTAGAAGGCACTTGTATAATACTGCCTTCTCAATTAGTAATAAAGGCACTTTAGCATTAATAAAAATGAGCTAAATGAAAGAGTAAGCATACCTAGATAAATGAGGTTCACCTACATGATATTAAAAATTCAAGAACAACTCATAAGGTTCTGGATAAAAAGCTGCAGTATTAATTGCAAATGGAATAATGTTCCCTCTCTTCCTGTTCCTGCCTCCACCCATAAAATTGTAACTCTCAGCCTCTATGAAGCATGTGGAACAGGGTTTCTGCTCCTTTCCACCTACTCAAGTATACTGCAAACTGGTGAGCCTGGTGTGGGTACCACATCTTAAGTGGATTTTAAAAACAATTCAGGAAAAGTCATTTTGGCCTCAGGCTAGGCCAAGTTTTAAAATGCAACTTTGCAAATAATGGATGGGTGTATTTTTATGGCCTACAGCCAGCCACACTGGGACCATAGATGGTATTTAACAAATGTGTTAATATATTTTATGTCTGACTGATGCCTGAGCCTATTTCTCAACTGACTTTGAACTTAGAAGGCAGTGAGATATGACAATATTTGGGGGGAGTTTCGCATTTTCCACTTTACATTCTCCAAATTTAGATAGCCAGCCCTAAGCTAATTACCTTAAGAAGTATAAAGCAATGGAAAAGCACAAAATTACCTGCACAACCTTTTGGCTTCCATGTTTCAAGGTAGATCATTAAGAATGTAGGTTTGCAAAGGAGAGAGAGGGAGCATCATGGGCATAAAATGTCCTGGAATTATATTATTACAGAGCTTTTCTCCAGTCTGCCGGAGGAGAAATGAGAAAGGGGTCTTTGAGTGCAAAGAACAGGAAATACTTATACTCTCCTACAGAACAGCACGTTCAGAGAAACAGCTGGAATGGAAAGATCAACTGTGGAGTGCCTCCAGGCAGACAGGATCCTAGCCAGCCTTAGCACAGACTTCCATGCCCCAACTTGACAAGAGCCAGGAGAGCTGCTGGCTGTAAGAGACACCATGTAGATTGGGATGATGGACCTCTCAGGTGTTAAGGTGTGGGGATAGTTGAGGACCAGATAGGTGCCTTCATCAATCTCTAACACCTTGACACTGCATTAGAACCATAGTACAACTCAAGAAAGGGGACCCAGGGATGATGATTTTCATTCATTCATTCATTCAGGCAGGCAGGCAGGCAGGCAGGCAGGCAGCCTAACAGAATAGGAGCTAGTCAGGGTCAGAATTGAATTGAATTAAAAGTTTTATATTTTTGAGCACACACACCCCCGCATTTACTACGTTTCCTTAACAGCCGCCTTACATATTATTTTTAAATCATCTCTTTCATCTTGTGCTGCCAATGTTTACCTAATTAGGTTTTCTAGATAACTGCAATTTACTCATTTAGGCATCACAACTTTTTCTCTAGATCATTTCGGGTGGAAGTCTTTTTATACTGTCTTCTCTGCTGTCATATGCAGAAGACACAGAATACCACCTCATCTCTTGATGACACTGGGTCATCATTGTGGATATCTAGTGCAATGCCAGACAAGTACAGTGCTGCCCACATTTTGGCTCCTCCACACTGCTTGGCTTTAAGAAAATATCAATATCTTTCTATAGTCATCCTGGCACCTCCCTTGCTCTCATCAGTTGTTATTATTCTTGCTATGTTTGTATTTGCTTTCTTCCTCTTTTTTAAAATCATAATTGTAGCTTATTTTTTGCATTTTTTTCATTGACAGTTGGCATTCAGTATTGTATTAGTTTCAGGTACAAAGTGATCCACTCAATAAGTCTAGTAAAAAATATGGAACACTTTATGAATTTGCATGCCATCCTTGTGCAGGAGCGATGCTAGTCTTCTCTTTACTGTTCCAATTTTAGTACATGTGCCGCTGAAGTGAGCACATCTGCTTTCTTCCTGTTAACTCCTCCCACTGATTTCTGTTTAAATTGTAACATGTAACTGATTGAAAATCCAGATGAATAAGTATGTCAGAACCGAGTGCATGCTGATCTTGGGCTGTACTGAGCTCTCAGAGCTGGTGCCCACTCTTTCCTACCCCAAAGCCTGAGGAATCAAGTAAAAATCCCTGCAGCTGGCTTAGTGAGTACTCCATGGTTCAAGACATTTCTTCAGGCCTTTCCTACATGCTTCCTGTGTTGAACTTCTCATGCATGGAATTCTTCGGAGCTAGAACTTGCCTTCCCATTTGTCTTCCCCTTTTGTGGCAACTCCATGGGACACTGCTACTCTTTTGCTTTTACCTCCATGCTCCACAACCCAACAACCCAGTCTGTTCCAGGCTCCCAGGGTGCTGCTGACCAGCCCTCTAGCTTGTCCTTCTCTTCAAAGAGGAAGATCAGACACTGCATATGAAATGATGAGAGAAAGGCTCTGAGTGAGGAGGCCCTAAGGATTTTTCTGAATAAAGTTTCTGGACTTCAATGCACATATTGTGCCAAAGTCTATGCATTATAGTCCAGAAAATTTATACAGAAAAATCTTCAGAAACATTCTGATCTTCGGTGTGTTTGAGATAGTATCACCTTGTAAGTGATTTTCAGGGAGGAATTTGACACAGAATTTCATGATTTGCTAAATTCAGATGTGGCAAAGGGTCACTACAGTACAGAAGATACAGCATGATGTAGCGGAAAGAGTACTCGAAGTAGGAGGATCTGAGTTCAAGTTTTAGTTCAGCCATATGCAGGTCGTATGATCTTGGCAAGTGCTCTAATCTGTAAAATGGGGTAACATACATACCCTGCAGTGCTGACAGAATTATATGAGATCATACATGTTAAAACACCTCGAACAGATGCCAGCCTTAGCACTTGCTAGGTACTAAGAAATTGTAAAACACCTTAACATTTTTATTAAACCTTAGAATGAGAAGTAGCTAAAAGCAAAGAAACTTTGGGTAAACATCTAATTCAACCCCTTAAGTTTACATAGAAAAAAATCGAGGTCCAAAGAAGGGGAAATTATATTCACAAAGTCACACCAGTTAACTGCAGAGGTAGAACCAGAAGCCATATCTCTGGAAATAGGAAGCCAATACTTTTTCGTTTTCAAATATTTCCGATGTTTTGAGTTTCTATACTTGACAATTGTTAGACAACTTTTCCGTTTTCACTTTCCACATGCTGGACCCAATTTTGCCTCCTGGAGCAACACGAAAAAAGACGACTTCCTCTTTGACAAAACAGCCTTTCACATATTTCAAGGTTGCTTTCATGTTCACCCACCAATTTCCAGGATACCCATCTCCAATGCTGTCAATTTATCCTTTGCATGACAAGCTTTCCAGAACCCTCACCATCCTGGTCATTTGTCTCTGACTAGGCCTCCCATTCATCAATGTCCCTCCTAAAAGGTGACACAACAGAATGCAATGTTGCAGCTATATGGTAGAACAATTACTTTCCTTGATCTATAATCTCTGTTTCCATTACAGTAGCCAAAGACTGCATTTCTTTCTTTATCAGCCACATCATGGTGTTAGCCCAGATATTTCACATATATTGCTGTCAAACCATGAGTCCCTGCATTACTTTCCTAGGACTGGCATAACAAATTGCTACAGACTGCATGACTTAAAACAACAGAAATTTATTCTCTCATGGTTCTGGAGGCTAGAAGTCTAATCTAAAATCAAGGTGTCAACAGAACCACACTCACTCCAAGGCTCTATAAGAATTCTTCCTTAGTTTGTGGCTACATCACTTCAATCTCTGCCTCCATCTTCACATTGCCTTCTCTTCTCTGTGTGTATCTCTTATAAGAATGCTTGTCATTGCAATGAAACATAATAAAGAGCCCAGACATAAATCCACACCTGTATGGTCATTTAATCTATGACAAAGGAGGCAAGAATATACAATGGGGTAAAGACAATCTCTTCAAGAAATGATGTTAGAAAAACTGGACAGATTACATGCAAAAAAATGAAACTGGACCACTTTCTTACACCATATACAAGAATAAAATCAAAATGGATTAAACATTTAAATGTAAGACTCAAAACTATAAAATTCCTAGAAGAAAACATAGGCAGTAAAGTCTCTGACATTGCTCTTAGTAATATTTTTTTCTGATATATCTCCTCGAGTAAGGGAAACAAAAACTTAAATGGGACTACATCAAACTAAAATTGTTTTGCACAGCAAAGGAAACCATTGACAAAATGAAGAGACCATCTACTAAATGGGAGAAGCTTTTGCCTATAATACAACTGATAAGGGGTTAATATCCAAGATTTATAATGAACTTATACAATTCAACACCAAAAAAAATCCAATTGAAAAAGGGCAGAGGACCTGGATAGACATTTCTCCAAAGAAGACATAAGATGGCCAATAGACATATGAAAGGATGCTCAATATCACTAATCATCAGAGAAATGCAAATTAAAACCACATTGAGATATTACCTCACACCTGTCAGAATACCTATCATCAATAAATCAACAAGTAACAAGTGCTGGTGAGGACTTGGAGAAAAGAGAAACTTCATGCATTGTTGGTGGGATTGCAAATTTGTGCAGCCACTATGGAAAACAATTTGGAGGTTCCTCAAAAAATTAAAAATAGAACTACCATATTACTCAGAAATTGCTCTTCTGGGTATTTATCCTAAGAAAACCATAACACTAATTTAAAAAGATATGTGAACCCCTATGTTCACTGCAGCACGATTTACAATAGCCAAGATACGGAAGCATCAGTAGACAACTGGATAAAGATGTTGTGGTACATATGTACAATGGAATATTATTCAGCCATAGAAAATTAATTCTTATCATTTGAAACAACATAATAGACCTAGAGGGTATTATACTGAGTGAAATAAGTCAGACAGTGAAAGACAAATACCATATGATCTCAGTTATATGTGGACTCTAAAGCAGCAGTCTCCAAACTTTTTGACACCAGGCACTTGAGCTCCTATGAGAATCTAATGCCTGATGATCTAAGGTGGAGCTGAGGTAGTGATGCTAGCACTGGGGAGCAGCTGAAAATACAGATGAAACTTTGCTCGCTTATCTGCTGCTCATCTGCTGTGCAGTCTGGTTCCTAACAAGCCATAGACTGGTACTGGGGTTTGGTGACCTTTGCTGTAAAGGAGAAAATAAATGAACAAACAAAACAGAAACAACCTCATAGTTACAGAGAACATTTTGATGGTTGCCTAATGGGAAGGCGGCCTTGGGTCTGAGTGAAAAAGGTGAAGGGATTAAGAAGTACAAATTGGCAGTTACAAAATAATCATGGGGATGTAAAGTACAGCATATGGACTATAATCAATAGTATTGTAATAACTATGTATGGTGCTAGGTGGATACTGGACTAATCAGGGTGATCACTTTGTAAATTATATAAATGTCTACCCACTATGCTGTATACCTGAAACTAATATAAAATAATATTTTAAAAAAAAAGAATGCATGCCACTGGATTTAGAGCCCACTGGCATAATCCAAGATGTCCTCATCTTGAAATACTTAATCTAATTACATCTGCAAAGACCCTTTTACTAAATAAGATCACATTCACAGGATCCATGGATTAGGACCTGGACATACCTTTTTGGAGCCACTATTCCACCCACTACAGCCTCTTTTTAGAACATGAAGGAAGAATTTTTTATTTACCTGTTTTATTTATTGTTGATCTTACTAGACCACACCAGGCTTGTTTAAAAATTGTATCACAATAATAAGATTAGAATGTTTTGCTGATTTTGCATTTGTCTGCTATTGTGGATCTCTAATCGCCCATCAAAGATATCTCTCCTGCAGGCTCTCAAAAGAGCTCTCTCCATGTGACATCGGAAGGTCTCTGTTCCTATTCTGTCTCCTTACAGTGAAGTGTCCACGTCCACAAAGCTGCTGTGAAGGTATGACACTAATACTACCTCCCACCATGGATCCCACTATGTGATTGGTGTCATTTCCCTAGATGTAGGTGTCATTGGGGGAAGTCCTCCTCACTCTTCTTCTGTGGTCCCCAATTTTCATTGTGCTCTGTACATCTGAAATAGATGTCATATCATGCCATCTTTCCTTAGTTGGGAGAGAGCCTGTGGACCTAATACCCTGTGTGGCCTGAGCCAAAGGACAATCTGAGTAATGGAGATGTTTGCTCCCTGACCTGGGCTAAGGGCACAGGCTCCTATCACTCTCTATACTTCCCCTTTCATATCGCTTGTTCAATATCTTCCTTACCCGCTGGTCTGCAGGCTCCATTGAAGGCAGTGACTGAATCAGTTTTGTTCATCACTGTGTCCTCATTGACCAGTGCAGTGCCAGCCACACAGCAGGACCCCTAGTAAATGTTTATTGAGTGAACAAATGCTGAATGACTGCTAGCACTAGATCACTTGAAAGTTCTGCGAGTCACCTCTGTTACCCTATACCTACACAGTTGTCATCCCAAGGCAGCACAGCATAGGGATAAGTATGTGGACTCTGCCACTCACTAACAGGGTGACCTTGAGCAAGTCACTGTGTACCGCAGGCTCCTCATCTATAGTTGGGCAATGATAACAGTGCCTACATCATATGGTTGTTGTATGGGTAAGCTACACATGTAAAGTGCTTAGAAAAGTACCTGGCACAAAGTAGGCCATATTTAAGTTTGATCAAACAATAACAATTTTAGTTTATGTGCCGCTGAAGCGAGAACATAAATAATAACAACATACTCCATTGGTTTATATATTTCCCTCTGCTGTATTTGTAAGCTCCCTGAGGGCAGGACCCCTGTCTGATTTTGCTTTCCATATACTTATAGCTAGCACAGTGTCTAGAAAATGGTATGAGCTCAATATTTGTTAAATGAATGAATAGATGAACCAATGGAACTTTTGTACTCAAAGCTTTTCTCTCTGCTCCTAAAAATTAGCCTAATTACTGTCTCTGTGCCTTGACACTTCACTTAAGTGATTTCCTTCCTAGGAGGCTCCTTGGTTCCTTTCTCTCGATCTAGACATACTGCAATTCATCTTACAGGTCTAGACATGATCCCATATGGATGAGTCCTAAGAACAGCACAATTTTAGGTCTGAGTTTGAGTCCTTGCTACACTGGTTTTTAATCTAATATCCCAACTTGCTGACATCTGTTAAATCTTGATTCTATAACCTCTGGTAATAATGCTATCTCCAAGCTCTGTGATATCCACAAATTTGATAGGCTTATCTTTTATGATTTGATTCAAGTTATTGATCCAAAATAAAGAGCTTTGTTTGATTGTAATTCATTATACAACTCTATATATTGAAAATTGTATATAGGACAAACCTAAATATATACTCATTACAATAACTCATCAATGATCATGAATGAGAAAATTCTAAAAGTAATAACTACTTCATAAATATATGGTAAAAAATGAAAAATGAAAAATGATAGCTGAATGTATGTATCAGGTGGCAGACATTAGTGATTTATAGTGCTGAAAAATAGTGAACTCGAGAATATAATTTGATTGTAAAATCGAAGTATCAGAGCCAAATCTTGTGTTTTCAGTACAGTTCAGCAGGATGTGTATTTGTGTGAGAAATTCCACTTAGACTTATATGATAATTAAACTCATGTGAGCCATCACAGGACAGATGGTTGTGCTATTTAAAACAAATTATAACCTTTAAGGATGAACATGTACTATTGAAATCTAAATATAAATTTGCTTTGAATTTTAATTGAATAGTACTATTGTTTAACAGGTGAAGCTAATGTGAAGACTTCGGAATTTTTTTTAATAAAGTAACAATACATCTTAAATGACAAAAATATTGGTCAGGTGAAGATTATTTATACAACTTGTCGATATTTCTGAAAGCTTTTAAAAAGCCCTTTTCTGGCTTTTAAATGATCTGTTCTATTGAATAAATTTGGAACTAGAAAGGGATGACAGATTTTTATCTTGTTTTTTTTTTCTGTGCCTTAAAATTGGCCTATATATAAAATTTGAATAGCAATTTTAACTTTCTTGTCAATCGTCGAAGTATCATCAAAGGGTGCAAGTACCACTTCCCCCTCCTCCAGCTCCCGTAAATTGAGGTCTTACAATATATGGAATTTTTAAGGATAGACATTAAAAAATATTGTGTAAATGTGATCTATTAACCTTATTTCATCACGAGTTTGATATTTGAAGCTTAGATATTTTTTTCTTAATACTCATTTAAAAGATATTGCCAGTGGGAAATGAGTACACTTTAATGTTTAATAAAAAATATTCAAAATTATAAACAGTATGATGTCAAAATGACTGGGGCAGGGGGGAAACACTATAATATTAACCACGGTGGCCACTGAATAATGCAAGTAAGACTGGGTTTTGCTTTTCTGTTTCTTTATGTTTTTCCATAGTTTACATATCTTCCACAATGAGCATATAGTACTCTCATAATAAAGAAAAAAATCAGTTATTTTCAAATATTAAAGTGAAATAAATTTGAACAGTTTAATAATTCTATTTCTTTAGTAAGAGCTTTAATCTGAAGTCCTGTTTTAACTTTGCCAGTGAACCCTTTTTACTTAATACTCAAATATACATTGTTGATCCATAAAAACTGCTTATTGTGCAAAACATGGTGCAAGTGAAGTTCTATGCAGAACACCTGGGCTGTGATATTTCTGTTCATTTACATTTTCGTATTCAAACATGAATAACTTCGGATTGGCAGGAAATTACAAGTAGCGATTTAAGTGATGTGCTAACACTAGGTCCCAGGGCATTTTCACAGTGGGTGCTTTCTTGGATAACTTTCACCATCCACCTTATCTCTACTCTTCCACTTCTGTATCTTCTGTGTGGTGGCCAGTGCAGTGACTTTCTTCTAGTTCTACTCTCCATGCCCGGGGTAGAGAATATGATGATACTACAACGATGCCAGTGAATGTTCACAGAGTGTTTGAGAGAAGTAGCAGAAATTCCAATGCGTGAGCCTTGATTTCCTAAAAGAATATTCATAAGATGACAAATTGATTAGTACCTTTGTACTTTTAGTACAAGAAGCAAACCAAAAAGCAAACCAAACCCATAAAAATATTCGTTCAAATGGTGAAAAATATAATCTCAGAAAGATGATTTAAGAAAATTATTGCATTTCAGCCAAAAATCCATTTTTGTTGAAATGTTTTCCTAATTTAATGTTTTATTTTTTCTGCTTATAATGATGATATCTATTCGAAATCAAGAAATATCTTATAATATAAATAAGAAAGTCACTTAAGATCTCAACCTCCCAGCTAATCATATTCTTCAGAATATCTCTCGATGCAACCATATACACATAACATGTGTATAACACACATATATGTATAATTTTATGTAAATTGAACCATATTATGCACACTATTATAGTTTTTTAGCCATGAAAAGCCATGAAGACCTTTCTATGTTAATTAATTCAGATATTGATTACATTGATTATTTAACCATTTCCTAGTTGATGGTTATTTAGGTTTCTCCTCCTCCTCCCACCTGCTATTGTTGAATGACATGGCAATGCACACTGGGCAAAAAAAAAAATGCACACTTATCAGATTAGCTTCTGGTAAAAAAATCAGAGATTAGAAATTCCTGAGACAAAGGATGTGCATATTTAAAATTTTCTGATACTTATTGACAAACTTTCTCAGAAAAGTTGCATCAATCTGTATCCGCAACAACAGTGAGCTCATTTACCCTCGCCATTAAGTATTATCCACCTTTTATCATTTCCAATAGATTGGAGGTTGGCAAACTAAGACACATGGGCCAAACTCCGTCAGCGTACTCAGCATCTTTACTTTTAAAGGGTTGTTAAAAAAAAAAAAGACAATGAAGACTGTGACAGAAGCTGTATTGTGGCCCACAAAATAGAATTTTCTACTTTCTAGATCTTTACAAAGTTTGCCAACCACTGGTTTAGAAGAAAATAGTGTTTTACTCTTTGGTAGTATTAGCTTCTCTTTGCTTATTTGTGAGTTTAAATATTTTAAATGGGTAGGTGTTTGTATTTCTTCCCTTGTCAATTACATTTACTTTGTCCACTGTTCTATTAAGTTGCTGATCTTTTTTTCCTTCCTTTTAAGAGTTCTTTATATATTAGGAAAATATACATTTTGTCATATGTTTTGCAAGAATTTTTCTCTATGTCAAATTACCATTACACAAGACATCTTTTTTGCATTACAAATGAAGCTTTAATGAGTACGTAATCAATGTATGTGTTAAGAGGACATATCTATTTTAGATATGGTAGTGAAAGGAGTTCTCTGACAAGGTGACATTTGAGCAGATAATTGAAATAATCAAGAGAGGGAGCCCTTTAGACATGTGGATGAAGGAGAATCCTGGCAGTGGGAACAGCAAATGCACAGACCCTGAGATGGGAGCTCACATGACATATGTGGCCAAAATGGAGGGAGTGCAGTATGAGTTGAAATTAGAGAGGTAGGGAGGGATGAGGTCATGTAGAACTTCATAGGCCAAGGTAGGGATATTGGATTCTATTCTGATTGTGATGGAAGTTTGGAACATTATGAACAGAGTGACATGATCTGACTTAGTTTTAAAAGGATCAATTAAGTCTAATTTTATTTTCTATTTTAAAATATTTTATATTTTTTATAAGCTAAAAATATGTCCATTTTTAAATATGTAGATAATATAGAAAAGTATAAAGAACTAAGTAAGGGTGACAGTGTTTTAATAAACCTTTAAGGTTACACACATGTACACACACACATATATATGTATATATATGCATATCTTAAGGTTGGAAGGCATCTAAAAGATCATCTGCTCCAGCCCCTATACATTTTGAGCAAAAATATTTAACTTTGAATCTGGCAGGCTAGCTCTTTTTAGTGGAAGCTCCCTTTCCCCGGTGTCATCCTTATAAATAAAATAATTGTAGGTCCTCTTCCTCTACTGTGACACAGTGTATGGTTTATAAAAATGCTTTCCGAGTTCTACTTCAGATCAAAGCTTCTTTACATTTGTAGTTGCTGGCAGCAGGTTGATTTTTAAACATGTCTCCAAATTTTCATGTTTAATTTGAAATGAAGGGGAAGAATGAGTTGGTTCTCAGAGCAGGTAGAAAGACAGGATATGATGTATTGTGGTTCCTTTTGGCTCAGGAAAGAGAATGAACAGTTGCTATCTTAAGGACAAATATTTGTGGTAAGAATTTCTTTGCCTTAGCCTAATATAAGAAATGGATTTTGGCATGAGTGCATCAGTCCTGGAATATTCCTATATAAAATAGCATCCATCATAACCAGCCACTTCCATTTCTGCTACTTTATCTTCTAAATCACTGATTAGATCCTCTGCTTCATCTAATGTACTGTTGATTCCCTTTAATGTATTCTTTATTTCAGTTATTGTATTCATTTCTGAATGTTTCTTTTTAATGTTTTCTATCTCCATTTTTATGTTTTCTCTTTGTTGAAGTTCTCGCTGAGATCATTGAGTATCCTTATAACCAGTGTTTTGAACTCTGCATCTGGTAGATTGCTTTTCTCCATTTTGTTAAGTTCTTTTTCTGGAGCTTTGTTCTGTTTTTTCATTTGGGACATGTGTCTTTGCTCCCCATTTTGGCTACCTTCCTATGTTTATTTCTATGTATTAGGTAGGACTCTTTCGTCTCCCAGTCTTAGTAAAGTAGCTCTATGTAGTAGGTGTCCTGTGAGTCCCAGTGTCATAGCCTTCCCTGGACACCTGAGCTGGGTTCTCCAAGTATGTCGCCTGTGTGAATTGTATGTTCCCTCCTGTTGTAGTTGAGCCTTGCTTGCTGTTGACACATCAATGGGAGGGATTGACCTTCAGGCTGATTGGTTGTGAGGACTGGCCGTGCCTACAGTAGAAGAGCTGTTGTGCAGGAGCTGACCCTACTGAGTAGGGTCACTTTAGCAGGGCTCTGGTGCCTGCCCAGACTGCCCTTTGGGTGTGTCCTTTGTGAAGGTGGTTGGGGGATTCTCTGGTGCCGTCTGAAGCTTGCCACTATTTATATTGGTTTTGGGGACTCTTGGGAGGGGCTATGTGGCAGACCATGGTCAGTGGCTGCCTGTGCCCTGCCCAGGGCTACTTGGTATGACCTACAAAG
>CM053505.1:86960399-87117262 GCA_028627145.1 Eidolon dupreanum | reverse complement strand
TTGAGATTCAGCTCAATGCTACAGACTGTCTAGGTCTTAATTGCCATCCCAGGCCTCGGGCTCCATGGTTTGGTAGAGGTGGTAGAGTTCTCCACCTGCAAGGGTATTACTAGTCATACCAAAATATCAATCTTTTATTAAAAATGAAATCTGGTTATCATTTCCTTCCCTATAACATGTTCCTCCTGGGGGATCATTCCCCTATCATGACTTTCTTCTCCCCCCCGCCAAGCCTTTTTATTTTGATGCTCATACCCCATCCTAAGTTTACTCTACCAGAGACCTCTGGAAACAGATCAAGGGTACAAATAGACTTTGATAGAATGGCTAGATGACTAGGAAACAGAAAAAGATGCTCAACCTCACAAGTAACCCAGAATAAGTCATTTCAACAACAGTAAGAGAACTAGGAAGGGTTTTACACAGAGGGAGGTCCTCAGAACACTTTGAAAATGTGTTTATCTCTGGTTTGAAATTTTAATGTAGGGTATACGTCTCACATCTCAAAATCCGACTTTTAAAATAACAGTGTTCTAAAGAGAACAAAATTTTTGAGTTCAAAATTATCAAGGTTTCAATATTTATGTATTAAAAAAGCATAGTTTCCATCAACTGAGGGGTAGATAAAATGCAGCATATCCATACAATGAAATATTATTTAGCCATAAAAAGAAATGAAGTACTGACACATGCTACAACATGGATAAACCTTGAAAACATTATTCTAAGTGAAATAAGTCAGACACAAAAGGCCACATATTGTATGATTCCACTTATATAAAAATATTCAGAATAGGAAAATCCATAGAGACAGAAGGTTGATTAGTCATTGGCTAGGGCTGATGGTGATGGGGTGCTTGAGAGATGACAGTTAAAGGCTATGGGTTTTTTTTTTGAGTGATGAAATGTTCTAAAATTAGATTATTGTACTGGTTGCACATCTCTGTCTATACTAAAAACCATTGAATTATATCCTTTAAGTGGGAGCATTGTATTATATGTGAGTTATATCTCAATAAAGCTGTTACCAAAAGAAAAAGCATGGTATAATGGAATACTAGAATACCTCAAAGCTGAAAAAAAAGAAAGAAAAAGCATTTGGCTTTCAGAATAGAGCAAACTTTGAAACAGTCGCTTCCCTTAACAAGCAACAGAAATTAAAATATTTGCCTTTGAAACAATGTTTTCCTTGGAAAGAAGAGTTGTGCCAGTTAAGATGGCAACAAATGGAAATCTTAAAAAGTGGTAACAAATGAAATAAGTTTCCTGTGGAATTTCCTGAGAAGGAGTAAACTTTACGTGAATGTCATGGCTTGGTGTCACATTAATTAATTCATTAATTTCTTTGCTCTTACTTAGCCCAGTGTGTCCCAGAGGCTCCCTAGTATTGAATATGCTTTTCTAGGTTTATATATTCATCTTGAAGGTTCCATAATGCCAATCCACAGTTAAATGTTGCATTAATCATAATGCATTAGTTGAGATTCTTTTGGCTGTAAATGATAGAAACTCAAAAGCAAACTTGTTTAAGCACAGAAGAAAATTTATTAATCTATGTAACTGAAAAATCCAGGGGGTGGATATTTCTTCAGGCATGGCTGAATCCAGATGTTCAAATAACCATTTTCACTGCATTGATTTTATTCTCAGGCAGGCTCTATTTGCAGTCCCAGTTTACCTCCCCCTCATGACTAATGATTTCAGAGAAGGGAACCAGTTTCTTTTACTGGTTCCAGAAAGCCCTGGGATGGTGTCTTCATTAGTTTAAACCTATCACAGTGGCCAAGGGAACAGAATACACTAATTTACTAGACCTGGGTCATCTTCCCACCCTGGAGGGTGGATAGGGGTTGGGTGAGGGGTGGGAGTGGGGTAAGGTGTGGCATCTTGTCTGCACCACATGGATTTAGAGTGGGGCAGGGAAGATTTTCCATAGGAATACTGAACTACATAGATTCTGGGCAGGCAAAAACAGCAGATACCCCCTACATATATGGCAACAAGCTAGCATGGTGTGAAACTTGATACAGCCCTTTCTATAATCTAATCATATTTAATTTATACAAATTTTGAGGTTGCTATTATTCCTATTTTACAAATGAGTTTTTGTTTGGTAATCCTCTTGCGTGTTAATAAACATCCTGAATCCTGTAGAACCTCGCAAAATCAAGTGTAATAAGGACTAAATAAAGATACCTTTATTTTTATTGTCACCTTCCACTATTGGCATTTCAGAAATTGTGATTTCTCAAAACCTATACCTAATTTACTGCAACAAAATAATATTCCCTGTTGCTCAAATTCCCTCTGCTGTACCTAGGGGAGATAAGATTTATGGATTCAGGCAAATGAGATGAAACCTTATATCACTGTTACTAGAGAGAGGAATTTGTTATAAGGCTAGTTCATCCTTAGACTTCATCAAAGAACATTAGTAAAATCCCAAAGGACCTTATTTCTGAAGATGTTAGTTTCCATGGTAAGGTCTGTGGCAAGGGCCCTGAAGACTGCATTATAGAGCAACTCAGCATAAATGAATCTGAATGTGCTGTACAAATTGGGGAATATTGAGTCATAGCTATGCATTTTCTTCAGCCCTGAGAAACCATGACTTAATTTAGTTTTCTTTCAAATAAGTGTCCACAGTAAAATTAAAAGATTGTTGTTCATCCATTATTACTTTTTCACCCATTTGGTTAACCTACATTTTGAGTGCCTACTATATGCCAGGCCTTGGAAGATAGTGCTTAATAAGACAATGCTCCTATCCTTAAGGACCTCAGAACCTATCTAAAACATTGACCTGCAAGCTATTAGAACACATGATGAGAATCAGCATGAAGGAGATAAGAGAAAGGGACATGAGAGAGGGTATCTGGCTCAGAGAATATGGCAAAGCTTCACAGAAGAGGTAATCATTTTGAATGACTGTGTGATTAACCATCCTATGGATGACACAGAAGCAGCCCAGTCTCTCCTATCAATTTGTTTGTCGATCTATCTCTATCATCTCTATCTATCTATCTATCTATCATCTATCAATCTATCTAATCTATCAATCATCTATCTAACCATCCATCCACTCAATATTTTTCCCAATATTTTTTTTTCAAAGTTCATAGATGGCATGTAGTTGAGATTATACTGCATATTTATCTTGCATACAGATGATCCAATTAACAAAAGATCACAAATGCTTTCTTGTGTTCTTAAAGATTCTTCAAGAATATAATTTTTAAAATTGGATTTTTTATTTTAAGATAATTATAGATTTGTAAATAGTTGTAAGAAATGATACAGAGAGACCTCACACACCTTTACCCAGTTTCCCCCAATGGCAATATCTTGCAAAACTATAGTACAATATCACAACCAGTATATTGACATTGATATAATCAAGATAGAGAACAGTTTCATCATCACAGGAGAATATCATTTTTAATAATTGCTTTATAGTCCATTTCATGGATGTACTATATTATATTTATTAATCTTGTTTGAAATGCAGGTTGCTTCCTATTTTGGACTATAATAAATAATGCTGTAGATAACATTCTTGTATATAAATCTTTGCCAAAACCTCTGATTTTTTCTGTAGGGGAAATTCCTTGAAGGAGGTGTCTTGAGTCAAAAGATATGTACAGTGTAAGCTTCTCATACTGATTACCAAATTGCTTTCCAGAATGGTTGTACCAACTTACACTCCTGCAGTGCACAAATGTGCTTGGCTCACCACATTAACCAATGCTGAGTATTTTAAAAATCTTTGCCAATTTGATGGGTGAAGAATTATATCCTGGGATTCTTTGGTTTATTTTATAGGTATTGAATTACATGTATACATATGTAGGTATGTGTATATATTAGATGAAATTTTTTGCTCCTGAAAATTATCTGTTCCTATCTTTTGACCATTTTTATTGCATTTTCTTATTAATTATAAATATTATTTATATGTTAAGGATTTTTTAAACTTTTTTTGCATTTTATTATTAGTTTCAAATATACAGTACATTGGTTAGACATTTATATAGTTTATGAAATGATCCCCCTGATTACTCTATCTCCCTTCTGGCTCTACATATAGCTATCACCTTACTGCTGACTATGTTCCCTATGCTGTGCTCCCCATCCCCGTAACCACCTATTGACTACCAATTTGTACTTTTTTTAACCCTTTACCGCTTTCTCCCACCCCCTCCACTTCCCTTCCCTCTGGCCATCACCAGATTGTCCTCTGTATTTGGAGTTTGGTTTCGATTAGTTTGTTCTTTTTGTTCCTTAGATTCCACATATAAGTGAAATCATATGTTATTTATCTTTCTCTGTCTGACTTATTTCACTCAATATAATAACCTCTGGGTCCATCCATGTGGTTGCAAATGATAGGATTTCATTTTTTATGGCTGAATAATATTCCTTTGTATACATGAACCATAATTTCTTTATCCAATCATCTGTCGATGGGCATTTAGGATGCTTCCATATCTTGGCTATTGTGAATGATGCTGTTGTGAACATAGGGATGTACAGGGCTTTACAAATTATTGTTTTTTTTTCTGGATAAATACCTAGGAGTGCAATTGCTGGGTCAAAATGTAGATCCATTTCTAATTTTTTGAGGAACTTTCAGACTGCTTTCCATAGTGGCTGTACATGTTAAGGATATTTTTAAGTTTTATTGAAACACCATGCATTTTACTCATTTAAATTGTACAATTCATAACTTTTAGTATAATCACAGAATTGAGCATCCATCAGCACATTCAATTTTAGAACATTACCCTAACAAAAGTACTCTAGTCTACTTAGCTGTTACCTCCAATCCCTCCATTTTCCCCATTCCCTGGCAATGACTATTCTATCTTTACATTGCCTATTCTGGACATTTTATATAAATGGCATTATAACATGTGTGGTCTTTTGTGACTGGTACCTTTCCCTTAAGTACATTATTTTTAAGTTTCATCCATGTTGTAGCACGTATCAGAATTTCATTCCTTATTAAAGTCAAATAATAGTTCATCTCCATTCATCTGTTGTTAGATATTTAAATTGTTTCAACCTTTTGGCTATTATGAATAATGTTGCTATGAACATTTGTGTACAAGTCTCTGTGTGGACACATTTTCATTCCTCTTGGGTAGCAACCTGGGGTGGAATTGCTGTGATAACTCTATATTGAACTTTTTTTGAGGAACTGCCAAACTGTTTTCCATGGTGACTGCAATATTTTACACTCCCATCAATGAATGAGGGTTCTATTTTCGTTACATTCTTGCCAACATTTGTTATTGTCTGTCTTTATTATTATAATCATTATAGTGTGCATGAAGTGGTATTGCATTGTGGTTTTAACTTGCAGTTACCCGATGGCTAATGATATTGAGCATCTTTCCATTTATTTCTTGACCATTGTACATCTTCTTTGGAGACATGTCTATTTAAGTCCTTTTGCCATTTTTAAAGTTCATTTATTTGTCTTTTTATCATAGAGTTTTAAGAGTTCTTTATATATTCTGGAGTAGACTCTTGTCAGATATATGATTTCCAAAAATTTTTCTCCCATTCTGTAAGTTGTCTTCTCATTTTTCTGATAGTGTTTTTTGATGCATATTAATTTTTTTTAAAATGAAATCTAATTTATCTTTTGTTGTCTGTGCTTTTGGTGTGATATCTAAGAAACCGTTGCCCAATTCAAGATCATGAAGATTTATGCCTTTGTTTTTTTGTAATAGTTTTGTAATTTTAGCTCTTGCATTTAGGTCATTGATCTATTTTGAATAATTTTTGTATATGATGTAATGTACAAGTCCAACTTCATTCTTTTGTACATAGATATCCAGTTGTCCCAGCACCATTTGTTGAAAATAATATTCTTTCTCCATTTATTTGTCCTAATTGCCAATTTCACTCTCCAGACACCAGCACTGTTAGCATTTTATATCCTTCCCTACCATTTTCTATGCACATGCATACGTACAGGATTTTAAAAAGTGGGATCGAACTATAAATACTGTTTTTCATCTTACTTTTTTTCACCTGACAATATAGCAGGGCGTCTTTCCACATATGGATCAACTACATACTTTTTTATTATGCTAAATAAATCCTTCTCCATCCCGTGATTATAAAAATATCCTCTGATATAGTCATCTAGTACTTTTATAGACTGCTTTTCTCATTTATTTTAAACTTAAATTGTTGTAAAAGAACAATGACTGTAGCATCAGTGGAATTCTTAACGTCATCTTGTCCACAACAGAGCAGACACTTAAAAGCGGTTGCTCCTCTCCTCTCTACACATATTCAAGCGAGGGGCCGGCAAATATTCTGCCTTTTGACTTGACACATTCAGACAGAGCTTAAACTGGGGGGAGGAAGAAAGGGAGGGAAGGAGGGAGAGAGAGATTGCGAGAGAGAGATTGCGAGAGAGAGAGAGAGAGAGAGAGAGAGAGAGAGAGAGAGAGAGAGAGAGTTGCTTCTCTACTCATTCTTGCCTTTTGTACTTTATGCAGACCCATTCTCCTCAGGTATAAATAAGTGATTCCCCATAGAGTGTTTTAAAATATCCACTTGGAATGATTGGCTTATATAACATCAGACCACTCTCTTGACAGAGCATTCTGAAAAGGATAGGATTAAAGAAAAAAGTGGCACTTGAAATTCCCATAAAGACTTCTAGCACTGGAGCAAAACTGGGCAAATTCTTGTGGTACTGACTCGGTTTCAGACTTGCACATTTTTAATGTTGACACTCCCTGGCCTCTTCTCAGCCGCTGCTGCTTCCTGGGCAATGCTCCTGCAGGCCCTGTTCACTCCTTTCCTCTCAGACCTGTGGAGTCCCATCTTTCCCTTGCCCCATCCCTGGGGGCTTTGGGGAACATAGAGAGCTCTAGTTCCTTTCGTTTCCTACTTGGCTTCTTTAAGGAGTCGCCTCCCCTTACCTTCCAGTTTTCTTGTGCCCCTTTGTAAGACGTGTGAGTGATGGCAGCCCAGGTGTCCATATAGGAGGGTTCCTAGTACTCCAGAGGTTGAGAATCAGGGATCTGGAGGGCACAGAACTTAGCATCCTCAAGAGATCGGAATGAGAGTATGAGAGTGAGTGAGTGAGTGAGTGAGTGAGAGTGAGAGTGAGAGTGAGAGAGAGCGCGTGCGCACGACAGAGAGAGAGAGAGAGAGAGAGAGAGAGAGAGAGAGAGAGATCACGCTGGGGGTGGGGAGGTCATATTCCGGCTTCAGCACAGACCATTTCAGACTGTCCAGGGCTGATCTCGTCTTGGCGCCGGCAGGGACAGCAACAGTCCTGGAAGGCCACCTGCCTGTGCCAGCACTGAGTAACTCCCCCGCGCTGTGAATCTTTGCCTGGCCAGTGAGGGCCGGGATGCTAAGGAACCGCCAAGACTTGCAAGAGTTGCCATGGGAGTGCGAGGCCGGGCCGGCTCCTCCCACCACGTGTGCTCGCCTAGCCCGGCCTTCCCTCCCTGACAATGGGCGACGCCACAGGGGTTCTCTCTTTTGGCTACTTGAGCCCCTCCTCCACATCCCCCGCCTCCTCCCATCCTCCTAGAAGTTAAGCGGGGGCGTGTATCCGCACCCTTGAGGAGTTGCCTTCGCAGTGGCGGCGGCGAGAAGAACTTCACTGGGTCCCCAAACTCCAAGCAAGTTACCGGGCTCCGGGCGCTCCACGTTCTCCAGCCTCCAGCGTCCCTGGCCTCACTAGCGGGCTCGGGCAAGCAGGCAAGGTGGCTGCGGCGGGGCCGAGCGGGGCGGGCTGCAGAACCCTTCTGGCGGTCGGTGGACGCGCAGGGGCGGACGCGGGGCGGAGTTCGCCGGCTGACGGCTGGGGTGGCGGTCCGGGTCCGGACTGCCGCGTGCGGATGGCGGCGGAAGACTCCCGGCCCTACCTGGGTTCGACCATGCTAGTGCCGCGGCACGTGCTTCAGGCCCCCGCGCAACAGATCTCTGTGCTGGGCGGCAGGACCCTGGGCCTGCCCCTGAACCAGGACCGTTGCACATTTGTGTCGACTGCCCAAGCGATTCCTCTGCAGGTGGACATGGGCATGGCTCTGCAGCGCCTGAGGATTGCGGAGAAGTACGGCAAGAACTACTTCTGTCTCCTGCAAGCGGTCTTCGTCGCAGGTAGGTGCCCTCTTGTGCGCGCCGCCCGGCGACCCCGGCTCCTGACTAGCTCACTCGCGCGCTCCACTCCTCACCCGCTCCCTCCCCAGCCCGCCCAGCCGGCGTGCACACTTTGTCTTCCCTTGCCCCCCGCGCACGCACACCGGACCCCACTGCGGTGGCGCTCCCAGCTCCCGTTGTTCCTCTGCGCGCCGCCGCCGCGCTGCGGGTACACCTCTCTCCCAGCTCGGTCCCGCAGGCGAACCGTGAGAAAGTGCAGGCGGCAGGGTGAGGATGTCTCCGCTGTGGCTGGTTCAGGTCCCCTCTCTACTCTTCACCCGCTTCTGTGTGTCACCGGAGCGATGTCGATAGACGGTGTCTTCCAACTGCGCCTCCCGCAGACCAGAAGCCGGCCTCCCGAGGGTGCACTTGCCTTGTAATATTCCCCGAATGTTGGAAAAGCGAGGGGCGGGGGTTGAAAAATACGTACGGGGAACGGAGTCCAAAAAAGCACTGGGATTTTGAGACGGCTGCACTGCAGTTGCAGGGGGAGTTTGTAGAGAAGCGGTGCTGCCGCCGACTCAGGCTTTCACCCGACTAGTCTATCTTTTCAGCTTGGTCCATGCGCTTCCTGCCTCATGGGGTCCTCGCTACAAAGGCAGAAGTTTTTGTTTGTCTGTAAACGCCAACTCACAAAACCCTTAGTGCCATTCTGGCGGTTCGGGTCAGGGGTGTGAGTGATGTAACGTGGGCTCGGTCACTTACCAGCTGGGATGCACACGCGTTTACCCAGCCAGAGGTGCTAAGCTTTGGGGTTGGTTCTCCAGGCTTTGCGGCACCGAGGACATCAGTTCCTTTGAGACCTTGCAGAAATGGGGTGCGAGAGTAACCCTAGAACAGAGTGCAGCTCTGGGACCTTAAGTTCAACCATGGCTTTTCAGACAAGGCTGCGAGGTATTGCATTTAGTGGACATGTCTTCTGCTCCCATTGTCATTTTGGTTTAGCAGGTGCTAAGCCTTGCAATGGAAGTTTTTGGCATCCGAAAAACGAATTGATGGCAATTTTCCTCAAATGAGGTAACCACCACACGTGGTCCAAATATTCCTCATTATTCAGGACTATCCACCCATCCAAAAAAAATTGGCAGGCCCGCGTTTCCTGGGCATTAGGACACATTACAGCACCTAAACTACGCTAGTTTCTGTGCCGTGTTTTTACACAGACTTGCAGTGCTTTTCTGCCTTTCAGCATTTTTAGCAGCGACTTCTACCTCCGTGTGGACCAACAGTGTCCTGGAATTGTTTTTTACCTATGCTGTTAGAACATACACGGTAACTTGTGAATAGGATTTCTTGTATTTAAAAAATATATATTCATATATTTAAAAATATGTTTACAGAGCTTTTCATTATGGTACAGAACTTTCTGAAAGATCATTTCAATAATGACTATAGACCTCTCACTCCCAGAAACACGCTACAGTGTGATAAGCTAATTACACGTGCTCATGCAGGATCTGCTAGGGAGCAGTGGGAAGAGGGAAGGATTGACTCCACTTAGGGAGTTAAGTAAGGGAAGGCTTCAGGGAAGGGGCGATGCTTGAATTGAATCTTCAGATATGCATACCAATTTCCAGGAGGACCGAGATGGTAATAGAGTGTGGTAAGGATAGGTAAAGAGGTATTCTAGTTGAATAAAATAAGTTGTGCAAAAACAAGGAGAAAGGCCACAGCATAGTAGGTTTGGTGAATTGTTTTTTTTTTTAATGGTTAGAGTGTAAATTTCGGAAAGTACAAGTGAGAGAAATTTGGAGAGGTAGGCAGGGGCTGGATCAGGCAGAGTCTTGTAAGTAGCATGTTAAAGGGCTTTCTTTGTAAGGCAATGGGGAGCCATCGGAGTGTTTTAAGTGGGAGAATAGAGCAAGGCTGCTGCATATGGTTGTGCAGGTTGTGCAGTGCAAACCCTTAGGGGCTCCATTCACACAAACTGGCCCTGTGAATGATGGCCTTGCTAGGGTTGTACGGTGCACAATGCGCATGGTGATCAGCAGTGGCAATGCATGATGGGGCTTCTAGCTTTTACAAATATCACTCCGGTAGTTGTGTAGAGGACAGACACAGTGTGGAGTATGCAGCAGAGAGGAAGAAGACCAGAAGTAGAGTGGCCAGTCAGAAAGCAGGGTAAGAGTGGGTGAAGAAGGCATGGATTAAAGTCAGTTCTCCGAATGGGATTAAGGGGAGATGTGTGAGGAATTGAGAGGGTAAAATTGATTTGATTTGGCGGCATACTGTGAGGTTTGAGAGACATGGAAGTAGACTAGGTTAATTCCAGGTTTTTGATTAGGGCGACTGGGCAGAGAGAGAGAGATGTCATTAAGGTAGGAAATAGAAGAGGAAGAGAAAATTTTAGGCTCAATTGTGGGTTTGTGGTTTCTGTGGAACATTCAGAGGGAGCTGACCGATAGGTCTGGAGCTAGGAAAAAAAATTTTATTTGTTACTCTCACCTGTGGCATCCATTAAACAACTGGTACTGAAGTTCTTTCCTCAAATCTACTTATATGGGTTATTTTGATAACTCAGAAAGTCTAGCATAGAAGTAGCCACATTTACTATAAAATTACATTTTGAATTTGCCCTTAAATAATGTTTTTTTCCCTGCACTGTCTTTACCTGATGATGGAAAAACAAGGGAAAAAAGAAATGTTTTGCATTCCTTGCAGGACAAAAGAATGTAAACTATACTGATCTACCTAAGGTAACTGCAGATAACTCAGATAAGTCGTTGTGAAAACTACTGTTCACTGCAAATTTTATTTTATCAGAGCTTAGCTCAAGATGTGTAAATCTCAGCAAAGTTAATTCTTCAGTATACATTGCAGTATGGCATAAAATGTACTCTAGTTATGATGGGTAATTTACTGGGTAACACTATGCATGGAGTTGTTCCACATAACTGATTTTATGGATAACTGAGGTTCAGCACTTTTAGTGCTTGATTTCCCCTCTCCCAATTCTCTAGCCATTTTGGATTGAAAGCTATTCAAAAAGATTATTTGCCTTCCTCACTCTCAAACCTGGAAATAATTGCATCCTTTCTTAATGACTCAAGATTATCTTTATAATAGCATTAGTCATTTTAATGTGCTGTATATAGCGTTGCTTCAAGGTCTCCTAAACTGTGGAGGGCTGTTTGTTGCTACATTATATTGGACACAGATTGTTCTGCCTCTTAATTTGTAATGCCTGTTTTTCTAATCTTTATATATTCCTCTCTCTGTTAGCTGTCATTTCTTGCTGCTGCTATTTTAGTGGTATCTACCAACCAGCATTTACTGTCTAATCCTATATGCTCCTTCTGATGTGCTGTTATGAAGTAGGAAATAATACAACCAAACTTGTTACAATTGTCTGCAAAATATGAGTAAAAAGACTATGAGTAGGTCTGTAGTAGTCTACTAGTCATGTTTATGAACTTTAGTGTGGACTCTGATATCTATTTTGATGGCATAAAAGATTTTTATTTTCTTCATTTCTAGTTCTTAGTTGTGTTCTGGAGGATTCATACTGTTAAATAAGTTATCGGTAAAACGGGTTCTCTTGTAAATTGAGGTCTTACAATATATGAAATTGTAATATTTTATTTTTGTGTAAAGCAAACAAATATGCATTCAAAATCAGTCAGAAAATCAAGATGCATTTATTCATTGCGTTTCTCAGGCATGCGTGTGAGTGCTTGGCACTAGGAAGCACTTCAGTCTTAGAAGTTGCCCCCAAGGGTTGAAAGCAAATGTCCCTGTACACTATCTTCTCAGGCAAGCGTCCTCTGAAGGCACTATAAAAATCCTGTACCTTACCTGCCCCAGGGCAAAAGCAGAGGTCAGTCCCCATAAGAGGAGATGCCTCTTATCTGATTGCTATCAAGGTGAGTATCCCTTTCTATTGCTGCCAAGGTCTTGTCCCAGAGGCAGTTAGCTCCTGGCAATAGACCCGTGTCACTAACAGAATGTCCTCCCTTTTATTTTTCACCCAAACCTTCTCCTCATTGTACATGTGTGACAGATGTAAGTGTGTGACTGACTTCTAGTTACATTCAGCACTGGGAAGGTGACATTGAGCAAAGACCCAAAGGAGGTGAGGAAGTCATCAGGGGTATATGAGTGGGAGAGTGTTCCAGGCAGAGTGGGCAGTTAATGTCAAGGCCCTGAGATGAGAGAATACTGACAAGTTCAAGGAACAGGAAGGAGACCAATGTGGTTGAAGCAGTGAATTTATTAAAGTATATGTGAGCATGTGTGCATGCATGCTTGCATGTCTGTGCATGTTACATGTGTGTGTGCATGTCTATAATGAAGCCAGAGAGGTGATGGGTCTGGATCATACAGAGCTTGGTAAGGACTTTGGCTTTTACCTTGAGTCAGATGAGGAGCTATAGAAAGGTTTTGAGGAGAAGAGTGACTTACAACCCTCCCGATGTTGTATGGAGAGTAGGCTAAATGTAAGACAAAGGTGAAAGCAGGAACACCAATTAAGAAGCTATTAGAATTGATGATGGTGGCTTGAACCTGAGAGGCAATGATGAGGTGGTGAACAGTGGTCAGATTCTGGGTATATTTTGAAGGCAGAATCCAAAGGATTTGCTAATGGTTTGGCCATGTGGTATGAGAGAAAAAGAGTGAAGGATGGCCCTAAGAGTTTTGACTTGAGCAAGTGGATAACAGGAATTATCATTAATGGAGATGGAGATGCCTGCAAGGGGAGTGGGTTTGTGGGGAATTCAATGAAGATCTGAAGTTTGGTTTGGACCTGTTAACTTTTAGGTGCTTCTTAGCTATCCATGCAGAGATGTCGAGTAGGCAGTTGGATATAGAAGTCTGGCATTCAAGGAAGGGATCTAGGCTGAGGATATAAATTTGGGAATCTTAGCCTTATAGTTGGTATTTAAAGCCTTGATGAGTGAGTATAGAGATCAGTCAGAAGAGACTGTTGTTTGTGTCCCACCAATGAAGACTCGTGGATGACCTATGACTCTTCCCCAAAGCAACATTTATTTGGGGAGGAAGGAAAGTCCAAAGGGGAAGCAGTGCTCCCATTTGACAAATCATTTCTATGGTTTGTTGTTCAAGTGTTTATGCTGTCAGATTTGCTTACAGGTCACTTTGACTCCTGTTCCTTTGCTCATAGTCTGGAACCAACATAATCAGCCTGGGGATGAAGAAGATGTCTATGTTTAAAGCTGTGTTAACTTCAGTGTTAAATGATCTTTCTTTATGGGTACAAGAAATCTGTAGTTTAGTCATTTATGGCTTAAATTCATGCTGCAGATGAATCACTTCCCATATTAGTCTTTCTTCAGTAGAAATGTTAAGCAGCCACTGTTATTTTCCAGTTAAACAGATCTTTATTCAATTACTTTTTATAATTTTCAATATATATTATAGTTTTCTTTCAAAATTATATTTTAATGGAAAACTAAAGTCTGATTGCAAATTGGAAAGAAGGACCATTTTACATTTACAGTAAAGTTTGGGGCTTATGAAAAAGTTGAACTAGCAAATATAGTGACATTTTAATATATTGAATTTTTGGCTTAAAGGTAGGTTGTCTTCTTTCTGATTTTCTTTGAAATATTTATTAATTATATTGTCACCTCTGCCATGAAGAAATTAAGTCGGCTGTTAGCCCTGCCGATGCTGGGAAAGTAGACTTTTTAGCAGCAGTTATAATTTACATTTGTGTATTTGTCTCTGAAATTCTATGAGCCAGAAACTTTATGGAGATTATGTCTGCTCTGTTTTCAGATAATTTTTTTTGCATTAATATGGAAAGGAAGGTGAGCCACTCATAGCAAGGGAGGGGCAGAAAAGTGTTGTTAACAAGAGGGCAAATGGGAGAAACAAGGATCTCATTTTAGTTTTTAAAAACAGCTTTATTGAGATGTAATTCAAATATACAGTCTGCCCATTTAAAGTATACATTTCAGTGGTTTTTAGCGTGATCCCAGAGTTGTGCAGTCATTACAAGTTTAGAACATTCCCATCATCCTCACAAGAATCCCCTGTACCCATTAGCCTTACCCATTAGCTTTTACTCCCCATGTCCTCCCAGCAGCCCTTCCCACTAGCGGTGGCAAATAATATACTTTCTATAGATGTGCCTATTCCGGATATTTCAGATAAATAGAATCATATAATATGTGATCTCTTGTGACTGGCTTCTTTCACTTAGTTTAATGTTTTCAAGTTACATTCCTATTGTAGCACTTGTCAGTACTTCGTTCTTTTATATGGCTGAATATTACTGCATTGCAAAGATGTAGACCACATTGTAATTACCCACTCTTCAGAAGATGGGCATTTGAGTTGTTACCATTTTTTGGCTATTATGAGTAATGTTATGAACATGCTTATATAAGTTTTCGTGTGGACATATGTTTTCATTTCTCTTTATATATCTGGGAGTGGAAGTGCCAGGTTATAGAGAAACTGTATGTTTAATCTACTGGGGAACTCCCAGACTATTTTCCAAAGCAACTGTACCATTTTATATTCCTATCATCATTGTATTAGGGTTTCAATTTCTCCATATCCTTTCCAGGATTTGTAAATCTTTGTCTTTTTGATTCTAGACATCCAAGTAGGTGTGAAGTGGTTTCTCATTGTGGTTTTGACTTGCATTTCCCAGAAGTACTCATGATATCTAGAATCTCTTCATGTGCTTATTGGTTATTTGTATATCTTTTTTGAATAAATGTCTATGCAGATTCTTTATACATTATTAAATAGGGTTATTCTTTTTTACTGTTTAATTGTAAGAGTTTTTTATATAGTCTGGATTCAAGATCCTTGTCAGATATTTGATTTGCAAATATTTTCCCCCATTTTGTGGGTCGTCTTTGCCTATTTTTTATTTTGTTTAAGCCTTTGTTTTCATTATTTTTAATTGAGGTATAATTGACAATATAACATTATTTCAGGTGTACAATATTATTTAATATGTGTACATATTGCAAAATGATAACAAGAAGTCAATTTAACATTCATCAGCATAGTTTAAAAAGTTCTTTTTTTGTGATGAGAACTTTTAAGATCTGATCTTTTCTCTTAACTTTCAAATATGCAATGAGATATTGCTAACTATAGTAACCATTCTGTATGTTACATCCTGTGACCTTTATTTTGTAACTGGAAGTTTGTACCATTTGACCCCCTTCATGCATTTCACCAAACAGGCCCCCAACCAATAATCTGTTCTCTTTCTCTTTATCTATGAACTTGTTTTCGTTCGTTCATTTTAGATTCCGCACATAAGTGAGATGATATGGTATTTGTCTTTATCTGATATTTCACTTAGCATGAAAACTTCAAGGTCCATCCACATTGTGACAAATGGCTACATTTCAATCTTTTTATGGCTGAATAATAGTCTATTGTATGTGTATGTATATGTATGTATACATATCTCACAACTTCTTTATCCATTCATCCATTGATGGACATTAGGTTGTTTCTATATCTTGGCTATTTTAATTATGCTGCAATGGACATGGTGGGGAAGATATATCTTTTCTAGTTAGTGCTTTTGTTTTCTTCCGATAAATACCCAGAAGAGAATTGCTGTTTCATATGTTAGTTCTATTTTAAATTTTTGAAGAATCTCCTACTATTTCCATAATGGCTACACCAATTTACTTTTCCACCAATAGTGCCAAGGGTTCTCTTTTCTCTATGTCCTCATCAACAACTTGTTATTTCTTGTCTTTTTGGTAAGAGTAGCCATTCTAACAGGTTGTGAGGTTATACCGTGGTTTTGATTTGTATTTTCCTGATGATTAGCGATGTTGAACATCTTTTCATGTATCTGTTGGTCTATTTTTTCCCTTGTCTCCTGTGCTTTTGGTATTATATATAAGAAAATATTACCTAGTTCGAGGTCACAAAGAGTCAAACCCATGTTTTTGTCTGAGGTTTGTAATATTAGCTCTTACACTTAAGTCCTTGATCTATTTGCTGTTGATTTTTGTGTATGATGTGAGTTAGGGTCCAACTTCATTCTCTTGCATGGGAATATATCCAGGTGTTTACAGAATCATTTGTTGAAAAGAATATTGTTTCCTCACTGAAATGTCTTGGTATCCTGGTTTAAAATCACTTGACCATAGATGTAAGGGTTTATTTCTGGACTCTCAATTGCCCCCACCCCCAACCTTTCTGTAAATCTGTTGTTATACCTATATCACATTGTCTTGATTATTGTTGCTATGTGCTAAATTTCAAAATCGGGAAGTATGAATTTTCCAATTTTGTTCTTTTTCAAAATTATTTTTGGCTATTCTGGGACCCTTGCATTTCCATATTAATTTTAGAGTTAGCTTGTCATTTTCAGCATAAAACACTAACTGGGATTTTGCTAGGGATTGCATTGATTCTGTAGCTCAATTTAGGGAATGTCCGAACCTCCTTTTTATAGTTGTACAAATTGAGGTTTCCCCACATGTGAGATATTCACATTAAAGGTATTTGGGAATTATTTACCATAATGCAGTATGGCCCATCAGTGCTCATTTTAGATGGTTATTCATCTATATTTTTCATGAGTTTTGAAGGATTATGTTAAATAATTCCTATCGTGAGAATTTTCTAGAGACCCTCCTAAAAGCATAAGAGGCAAAAAAAGGAAATATCTACAAGAGTTCTCCCAAGGAAAAACAAAAGCACAAATGAAGACAAAAACAACAAAATATAATCACTAACTCATTTGCCTTAGTGGTTGTGATTCAAAATTCGACATACCAGTCTGTGTGGGACTAAGGCAGGATAACAGGGAAAACGAGAGGCACGTGTTTTGATACCACATTGACCAGGAATCTGCAAAGACCTTTCCAGGCTGGACAAGACCGTTTGTCAATCAAGTGTGTAATCCCCTTTTCTATGGCAGGAGATGTCTTTTAGAAAAGTAGATTGCAGAGCTGGACAGATAAGCTTGGGCCAATTCTGCTGCAGATTTGCTGATGCTTTAAGCGGGAAAAACATTTATTTATCCCTATTTTTACATTCAGTAAATCACCACATATGCATTTCTGTTTATGGAATGATTCAGTTCCTCTCAAATTTTACTTACATGTGTTGGGTTTCTGAATAATGAATTCATTAGGCTGCGATTGTTAGGCAGCTTCCTAAGACAAAGGCAGGTCCCGCTGCTGTATAAGGAAAACCTGCTGTCTCCATTGAGTGGTTTTTAATCTGAAGGAGGGAGGAAGGAAAACTTTCCATTGCCTCGCTCTTAATTAAGCACCTCCCAGAGACAGAGAGGCCCAGCAACCTGGGACACCAGGCTCTTGGGTGGAGGTCACTTCCCTGTCATTTCCCATCTGCTGCACCTCAATTCTCTCATGTACTTTTTGGCCCTCCCCCTTTCATCTCTCTCTCTCTCTCTCTCTCTCTCTCTCTCTCTCTCTCTCTCTCTCTCTCTCTCTCTCCACCCCCCTTGGTTTCTCTTTCTTTTTTGCCTAATGCGTTACATATTTGTTTTTTCTGTGTGTGGTTTTTTAATTGGTAAGGAAGTATCTTTTATTTTCTCATTTTCTTATGTTTTAAGATTAAAGTATTTATATGTGATCCTTGCAAAACGTCTAAACAATATACATGTCCATAAACTAATAGGTGAAAGTCAGTCACCTTTGTGCCTAGCCTGTTCTTACTCTCTGCAGGAAAGCGCTGCTAACAGCTTTAGTTAGTGCTATAGGAACTTTTCTGTGGATGTAGATATAGTTGTTCCACTCAAAAACATGGATTGATCACCTCCTATGTGCTAGATACTGATGGGATATTTCAGTGAGCAAGAGAGACAAAAATCTGTGCCTTCAGGAAGCTTATTTCTAACTCATGAGAGCAACAATACAGAATCCATGTGTATCTAGGTATTTTACCAAACTGAGATCGTGTCCCATATGTTGACCTATGACTTGCATTTGAATGCGTTTATTTAAAAAATGATTTTATTATGAATAAAATATAATATGAATATGATACAAGAATACAGGAAACAAAGTATATAATATAAAATCGTTTTGTTATGTTGTTTAAAACTTTTCCTTCCATAGAGTACAAAGAGGCTACTGCATCTTTTCAGCACAAAGAAAGTATTTGCCCAGTTTTGTCTTAGTGGGCTTATCGTTTAAATAAACCCACGGAGAAGCTGGTGTATTTAAGAATGGTGCATTCTTTACACAATTGTTCACACTGCTTATGTCTGAATAAGTAGAAAAATTTTATTCAATCTTTCCTTTCTGTAGTTTCTTGATATAGAGACCACCTCCAGCTACTTAGGAAATTAGTTAACATTAAAGTCAGATTCTAATTCATATATTATTTAAGAAATGGATCAGTGTTTATCTGAAGTATATTTATGGATGTAAAGAGATAATGCCTTTAAAATAAAAATGCCAGTGTCACCATTATTAGTTTAATTTATTGATATTCAAGTGATCCTCTTGCTCAATTAGCAAGAAGCAAAAGTTTGAATTTAAAAAATCTAATTATCATTTCCCAACTGCCCCCCCCCAAACAGTTTCATGAAAACATTTCCTTCACTGGAAATCAAGTATTAAAATCAAGTTACATATGTACTTTAAATGTGTATGTATGTGTATACATATTACATACATATTTCATATATTACATACTGACTTCATTTTTAATAAGTTGCTAATGACTCTCTTTGTAAAGCTTCTAGGCAAAATACAAAGCTTGTAGATGCTACTAGAATATTACTTTTGAATAACTTTGTGGATAATTTTGTGCCAGAGTTGTCTGGTAGTGGTTGAGCTGCCCTTTCAAATGTACTTTGCCTGGGTTAGCATCAGCAGCTACTGTCAGCCCAGTAGTATTCTTCACATTCAGGGGCACTGTGGGTTGTCAGCTCATCAAGCTTGCATTTGTACTCTCGTGTCACTGAGAGTTAAGTTAAAGCATTAGCTGTTTAATATACAGACTGATGACAAGAAAAACCATAGGACATTATTTGAAATATTTCCTCTATTGAAACTGAAATGGTGTGATTAGGTATCCTTACACTTTCTGATGACACTTAAAAGTAATATGTGTATGTGAGGGACATCTTTGAGTTTGCAGTTACAAGCCAGATCATGTGATTAGTCACAGAGCAAAAAGCAGGAGCCTTGTTTTTATTTGCCATTTTGCACTTGTCAATTTACAAAAGAGGGTCAGTTTTGCTTCCTTAGTTGACACATTCCAAGGACCATTAAAAGATACACGTTTTTCTGCATGCCTTATAAACTAAAGTACATCATTTTAATTGGATTTACCTTTGCAGATGCTGTGTATTTCAAAATTACATTTTCTGAACCCAAGAAGAGATGATTAGGCATAGAATAGGAGATCTGACATTTAGTCATATGTGTACATGGATATTGTGAGTTCTGACATTAGTGGGTCATCTTGTCTATTTTTATAGCTTATGCTTTAAATAGCTGCTCTCCAAAGGCCTGGTGTTATAATAAAAACTTAAAAAGAGGCTAATGTTAATATTTACCTGTTGCTAAGCTAGTATATTTAGAATTATCTAGTGGCCATGGCTATAGTGGTTAGGAGCTGTCATTTTGTCTTTAAGCTCATGTTCAAACATGTCCCCAATTATTTGCACTGTGGCTACTGAATGAGGGGGATTTGGATGAATAAAGTGATGCCCTTTGATTTACATGCCTTTTCCCCAAATTTCTTTTGGTAAGGAATAATCAGGAACATTCAAAATTGTGTGATGAAGAGTTTTTTTTTTTTTTTAACTGTGCTTTCAGAAGGAAAAAGAAACTAATTCTCAAAGACATTTATTTTCATAACAAATAATGTAGAGTTTTAAAAATGATGCTGATACATCTTAAAAGCCCATTTACCACAGTTCTGGCATTTAGCAAAACTTTTGTCAATTTTTATGGACTTTAAATTTTAAAAGACATGTGATCAAGTCACAAAGAGCTTTAGCACTGGAAGAGTAAGAAATGGCACTACACTGCAGTTTTTACCTTTTCTTATCAGTGTGAGCTTCTTTATAATTGCTTATTGACTAACATGCGATTTTAAAGGTGGAAGAGTGAACTTTCAAGACCAGCCATTTTAGGTACGATACTTTATATGTCTATATTTGTGGACTGTGTGCATGCACATAAACACATAAACGTCAGCATTTGCAAAAGTTACAGAAGTGAATCATTTCACTTCGTTTGCAGTACACACAAATATGTCTGCTCCAAGAAAAGATGAGGGAGCTCGCTTCTGTATTGCTCCCCTCCCTCCCTGGAAGCAGGTCAGAGTCCATCCACCTTAGTATAACACTGAGTTGTGATCTGTAACTCATATGCTGAAAGCGAGTCCCAGGAGGTATTCGGCCTAGATTAGGTCATAAAACTTTTTTTTGTCTTCATTTTTTATACATCATCTGTTTTATCAGTTTAGTGCTAGGTGCCATTCCTTTGTGTGCTCATGGCATTCTGGGCTCAACAATCTTATAACACTTAACCCTATGGACTGTAACTGCCTCTTGTTCCGTAACGAAGGGTCCCATGAGGTCCAGGCCAGTGTCCCCAGCACCACATAAGGCCTGGCATAAGATGAGAGTCTTAACAGAAGTTTGTTGAAAGAAGAAATACGTGAATAATGAGAGGGCTGATAAATGACAAAGATACTTAAAGTTCTGTTATCTGTGGATTCCTGTTTAGTATTCCTATACTTTCCTTCCATCCTCTCGTTCCTCCCTTCCATTTCTCATCTTCCCCTAGAATTCCACTACACTTTACTTGGGATAAAAAATCATCCAAGTTCCCTGAAAGCACAGTTTAAAAGTTGAGCACCTGAGGACAGTGGAATCTATGGATGTGAGTCTCTGAGTTAGAACCTATTCATTGTTATATGCTGTGTAAGCCAGTGCTAAAATGACATTAAATTGGTAGTAGGTACTCAGGCAACACTTCCAAATGTTGGATTTGACATTATACATGTCTTTAACGCAATGTCAGAGTTCCTGTGATCCCTTTTTCCACATCTAACTGATTTTTTTTCCGTTTTAGACTTTGTAAAGTCACTGCATTTACTTTTCAGCTTAGTCAGGGTCAAGCTCTACCTGATATGTTTTCTTTTATCACTAAAACACTTTAGGTGGTCTTTCAAAATGGGTGCTTTAAGGAAAAGGAAATGTGTGGTTAAGAGCCAAGGCCCAAACCAAAACAAATCTTTAATGATTCTATTGTTGTACATCTAGGTCTTTGCTAATGTTGATTCTTTAAACTGATGCTTAACTAGTGAGTATAAAAGATTATCTTACTGTCCTTGAAATGTGCATTTCACACATTACAGATGCAGTGGAGGATCTCTTCAAATGCTTATTGGCTACTCCTGTTTCTTCTGTGAAATGCCCGTTAGTGTTATCCTTTTTCTTTTTTTTGTTTTCTTTTTTCTATCTGGTGGTTTGTCTTTTTTTAAAATTAATGTACAATCTTTTATATATCCTTAAAATATTTGTCACTTATATGTGTTGTAAATGTCTGCACCTAGTTCGTGGCTTGTCTCATTTTTTATGATGTCTTTTGATGAAAGAAAAATTTAAATTTAAGGTAGCATAAATTATCAGACTTTTCCTGTATGCTTTGTGCTTCTTATATCCTATTTAAAAAATTCTATCCTACCCACAGTTTATATGGATATTCTTCTATATTTTCTCTGATCTGATTCCCAGTGCTTTAGGCTTTGAATCTTCACCAATGCATGACCATTAAAACCAGGTTTTAAGTCACCTGGGAATTGGCAGATGCCCGAGGGCAACTACTGTTCTCAGTTGGCTTCCCTCTCAGGACGTTTGCCTTAGTAATGGTTTTGGCCTCTGAGGATTTCCTTGTCTTTCCTGCCTAGTCAGCCATGCAGTGGAAAGGCTTTAATTTTATTTTTTCCCACCATGTTTTTTGTGTTTTGTAGCAGGAATATTTTTCAGGAATTTTAATCCCTTATGTAACCAATAACGAAGCTCTTCCCTGTTTTTCAAACTTGAAAGTTAAATTTTTTGTATTCAAATATGATATCATCTAAGATTTTTCCTTGTATATAAGACTCAAGATATGGATAAGAAACCATGACCTATTCCCCTATTTGCAGATGAACTGAAAGATGGGAGTGGTATTCTGGCCCTGGAAGCAGTTGTGACTGGGGAAGGCGAGAACTAAAACCTTTGCAGAAACATAATGTTAACCAGGTCCTCTGCCACTGCCTGAATGCTTGCTTGTACACTAAACCTTTTAAATGGCAATGTTATTTTTTTTTTCTATAACAGTGGCCAACATTTATTCAGCATTTTACCATATAGTAGGCACTGTTCTCAACCTTTGCATGTATTAACAACTTTAACATTACAGTAACCCCATGAAATAGGTCCTATAATTTTCCCCATTTTACCAGTAAAGGAAACTGAGACACAGAGTTTAAGCTACTTGTCCGTTGTCATACAACTTGCAAGTGGAAAGGCTGGAATTGGAATCCAGGCAATCTGACTATGGAGCATGCACTCAAAAGTACTATGCTTTTACAAGTATTACTTCTATAAGAAATACATATGTGAAAAATAATCAAAAATTTATGTATATACATCACTTAAGATAACACCCAAATATAATCACCCTGTTAACTTACTGGTTCTGTGATGTCATTGAGATTAACCTTTATGCACAACCTTCATCTTTTTTTTTTCTTTAACATGTGTTTCTAAAAGTTCAGCTCAATTCTATTTGTTTTTCATGATTAAATTCCTTTGGAAGGAGAGGTGGAAAAGTGCATCCTTTGCTCAAATGGACTTTTTTGTTAACACCAGGTTTTTCTTTCTTTTTTCTTTTAATTTTTTGGTACAAGCTTTATTGAGATATAATTCACATACCATACAATTTACCAATTTAAAATATAAATTTCAATGTTTTTATTAGCACATTTACAGACTTGTGTAACCATCACTGCAATCAATTTTAGGATATTTCATCATTCTTAAAAGAAACCCTTCAGCTATCATCTCCCCAATCCCCCCATTCCCTTAGCCCTAAGCAACCACTAACCTACTTTCTGTCTCTTTATATATGTCTATTCTGGATATTTCATGTGAACAGAATCATATAATTTGTGACGTCTTACACTTAGCAACATCTTTTCAAGATCAATCCATGTTGTAGCATGTATCAATCCTTCATTATTTTTATTGCCAAATAATCTTCCATTATATGGGTATACCCTATTTTGTTTATCATTCTTTAGTTGATGGACATTTGTCTTGTTTCTACCTTTTGGTTATTATGAATAATGCTATTAATATTCCTGTGCATGTTTTTGTATAGATGTATGTTTTCATTTCTTTTGGGTATATAACTAGAAATAGAATTGCTGGGTCATATGGTAACTCCATTTAACTTTTTGAGGAATTGCACAGCTGTTTTGCACAGGGGCTGAACCATTTTACATTCCTATGTACAGTATACGAGGGTTCTGATTTGTCCACATACTTGCTAACACTTGTTACTGTCCATCTTTTTGGTTATAGCCAGCTCTATGAGTGCGAAGTACATATCTCATTGTGGTCTTGATGTGAATTTCATAATGACTAGATAATGTTGAGCATCTTTGCATGTGCTTAGTGGCCATTTTTATATCTTCTTTGGAGATGTGTCTATTCAAATCCTTTGCCCATTTTTAATTGTGTTGTTTGCCCTTTTATTATTGATTAGTAAGTGTTCTCTATGTATTCTAGATACATATTTCTTGGCAGATAAATATTTAACAAATATATTCTCCCTTTCTATGGATTATCTTTTCACTTTCTTGTTAGTGTCTTTTGAAACACAAAAGTTTAAATTTTGACAAAGTCAAATTTGTCTATTTTTCTACTGTTTGTGCTTTTGATGTCATGTAGATGAAGGTGTCATGTAGACACAGGGTCACAAAGATTTACTTCTACATTTTATTTTAAGAGGTTAATGTTTTAGCTCTTATATTTCATTGAATTATCTTGTCCCTGTCAAAAATTAATTGAATCTAGGTATATGGGCTAATTTTTGTACTCTCAATTCTATTCCATTCATCTTTATTTCTATCATTATGCCAGTACTGTACTGTCTTGTTTATTGTCGTAGCTTTTCATAGTAGTTTTGAGATCAGGAAGTACGAGTGCTCAAATTTGTTCATTTTTTCAAGATCGTTTTAGGCTAATCTGCCTCCCATGCATTTCCATATGAATTTTAGGATCAACTTGTGATTTTCTGGGAAAAACCAGCTAGGATTTTGATAGGTGTTGCTTTGAATATATATCAATTAAGGGAGTATTGCCACCTAATAATAAGTGTGGTCTATAAATTTGGGATGGCTTTCCATTTATTTAGATCATCTTTAATTTCTTTCAATAATGTTTTGTAGTTTTCAGAGTATAAGTTTTACACGTATACATTGCACAATAGAAATACAATTGATTTTTGTGTGTTGATCTGATATGCTATATCTTTGCTGAACGTCTTCATTAGTAGTAACAGGTTTTATTGTATGTGTGTCTCTGGGTGAATTCCTTAATATTTTCTATATACAAGAACATGTCATTTGCAAGTACAGATAGTTTATGTCTTCTTTTGGAGAAGTGGCTATATATTGGATGTCCTCAAGACTGCCCCAGATTTGATGACTTACTAGATGGAGTCAGAGAACTCAGCATATAGTTGTACTCAAAACTGGTATTTATTACAACAAACAGATACAAAACAAAATCTTAGAATAGTATTCAAGCTAAGTTTTTTGGGGGGTTTATAGCATACAAAACAAGGACTTTCCCTTTCCCTTTTCCTTCCCACACAGTATTGTATAGGTGATTATAAACAACCTGAGCCGTAGGAAAACTTCAGTGAATTGCCTGAAGCTACTACACCAAAAGTTGGTAGCTAATTGATTGTAGAATCCACCAGTTTCTTCATCCTAGCCTTTCTTTTGCAGGAATTGCTTGCTTGGAAAATACCTTTGTGCTAAGTCAGTGATCCTGGATCAAAGGCATTCCAGAAGCCTGCTCTCCTCCTCTAGAGGCCTGCAAAGTTCTCCACTTTTAGCTTTGTCTTACTTTCCAGCTTTAGTTAGACTAGCCCATGCTCTAAACTCAAACCATATCAGGCCATATAAGGTTCCCCATTCTTTTACCTACTCCTGTGTTGGTACCTTTTTTTTTTTTCATCTAGAAACTCCTCTCTTCTCCTGTCCATGCATTTTTGAATCCTAATAAATTGTCAAGGCCTGACTCAGATGTCATATCATCTGTGAAACTTTTTTTTTTCCCACTCTCTCAATTTAGATGTAATAACCTCTCCTCTCCCTGTACCCTTTGTTGAGTAATTCTGTTATAGTACATACCATACACTATATTATAGCCAGTTGTTATATATAACTCATAGCTTCTGTTAAGTTTTTAAGCTTTTTAAGGTGAAAAATTATTCATACTCTAATGGGCCACAGCACCTAGCAGAGAGTAGCAAATAGAAACTCAGTGGATGTTCGGTAAATTGAATTACAATGGATTAGAAGGAGGCTCTGGTAGGCTGTTAACAGAAGAAGGATTTAGCAAGAATCTTGGTTTTCTTTTGTTAATACAGAATTATGTGAGTCTTTCATGCTGTACCTTTATTGCAAGACAAAGTACTGCATAGTTTGTTCTACTGTAGGTTAATGGGAATTTGTGGTGGTTTCACAATTACCCTTTTATTTGTTCCACCTTTTAAGGCATAACACTCATTTAGACAGCACTTCAATTTGTTGCATTGCTAAATCATTACTGTTTACAGATGGTATAGTATATCTGACGCTCATTTTGAAAGGGAAAAATGAGAATCCCATCTGCCTCACAACAGGATTTAGGACTCAGAACAAAACCTAATTTTATCAGAGTCCTGCACATCAGCAATAGGGAACTTTCAAAGAGATGATTGCTAAAAGTAAGCAGCATTGTTAAGAATTTTAGGTTGTAAAAGTAATGGAGTTTCTTGTAAAAGATTGTTTATAAACATTCTTGATATGGTTTGGGATGAAACTCTTGCTGGAAAAAAGTGAGATGTTATGGAGCCATATCTAGTTAATAATTTGCATTAGAGCTAATTGAGTGTATTCTTCTCAGTGCAGATTTTAGATTGCCTGTCTGAGGTTAGGGAACCAGATGATACCATAAAAGCATATTCTAAAACTCTCCTGCTGGATTCAACCTTGAATCTGAACAGTTCCTGGTGCCAGACAGTTGTTCAGTATGAATTTCTTGAATAAGTGAATGAATGGGAGCCTGTTTCCTCATTTATAAGAGGATTTAAAATTTTTTTTAAATTGAATTTATTGGGGTGACAATGGTTAATAAAATTATACAGTTTGTTTTCAAGTGTACAGTTCCATAGTGCATTATCTTTATATTGCGTTGTGTATTCACCACCCAAAGTCTAGTCTTCTTCCGTCACTACATATTTGACCCCCTTTACCCTTTTCTACATCCTTCCATCCCCTTTCCTTCTGGTAACCACTAAACTGTTGTCTGTGTCTTTGAGTTTTTTAATGTCCACTTTGGAGAATTATTATTAAGACCAGAGAAAATGCATACAAAGTGCTTTATGCAGTGCCTGGCAAATACTAGTTGCTTGGCAAATGACATCTATTGTTAATCATTTACTATGCTTTCCCCTCTGTTCTCATATTGGTGGTGGCAGTGCGTTGATTGCCATGGAAGAGACTGTATCTTTCCAATTGACGTTTTCTTTATTTTCCTTTCTATTTTAATTTGTGCTCCACCTTTGCTTCTTATTTTTAGGAAAATGTTGAGTATAGAGGTATTTGCTCTTTTATGCAGTTTATTTGCCATGGCTCTTCAGTGCTTGGACAAAATGGCATGTGTGTGCAGCATGGTTCAGAACTTGTATTCTATTGTATATGAACAGAAACCCCAGAGAAAGAGATACATGTGCATGGGAGAGAGTGTCACCGTGAAATAAAACTTAAGGGTTGGAATTATTGCTGTTATATATACATCAGAATCTAGGACAAAAATGCTTTCTATAGGATGAGAATGCTTGTAGCTACCAATTTCCTTAATTTTCTAACCTATCATTATCCCTATAGTAGTCATTAATAAATTTGGTAGAATTGAAAGTTTTTGAAATAGTAATACCTACTCAAATCATGGAGGCGTAGATTCTTAGAGAATTAGGACATGAAAGATCATTTATTCCAGATCGACTACATGCTTGATTGTCTTCTCTAGCTTCCTTGCCACAGAGCTGCTCAGCCTTTGTTTGAATGTTATTAATGATAGGGAAGGGCTTGTCTACCGACCATGGCTGTCATTTTGTCTACATTTAGAACTAAGTACTTCTTCACATGGGGTCTCTATAGCTCTCTCTGTTGCTTCTCCTCTCTCTTTCTCGCCCCTCCCCCTCCCTCCTACCCTCCTCCCTCCCCCAAAGCCAACCAACCAATGAAACAAACAAACAAACAAACAAACAAAGGGGGGTACCTGATCAAATAGTTGGGAAGTACTACATACATAGTTCATAACCAAGGAGTCACAATGCATGTATGTATATTTGCTGGAGAATGTTGCAGTGTGTTCTAACCCCAATATTTCACAAACTTATTTGACTGTGAACCTTTACTTTTGTGCAGAATATCTATCCACAACTCAGAACAGTACCTGGCATATAGTAGGTGCTCAATAAATGCTTGTTTAAAAAAGTTAATGAATACAAAATAAATCTTTAAAAGCTATAAAGGGCACCCTGTATCAGGATGACAAGTGTTGTCCCTGTCTTCAAGTTACACAAACAAAATTAATGGGTATACCTCCCTCCTCTGTGAACCATCCTAAATAAATTATTTATTTTCACACCTTTTAGGACTTTTAAAATTTTTCATATTCAAAATCTGAGTCTTTACTCTTGTTTACACAACTACCTTTTATATTCTAAAAGAACTATTAATGAAAATTTTACAATTGATAGTCAAGGCAGTGAAAGCTTGCCTCTTTTGCTTCCTGATCAAATGTATGGTTGAATGAATTGGCAAGCACTTTTCTTGTCTTTTGTTTCCAGTTTGTGCCTGATTGTGTTTGATGGTACAAGCACATGGCCTTCAGCAAGGCTCTTAAGTAAAAAGCCACTGCATTTGGATGTTTTTAAGAGTGTTTGTCACATTGCCTATTGAGTTAATGCCACTTTTTTTTTTTTTTGGCTTCCCAACCAGCCCTTTTAGAGTGTAGCAACTAGTCCGAAGTAAGGAGAATGCATGCTTTTCATTTGCAAGTAATTGAGCTTTCCACCTGGGGACAGCTTGACAAGCCTCCTATCAGATGTGAATCTGGCCAACAAGGAACATGCTGTAATGTGGCCCCAGCATTGGTGATCCAGCCTTTTTATTTCTCATACTCTGGAGTAAAAGAGTTCGGGTGTATTTCTGTTCAGGATGGCGGAGTAGGAAAATCCTGTGCTCACCTCCTCCCACGACCACCTCAAAATTACGACTAAACTACAGAACAGCCATCACTGAGAATCACCTTAAGTCTAACTGAACAAAAGTCCTGTAAGTAAGGACATACGGAAGAAGCCACTTGGAGACTGAAACATATACTATATTGCATGAGATAAATTAAGTTTGAATAATTATATTTCTGCTTTACTTAACTTTTGTTGTTGTCTTTAGGTGTGGAACTATTATACAACTCTAATTCATAATGAAGATAGACTCTGTAATTTATTGTAATTACAAATGGGAAAGCAAGTGAAAATGTTGCCCAAATGAGCATACTAAGGAATTTCTAAATAAATGCATGCTGAAGTTTAAAAAGACAATAAAAATAATATAAAATCCTGTAAAAAAAGTTTAAAAGTTCAGCAAGAGGAATATTATAGATCATATTTGTTCTAGCTTTGGTATTTCAGTAGGAATTCTGTGTAGAAATTCAAGAGCGTCAGATACAAAGCTGGGTAGAACTCAGCGTCAGCTTTCTCTAAAGCCAGTACTCCATATCTCTTTGTTCTCAGCAACAATCTAACCTTGTCTTTTTTGTAGCTGCTCAGTGATAACCCTGTATCTTCCGTTTCCTCTCCTGTGTTATCTTCTCTCCGTTCAGTCTGTTTCCAACTCAGAATTTGATAATTTTTAAAGTAGTAACATCTTCTCTTTTAATCATTATTTCCTCCATTTTCATTGGTGTGGAAATGTTACTTTGTTGGCATAATAGTGGGAGACATTTTACAGTAGAAGGATCAGTATGTTTTTCTTATATCTATGGATTTTACCTGTCAGATGTCATAGAATGTAATGGGCCTTAGAAAGCACTTGTATGGCCCTCATTTCTAAGATGGGGGTGATGAGGTGAGGGATGGGGAATGACTTGCTCAGGATCACAGAGCAACTCACTGGCTGGGCCAGCACCAGGCCCAAGTCCTCACATTCCCAGCCATTAGCCTTTTATTTTATGATCTGATACCTCTCTTATTACATGGGTGGATTAAAAAATGTAGAGTAAGGGGACATCGTTTCTGTAGCTAGGCAGGAGCCTAAATGGTATTGGAAAAATCAAGTTGCAGATATTAGTACTTCTAGATCTACTATCTGACACAAAATTCATCAGTTTATTTTGATAGATAGTTCTACTGGTCAACGCAGGGAAGAATTTGAGTTTTATTATGTAGGAATATTTTAATGTCTAATGTTCTCATTTAAAAGGCAGAATACATTTGGGGCACTGCTGCTTTTGCAGGATTTGAAGGGCAGAGACAGTTCTAGTTCTCTGAATTATCCCCATTCTTATCCTTCCTTCATCTCCATGCCTACAAATGTCAGAGTGTAACACATGTTTGTGGCTGTCATAAACACATTCTTTATCTGAGGAAACATGTCAGCATTGAAAAAAATAACTGCATTGGGCAGCCTGGATATGAAGACACAGAGATGTGAGTATGCACGCCTTGGCCTGGGCCATACTAAGAGCCTCCTTTGTAAAAGATTCTGACATAAAAATTGATTTTTATGTCCTGACAAATTGCAGAGTTTTAATGGCATGTATCTAATGAAAAGAAATTTTTGTCAATTTCTTTATGTTTCAAATTGGGAGGTGAGGGTTGGGTTATTCTGTAACAGATGCCCTATTCCAGTGTCTAGTGTGGACCCATCGAGAACCTGTTTTTGTCATGCCCTTGAGCAGGGTTGGCCTGGATAAACCACATCCATATGGTATGATTTGAGGAGCACTAAGGGTAATGTGTCATCAGCCTGACCTCACCAGAGACTAGGTCTTTGAAGGCCTTTTGTATCAGAGAGTAAATGGAAAAATATGACTTCTCTAAGAGATGTGGAACCACAGGCATTAAAACCGGCAACCCAAAATAGCCTAGTTTGATGACCTGTTTTCTTTTAAAAAGTTATCCTTGCTCATGGACCAGAGGCAGGTAGTGGACTTTGATTTCTGGCCCCTGTAGAGTTCACTAGAATTGAACATTACAAATCAGCACTTACGATCTGGGACAACTAAAACATATTGAACAATGTATGGACATTGCTCTACTTGTAATGATTAAAGGTGAGTTAATGTGCTACCATTTATTGCATACTTATTGTTATTCCAGGTATTTTACACTTAGTTGGTGCAGCACCCTGTGAGGTAGATATTATTATGCCCAGTTTACAAGTAAGGAAACAGGCTCAGAGAGGCTAAGTAACTTGCGTTTGTTTGTATAGTCAGTAAATGCAAGAAACTGGGATTGGAATCCAGGTGTGTCCGACTGAAAAACCACATGCTTAACCACTACACTATACTCACTCTCTGACTCTTTTCCTTCTTCATAAGATGGGATAATAATACCTTACTCAGGGTTATTTTAAATATTCAATAAGATAAGAGATCTGAAAAGTGCTTTGTAATCACTAATAAAGCTTTGCAGAATGAAAGGCATTGGAAGTAGAAGACAATCTGCTTAGTGTCTCCACATGGCTATCTATCGACCCTTTAAATAAATCCGGGTATCCTGGAGTTTAGACCTTTGCCCCTGGCTTTCTAGCAAGTCAGAGTAGTTTATGTTCTGGGCATAGATTCTGAGAACTAGGACACTAGTCCTACTTCCTTGGTGATATTTTCATCAGTGAGATTTCCTTGACATATAGCTGAGGAGTAAAGAGATCAGCAATGTGTCTGTGGACACAGATGTGTGGGACCCCCAGGGTTCTTTTTAGCACAGCACAAAATCGTGTGTGGTTCTAGCTGTACTTTGCCATGTACGTCATTTCTCTCCCTTTCTCACTTGTCATAGAATCCAGGCTGCACCTCCGTGTAAAGGATATCAGTCATTTCTTAATGCAAGACATCGCCTTTTTGTCTGGTAAGTAGACTTTTACATATATTTAGACCAGGTAAATGCATAATCGATTAGTAAAGTATATATACAGATTTTGAGAAACAATATGTTAATAAACATTTATACATTGTACACATAGTTGCTAAAAATGGACATTTAAACAATTGGAGATTTTAAATAAGCTTAGATATGAGATTAAAACCAATCTTACTACCTCTATATATTTGACTTTCAGACAAGTCTTTAGAGATCCTAGGTGAGTGTTGGCTGGGTGGGAGGGTGACAGCTGAGGTGGCTTCTCTGAGAGTTTCTCCTCTACCATATTCTGATTACTTAAATATTCATTACAAATACTGTCAAGTCATTCACCTAATCAAGCAGTGTGTACTAAATTATTTTTTAAGAGTTTTATTTATACATGACAAAATTTATTTTTCTAAAATAGGTATATGTATTTGTACATGTATATGCTTTTGTATCTAATTTTTAAAAAGTGTGGTAAAATACGCATAACAAAATTTACCCTCTTTACCATTTTAAGTGTACACTTCAGTGGCACTAAATACATTCACATTGTTGTGCAACCATCACCACCATCAATCTCCAGAACTCTTCATCTTGCAAAATTGAAACTCGCTTCATTAAAAAATAATTTTTCATTCCCTCCTCCCCCAGCCCTTGGAAACCTCCATTCTATTTTCTGTCTCTATGAATTTTACTACTCTAGGTACCTCATATATGTGGAATCATACAGTATTTTTTCCTTTTGTGACTGGCTTATTTCACTTACCATATGTCTTCAGGGTTCACCCATGTTGTGACATGTGTCAGGACTTTCTAAGGCTGAATAATCAGCTGTATGTATATACCACATTTTGTTTGTCCATTCATCCATTGATGGACACTTGGGTTGCTTTGCTTCTGTCTTTTGGCTACTGTGAATAATGCTTACTCAGCACCATTACATATTTTTAGAGATAAAACTATGGTAAACCACCCCTTTCTTTTTGACTTGGTCAGATATCTAGCGACTGTTGCTTAAAGGCAAGCTAATTACTTTCACGTATTAGAGTAATTTGAACTGAACCATTAAACATTATATTCATTACATTAAACAGATAAAAATTTCCAAGTATATGCATTGTTTGTATGAAAATGAATGCTTCTTAGGTGTCAAGAATACAAGAAACGATCTTATTCCTTTTAAGTAGTTTAATTATTTCTAAAATGATACTTACATGCTCAGTTTACTAAACAAGCATTTACTTATACATGATTCTAATTGGGCCCTTCAATCTAGCCTCTGCTTTAATGATTATAATTAGTGATAACTGTGAATTAGCGGTCACTTAATGTGGTTTTATGTTTGATTTTATAAATGGTGTAAATGTATGACATCCTGTCACTCTTCAGTTTTGGAGATTTTACCTGTGTTCTGAATAGAACTGCCCTTAAGCCTTTTCCCCCCACCCAGACTCCTCTCTATAGTTCCTTCCTTATCTGCTTTTTGTAGTTGTTTCAAATTGTTTCTGCATATGGTTTTTTTTGGAAGAAAGGGATCCCAATGGGAAAAATAATTAAAATCTCCCAATTTAGATTTTATCTCTTTTGTTCTTACAAGTTTCCTAGCTAATTCAGCACTTGTAGGTGCTCAGTGGTAATAACACATTACCGATTAGTCAATGATAATTTACCCTTATAAGAACCATACCTTCTTTCCTTTGGTAGGTATAGTTTGCCTGAGTGCTAGATGGTTCTCTCCTTAACTATAGTACTTACAAGCTTACTTGGCAAGTCTATATTATATTCTGTATACAGCAGTCCCCAACCTTTTTGGCACCAGGGACTGGTGCTCCTATGAGAATCTAATGCCTGATGATCCGAGGTGGAGCTGAGGTGGTGATGCTAGCGCTGGGGAGCAGCTACAAATACAGATGAAGCTTCACGTGCTCACCAGCCACCCACCTCGAGCTTTATGGACTGGTACTGGTCCATGGCCTGGGGGTTGGGGACCCCTGGTATATAAGATAAATATTACATTATAATGTTATCTATTATTTATATTGTTAGTTCTCTACTGTCCTACCTGTAGAGGCCATTTGTTTAATGATGCACCAGATCTCTTGGTTCAGAGTTGTGCAGTTTTTCCTTTTAACTCCTTTAAGACTCTTATTTGGATGTCATCATTCTCAATGATTATCTTCCTTAAAGATCCTGCTCTTTAAGTCTAGAATATTATATAGTGAAGATTTATCATCATTTGATTTAATACTTTGGACTAGTTTGATTCAAAAGATAATTTGAGAATGGGATCTCTCCTTCTAGCTTCTGTTGGTAAAAATTAAGGCAAATAATAAATCTGATTTTTTCCCAGTTGCACTGGAGAACACTGTGTATACAGTTCTTATTGGATAGAGTGTTCTATAAATGTCAATTAGCTCTTATTAGTTGAAATTTTTGTTCACAGTTCTGAGATTGTTGTGCAGATTTCCTATCTACTTGTTCTATCAATTATTAAGAGAAGGTTGTTGAAACTTCTGACTAAAATTGTGGATTTGTCTATTTCTCCTTACAACTCTATCAGTTTGTGTTTCATGTATTTTGAAGCTCTGTTTTCAGGTACATAATCATTTAGGATTGTTATGTCTTCTTGGTGAATTTACCACTATTTGGTAATTTAATGATCATAATATCTAGTAATATTCTTGACTTTGAAATCTACTTTGTTGAAAATTAGACAGTTTCCTTTTGACTAATATTAGCATGGCATATCTGTTTTTATCCTTTTGTTTTTAATGTGTTAGCACCTTTACATTTAAAGTGTGTTTCTTATAGGCAGTACTGTATATAGTTAGGTCTTGAATTTTTTAACCCAGTTTAATAATCTCTAACTTTTAATTGTGGTGTCAAAATCATTTACATTTAATGTGATTATTCATATCACTGGGTTTAAATCTACCATCTTTCTCTTGGTTTTCTACTTGTCTCATTAGTTTTTTGTCTTCCCCCTCCATTTCTGCTTTCTTTTGGATTGAGTATTTTTATCATTCCATTTTATCTCCTTTGCCATTGTCATATTTTTATTGCATTTTGAATTTTTTAATAGTCCTTATATCTTTTTTTCACTAAAATTCAGCAACATAAGAATTTTAACTAAACCTCTCAAAAATTTCTATTAGCAAGCTAAATTCTAAGGCTACCCTATAACTCTCCTTCTAAAATAATCCTTCAACTTCCATTTATCACTAAACAGTCACTGAGCAACCAACTCTGTACCCAGGCATTAGGCCGGCTGTAGAATGGAACCTTAAACATGTGTAAGACTCATCCTTGCACTCAGGTGGTTTTCATCCTCAGTGTTCCTCATGCTCCAGGCTGCAGAGAGGGCCAAGGAGTGGGATGCACATTGAATTTTAACCCCCGGAGAATTTGTGGTTGTCTTTCTTTGCATTAGTAGGATTCCTATACCATTGTTGCTATTACTGCTTACGTTGTTTCTTCCACGAATCCATTAGAAAATGACTTATTTCCTATAGTTTGTATCCTGTGTTCTTTCATGCTTACTATGAATCTAAGTGGTCACTTATATCAAGGTTTCCACTTGCTGTGAAACTGTCAATTACCTGTTTTGAATTTAGGCTCCATAGCATTGGTATAGAAAGAGCTATTTCCCAATAGCTTTGGTTGTCCAATTAGAGGTATCAGCTATATTTTCAACTACATTTATTGTGCATATTCTATGAAAATTTCTTCTAACTGTATTCATTCATTTCGCTCTCTTGCCCTCTTGTGTGCTATCTCTTCCCTTCCCTCCCCTCCCCCTTTCCCTTCCCTTTCCCTCTCTCCTCCCCTCCCCTTCCCCTCCCCTCCCCTCCCCTCCCCTCCCCTCCCTTCCCTTCCCTTCCCTTCCCTTCCCTTCCCTTCCCACCACTCTGTCATTTTTTAAACTTAGTTAGGAGTATGGTAGCATTGGTTTATGCAGAGATGTCATTCTTATAAAAGTAACATTGGCCAAAAATTGTCTTCTGACTGCTCCTCAAATCAAAAATCCTCTCTCTTGCATTGTTGTCACACAAATTATTTCACTCGATTTTTATTATTTTAGGTGGCCGGGGAAAGGACAATGCTTGGATCATTACGTTTCCAGAAAATTGTAATTTCAGGTGTATACCAGAAGATGTGATAGTAAAAGTGCTGACTTATTTGACATCTGTTGCGAGGTATAGCATTTCATAACATTTTTCATTTTATGTCAGATACCAATTTGAATATAATAACAGGAAAATAGCTTTTTAATGTGACAGTTATTATTATTGTAAATGATCGTAAAACTCACCTTCAGATATAGAAGGGGAATATGTCAGCTACCTAAATTGTTATAAAAATTATACCGAGGATCTATGAATACAAAATTGGGGATCTAAAAGTATTTGTTTCCATGAAGAAGAACATAGATTCAAAATGATGATCATACATAAAGCCTTTAATTTGCATAAGGGGAAATCTTACTAGCCAAGAGGACAGCTATTCTTTATTTTTTCCAAGGATAAAATAAGAAGACTGAATGTTAAATAGACTCAAAAGTGATATTAGAATATATCAGGAGATACTTCTTGATATTGGAGGTCTTTCAAGACTTGAATGCTTTAAGAGGGAATGTTTCAAAAGTTTTCTTAAAGGTTTTATTTAGGTCAAAGACAAATTATTTAAAGAAAACTTTTTCCATTTACTAACCCCGAAGACTGCTGGGACACAAATATTGGATGGCAAAATTGTAAAGCTTTGTGAACAAAAATCAAATCCCAGAAAACTAAATTTACAGGACATCCATTGAAGCTTGAAAGTGGTCTTTTGAGGGCAAATAAAATTTATATTATCCACTATGCTACCTTCCTCAAAGGGGGGTAGTCAAGCGATAAAAACATATTTAATAGTGTTTTTATGAATGAGTGAATGAATGAATAAATGGATGTGGTCATTGGCTTATGATGGATTGCTATGGAAAGTTAAAACTGATATCATGAAAGACAGCTATCTATAAGGTTTACCCATACCCAAGATTGCAGGACTTCAAATCCATTTTAGTGACCTAGCTATATTATGGTATCACTTACCTGTTTAGGGGACTAATATTAATGCTGAAAAACAAATTTTAAATGGTAAGTAGTGGAGTATGGAATAAGGTTGGTTTTCCAAAGTAGTACTTAGTAATAGATTTGCAGTTTCCAGTCTATCTTCAGTCAAGATATAAAATGTAAATGAAATAATCATAAGTAAGGATGTATCTAACAAATTTGGATTATTACTAAGAAATACATATCATCTTCTTTTGTTGTAGGCAAAATGGATCTGACTCCCGGTTTACCATTATTCTTGATCGAAGATTGGATACATGGTCTTCTCTCAAAATCTCTCTCCAAAAAATTTCAGTAAGTACCAATGCATTCTTTAGTAACTTCTTTTTTGTTGTTTGTTTTACATTATACTTTATGTATGTGGGGGGTATAGATTATTTTGATACTGATGGAGACAATAAAATAGATGGGATGGTGAGGTGGGAAAGTAGGAAGATGTGTATAAGAGATTGGGCTAAACAATTCAACCCAAAGTAAAACCTAATGGGAAATAATGAATAGTTAGTTAATGGCTCCAGTTATGAGTAGGAAGAGATTCATGGTTCCCTGTGCCTTTCAGAGCAAGGCAAGTTTTTATGGAATTTTTTAAAAAATGGAAATAGCTGTATTGTATATGCATTGTATATGGAAAAGTATAAAGAAAGTTTAAAACAATAGTCCGTAATTCAACCATCCAGAAATAAGCTTTTTTTTTTTTACATTTTAATGTGTATCTTTCTAGATTTTTTTCCTCCCCAGGATAGAGTAGGAAAGTGAGTCACCTGCAAAATGATATGTCTTTCCTAGTGGGATCTAGTCTCCAGCTTTCCAAGACCCAGATAGGGAAAATGTTTCCCTAAAAGAAAATCCATTATGAGAGATGCAGTCCTACCCACAGCCAAGATGATCTTTTACATTACTAAGCTCACCTGGATATAGTGGCATTGTCTGGCACTTCTCTTTCATAGAAGAGGAGAGAGATCAGGAACCCATAGACTCCTGAGCAGGCAAGAGTGAGGCTGTCTGTAAAAGCCCCATGGGATCAACTTCCTCTATCATACCAGAGTAGCTAGGAATCAATATACTTTTTCTTTGCGAGTCCAACTTCATCAACCATCTGAAATTCTTACTTTGTCTCCTGACTGACACAGGATTCCACACTCAACAGAGAAAGTTAATTTAATTGTAAAGGCAAGACAAAAACCTAGGTTGTTGGACTTCTGAGCCAGTGTTCTTTTTGCTATATTAAATTGCTAACAAGTATAAAAAATACAGTTGATACTTGAACAACATGGCTTTGAACTGCATGAGTTCACTTATGCACAGATTTTTTTCAATAAATACTGTAAATGTATTTTCTCTTCCTTATGATATTCTTACTAACATTTTCTCTTCTCTAGCTTAGTTGTAAGAATATAGTAAATAATACGTATAACATACAAAAGATGTGTTTATTAAGTGTTTATGTTATCGGTAAGATGTCCAGTCAACAGTTAGGTTAGTAAAGTTAAGTTTTTGGGAGTCAAAAGTCATACATGGATTTTTGACTGCATGGGTAATTGACTTTTACAACCCCCGTATTGTCCAAGGGTCAACTTTACTTTGTATCTGAAAAATATAGCAAAAGTCATTTAATCTTGGGTAAAACATGGTAAATCTGTAAACTTCTTGACAAGTTTCAGTTGGTCACTGTACTTTTTGAGCACTAGCTACAGTATATAATTTGTTAAATTTCATAAGTAACCTATTGCATTTTGTTACATCAGCTAGAACTCCTCATCTTCATTACATGTGATTGTGGTTGGTGTGCGGTCCCCAGTTTACGTAGATTTTTGAGTGTGTAGGGGTCAGTGCCCCTAACCCTGCATTGTTTAGGAGTCAACTGTATCCTGGAACTCACATGGTGAAATGAATGAGATCATTATTATTTTCATACTCAATATGAATTACTCCTCATCTTAGGCAAGCTAGCAAAGTGTTTTTTTTTTTTTGTTTATCTTTTTTAACAGAGGTGTTTAATCATAAGCAATGGAGAGAAGAGTTAACACCAGATTTACAGTTACTAAAATAAAATAAAGCCTTGACTTTGTATTAATATGTTTGCCTTTTCAAAAGAAGTCACATTTATTAAGTAATATTGATTCTCTTTATTTCCTGATTAAGTACTCCAGGCAGGTATCGATATCATGGTGTTATAGATGAGGGAATTACATTGAGATACATACTTTGGAAAGGGTATGTGATGAATCCAAGGTCAAATATCTAGGTAACAAAAAGAGCCAGAGCAGGAATTGAATTTTCATTAATCTCGAATGGTGCCGCTTCTACCTGCTGCTTTCTATTATTTTCCAGATGACTCGTGAGTAGATAAATAAATTCAGTGTTTTCCAGAAAAAGATAAAATTCCTTTGGAGAGAGTAAATCTGCCTTCCAATAAGCCCTATCAGTGGCGCTAAATGAAGTAAAAGCTGTTTACCTTTTGCCCTGGCCTTTTAAGATCAGGCCTTAGGCTCGTTGAGCAGCCCTCAGTTTATGACAATAAGCAATTCTTTTATACTAAATATAACACTTGTTACAATAAAACTTTTTTCTGATATCACCAGGCCTAGTTTTTTTTTTTTTTTTTTTGGTCCAAAACTACCTGCTTAATTAAAGTAATTTTCATTGAGCGATCACTTGGCACATGACATCAGTTTTTTGGTGAGGTTTTATTTTTTATTAAATAGGTTGCTTGGAACAGGTCTTGTTTTTTCTGAAGAAGAAATGTAAGATTCAGTCTTGATTCTATTGATTTGTGGTCAACAGAGGAACACTGCCTTGTTTCTTGGGAGGCGATGCTCCCCTATCTATTTTCCTAGGAATGCTCTCTTACTGGGGAAATGCGTGCCATGTTCAGCAAAGAGCTGGGCACTCGGGGTCCCTTTATTCTCTTAACTGCCAAATTGATGGTGCTGGGTAGGAGTTGGGGGCACAGGTGATGATGACATGTAACTGGCTGTATATTATTTTAAATGTTTTTTAACATTTTAAATGTTTCCGCTTGTGATGGTTTCTATACCCATACTGAAGAGCACATTAATTGATCTCAACCATTAATAGCTATTCAGCACTTTTTGCAATAAAGGTAAGTATTGAATATAAGCTAACTTCGAGAGCAAAAGTTGGCATCCAGAAAGAGTTTCTGGTAAAAATTGCCATTGCATAGATAGGTGATGGTATATTATTTTAAATGAGTGTCTATGAAATATACAATTCAATTTGAAGACCTTGATTTGTAGATTCCAATATAAACTATGCAGTTGGGTTATGCTTCTTAATTCATGATAAGAGACAAGATTTTTTTTTTAAGTTACACATTTTGGGAAAATGTTTTAGGAGAGAATCCTATCCCCTCCCCCGGTTAGAACTCTGCATATTATGTTCTTTCTAGATTATCATCAGGAAAAAAATTTCACACACTTTTAATCTTTCACAGGCTTAAACCCAGAATAGAATTTAATTAAAAAAAAAAAAAGAATTGAATTTTAAGTTACAGACTAGGGTGGGACAAGAATAAAGGTATCAGTTAATACTACCTTCACAAATATTCTTAGCATTCCACCTTAAAAATCAAACTGCGCAGAGGAGAAAGCCCGTCCTATCAAGCCCCTACTAGGAGGTCGAGTTTTTTTTTTTTTCTTCCTCCACTCTTAGGACTTGCCTGATCGTCTTGAGCGGTCCTGCACTAGCTAATCCATGAGGTTCAATCAAGCTAAGTAATTGGAGGAATGTGTCAACTCTGAATTACAATGAGCAGCAGGGAAGGATCTGTCAGCTGACTAATCAGGGATAGTGGTTTTCTTGCAGTGCTGCCATGGTGGTAATGGAAGCAGCTACAGCTACGGTTGCATTGTTTGATAGAGATTTTTGGCTGCCGCTTTTCAATACTACCCAAGAAGCGGCTCATATTTTATCAATGTTGCATTGACAATTGGAAAAGAAGAGTGTTATTGTATATAGGCAAGATGGCAGAAGCAACTCCCCCGAGAGGCAAGATGAGGTTCAGAAGGAATGCGGTAAGGGTTCTGCCTGCAGTCCTGGAAAGCCTATTTCCAAGTTCAAGTGCAGGGATGCTGCAGCATGCTGCTGTGGCACAAACTGCTGAATGGGGCTTTTAAGGACAGATGGAGAGAATGGAGACTTATATTTGCATGGATCGTACTGATGTGACTACTGCAATGTTGACATAGGGAAATGTAAAGGAGTCAAGGAGGGAGAATGTAATTTCAAAATCTAAATGTGATCAAGTTTTTACGAGGAAGTGCTGTTAGTCTTATTATTTGTCTAAGACTGTATGACAATTTTGAATCGTTTGGCAGAGTAGCTTTAAATCAGTCATTAAAATAATATCTAACAAAAAGGTTCAATATTTTCTTTCACCATGGTTAAGTAGAGTATGATATCATGGATAGGTCTGGAGACGACTTCATCAGCATTTAAAAATGCAGCCCTTCTTGGGTGTACAAGTGAAAATATTTTAAAGTCTAATGATCTGAAATCTTTTTGATTTTTAATTCTTCTCCTATTTTAAACTTAAAGATATAGAATTCTAGCCTGTTGATAACTTCTTATTTTTTTTTAAGGAAAAAAAAGACTCACTTTTTATTATAGGCTAGAATTTAGAAATCTCTCCTTTCAGATATGTTTCAAACATTTTTCTACCTAAATTTTCTCTTAATTAGCCTACTTATATACTAAATTCCCAGCAAATTTCTAAAGTGATTTTAGGTATATTTGTGGGAAACGTAAAATTATGCTATTAACAACTAACTAGTCATCAACAGGGTTTTAAATGCCACTCTTTTTCTTTCAAAACTTAATGTTATTGATATTATGATTTAAAATAAAATGCTTGCTCATTAAAATATTGAGACAGCACACAAAAAATAAAGTAAAAATCATCCATAGGAGAAGATGTCATTTGGAATCAAAAGCGAAATAAACAAGTAAGATTTTTATTGTTGTTGAATAACAGTGGCCACCAATGGGTGAATAAATGAGTTATCTTCTAATAAAGCTCTTAGCACAGAATGCTATTTTGAAAATGACAATTTAGGATGTGAATCTTTTTATTTGGACAATTGTATCTCCAGCTCTACATGTGATTTTGTATCATGGGAATAATAACTTCAGACTTGTATTTAATACACAATTTATGGTGCACAAGAAATGCTTTTCTATGTGCTTTGTAGTATTGGGTACAACTGACATTAGGACTTTTAATATCAAAAGTAACTGACTCAAGCTTTCAGGAAGTTTCTAATTCCTTTATATATATAGATGTCTTCTCAGTGCTGAACTTAGATTTGTGTGTGTGTGTGTGTGTGTGTGTGTGTGTGTGTGTATACACACACACATTAATACACACAGATACATACAGCACATGTGTACTCACTGAAGAGACATATCTACTACTGTGTCAAACACAATATAGGTTACAAAGGTAAATATGGAATGGCTACTAAGGTGAAGGAGCTCTCAAACTAGTAGAGAAGATAGGACATGTCCATAAATAACTAATATGTAAGAACTTCTAGTTGGTGGAGAAGGCCTCATTTGTTTGAACCCTATGCAAAAACATATATTTCTGTTATATTTTTTTGTTACTTTCCTCCATTGTTTTCTTAAGTGAATTACTTTAAGTGGTCCCTAGGAATGAAATTGATTGGATTAAGTCCAAAGCCCAGAACTATAGTGGAAGACAAATTTGTTCTGCGTATATGGTTAAGGCTTGACCAGAGTGAAAAATTGGAAACTCAGCTGGTGACACAATGGTTTCACCTTGAAGGATCTCTGGAGTTGGCCTGATTTTGGAGGCTATGATAAGTAGTACCTGAAAGGATAGTACAGTGGATTTAAAGTCCAAAGAGAGGATTAAACTGGATAGAAATTGCAATGACTGTGGCCAACTGAGAAGGAGGAGATGAGAACAGATATGTGACAAGAAGGGCACATATCTACCCCTGAAGTCATTTGGCAAATTGCTTGGTGATCTGTGGAGTAACTCATATGTTCTGTACTTTTTAAGGGTGGGGTGACTGGGGTATGGTAGAGTGTGGAAGTAGCTCGTGGCATTGGAAACACTCTTCTCCATAGCGTGAGGTCATGAGATTTTTCCCACCGTATTCGAAAGAGATAGATCAGACCTTATCAAGGTCAATCACATGCCAAAAGCTCAACATCATATTCTGTTATGATATTAGATTATAACAGTTTCTGTTTGGTGGACTCCCTGATGTCAGATTGTTTCCAATAATTTGTTTGACTATATTTGACCCATTTTGTTTATGTCAATGTCAAGTCATTCCTAAATACTAGGCAGCAAGTCTGTGTGTGTGTTCAGTCTATGCATTGTTAAGTATGTGTCCTGGAAGGGTTACTTGTCCTGGAAAGAGCTTGCCCTTAGGATTCGGGTAGGCCTGGGTGCCACTGCTCTCTAGCTGTAACCTTGGGCAAATTATTGCACAGTCTGCTTCAGTTTGCTTACCTGTAAAAGAGGCCATATTACCTACTTCATTGCAATGTCATAAAGGCTAAATAGGATAGTATATGTAACAAGCTTGGCACATATGTAATAGGCTTTCTGTCAAGAGTTCCAACTTATCGTTACAGCATTTTTCGGAATAAATATTAAAAAAGAAAAGCTATAAGAATATCCATTGTTTTTATTGTAAAGTAACCAAACTCTTATGCTGTATAAGCCACTTTAAACATTTTTAAATAAATAACTAGTGCAACAGAAAAGTGTGCATAGGGTTATGAATTGCCTCTTTTAGATACTGCACAGGATATTAAAAAAAGATTAATTTGTAGACCTTAGTAGTGAAATGATGTATCAGGCTTATGCCTTTTGTTGTTATTGCTGTCCTCACTGCTGTAACTAGGCAAGCTGGGGAAAGATGTGAGAAGGGAGTAAATTTCTTCTTTAGGAGGGAAAAGTGAGAGAAAGCTGATTCTGTGCCCATTAACTTGAAGAACCAGTAAGAGCTGTTGCAGAGGACTGGGGTGGGGACATGCGCAGCGATTGGAGAAATGGCTCTGAGTGCTATGAAGCTAGGCAGTATATTCATTTTTACCGAGGCACCTCTGAGCAGTCACATGTTGGAATTCCAAAAAAAAAAAAAAAATGCCTGCAAGAAGCTAAAACCAACGCTGTTTCCTCTCATGCGGTCATTTTTTTTTAAGTAAAAAAAAAAAAATGACGATAAAACAAGGTTGACCCTTGCCCACATCCCTTTGCTTTTTTGACAAGTTCTCAAAACGATTTATAGTTTTAAAATATAGGGTTTGATTTTGGAGAAAATAAAAATTGTGCCTCTTCATGTTTATATAACCATAAAGATTAGAGATCCTTAAAGCAGCATACCAAAGAATTTAGGAATGTTGTGTCTCCAAACTGAAACAGGAAAGCTGTGATTTTGAGGTATATTTGCTGTGAGATTAGTGCATTGGATAGTTTATGTTATGCGATATGCTATTCGATTGTTTACTTCAATACTAGCTTTAAAATGGATAATCTTGAAACTTTTAGTTATACAAATATCTGTATATAGAGAAAAAGCATTTTGTCCCTATATCTACGTGCAAACATATCTTAAACCCCTATTGCCTTTCAGGTTAAAATTTCTCAAGAGTTCTCTGCCCCCTCCAGCTTTTCAGAGCCAGTGATCACAGGGAGAAAAGTGTACATATTATTGCTATTAGCCCATGTTCAAATATATGAAGCTTTAGTTCAGCGATTATAAGCTGGTAGTCCATAGATATGTTTTGCTTAGCCCGTACAGTGTTCGTGTTCATTAAAGTGTTTCCACCTCATTCTGACTGTTTTAATCAAATCTGCCTAACTTCATGTGTTTACATTATTTTTTTAATGTCTATAGCACCTGGTCTTCCTAGGTGGTCTCCCATCCAAGTATTAAATAGGCCTGACCCTGCTTAGCTTCCCAGATTAGACGAGAATAGGGCACATTCAGGGTGACATGGCCGTAGATGTGGGTTTACATTATTATCTTAGTACACGGTAGGCATTCAAGTTTGTTACCTAGGCATTCAAGTTTGTTACCATTGCTTTAGGTTTCATGTTTACACCCTCGACCTTGAACCTGATCTTTGTACCATCTTTGTGATGTTTCCCCAAATTCCTCCTGTTGATCCTTTAGCTATCCATTAGGAGTTTCTCCGGAGGAAGGAAAGCTGAAATGAAAAAAAAAAACATTATTTTTATCTTTCAGTTAATGCCTTGTGTAAGAGTTTCGCTCTGCAGTCTGATGACTCTGGGTTACAATTCTGCCACTTACAAGCTAGAAGTTCTTAAAAAATAATTTAACCTTACAAAACCTCAGTATATTAGTTTTATTTTGGTGTTATAACAAATTGCCACAAAGTTAGTAGCTCAAAACAACACAAATATGTTCAGTTAATATTTTGGAAATCAGAAGTCCAAAATGAGTCTCATTGGGCTAAAACCAAGGTGTTAGCAGGGCTTTGTTCTTTCTGGAGGCTCTAGGGGAGAATTCGTTTCCTTTACTTTCTGGCTTCTAGAGACCACCCACATTCCTTGGCTTATGGCCCTGCATCAGTCTGCCCTGCAACATTCTAACCTCCGCTTCTTTTGTCTGTCACATCTCTGAATCTCCTGCCTCCCCTTTTGTCTTTGAGGATCCTTGTGATTACATTTTTCCTGCACTGTTAATCCTGGGCCATTTCCCCATCTCAAAATCTTTAACTTAATCGCATTTCAAAGTCCTTTTTGACTTGTAATTTTACATAGTCACAGTTTCCAAGGATTAGGATATGGATATTGACATCTTTGGGGAATCATTATTTTACCCACCACATTCAGTTTCTTCAGTTGTGGAATGAGGGAAAAATACAACCTAATGCATGTAGAGTACTTAGCACAATGTCATAATAATACGATTTTCATAATAGATATTTAATAAAAAGTGACATTCCCATTCATTGGCCAGCTTAGCCAATTTCCTTGCCCTACCTTAAGACTTTGAAAGGTCCTAAATATATATAGATATGTGGTGGGGTTTTTTGTTGTTGTTGTCATTAGGGAGAAACTATGAAAAGTAGTCATTCATGTGAGAGTTGCTATAATTAGACAGTATGGCAAGCACTTATTTAAGTTTGAGATAAGTGAATGGGACTAGGTTTGAAAAATCAAGTGTGTCTGATTCATGGGATTTAACGAGAATGAGGTATAAAAACAATATACCTGTATGCTTTAGTTTTCTAAAAACAATAAAATCTCTGACATGAATTATTTGCGTGCCACCCAATTGTTTAGTAGCATTTGTATAGCTATTGCCTACAAGTTATTTATTCCTTCAAATGGCTATTAAATTTGAGAGTAGCTACTGGGTTAAAAGAATCCATGTGTTCTATGAAGGTTTGCGTGATAGCTCTATAAAGATCCTAAAATTATCCTATAATGAAAAACATTATAAATGTTATTATACAGGCAATAAATGAAGTTTGCATTATTGATAGTGCATTTTCTCCAAAAATACAACTTTTTGTGGGCTTTTTATGATAAGCAAGTCACTAAACATTTTGAAGGAATTAAGGAAGGAGAATGTGGAATAAAATTATCAGAAAGTTTTACCTAAGAATGATTGGATGAGAATATAGAATCATCTTTAGAAGCATCTTACATAGCTGTCAATGTTTGGGATTCCTACTTTATCAAATAATTACAATAACTGATTTAGAAAACAGCTAACATAAAATCTCTGACTTAGGAGTAGCTGAATACTTCCAAACCCTGCTGAAACTCTTCCCTATGGAATCTGTGGACAGTGAGTCTACTTCTTTTTCCTTTGTGCTTTGTTCCCTGCTGTGTGATCCACTGTCCTCAAACCTGGCTGCTGGAACAGCCTTGCTCTCTTAGAAATGGCAGGGTAGAGACCAGGTAGGACCTTACCTCAGGCAGAGTTCCCACATGACCTCCTCTGTTCCCATAGTACCCACCACCAGCACCACCATCCCCAATTTGAGAGGTGGATGAGTATTCTAGACTTTAAGTTGGTCATCTCTAGGGTCTTGCATTCAGAAATTTCCTACTCAATATCGGAGAATATGCCATTAAAGAAAGTCAGAGAGAAAAAGACTATGAGACCACATCAACCTGAAATCCATGAAAGAATAAAAGTAATTTTGCTTTGAGTGTTGGCAAAAGTAGGGTGCTTTCAATTGCATTGAAAAGTACAAAAAAAAAACCTGGATCAAAGCAGACAAGTCTAATAACAGTACTAGTAATTTACCCATGTGCAGGAGAAAAGGCTTAACTCCTAAAGTGAATGGGATAGAAATAGAAACAGTGCTCCCAATCTAAAAATAGGTCCAGAATTCTCACAAGTTCCTGTCAGAGTCTCCAATTTAGCAAGCTTTTATCCATACCATATTCTGGTAGTTTTCTACCTTAAGCCTGCTTGTCTAAGAATCCAAGGTAAATTGCCTTATTAATTTTTTTTAGAGTTTACAAAGTGCTTTTATATTCATTAATTCTTGCAATAACTGGAAAGTGTGTACCATGCATTGTATAAAATGTGCATTACGTACATAATAGAGGATAAGATATACATTATCATTGGAATTTTCTGTCTCTGCTTCTGTTTCTCTCTAAAAGGTGGCTTTGTACTTTGAAATAAGCTTTCTCTAGCAGCAGGGGTCATGACTACCAGTATCACTGAAACTGCACCCTCAAAGGTTCCTTCCCCTAGCTCTAGTTTGAGAAAGCCTGGCGCAGGACTTTGGTCCTGCTTACATCAGATTTTCATCCCACTACTAATCACTGTGTGTTGGAAGGGCAAGATCATGAAGAAAAATAATAGTTTTCATTAGGAATATTAAGAATAATATGCTTTTTAAAGTTTATTTGAGATGCTATATCAGAATACCACAGACTGGGTGGCTTATCGACAGAAATCTATTTCTCACAGTTCTAGAGGCTAGAAGTACATAATCAGGATGCCAGCAGATTTGGTGTCTGGTGACAGCCCACTTTCTTGTTCACAGAAGATTGTATTTTTTTTCTGTGTCCTCACATGGTAGAAGGGGTGAAGGATCTCTTTGGGGTCCCTTTTCCACAAGCACTAATCCTATTTATTCATGAGGGTTCCACCCTCCTGTCCTAAGCACCTCCCAAAGGCCTCACCTCCAAATATCATCATCACAGTGGGTTTTTTTCAAGATATGATTTTGGGGGGACATAAACATTCAGTATATAGCAGAGGGGAAGAAGTAATGAAGGGAGAGGGTAGCACAGACATGGCTACCTGGGGGACTTGAGTTGGACAGTCATCCTAATTAGTGCCTATTCATAATCATTGATTTAAATTTGTGCTTTTACCTGTTTATATCGCACTCAGTTCCTTTTCTCTCACTCTAATTCTCATTGTCACTTAATTGTTTATTTTATCACCCTTTCAAATTGAATTTTTTAAATCCTTAGTTTTAAATGTAATTTCTCCAAGAGCTTAGGTCTTATACCTAAATGAAAGTTATTCTTTTTAAAAATAGACTTTATTTTTTTAAGCACATTTATGTTCACAGTAAATTGAGCCAAAAGTACAGTTCCCATTACCCCTGCCCCACAATATCTTATTAATTTTTGTTTTATAGTACAGTCTTATTTAATTACTAATATTACAGTATACTTGAAATATTATTGTATTTTAAATGTTTTTGATATATTTTGCTTTACTATGCTTTAATCTGCTGTTTTGAGGCTGACTCCCGACTCTGCATTGACGGTCTAGATTTCTTTCCCTCCTTCCTGTACATACATTTGCTGAGGGACATCATCTGGAGGTCCTGCTGACCCTTCCAACCCAACATGTGTAGGAATGGGAATCAGTACCATATGCACCTCCTTAAAACCTGCTTCTCTTGTGTTCCCCACATCAGTGAGGGTTGTACCTACCATTCACCTGGTTACTCGAGTCAGAAATCTAGATATTCATTGTCTTAGTTTTTCCTTTCTCATCAGACACAGTCATCACCACATCTTGCAGATTGTACCTCCCAAATTGTACCCTCATCCCTGCTATTGTGTTCCAGGTCAGAAACTCCTCATCCCTGACTTGGGTTATTGTACCAGCCTCCTAGCTCAGCTGTCTGCTTTCGCTCTAGTCCAAATCCAGTCCCCAGACCAGAGTGATCCTTCTAAAGTGCACATCTGGTTGTGCTGCTCTGCTATTTAAAACCTCTTACAGTTTTCTCTTGCCTCCAGGGAAAAACCCAAGGTCTTTCCTGAACTGGCATCTGCCCATCTTTCTAGTACCATCTCCCAAGGCTACACCCCCAGCATCATTTTCCTCTAGCTTTCCTGACTGGAACCTCCTGAAGAACTGGGGTAGTATAGTGATTAAGAGCACTGACTCAAGTGCAAATTAAGTCTTCACCAGCTGAGTCAAGTTATAGTTAAACTCTCTGAACCTCACTTTCTTCATTTGTCAAAAGGATAGCCTGACTACTTCACGAGATTATTGTGAAGAGGAATTATGATAATATTGGCAAAATACTTGGCACAGAGTAAGCAGTTGATATGTGGTGATATATTATTAATTTTGGGCTATTCCAGCCCATCCTTCACTGAATTTGCATGGTTCCCTCCTTGTCTTTTGTACTCTTTCGTGTAACAATTATTTCTTGACCAGTTACTATGAGCCAGTATTCTAGACGCTGGGGAAACATTGCTGCACCAGAACAACATTCCAATCCAATTAATTCCTCCTTATGCTTCGAGATCTTTCTTGACATTCCTAGGTCTAGGATGCTCTGTGCTACCACTTCCTGTTGTACATTCTAATTCCCTTGTGTTTCACTTATCAATTTATTATGCTGTAGAGCTAATGATTATTAATGGTCTACACTATTAGACTGTCATTTTCTTGCAAGCTGTGTAGAGACTATTTTATTAATTTGTGTACACTGAATGCTAACAGTGTTTAATAATCATTCAATTAAATATATGGAGTGGACACAAATATTCAGTGAATATTGCTTGGATGAAATTTGAGTTCACAATATAGTTTTCTTACATTGTTTATTACAGTTATGCAGTATTTTAATCCTGTTTGGCTTTTAGGGCTATCCTGGGAACCTGCCTCCTAATTCTGTTTTACAGGGAATACATGCAGTTGGAGTGCAAATAAGTACTTCAAAATGAAGCTTGAGTATAAGTCTCTGTAACTTGAGAATTACTTTAGTATGAGAAAATTCTGTGCCGTGAACATTGCAAAGATCTTAACCTGATGACCTTATATTATTTTTATTTTTATTTTCACGTTTTTAGATTTTATCAATAACCATTTTTAAAGTTTGTCCTTTTAGTGGCTTTTATGACTTTAAAATTTGTTTCCTTTCATCGCGCGTTTTCTGATATATACTCAGTTGAGTGCACGGTTTAACATTTGTTTTCTTCCTTTCCTGTGTTCTTTCTTCCTACAGGCTTCCTTCCCTGGGAACTTACACTTGGTATTGGTTCTACGTCCAACCAGTTTTCTTCAACGAACTTTCACAGACATTGGATTTCGTTTTAACCATGAAGATTTTATGCTCAAACTGCCGGTAAGAGTATTTTAAAAAATGTTTTGTCCCTTTAATTCTCCTGAAGGCTTTGTAACATGCTGTTGATGTTTTATGTGTGCTTACAAAGCATTTAAAAGAAAAAAAAAATAGAATTTGTCTTCCAAAATTGTAAATTTGAAATGCCTAAGTTTTCTGCCTATACTGTTAAAGGGATAGATTGCTCAATTTGTAACAAAGCAATTCTTTTTGAAAAAGATATATTTGTCACATATGTTATATATGTGTGTGTATACATATGTGTACATGTGTGTCTAAAATCTAGATGTTTTCTTTTTAGGAAATAATGAGTGTGTGTTTTATGTATTTGAACTCCCATGAACTTACATCCTGAGCTAGTTCAGAGTACCGTGTTCTTTTAAAAGATATTTTTGTACAACTTTAGGGCTAGGTATAGAGTGCTCATAAATTTTGATACTTTTGCAAAGATCAGTTTCTCCCGATAAATTATAACTACACAAACCCCTTTGACGTTATGGTAGGCATAACATTCTTTCAGAAGGTCGACTATTATCAGTACAAATTTTTAGATCAAGGAGAATTAGGTATTTGGACTTCTATGGAGATTAATTTTGCTTTACAGAGAAATGTTTTATAAATGAAAACCATTATTACCTGAAGAAGGTAGTGTGTGTGTATGGGGGGGGCGTGTACAGGAGAGAATTGTTAGAACCATTTATAAAAGATAACTTTCTGCTAAATGAATGCTAAAGTCATTTTACAGTTGAAAGGAGGGGGGATGCCATGAAGGGCAGTTAACAGTATCTTTCTTGCTTATTTATATAGGTTGTTATGCTGAGCTCAGTTAGTGATTTGCTGGCATACATTGATGACAAGCAATTAACCCCTGAGTTAGGCGGCACCTTGCAGTACTGCCACAGTGAATGGATCATCTTCAGAAATGTATGTTTCTTTTGCCCTTACTGTAGAAACTATAGTTCATATTAGCCTTTAAATCTAGTTCTAGAATTCTTTTCCTCTTTGGGAAAACTGATTTCTGGGGCTCCTAGGTTTTAAAATCCATATATAATTCAACATCTTGATTTTCTTCCATAGGAAATATCTAGAAATGGTGAAGAGTCACTGAGGATGGCAATTGAAGGAGAGGCCTAGGGAATAAGGAGATCGTCCTATGTCCATCCCCTCCTGTGGCCATGTAGTAACTTGAAGAAATAAAGGATTGGGATTCAAAGCCTAGCACCGCTGATCTTTAGCTATAGAACCTTGCACAAGTTATATAACCTCTCTGAGTCTCAGTTTTCCCAACTGTAAAATAGGAATAATAATACTTTACCTCATAGGAATATTGAGAAGATTAAATGAGACAACAAATGTAAGATGTTTGGTCCCTGGTGTATGGCAGACTCCCAAAAGATGCAAGTCATATTGTTAATCTCATCATCCTAGTGCTGCTCCTGAGGCAGTTAGATTTGTAGCAAAGATTCCTTCTGTTCTAGAAATTCACAGTTAGGCAAGGGCCTGTAACTCACAGGGGTGAGTTTGTAGTATAAAAATCTCTACCCCAAATCCCAGAGATTTGGGAACCCTTCTGAAGGAAGTAATTATGTTGAATTAAGTCAGGGTACTGTTTCCCTCATGCTTATTCTTCATTTAGCAGGCTTGTTCATTCACATGAAGGTGTGTTGTCAAAATTTGCAGTGTCTAGCCCTAAATAACTGATAAAGCTATAAGTAAAAGAGCATATACCTTGAGCTATGTGGTAAACAGAGGGTTTATATGTTCTCCTTCTTTCTCTGAGTAATTGATTTTTGGACACAAACACCGAAACCTTACTTGACATTTCAGGGCAACAGAACCTGAAATGAATTGTTGTCACTAGATGTTCCTTCATCACCCCAGTCCATCACCTTGCCTGGAATGCTAGTACTTGTACATAAATGATAAATATAAAGTGACTTTGATGTTCTCATCTCTCTTCAGAAGTAAAGTTATTATAAAGCAATTTTACAATTTCAGAGTTTACTAGACTAAGGAAAACTCTGTGTTTTTCGAGATCATAAAAGAAACTACTTAGTATATGACATCTTTAAGAACAGTTTTCATCAATGTCCAAGAAATAAGTATGGAAATTTAGATAAAAGACATTCAAGAAGACTCTTCACCTGATTATAGTTTCTCAGAGGCTTAGATGCAAAGTTAGCGTTGACTGCCAAGCTCAATGCCAAGTTTACTTAGCAGAGGGGAGTTCATAGTACATGTGTTTGCTGTCATACCTAAATAAAAGTAAATACGATTACTGATCCAGGTTTTGATACACTAGCAGAGTTTCCATAACATTAAAAGAATCACTGACTCTTTGCAGGCTATAGAAAATTTTGCCCTCACAGTGAAAGAAATGGCTCAGATGTTACAGTCCTTTGGAACTGAGCTGGCTGAGACAGAACTACCAGATGATATTCCTTCAATAGAAGAAATTCTTGCAGTTCGTGCTGAAAGGTATCACCTGTTAAAGGTATGTCTGATAGAGTGGACAACAAAAGTTTTTCATGGTCTTTTTTTTCTAGAGAGGTGTTCAGTGTGTCCATTTCACACTGATTGGTGGGTAGAAAGACAAAAACTATATTTGTACATTATAAAGCACACTATTAAAAATAAGAATACTTTATAAGAGGAGAATGTCCTGGATATGTTGAAGCTAAGTATCCCATTTGTAAATGGTGCATTTGCTTGAGAAGCTATTTATTTTTAAATAGAACAGTTGATATAAATGCTCCAGAATAAGAAATCTACAATCACTTTTGTTACCATGTATTCTTTACTTTGTGGAAAGGGCTCGTCATTTGGAAAGTTAGAGTGAGAATCAAGAGGCACACAGGCATTCTATTTTAACATCCACCACAGGTACAATGTGAAATGGAGAAGGAGAACTTGAAGAGTCAGGAGGCCTGGTTTCTTGTTCAGACTCTGCCTTATACTAGTGTTGCGACCAAGTCAGACATTACTGAATTGGTTATAAGCTTTCTTTTCCACAAAGTACTAGTTCTTGATGTTTTCTACAATAGACCATAGGTAGCAAATTGATTTTGCTCTCCTACCCAGTTGCCTGGAGTGTTGGATTGTGAAGAATTCTGAGTCACGATTCAGATAATCACCAAGTAGTTTTAGATTCACTTTTCCTGAAAAATTTAAGAATGATATGAGCGAGCACCTCCCTGTATGACTCAATCCTTCCTATGATAATAGGCTTGCTGTGGGCACTGACAGACAGACACAAGATCTATGTGGAGGTGACATTTTTAAATTAAGAAGAGGAGAGAAAGTGAGAATTTCAATCATAACCTAAAAGCAAAACTCTGTTCAAGGAAAGAAAACTCTGTCTGTCACAAGCTGTGTGATTGGATAATTTGCTTACCCTCTGAGTTTTAGCCTTTTTATATGTGCAGTGAGGTTGATGATGATGATGATGATGATGCTGATACATGCATACCTTGTAGGGTTGTTGTGAGGATAAGCTGAGCAAAATATGTGATAAATGTACAACAGTGTTTGGCATATAGTTGGCATTAGCTCTTAATGTTTATGTTCTTATTCATATTGGTGGTAGTGTCATGGAACCTGCTCCCAGAAAAATGTTTGGATCTCCTGAAGGAAGTCACACATCACTCTTACATGCCTGAAGAATCCATTATCCAAGGTTAAGGCCTTCTGAATAGAAGCATATGCTTCATGATGAATTAATACAAATGTGAAGTGCCATAATACTTATGGTAGGAAGAAATGGGTAACAGTTAAGGATTAGTAGGAAAGGCATCTAACTATATCTGAGTATGCATTTAATAGTATTTGTATGCTTTCTAGTGTGATAGTCTTTATTATGCTACTTCTGCATTTAAAATATTGGCAAAATAGAATAGAATAAATTAGAACTTTCTACCAGTATGAGGAGGAGACTACAAATGGAGCATGGGGTACTTCTGCCTGTAAAGATCTTATGGAAATAGTGACTGCAACATCCATCTCAACAGGCAGAGGCTTCTCGGAGATTCTCACAACTTTTGGATTCTGTGGTACGTATTGAGGTATTCCTTGATTTTTCAGTAATGAAAACAAAGGATATTCTTGAACTATTGTTTCTATTCTGCATACTCTAGGTATATGCTTCCTTCTCTTTAGGTCACTCAGATTAGGTTATTAGTAGGTTGATACATCCTATTGTGCCTTTGTACAGAATGATATAACAGCTGTAACCAAAGAAGGAAAAGTTCTGCTAACAAATCTGGAAGTGCCTGACACTGAAGGCGCTGTCAGTTCAAGAGTTGAACATCATCAAATAAGTGGTGACTGGCAAACTATTAATAAGTGAGTACTTACTTTTTGGTTTAGAGTTTCTTATTTTAGACTGTGGAAAGGAGATTACACATTTTTTTGCTGCAATCTGTTATGTGTAAAAGAATTCTTAGACCTCCGGAAATCGTAGAACTCCTTTCTGAGTTGTCTCACAGAAATTAGTTGACTTGTAAAAGAGTTTCCTTGGACACCGATGGTCTCTACCTGGACCAAGTGTCATGGGCCGTGACTTTGCCTTTAATTCTTAATATCCAGACCAGGTTTATGTACATGCTTACAAAATGGTTTTAAGAAATTCTGACTTTTCTTTCTTCAGATTGTTGACTCAAGTACATGACATGGAAAGTGCTTTTGATGGATTTTGGGAAAAACACCAAATGAAAATGGAGCAGCATCTGCAACTATGGAAGTTTGAGCAGGATTTTCAAGAGGTCAGTTGAAACATTCCTTTATACATGTATTTTCATTATGCCAGCAGTTCTTACTCCTTGATCATCAGAAATAGTCTCACAAGATGTCCGTTTATACCCATAGAGAGATGAAGAGGAGGCAACCGTAAGTGAGTCTTGACCTTAAATGAAGAATACTACTAAATGCCAAGACTTCTACTTCTGTGGCTTACTTCCTTTGAAAGTGCACTTACGTGCTAACATATATGACAAGGACAAAGTTGCTATCTACCCTGGTGTTTGTTAGTCAAATTAATTTTAGATATACAATGCTTTCAGACTATGAGACAGCTTTCCAAGGAAATAATATCAACTTCCTTCTTGATTTTTTAAAATACCATATATCTATGTTGGCCATATTTAACATGATCTAACAAAACATTTTTTTTCCTGAGCCAGCAATTTATACCTACGAGAAGCCTGATGGATGAAATTAAATCATGTTTGGTTATAGATTATTTAAAAGGTTATAAGTGTGTTCTAGTTGTATCCTTCTGAAAAATCCATCATATGTGGTCAAGAGACATAAACTTAGTTTCTTCTTTTCTTTGCAGTAATGTCCAAGGTCCTAGCAGTCTCTTTCATACACATTACTAGGAAATCCAAGGAAAACCCACTTTTTTTTCTGTCTTCTGTGTGGCCAGCTTGTTTTCTACTCATGAGTAGTTTACTTCCTTGGTGTTTATTTGTTCTAGCAGAATTAGATTTGGGAGGGTCACTGCATTGTAGACACAGGGCTCAGTTACTACTAGCCCTTTCCCTACTGTGATTCAAACAGATTTTAAAATGCCATGCGCTCCTTGAAACTCTCTTTAAAGTAAGAGTAGGTCAGATTGCTTTTGGTCCTTCCAGATATTTGTGTCTCTCCCTCTTCCCCAGCCGAACACATGTAAAAACACACTTTTCCTGAACATACCTATTATTCCTCTGTTTATATGTTAATGTGCATCCATACTAAATTCTTGTCCTGTAGTTATGTTCTGTTGGCTCAAGTCATCGTTGCCTCTAATCAGTATTGTTATTGTTTGTTTGAACTGTAATCTCACTAATGCAATCTGTATCTCATAGTGGCATGCAGATAGAGTATGTATATAGTTAGGAAGTTAACGTAAAGAAAATTTGTTTGGAAATTTCAAACTTATAGAAATTTTTGAATATTGCCAAACTTGTGATATTCTTGAATATACAGAATAGAAATATTCTGTTGCATAATCACAGTGCAGTTATCAAATTCAGCGCAGTCAACAATAATGTAATACTTTTGTATTATCTGTCATCAGTACTCAAATTTTATCAGTTTACTTAATACTATCCTTTGTCATTTCCTCCCACCTTGTCTAGTATAAGATCTAGTCTAGTGGGTCATGTATTGCATTTATTTATCATATCTCTTTAGTTGCCTTTAACCTAGAACATTTCAGTAGCCTTTCTTTTTTCTGTGTCTTTTATAACACAGACATGTTTGAAGACTACAGACTTTTTTAAAATAAAATGTTCATTTTGAGTCTGTCTGACATTTTCTTATGATTAGATTAATCTATGACCACCTAGACTACTACATAAGTGATGTGTCCTTCTGAGGGTATCACATGTGGAGGTAAATGAAGTCCACCTGCCCCTCATTGTTGATATGGATTTTGATCACCCAGTCAGGGTGCTATTGAATTTCTCCACTATGTAGTTACTACCCCTCTGCCCATATCTAGTAGTAAACATGTGGGGAGAAAATTTAAGGCCATGCAAATACCTTCCTCCTCATCAAAAGATTACCATAGGTTTAGTATCAATTGATGATTCTTCCTTCAATCAGTCTTTACTATAATGGTTGTCAAATGCAGATTTTCCATCTCTAATGTTCTCTCCCCACTTTCCAGTCCACATAGGCATGCCACTAGGTGCAAGGGCCTTCCCTTCTCCCCATTTATTTATGTATCTATTTATTAAGTTCATGACTTCCTAGTTTTTCAATGATTTATAAATTATTACTGTTAAATATTTTGATATACCAAGATCTGGGTGCTAGGTGTACTCATTGTTACCAAAGGGTCTTTGTTTCTAGAGCAATTCACCATAGAGCTAGGGAATATATACAAAAGTATATACACATATACATATGTCCATACATGTCCACGTTTACGTATTCTCACATGTACATTGTGATGTTTTATAAATCAACAGTACACACTGATATTTAGGAGGTTAAAATGTAATAGATTATATCAATTTCTGTGAATAACAATATTTTCCATATGTATAATATTTCCATATCAGTGGTCTTAGTTAATGGAATTTCCTATAGAACTTGATTATTAAGGGAAAATGCTTAATAGTTTCCATGCTTTTAAGATTAATTTTTATTTTTATTTTCAGCTTGTGAGGGAAGTTGAATTTCTATTAAACCAACAAGCAGAGTTAGCAGATGTCACAGGGAATATATCACAAATAAAACAAAAAATAAAGAAGTTGGAAAACTTAGATGAAAATTCTCAGGTAAGATTATATTTCAGATGTTCATTATATTCATGAAGTATAATAGTTACATTTTGATGGTTTTCAGTAAAATAAACCCTTATGATTAATCTCTCAACAACAGTTGTGTAATTCATTCAATAATACTAGTCTATGTTATTTTTGTTCTGTTCAATGTGGGTCTGGGTGACACTGCATAAGTCATGTAGTTGTGACAGGAGGCCTCTGAGAGTGAACTGTTTTAGGCCCACCAATAGGAACAAGGTCCTAAATCATTTCAAAGAAGCTAGAAAAAATGTCTGTCAAGAATGCTATTTGGTTTCTCCATTGTATGTTTTTGGCTCTTTTGTTGAAAATTATTTTCCCATATATACTAAGGTTTATTTCTGGCCTGTCAATTCTATTCCATTGGTTCTTGTATTTGTTTTTCTGTCAATACCATGCCATTTTTATTATTGTTGCTTTGTAGTATAATTTGAAGTCAGACAAGTGGTTCCTCCAGCCTCGTTCTTTTTTCTCAGGATTGCTTTGGCTATTCGGGGTCTTTTGTGACTCCATACAAATCTGATGGTTTTTTTTTTGTTGTTGTTCTATCTCTTTAAAAAATTCCATCGGAATTTTGATGGAGATTGCATTAAATCTCTATATGGCTTTGAGTAATATGGCCATTTTTACTATGTTGATTCTTCTAATCCATGAACACAGAATATCTTTCCATTTCTTTGTGTCTTCTTCAATTTCTTTCAATTATGTCTTATAGTTTTCAGTGTATAGGTCCTTCACATGCTTCGTTAAGTTTATTCCTAGGTATTTTGTTCCTTTTGTTGCAAATGCAAAAGAAATGTTTTTTTTTTTTTTCATTTCTTTTTCTGAAAATTCATTGTTAGTGTATTAAGAATGCTATGGATTTTTGCATGTTAATTTTGTATCCTGAAACATTATTGTATTTGCTTATTGTTTCTAGTAGTATTCTCGTGGAGTCTTTAGGGTTTTCTATATAGAGAATCATGTCATCTGCAAAAGGTGACAGTTTGACTTCTTCATTCCCAAATTGGATGCCTTTTATTTCTTTCTCTTGCCTAATTGCTCTAGCTAGGACTTTATGGTAACGGAAGGATATTTAACTTTGAGTAGTGAACACACAATACAATATACATGTGATGTAATATTGAATTGTACACTTGAAACCTACATAATTTTATTAACTAATGTCACCCCAATAAATTAAAAAAATAAAATAAACCACAATTTTTATTTAAAAAATGCTATTTGGTACTTGGAAATGGTGGAAACATACAAAAACATAATTCCTTAAAATAGTCATCATTTGATATATGCATTTGAACCAAATTAATACAGATAAATCTACTTAGTCTTATTAGCTGTGTGACTTTTGATAAACTGATTACATTTTCTAAGCCTCAAAGTCCATCTACATATTAGGGTTGAAATGACCTACTTTGTGGAGCGATTGTAAAGATTCATTTAGGTATCGTAGGCAAAACACTTAGCACAATACCTGGGATATATGGATATATAGTAAGTAATCAAAAGGGCTAGCTGCCATTATTCTGCTGGTCTTAAAGCTTGGACTCATGGCTTAATACTTACCAAACTCTAGCTTTGCTCTCCTATCTTGTACGTGAGAACAAGGCCATAATATTTAAGGTGTATTCTCAGCAAATTTATGGATAAACCACAAGCACCTAAAAACAAAAATTGAGAAGAAGCAGTTGTGGCTACAAGTTCTGGAGTTATTCTTGTAGATTTTTGTGATTGTGGGGCAATTTACAAATCTCTAAGGTAGAAAGAGAAGGCAAACTGGCTCGGAAACTTAGGGGGCTTTGTGTTTTTTTATTTTGTTTTGTTTTGTTTTTTTTGCTTTTATCTGTTTTCATTTGTTTTTAATAAATTTTAGTTTTAGTTGTGATAAAAGATGCATAAGACTTACCACCTTAATCATTTTAAGTGTACAGTTCAGTAGTGTTATGTATATTCACATTGTCGTACCGCCAATCTCTAGGACTTTTTCATCTTTCAAAATTGAAAACTCTATTCCCATTAAACAACTCCCTATTTTAACCCCAGTTTTCCCACTAGCTAACTAGGTTAGTCACTTCTTCATTCTGGGCTTCAGTATTTTTATTTATTTTATCTTGACAAACATTTCCTGGGCTCCTACTATATTTCAGTCACTGTACTGAAGGGGTCAGTAGTTGATAGAGTGGAGGCAAGGCTGCTAAGATCCCTTTTCACATGGAAACCTTGTGATGTTCACATCAGGCCTGTAAAATGGTCAGGTAGATAACAACTCTAACGAGATTTCCAAGGCTGAGATATGTGAAATCCATTAGCTTTCTTTGGCTGTTATGTACTTCATTTGATGTATGCAGTTCTAAATCTGTACATATCAAGAGAAGCAAATCTCATCCCCATTCTGGGTAGCTGGTTATTTTCTGTTTCTGTTACAGAAATGGGTGAGCTTCTGATGACATCAACTGTTCTAGCTAATTACCGTAACTGTAAGCCTTTTTTGCAGCCTGTAGAAGTATGACATCAAATCATATTTTTGACAGTATATTTTATTTCCCTTGCTCAACCAATTTGCTTCTTAGTTACTTTCTTTATACCCCCATATTTGGACAAAGATCATGCAGTTATTGTTTTACTTCTTTCTTAAAATCAGGATCTGTTGGCAAAGGCCCAGTTTGTGATTTTACATGGACACAGACTTACAGCAAATCATCATTATGCACTTGATTTGATCTGTCAGAGGTGCAATGAGCTACGTTACCTTTCTGATATTTTGGTTAATGAGATCAAAACCAAACGGATACAGCTCAACAGGACCTTCAAAATGCATAAACTCCTACAGCAGGTAGTAGCATGGGAACTGATGCATTTCTGAAAAAAGATGATAAATATTTTTTTCTTGGGTCCTTCTCAGAGGGTCAGGGTCTGGTATAGCTTTGGATTTAAATTTGTAAGAAGTCTGAGTTTGATTATGCTTATTTAATCTGTATTTCTTCTGCAGAATTCATGGCAGGTCTAATATTGTAAGAATTTTGGCCTCTGTTCTGAATATTGAGATCGTGGTTGTGATGGCTTCCTTTCTATTTTGGGTAGATCTCTGAAGCCTGTACTCAGGTGATATTTTGCAGTCAGAACTTTTTTTAAAGCACTGGGGGCTTTTAAAGCCTAAAATTCCTTCCACATTTCATAGTTACAGCAATAAAAAATTAAACAGTGACTGGAAAATGTTCCTCCACAGCTTGTGGATCTGACCCCTTTCATGATTAAGCAATGGAGAGGAGATCTGGTCTTGGCAGTGGAATGTAAGATAGGGGTATTGCTTATAGGCGTTGTACCTGAATGTGAACATTTTAATCCGCACATCTTCTCTGGCAAGGAAACTTTTATCCTTGTCCTCGGCAATCATTACGCATTTATATTACACTTTATAGTTTACTAGGAGTTTCATATTTCAGTTATTGATTTGGGGAAAATAGCATGCAACTCGAGTGTTAGTGTTGAGAGAATGGTCAGACTCTTGCTGCAGAATGAATTCCTTATTATGAAATAAATGTTGCGCTTCCCAGCCTTGGCTCTGCATCAGAAATACCTGTGGAGCTTACAGCCCTGAGCTACTGAGTCAGAATTTCCGGATGTACAACCCAGATATCTTTCTTTTTTAATAGCAACAAAAACAACTCTGATTGACAGAAACCAGGGCTGATAAATACTGTCTTAAGAAACAGACGTGTTTCTTCTTCACTCACTCATGGGGTGTTTTGTGTGTGTGTGATTTGTTCACCAGGCTCTTCAGTGCTGTGATGAAGGAGAATGTCTTCTAGCTAATCAGGAAATAGATAAGTTTCAGTCTAAAGAAGATGCTCAGAAAGCCCTCCGAGATATCGAACATTTTCTTGAAATGGCTCTGCCCTTTATAAATTATGATCCTGAAACCCTACAGTATGAATTTGATATAGTTTTATCTCCTGAACTCAAGGTAAGAGGTTTTTTTTCAAGTAAACAAAATTTTAAAAACTGTAATTACACTAGCGTTGATAAGAGTTTTACTACTTCACGGCTAACTATATATCAAATTGTAATTGCACAGTTCTCTTAAGGATTAGATGTGATATCAGTGCCACTGTTGAGCACCAAAAAATCCAAAGGCTTATGCTTGCTGTATAATGAAGAGTAATTTCCTTTTGAGCTCTGACTCTGTTATTTTTAAGCTCTTTTCACATACTTGGAGCTCTCACATACATTTTTTTCCTGAATCCTTGGAGAAAGGTCCAAAGCTGTCCTGGGAGAATATTGGGCACATGTCAAGAGCACTCCACACCAAACGTATTCTCTTTACACTGTAGTGTGACCACCAACAGATGGTCTGTGGGCACAGATCTGGCTTTTCTATTCAGTTTGAGAAGGGAGGTTTAAAGAAAGGATCTGAGTCTTCTTGGGGAAGGGGAAGCAGGTGGAAGTTACTTTTTGCAGAGTGCAGAGCTACAGGTTAGTTCAGTATTACTCCATTGGAAATGTTATGAAGCACTCTCTTCACATTGTATATTAACACATTTATGATGCTATTTGCTGCTAAAATGTCTAATAGTCTAATTGAAGTTTGGAGAAGTATCTAAATCTATGCTTAACTAAAGATCATAAGGGATGCCCCAGAAAGTCAGAAACATGGCCATGGCAATAACCAAGTCATTCTCTGGAAACAACTAAGCTTAGCTAACCACCTCAAATCATCTCAGAGGAGCAGAAGGGGATATTATCCATCAGTGGCTCTTTTTAAAACATGGAGAACTCAAGAATGTCCTTCAGGCTGAAATATAACAAATTAAGATGACAGTGCTTAACTTGGTGGCTTTCTCATGCTAAACTTACCCTCTTTTCCAGCCATTATCCCTTGTAGCCTGTGAAGGGTAAATCACTTTATGCAGTGACCTATTTCATGACTACTTGATAAATTTCTTCTTTAAGTTGTTTTGTTTGAGATCTCATGGTTTTATAACCATATGAAGATAGTACATTAATCTGTTTTCCATCTATTTCCTAAATTTCTTCTAGTTATATTTTAAACTCTAAATTACTTTTTGACCGAGTCTGAGAAATATAATAGGATTTGTAATGACCCCATTTCAGAAAATATTTCATAGTGTTCTTATGCCACCTGTAGATTCAAATGCAGACTGTACAATTCAAGCTTGAAAACATTCGAAGTATATTTGAGAACCAACAAGCTGGTTTCAGGAACCTGAACGATAACCATGTGAGTCCACTCCAGTTCGTGGTACCTGCTTCCAACAATATGATCAGATCTCAAACACCATTTTATTCTCCTAACCCTGGTAAAGTATTTTACATTCACCTTTTCTCTCTCTTCTTTTCCTGCTCTTGTTTACTTTATTACTCTTGATGTAAATACTGAATTTGTTTTTCAATCCTGATAAATTGGAATTTTGAGCAACTTTGGTCATGTTTGTGTTGCATGAAGCAGGAATCATGGTTGACACTATCGTACAATAGCACCACAATGTGATGTTGGACAGTACAGGATGATGCAGGTCTGTATCGAATAGTCCAGTCTTGTCATGACTGTGAATATTTATACCAGCAGCATCAAACTCACGCTTTTCTGCAACTGATGGAAGAAAATGTGAAACTGGAACACACATGATAAAAATATGCCTGCGTGCACTCGTGCATATTTTCTCCTTATCTCTATAAACTGTAACTTGATTCTTATAAGCTTCCAGTGAGTGAATAGCTTAGATAATAGAACAGATTGTCTTTTCTAAATAGGTGCAAGTAAATAGCACAATTTTGCTGGTAATTAACTGTCGGAGTCCATTTGCTCATTTTAATCTTTGTAAACTTGTTTTAACCATGTAATGTACATTTCTATGTTCTATGAGGATAAAATAATTATCCTCCCTGTGATGTTGAACTACTCTGGAAATAAGATGACTCCATTGCTCCAAAGTTTCCCTTGAGCTGCCTGTGAGGCCTCTTAGAGGAGAGTGATTTGACCTTTGGGGCCTTAAGTTAGTTGAATGGGTGAACATGGGACTAAATTCGGTCTCTCTGATCTGAGAGAATCAGAGAATCCATTAATGTATGGGAACTACTTTGAAATTCAGAGACGAGTTGAACCAGGCATAATGAATATAAAAATCCAGCTCAGCCTCAGCATGTGTCACATTAAAAACAGGTGAGGAAAGCAGGTAACTAGGCTAAGATGATCAAACCTATCTAGTTAATAGTTCTTAAATATAAAAATATACTCATAAATAAAACTATGAATAATTCCATAAATAAATAGTGTTGACTAAGATGATACCAGGAAAAAGAGTAAAAACAAAAAAGAACCAGTAAGGGGCTATAAAACCAACAGCTAGGAGAATAAAAATAGAACACGTTGATTTTCCTAAGACCTCAGATTCCAGGTTTCTGGCTTCAGTTATTTACTGGCTGTGGGCAGTTCACTTACCCTCTTTTAGCCTCAGTTTCTTTGTCTGTAAAATAGGGACATTAACACCCACTGACTTCAAAGAGTTCTTCTGCAGATGAAATGAGAAAAAAATTGTAGTTCTCAATTAACTAGACTATTATTTCCTTCTAAGGCTTCTTGCTCTATAATCTCAGCTCCTTCAAAGGGGTTGAACAACATAGTTCTGAAGAAACTGTCCAACAACCATGCACTACCTTAATCACTAAAAGTACATTTTATTTTGTGTTATTTCATTTTTTCTTTCTGATTTTCTTATTTGATGGTGTTATGATTTCTTTCTGCAGTGGGAGCTGGATACTCTTTCTTTCAAGCATGTAAACTTTTTTTTTACAAGGTATCCATCTTTACTACTTTTCATCAGTACATTTTTCTGAGTTTGTGTCCACGTGAAAAACCAGTTTGGCAGCTAAAACCAGCAGCATTAATTCTGGCATTCTGTCTACAGTTAACTTTCTCTCTTTTTCAAAATAACCATCCATTATTCTCTCGGTAGTAAACTGAGCCTTGGAAAATGACTATATAAAAATTAGGTTATGCTCTTCATCAAATGACCTCTCATGAAAAGAAAATAAGAAAAACAATAGATGATGTTAAAATAAATCAAGCTTTCTTTCATTTTAGAGATGCTTGTGTCATCCACAATAAAACTGTTTGTTGGGAGTAGTGTGGATTTGCTGCAATTTAGGACTGTCTAATGTATTTATGAGGAAGAAGGAAGCTTACTGAATAAATGATATGGGTGGATAAATGGTGTTATCCATTATTCATCATGGTTTTTAAATTAAATCAAAGCATTACTTATGCCACAAACATTAACTTTCACCTAATTGCTCTGTGAGTAATTGGGATTATTACAAGCAGTTCCAAATAATTCTTCAAGACTTTTAATTACTGAGCAGATATATAAGATTTGGTCACATCTAAGCGTGTTAATTTTTCATAAAATAAATCAAGTTTTTTGTGTTCTTTGTTTTTGTTTATTTGTGTTAATTTGCATCAAATAGAATCCTGTACCTAGCACAGTTTCTGCTGGCACCTAGCAGGATATAATAAATATTTGTTGAATTAACATTTACTATAGAGGTAAGTTAGTGAAGGATAAAATGTGGTTTGAGCTCCTAAATCTGTAAATCTAGTCTAGATCCCTTTCCTAATCTTCAAACCTGTGTTTGCACTCTGCTGCCTCAGATTTTCTATTGGCAACTCAGACTCAGCGTACCCTAAGCTGATTGCATCTCTCCTGCTAGCTTCTGCTCTTTCTGTGTTCCTCATCTCAGTGAATAGCCCTGTGATTCCCGGGCCCTTAGCTCCCACCTCTCACTCATGCCCCACCTCTAATCAGTCAAAAAAAATCCACTTCTTTCTATCCCCACTGCTATCCCTCACTGCCACTATCCTAATCCAAGCTAATATCATCTGTTGCCTTGACAACTGCAGCCTCTTTGTCTCCCCACTTTTCTTTCTCAAATGCCCCTAGTTGTCTTGCCTTTTGGACTTTACACATATTGTTCTCTCTCTGGAGCACTATTCCCTCCCCTCTCCCTTTTCTCTCTGCTAGCTCCTACTGCTCCATCAGATTTCCCATCCCTAGGCCACTTCTTGCCTCTCTGCCCTGCACTCAGTTCGGTTGGACGTTCAAGCTATGTGATATCAAGTGCCCCTTCATTTCTTCGTAGTTTTAGTGTAATTCCATGCTTTGTGTTTCTCTTACTAGACTGTAAGCCCTGTAAGGGTAGGGACTGTGTGCAATTCGTGTTTGTATCCCTAGCAGTAAACACGGAGTTTAGCATATAGTATAGTTCAATAATTTTATACACATATTTATATTGTTAAAAGATTGAATTCATCTGCCTTGCTTTTCAGAAAAAGATGCATTCCTCACAAGTTGCGTATGTTCCTTTTTCATCTCTTAATGTATTTGCAAAGAATTCATTAATGCAGCTAATTAGCGAAGCTTCCTAAGTTACCTTTATAAATAAGTTCAGAGCTGTGTGTATCAGGTGTCTTTAAAGCAGTGGACATCACTGTTCATTGAGAAAATTGATTTTATATGGTAATTGCCAGTAGTCTAATTTATATTTATATGTATGATTATGTAAATATAAAATTTATATATAAAATATGTTTTTAAATAAATGAAAGTGAAGTATAGAATTTAGAGAACATGAAAGCATAGCCTTCCCTGAGTGTGCCTTGCAATGGCTCCTGCCAAGGAGGAAAAGACAAAAATTATGTTCCCTCCATGGAGCAGAGAGATCCACACAGCCTGTGTGGGTGGCAGCCTTTTCAGCAGCCCTGAGAATTAGGAACTTAAATGACCTAGTCTTTGACTGGACCATGCCCTGGGCTTTGTAGGAACATCTGGACTCTTTGCTTAACAATATAGGGGCTCAGCCTCTGTCAACAGAAGAAAAAGATTAAACAGAAAGAAAAAGAGAGATTAAACAGGAAGAACAGAAAGATTAAAGCTTGGAATTTTGATGAAGTTGTTTTTTTGTTTTGTTTCGTTTTGTTTTAGCATTTTAACATGCTTTAGAAATGTTTTATATAGTGGTTAGAAACACGTATCTGACAGTAGATGATTCGGATTTGAATACTGCCTATGCTTCTTGGACAAGATATTAACCGTACTTACTTATCTATAAAATGGGGTTAGAAGTAATACTTATCTCTTAGGGTTGATTTGACGATTAAAAGAGAAAATGCGTGTGTAGAGCTTAGAATCGTGTCCAGCATGTAGTAAGTGCCAAATCAATGCTATAATTGTTAAATTAATTTTTTAAAACTCTTTTCAACCTCGTTAGTCAGTGAGCTACTATCTGACTAAATGCTTATGCAAATAAATTATGAGCACTAACACCTAGCTTCATACTTGCTTGGCAATGAAGCAAATGTTTGATGAGTGAGAGAATGGGTGAATACGTAGCAAAATCGTACTCAAGAAGTAAAAATCGTATAGCTAAGCCTAACCATTCAGCTGTTGCTGCATAATGTGATTTAAAAATACTAATATAAACACATTGGAATATTACTATCTATTTAATAAACGTGAATGTATTTTTATTTAAAGTGTTGATTTTAATTTGGTTTGAAATTCGTCTTTCATATTTCTCTTCCAGTGAAGACAACCTGGAGACAAAATCAGAGCAGCGTAAAAGTAAATATCATTAATTATTTCAAAGTTGGCTTTATTGCTGTAGTTGCAGAATCAGTGTGGGGGCTTAAACCATATTTTAAATTCACTCAACCAGTATTATGTGTTTGAAAGCCTATTTAATCTAAAAGAAAAAGCTGCTGCTGCATTGTGTCTAATTGCAGCACTGGCATATACCCAGATGTATGAGCAGTTTCTCAAGTCTTGGCTCAAGTTCCGAATAATTTCTGTAGAATATCTCATATAAGTTCCAGCTTTTCTTCCCTCCCCCCTGACCCCACCTCAATAAAACTAAATAAGTGCTGCATCTTCTTTTAAAAAAGGAGATTTCTTTCATAAGTGATTCTAGTCCTACAAGTATGAAGCATGGACAAAGGACAGGTTCTAATGGACCATTCTGTGGGCTCCAAAAAGGCATCTGTTTGTTTCTTGATGGATACACAATTCCTTCTCGGTTATCCATGATATTCTGGTATCTGCAGACAGTAGCCTCATCATAACTGCAGCACCCTACATTTCCTTTGTGTATTTTTGATGATAAATAAGGACAAGAACACATCTCCAAGAGGCAGTTTGTCATAGTGATACCGATTGTAGAGCCAGAGTTGCCTGGCTTTTAATCTCAGCTCTGTCACTTGCTGGCTGTATAATGTTGGGTAAGTACTGTGGAACTCAGTTTCCTTATCTATTAAATGGGGACAATAATAGAACACGCTCATCATGGAGTTAGTGTAAAGGTAAAATAATCTAATATTTGTAAACTGCTTTGAATAATGTGTGGCATGTCATAGTTCTAAGTGTTTTATACAGTTGTTAGCAGGCTAATGCTGACATGCCATGCCCAGCTAATGTACAGCCACAACTGCTGATTTCAAGAGGGAAACAGCTGAATCCTATAGTCTTATGTCTTTCAGTTCTAGTTTCAGCTCGTGAGTACCTTAACATTCTGTTATGTGTATTTATTCATTCAAATATCACCAGGAAAAAAATAGGTGGCTGTGGCTCTGTACATTTTCTTGGTGAGATTTATAGCAGGTGAACCCGGTTTCAAAATGCTCACATTCTTCCAATTCAAGTCAAATTGCTCAATCCTTAGGTATTTAAAAGTATAAATATATGTTTCAAAACTTTCCAAACTTGTATTTTAGAAACATGTTAGAAATAAATGGTGCATACCTATCTGATAAGTAGAGTATGCAGCACTTTGATGATAACAGTTGGTACACTGAGCAGATAGAAATCAATGCATGCTCTTAAAGAGGGAGCATGAAAAAGGTGGCAGACCATAAGCTTGACTCTGTCTCATCACTACTAGATATGCGACCTTGGCCCTGTTGCTAACTAAACATCTCTTAGCCTCAGTTTTCCCATCTGTAAAATAGGGATAAGTATGCCATAGCTTGCTAAATTGATGTGAGGATTTGGTATAATGATGTGTGTTAAGCATCTAGGACTGTCCCTGCACAATATATAGAAAGTAGTCAATAAATTTTTGTTTCTTTCCTCATGTATGAGTGGGTCGTATGCTGTGGAAATGCATTTTAGCTGATAGATGCGAACTTCATTTTGGCTTCTAGTTGTTACTAAGTAATGCTACATTTACTTGGAGTTCAAGCTTTTTACTCAGCTCAGCTGTCCCGTACAGCCAGGATCCCTAGAATATGTTTCAGATGCTTCTGAAGAGCAAATAACCTCATTTTGTGATAAATCTCATTCAGTTGACTCAGTAAGGCAGATCAAGTTCTGTAGAGCCTGCAAAATAAGGTAGCAGTTTAGGATCAGGGAGGTTACTTGTAGCAACAACTGACATGTGGCAGACAGCAGAGACAGGTGAACAGGTTACAGCCATTTCAAAAAACAGTTCTGCACATCTTATTAGCCCTGGGGTATATGATTCAATTTTATCATATCACTCATGTTCATTATTGGTGCCACCAAGTCATTAGGAAAAGAGTCAGTGATGTTCTGTATACTTGGTTAAAGAATTCAGGGGTACACATAATATTTCCTAGAAAGGTTTCTATCAGAAATTCCTAAGATTTAAAAAAATTACATTAAAAAGCCATTTTGGTTCTTCACATAATGAACTTTATCTGGACAGTTGACATTTTTTGACTTAACCTCATTTTCGCAAAGTGCCAAGTAAATGAAACAGAGCTTAATACATAAAATAAATTCTAACTAGTATATTAAATTTGTCCTCAGTTTTTTACTAGTACATACCAAAGTTATTTCTGACAAAATAATCATAGTGTTATTTTAAAATTTATCTGCACAGTTAGGACCTAGGGAAAACTTAATTTGAGCTAGATTTCCTCGAAAAAGAACTATACCTACATACATGCTAATTTAACTTATATTTTCATATTTCAGATTGAAGCAGTACATGAATGTCAAGAGACGAGAAGTTCTGCTCAATCCTCCAGTCTGAACAATGACAACAGCTTGGATATTTTAAAGAAGTACCTTTTATTTATTAACAGACTCTTATATGCACACCTACCAGTAGGAGTCACTGGTTCAGTGTTCAGGGCGAACATGCTTAGGATTTTGAGTTCATAGAATGGAGTTCCTACTGGGTGTGATGAAAAGAGCACTAGATGAGGTGTCAGAAGTCTTGGATTTAGGTCTGCCCAACCTATGCTCTTTTTATGCGACTTGATAATTAACTAGATCTTTTCAGAATTTCAGTCTTCTCTTTTGTAAAAGAGGCCAGAGTGAATGAGACAGTGTTCCAAAAACTACATAGGATTGTATAAATATACAATGTTATTTTATAGATGTTAGCAATAATCACTGTTCTGTTCAATTTTATAATACTATGTTAATATTCCAGACATAAGAATATTCACTTTTTAAATTCTATATCGCAGAGTTGTAAGTAGCCAATATTTTAGAGCAAGTTGTATGTAGACAATTGTATCTATCCATATCTATATATAGATATATATATTTTTAAAGATTGTTAAATGTGGATGCTTAAAAAGGTATAAATAAAAAAAAGGCCAAGGTGTAGAAATTAAATTAAAAGGGTTACTTATACTGAGTAGTGAGGAAATGAATTTTAAATACGATGTTAGTTGGAAATCACATTGGGAGGAAAATGTATCTTATTTTGAAGAGACAGTAAGCAAAATTACCACAGAAACTTAAGTATAATGTATATTTGGGGAAACCAGTATAATAAATCTACTTTATGTCTTGGAAAGTGCCAGAACATTACTGGGAAAAGGGAAAAATTGTGCCTAAAATGCTAGTATTTCTTTTTGAGGGAGAGGGAGAAAAAGAGGGAACTATTGCTCAGAAACTGTTCTGCCCTCCAAAAAAATTTCCCAGATTTTTAGGAATAGAATTTGCAAGATTTTAGTAAATGGAGTCTTAAGCTTCATGAGTTAGAAATATTTTTTTCATTTAAAAATAACTTCTGAGCCCCACTCTCCTTTCTTTTAAATATATTTTAGAGCTTTAGGGGTGGTACTTATTCTAGAAATCATGGAATTAATTTTATATTTTGATGATAAAACCAAAACCATTGATAGTTCCTGTGCATTAACAATTTTTACTTCAGACAATTTATAATGATAATAATTGAAACATTGCAATATGATTCTAAAGCAATAAAATAACTGATAAATATTGTCTCTTCCTTTTAGCCATGTCCTAAATGAGCTGATACAGACGGAGAAGGTGTATGTTCGGGAGCTGTTCACTGTTTTGTTGGTAAGGGACTCAAATTGTATCTTCTCATCTTTCCCTGAATGCTCCTTTGCTACATTTGTTAGGGAGTGTTTAGGGCAGTCTTCTCTTTCTGTCTCCTTCCTTGATTGTCACATGGCAGCAGTGATAGTTCTCCTGTGGTTTGAGGCTGCATATTTGTTAGATGTGTGTATCCAGGTTCTCCCTTCTGAGTGAGAATTGTGGATTCAGAATTTATTACAGAAGAGATAAGCTGTTCTCTTAGGGATACAGCAGGTCGTTCTAATTATTCGCAGGGTGCTATTTAGAGATTGTGATATAAAGAACTAAAAAAATGGGAGAAAAACATTCATTTTATACAAATGTCATAATATGAATCTGGTCCGAAGAAACCTAAACACTTATTGCTAGCTTAAGTAGAAGTTAATGACTTGAAATAGAATTTTTCGTACTTGGTTTCTATTTTGTTTCTACACTATATCGTGAAGGCCAAAGAGCTGTCACTTTATTCTACCCATTGTGTAGAAAACCTTCACTTCCTTGTCCTACTTTCTAAAAAAAAATAACAATAATGATAATGGATAATTTGGGGAACTAGAAGATTTGAATGTTAAAATTACAGCTTCACTCACTAATCCCCTACAGATTTTGCTGTGCCTATACTTTGGATGGCCCAGTCAAATGTTGATGTAAATATTTTTTTAATGAAAAAAATGTATTTATTTTGGGTAGGGCTATAAAGCAGAGATGGACAATCCTGATATGTTTGATCTGATGCCACCTCTCCTGAGAAATAAAAAAGATATTCTCTTTGGAAATATGGCAGAAATCCATGAATTTCATAGCAAGTATGTAATTGCTAACTTGAACTTTTCATGATATTATTTAAAGGGTTATTGACTAATTTATCATATTTCACATAAAAATATATAATCCTTTTCTCTGAAATTTTTATAGCCTTTTCATGAACAGTCTGGAAAATTGCATCGAGTATCCAGAAAGAGTGGGACTTTGTTTCCTGGAAAGGGTTAGTTCAATTATTATTTAAAAACATATAAATATGGACCACCAAAATAGCAGCTCATTTTATAAGAACAGATTTAGAGATAAGGTAGGTATTGTTTTTTATGTCTTTATGTTTTTGAAGGAGACTCATCACTTCAAGTATTTAATGCTAAACCAGGATTTGTTACAGAAGCTGGTGCAATGGAGTATCGAGAGCATGCAAATGGCCATTGTGTTCTGTGCTATCAAATGCTTCAATGGCTCAGCTTGTGACCACTGACCCCTGGGTGATCCCAGGAGTCCACGGACCATCCTGGCTATGAAGATGTGAGAGTTCGGATCATCTTAGCACGACCATTCTTGGGCTTGGTTAATTTTTAGCCTAAGAGATGCCTTGGCATCCCCCTCTAATACACGTAAAGTCTTAGAATAAAATGTAGTATGGCTTTCAGACCCAAGGCATCTATCACAGGAACTTTGCAAAATGGAGAGCTGTCTGTTCTTTTTATTCTATGAGATCATTCAGGGAGGCTCATTTCTCCATGTCCCAAGAGTGTACTTAGTACAGGTGACTTCCAAGGCTTTGTAATCATACTCTCTTCCATTAGAGTTTCCTCTCAGAATGTACTCTGCTTATCTAGTTCCTCTTGTTCCTGAAATATCAGTTTTGTCTTGATTTGAGAGTCAGTTTGATAGAGGTGCTTATCGAAAGCTTTCTAAGGTTAAGAAAGAAGTGTGTGTTATTATTACCTTTCTCATCATATCCTAACTTTAAACACATTTAAACTATGTCCAAATTCTTCCCTAAGCGACAACAGTCTTTCTTTCCTTTGGACTCCTATAAGACTTAATGATTTTGCTACTCATTGGGGATTTTAAGTGCATCTTTACATATATTCATGAATTCTTTCTCTAACTCGATGGAAAACTCTTTAAGGCAGGGTCCATATCCTATATATCTTTGTATCTCTCATAAGGTTAGCCAAGCTATTGGCAACTAGTAATAGTTTAAATGTTCATTCACTCAGCAGCCATCTGCTGAGAACCTACTTGTACCAAGCACTGTGCTAGGCAATGTGGATACCAAGCCCAAGAGTATTCATGAAGAAAAACAGAGAATCCCTTGTGTACAGTGTGAGTTATGCTATGTTAGAGATATACAAAGGGTCCTATAGGAGCCAAGAAGAGGTGTATCTTACATAGGCCAGAGGTATAAATGATAGCTTTATAGAAGAGATGACTAATGAGATGAACGTTAAAGAATTAGTAGGAGGCAGCCCATTAGAGAAGGGTCAAATATATATGATTCTAAGGAGAGAGAATAGCATGGGCAGATGTCTGGTGGGGTTATGATACAATGATGATGTCCCAGTGATGAACCAAAGACCTTTGAATATTAGCTACAAGTTCACTCACCAGGAAAGTGAGTGACTAGCAGCATAGAAAGAGCATATTTCTTGGAACCCTATTAGCTCATAGTTATGAAAAATGAGTCTACTTTTATATTACATTCAGGGAAGGCTTTTCTCTCTCTAACTCTCAAACTTGGTAAGTGGATGAAATGAAATCACTTGGGAAATTATGTGTCCCTCTACTCGGGCTGATGGTCTGTTCTTGGACTGCAAAGGGCTCCTGACCAGCTGCCAGTGTGGACCACATTCCCGATAAAGCTTGGCCAGACTCACTCTTGTTCAGCCTTTCCTAATGAGAAAAGTATGTGTTCACGAATTGGTAATATGTTTGAATTTGTTTTTTATCACAGAAAGATGATTTTCAGATATATGCAAAATATTGTCAGAATAAGCCCAAATCTGAGGCGGTTTGGAGAAAGTATTCAGAATGCGCCTTTTTCCAGGTATAGTAATTATTCAGGTTTTGGATGTATTCTTTGTAGAAGATACTGGGATATTTTTTGTTTATAAATTCATTTTCTATTTTAAGTAAGTTATATGTATGTATTGAATAAAGAGCAATTTAACACTTCCCAAAACACAGCCAAGTGTGTGTGCGCATGCACAGAAGCACATATATGCTGCTCCTCAGAGGCAACCACTTTTGCTCTTTTAATTACTTCTTTTGATACTTACCTCCATATCTTTAATATCATGCTTATATTGCTACTTCCCACCATAGATGATGAAGATTTAGCTCTATTTCGCTGTTCTCTCCCTACCACCACAAGCATACACATACTTCTTTTCCTCCAAATCATCCAATATAGTTGTGTTGTAATTTTGGTTAGATTGATAGTGTTAAATTATTAAGACCATGTTAATTTCTGTGCTCAGATGAATTATGTGGTATGAGATTGTTGTTTTTCCTTGCCTTTTGTTTTTCCTGCAATTGTCTTTTTTACTCATTTAATTTTCTAGGTATTTATCCTTATTTTACCCCAAAATTCTCCCAGTATGAGAGTTACATAAATTTTTTTCTCAGTACATTTAAACACATTGTATATATTTTCTCTGAATTTCATCTTGAGTAAATCTCTCCTGGAGTCTTCTCACCTGCTCATCTAGACTCACTAGACCTATTATGCAGCTGTCATCTTGGGATGTTGGTGAATATCATTTTGGGGATTTTGTTCACCTGTCTTTTGCATGGGCTTTCCTGTTTCCTAGGTGCCATATCTTTCTCTTCCTTCTTGTACTCACTTGATTGGTAGAACATATCTTCCAGTAGTTTTACTGAGAAAGTGTACATGGAAGGTAAAAGTTTTTAATAACATGCATATCTACAAATGCCTTTATTTTTCCCTAACACTTGATTACTAGATTAGCTGGGTATAGAATTCTATATAGAAATAATTTTCCTCAGAATTTTGAAGACATTTGTCCTGTTGTCTTCTAGCTTCCAGTGTTGCTGGTGTAAAAGTTGATGCCATTGTGGTTTATGTTCCTTTTCCTTTGCATGTGACCAAATTTTTGTCTTATCTCTAAAAGCTTGTGGGAACTTCCTATATTCTCAGGGTTCTAAAATTTCACAATGCTGTGTCATGATGTTGGCACTATTTTTATCCATTATACTAGTCTGTGGTGACCCCTTAGAATTTGGAACCTCTTGTCTAAATTCACTTGAATTTTTTTCTTTGATTCTCTCCACACAAATTTCTCAGTTATCTTTTTCTGAAATTCTGTCATACATCTATTGTTGGATATCCTGGAACAGCCATCTAATTATCTTTTCCATTTTCTGGCTCTTTGTCTTCTTGGTCTATTTTCTGGAATTTATCTTCCAGTCCTTACGTAGACAGTTTTATTCCTGCCATTGTTTTTAATTTTGAAGAGCCTCTACCCTTTTTTGTTCTCTTAATGTTCCTTTCAATAGAACTTGTACTTTGTTTCATGTATTTGTTTCACTTATCTATATGAGGACAATAATAATAGATTTTCCTTTTAAAAATAATTTTCTCCTCCCTACATCATTTCTGTTGTCTTCAGGTTCTTTTTCTTTTTCTTCATTTTGTTTCTATTACTCATATTAGATACTTTCCTCAAAGTCTGGTGATATTTTTGTCTACTTACATTAAGAATAAGTACTAAAAAAGCTCATTTGGAAATTTCCTGTTCATATATGTGTTTATTGACCATGCTCCTCACTGTTGGGTAATTTTCTGAAGTTGTTTCCTTGGGAGGGATCCCCAATACCTATATCTTTATGTCACTTCTCTAAGGCTAGTCAGATTGCCCAGTCCACTACCTGGTGAATAAGGATCTCGCTGCCAATGTTCTGGTAGTCAAGTGGGGGGAGAAGGCTAGATAGAGTTTTTAATTTGGTACATAAATATGCAGGTAATCTCTTTGCTTTTAATATAGTACTCTGCCCTCAACTGGACTTGGTATTCCCTAGTCCAAAGACCTATGTTTTAGTTTTCAAATAAACATCCATTCTTCTGCTATGCAGAGGAAGAGGCAGCCCTTCAGTTGTGCCTAGTGGCATGGTTATCTGAGAAACTTGCTGCTGCCGCTGGTTTCTCCTCCTCCCCCTCCTCCTGCTCTTCCCCGCTTTATGCTCATTTAATTTTCTTTGCTAACAGCTTTTTTTGAGATGTAATTTAAAATACCATAAAACTGACTCATTTAAAATGTACAATTCTGTAGTTTTACTATACTCACAGTGTTGCTCATCCATCACCGCAATCAGTTTAAAAACATTTTCATCGGTACAAAAAAAAACCCTATAACTTTGAGTAGTCATCTCCAATTTCCCCTCAATCCTTACATCCCTCTGCAATAACTAATCTGCTTTCTATAGAGTTGCCTATTCTGAACGTTTCGTGTACATTAAATCATGACATATGTGCCCTTTGGTATTTGGCTTCATTCACTCAGCATAATGTTTTTGAGGTCCATCCACATCGTAGCATGTATCAGTACTTCATTCCATTTTATGGACAAATAATATTCCATTGTATGGCTATTCCCCTTTTTACTTACTCATTCATCAGTTGATAAATATTTGGGTTGTTTCCGCCTCTTGGACTCAAGTTTTCGTGTGAAAATGTATTTTCATCTCTCTTGGCCATACACCCAGGTGTGAAATTTCTGGATCATATGGTAAATCTTACTCATTGAAAGAGTGTTGAATTGTTTTGCAATGTTGCTGCACCATTTTACATTCCTCTCAGCAGTGTATGAGCACTGATTGCTCCTCACCCTCACCAACACTTGTTAGTATCTAATTCTTAGACAGCCTTTCAACAATCATCTTTTTTTTTTACACACCACCTTCATCTTCTACTTTCAGAGAAGACTTGGTGTCTGTAATTTATTGTAGAGGAAGGGGGAAAGGTGTTCTATGACATTGAGTTGTTTCCTGGCTTTTCCCTTTGCCAACTTGAGATTCAGTTTTCTCTAGTGTGCTCAGTTGTTTACCAACCACTTCTCAGTTTAGTTTCCACTTCCAGATTTTGTCAATGACTTTTCTTCTCCCATCTTTGTAATGTTGGGTTTTGCCTTGTAAAAATAACTTTTCCAACATTATAGTTGTGTTTCATGAGTGAAGAGAGCTAAATGTATGTATCTGTCCACCATCTTTAACTGTAAGTTGATAATTGCTTGAATTAGATTGTATATTAGATTTAATCCACATCCAGAATCTTATATAGGTATATTCTCTCCCCTCCCTTTGTGTTCTGTGCTTCCTATACACACATTTCATCCTATCCAGCCCCCATCTTTCCCTAATTATGGACCCTACAATGTTCCTAGGCCCCAAAGTCATGACCTTTATATTTATAGTGGCAGTGAGCCAATAATCAAATGAAAATATAGCACTAGTTGATGAGGGCTGTATTTTTCTTGTGATATTAGAAAAAAATTCTTCTCTTGCCCAGTTCTGATTTATATTCAGTACAACCTATTTCTTTTCTGGGCCTTGGCCTGTGGATCTGAGCCTTTTGTTGACTTTCTTGGATATATTGAAGAACTTTTTAGTCATGTTCATCATTGGTTTCTCATCTTTAAGCATTCTACAACAACATGGATTTATGTGTAAAAACTTAGTTTTTGACATTTTGGAATGTTTCTCTCTCAAATCCTTGAAATAGTGTTTATTGTAGTTTTTCAGATATACTGCCTCTGATGGCTATACCATATATAACAGCCGTTTTTCTGGTAAATTTTCCTTGAGATGTTAAGAAACCTGCATTCATTGGGTCTAATCAATGAACACTTAGCATTCTCACAGCTATATGTCTAATTTAAATTTATCGATGATTATATTTTAATGACAGGAATGTCAAAGAAAATTAAAACACAGACTTGGTCTGGATTCCTATTTGCTCAAACCGGTGCAACGAATCACAAAATATCAGTTGCTGTTGAAGGCAAGTACATTAAGCATTTGTTTGTTTCTTTCTTTACTTCTTTGAATCAGGTGTGCCAAAGCCATTAAAGTCATTTCTAAGAAACACTAGAAATAGGTAGACTCAATGACTGGGAAGCCTTAATTTAGCAGTAGAATCAATGCAGTGTGCTCCTTTGGTTCCCTGTGGCTGTGCAAGTGTTGGAGGCATAGGTATAAAGCTGAGATTATCTTGTGTCTTTTTAGATACTTAATTATCCATACAAGTTACATTGACATATGTATAACATTTACTGCAGAACTTTTACTATTAAGAAGAACTAAACAAATATCTCTTATAGAGGGGAGACTGTATTTCATATGGGCCTTCTCAATGGAAAGTGAATATGGTATATCCTTCATGTAATGTAGAAATGTCACATTCAGTATGAATACAACATGGCTCGCTTTAAAATGTATTTTCACAATGTTCTATGGTATATGCATAATTAACAAAACAAATTGTTGTAAGTAGAGGACCAAAAAATGTGTAATTGCTTTAAAAACTAATCTCTAGTGTGTCCTAATAGCTATTATTCATCAGGTACAAAAACATTGAATGCCCTTTGCTTTATACTATTTAGTCAGTATTCCATTTCTTCTCCAATTTCGACATTGTTATTAAATATAGTATTAATGTGACAAATAGCATATGAAAGAAGCTACTCAAAAAAGTGACATCTTTGGCTTCTTCCTTGAAAGCTTGTTGACCAAAATTTTATTCAGTTTTTTCCAGCTATTAATATATGCCTAATATTAAGTTTAATTCTTGACTTCTAATTAATAGGAGCTATTAAAATATAGCAAAGGCTGTGAAGGATCTGAAAAATTAAAGGAGGCACTTGACACAGTGCTGGATTTACTGAAGTCAGTTAATGACTCTATGCATCAGGCTGCAATAAATGGCTATATTGTAAGTACATTTTAATGATTGTTGCAGTTTCAGGGGGAAAGCATGTTCATATTCCTTTCTTCTTTTCCTAGAATCAATTGAGAAATAAGAAGTAAGAGGCAGACAAATGGAGATCCAAATGTTAACATTATTACTGATAATTTCAGGTTGAGAATTGGCTTCAGATCACTAGCCAAATGGATTTGTGACATTCCTCTTGTCCTCAACAGCCTATGCCTAAGTTCAGACCTCAGTAGATCCTGCTCAAAGGAATGTTTGGGTCTTCTAAGGAGACATACTGTCCCAGAATTGCCCCTTGCCCTAGTCTAGGGTAGATATGGAAGAAAAATATCGAATCTTTAGAGTTAGTTCCACCCAGTGGGGAAACTTGAACTGGTGGATGTCATTCACCAATCAGTATTAAGGAAGAGATGGGGAGTTACTCTATCTAAACCACCTACCTCTACATGGAGACGTGAAGCCAGGAAAAAGGAGGTTTCTTAGCTATCCCACTCCCTCAGTAATTTCATAACTATGTGACACATGACGTGTTTCAATGTAAAAAGCTATGATGAAATTTTAAAGACTATACAAATTATGCTTTAGGATTTTAGTAGTTCAAGCCAAACACTATAATGTTGATACCAGGAATGCGAATATCACTTTGCCTTGTGCTAATGAGTTTTGATTTTCCATTCTAGGGAAACTTAAATGAGCTGGGCAAGATGATTACACATGGTGCATTCAGTGTTTGGATTGGACACAAAAAAGGTGCTACAAAAATGAAGGATTTTGCTAGATTCAAACCAATGCAGCGGCACCTTTTCTTGTATGAAAAAGCCATTGTTTTTTGTAAAAGGCGTGTTGAAAGTGGAGAAGACGCCAGTAGATATCCATCATACAGTTTTAAGCACTGTTTAAAAGTAAGACAATTTGAATTGTATAATGTAATATTCTTTCATATATATATTCAATTTTGTGTACTTTTTCAGTTCAAATGAGTGGATTTTATACTTTAGTGGCACATCCATTTGTTTAAACAAAATCTGTTTTTAACTGAGGTGTAATGTACATATAACATGAGTTGCAACTATACAACATAATGATTTGTTATTTGTGTGTATTGTGAAATGATCACCACAGTAAGTCTAGTTTAGTTAACATCCATCACTACACAGTTAAAATTTTTTACTTGTGATGAGAACTTTCAAGACCTACTGCCTTAGTAACTTTCAATTATACAACACAGTATTATTAATACTAGGCATCGTGCCATTGTTACACCCCCAGGACTTATTGGTTTTGTGCCCTTTGACCCCCCTTCTCCTGTTTTGCCCACTCCCACCTATGAAATCTTAAGTAGAAGTCTTCTATAGAAGTCAGGTACAGCAGAACTTCTCTGCCTGAAACAAGTGAGGAAGAGCAGAGCATTGCCTCCTCCCTAGTGCCCTGCAGAGCATAGTTTGAAATAAGTGACCTAGGCTCCCCCATGAGCATTCTTACCAGTGGTACTTAGAGGAGTTCTTGGTCTTGCTTACCTTTTATCATATAGGAGAGACAAGGAGGAAAGAATTTCTTCCTTTTCCTCGGTGTAATGTAAGGATAGATTATGATTAATAGCACACCCCCATCTTCCTTTTTGTATCACTCCTCCAGTTCCCAACTTCTCCCTTCCTGGGTGTTCAAAGACACCTACAGCTGAATCCCGTTCACACCCATCCTACCCTATCCTTTGAAATTATTTTATTCTCTCCTATAACCCAAACTATCATTCTGTTCTAATATTAGTTTGGTATCAAAATGAGAGCAGTATTGTTTAAGGAAGTCACTGGCAACCCAGTGATACTACCAGCTGGTTTTGACATTTGACAAGTGGAACTTCCAATTCGCACAAGTCTATAATTGGTGATTTTGATTCTTTTTACAACTAATGAATTTTATCTTTCAAGTTTTAAGTTATAAAGGCAATATAGCATTTGTTGTAGAAAAAAATTGGAAAACTGAGAAAATTGTTACCCTTGATTTCCCAACCACTATCATTTTAGTCATTTTTCATGAGCATGTTCTTTCATAGTTGTCATCACCAGTATATTTGAGAATTGATGAAATTTTCAGCAGCAGCAGTAAAGAGGACAGGCAGTGTGTCCTCAGATAGGCCTGAGGTATTTCTGTGAGGAGGCTACTAGCGGGCTCTGCTTTTGTTTCTTCCCAGAGGGTCAACAGTTCCACGCTGTTCCTAACAAGGTTTCAGGCCAGGATTAGGTCTCCGACTTCTTCCTACTCTCCACTTTCCCTGCTTCACTTCTGAACCCATAGCAGTGTCACAACTTCTTTAAAACTCTTATTTTTTATAGCAAATGCCTAGTTGCTCCTTTCATATTAGCAACCTATCTCCAAGCCCCCCAAATCTCCAAAGGGTCTTTTATGTCTCTAATAAACATTGGTTGAGAACCAAAAATTTGTAACCGATCTCGGACAAGGTTCAGATCTGTTTGACCCAAGTCCATTTATTTGGTTCACTTTTTATTTGTAGAGTGACTGAGTTAACACCTAAAGTATTATTTCTGGCCTATATTGATTTTTCATTTTACTTTTAATTTGCTAAAATGATGGACACACCAACAGAATATTTCTCGATAACATTAGAATTAGGAGGTACTGGTATGAAGTAATGAACTCATGAGAATTCAAACTTTAGTGGTCACTGTGGAAACAGAAGATGGAATATAGATACAAGAAACATTTCAATGGGAGGTAGACAGATGAGCTTATTTACTTACTAGATACAGGAAATAAATAATACCTGACATATGAAGGAAAAAATCAGTCTGATTTTTCTTTAGTTCCCCAATAATTCCTACTGTTTTTAATAAAAGAGATTAGCCATATCTGCAAGGATTTAAATCAGGATTATAGAAACTTGGTGATGCCACTGACAGAGAAAGATGGAAGATGGGCTATTTCTGAAGCCTTACTATGCTTACTTCTTCCTTACCTATCATAGGATTCTATAATTTAACTGCTAGCGTTACTAGTTGGTGTTTAGGTAATAATTTGGTTTACTGGTTTCAAAGTCTTCCCCTTGGTAGAGACGATTAATGCAGATGCTCCCTACGGTTGAACGACTTCTCTCCCACTATCAATGGACTGTTGCCTTGACTTCATATCAAGCTGTGATTCCATGGCCTGAAGATGTACTTTCTAATGATTGTGTGCTAGGTTTTAATTCAGCCACTTCTATGCAAAGGAAAGTCCAAAGGTTAGCCCCTAAAGGTCCCTACGGATAGTCAGATGGACAGATTTTGAGTTCTTCAGAGTCTTTAGTTCATGTCATCTATTATTGCTATCTATTTTTATTTAACAAACGTACACATAGTGCTTACTATGTGTTAAGAACTGTTCTGACTGTTTACCAATATTGTTAACTCATTTAATCCACATAGCATTTTATATGATGGGAAAGCTAGGTTCTAGAGAGGTGAGTAATTTGCCCAAGAACAAATAGCTAGTAGGTGATGCAGTGCAGCTTCAGACCCAGGCAGATGGCTCCAGAGGCTATGCTCTCAATCACTGCACCATGCTGGGAGGCCTTGTTCTTGTTTGTTCTTTCTTTCATTTCTTCATTCATTCCTTTTTATCCCTATTCTCTGCACTTATCTTCTCTCTACCTCTGTAGCAACCATTTTTTTTTAGTTTGTGTGTTCTTGTTAAATGTATAGTAATATTTTTGCATATGTGTTTTTAATTTATATAAATTATATTCTGTTATGATTTTCATTTTCTTTTTTTGATCTCAAATTATTTTCAAGATTCAGCCATATTACTATTTATACCCAGTATCTTGCTTCTAATGCTTCATAGCATTTAAGCCTAGCTACATTTTTTGTTAATGTGATTCAAGATCAATTTGTTAATACTACTAACCTAAGAAATAACTAAACTCTATTCCAGAGACATAATTAAAAGTCTTAAGATTGATAGTTATTGGTTATAATCCCAGAGTTCTTGACCCATTTGGGTGATGTTTAACAAGGTAGTTAACATCTTCACACTTCCCTCATGACAGAAAATTAGGTTAAAATTTGAGGCCATGAACACTTGACACAGTGAGAATAAAATGCTTTATAATAAAAGAAATATATATTCATAGCTATCAGGAATCATCAATGAAAATATGAAGAGTAAGGGTCTAACTGTAGAAACAACTTCATTTTATTATGTATATTATTTATTATATATTATATAATTACATAGTTATACCTTTAACTCTTCCTCTAGGATCTAAAATTGAGTAAATGTTCATGATATAGTGAACATTTAATAAGTAGTATAACAACCTTTCAAACCTTTATATTTTGTTATTTGAGAAAATATATACAATTTACAGGTGATTACAAGTGGATCGTATACCAGTGGATTGCTTGTAATGAGTTGTTTGGAACGGAAAAGATATTGTCTGATAAATATACTGGTTAGATTTCCTGGGTAGCTTGAAAGAGCTCATTTAATGTATTATGATGTGCTAGATGTATGCAATGAAAAATCACAAAAGCTATTGCAGTTCAAATAACAGAAAGTTTAGAAAGCAAGAAAGCAGACTCATACTTTAAAAAACTCATGGTATGACCCAGGCACTTAATGCCTGTTATTTAATTCTATATCAACTTAATGAAATAGGTAGTGTTCCCATTTTATAGTTGAGGAAACTGAAGTTCAGAAAGATTAAGCAATCTGCACTAAGATGCACAGCCAGTAAGTGGTAGGAATGGGGTTCCAACCCCAGCCTCTCAGATTCCAAAGCCCTTGTGCGTTCCATCTTACCATGCTATTAAGACAAAATCATGTATCAATCTATATAGAGATCAAATATTACATTATTATTTATCTTAAATCCTGATGTTTGAGCAAAAGGAGGTTAGAGTAGTTGAGTAGGAATAGAAAGATATTTTGGGGCATTCTGAAAGTATCTTTTGACTACGTTCAGGGTAAATGTCACACAGGCTCTTTCATTTATATGTCACATTTCATTTCTAAGCATAATCCCTTTTCTTTGATATGGGGCTCTCGTTACCACTTCTTTTAAGGCTTATCAGCTGTAATTAAGGTCTTTCAGGGGGCTCATAAACAGGACAGAGAGTGAGATATTTCTTTGGATAATTAATTAGGCAGGAATTGAAAGAAAAGGGAAGGCAGAAGGGGACTAAACAAGAATATGTGTACAAGGAAGTGAAATTTCTCAAAATGGAATTAACTGTGCTATTAGCACAGGATAAAAAAAAATGGAAGAGGTTGTTCTTTGCCCAATCACAAGAGAAGAAAAGTTATGGTAAAGAAGGGATATTATATATAAAATTTCCACTGGCTACGAGGAAACATCAGTCTCCCATGACAGATTGTTTTCTAGAGAGGCCTAAGGACTGAGGGCAATAGAGGGTGCCCTTGTGTACCTGGCTGTTTTTCCCTGCCCCATAAATTGAATGTTTATAACATGCAGGGCTTCTATAGAGATAAGTAACAATTTGTAAGATTAACTTATCTGAGAAATGATTATTAAAAATAATGAAATTAATTTCAGATGACCTTTTTCACTGGTGTTTGATCGCTTCTGTGTTTGACACAATAATTTGTTTTAAGAGTATACATTTGTCTACGGCCATGCCACCCTGAACAAGCCCGATCCTGTCTGATCTCAGAAGCTAAGCAGGGTCGGTCCTGGTTAGTACTTGGATGGGAGACCACCAAGGAATACCAGGTGCTGTAGGCCAAAAAAATAAGGGATTGTAAGCTGATGTAAGGGATTGCAATCTATGAGGTCAACCAAGGGTTGCCTCACCTAAAAAAAAAGTGTGCAGTTAATTGATAACAGAATTCAATCTTAGATGGAACACTTGGATGTTCAGATTTATAACCTTTGTTTCAATCACTAGAATGGAGCATACAATATGTACCACAAAGTGCATAGTTCAGGGAAAACATTTAATTGTTCAGGTCTATGATAGAAATATCATTTCATATTCTTTGAATATGTATATTTTGCCCAAGTGAGAAATTCTCTTTCATTTAGAATATGATGGGGGTATTCTACATGTAATGTAAATTCATATTCAAAATAAAATACTCATGAGAAATTTGACTTATATTTTGTAGACGGATGAAGTTGGAATCACTGAATATGTAAAAGGAGATAACCGCAAGTTTGAAATCTGGTACTCTGGGAAGGAAGTTTATATTATTCAGGTTGGTCATTTAAAAGTTATTCTAGAAAGCATAACGTGCATTAAGATACAAAAGTCTGAATTTGCAAACAAATAATTTTGGTCACATTACAAAAGTTCTCATTTGTTTCATGTAGTTACCTTAAATATTATTTAGTTATTATTTATTGTGATGTAGTTAAACATTTTTTTCAGTAGCACATGTTTAACTTGAGATGTGCCTATGGTGCTTTCTAGGGTTTTTAAGTTTTCATAACTACATTAGGAGATTTATTAACCTTGGCCAGTGCTTCTCTGTCCCCAGCAAGTTTCTATAGTTCCAGATTTATATCAGTTTTGAGTTCCTCTTGTGCTTTGTATTCAGAGAATACCTAATTATGAGGCATGATGATGTGACAATTCAGATTTGATCATTGTTTCTAAAAACTGGTTAAAGCCTTGGCCAGATGTGCTATAAAGTCCAACCTGTTTAAAGGGAGGGGAGAGGAATGAGAACATTTCAAGAGGATATTGCCATTTCAATAAGTCTTTGTGTCACAATTTGTGACAGGTGAATGTGCTGTTATCTGTTGAAAGTGCTCAGTGTTTTTTCATGGTTTTAATTCTATACTAGGTGATCGCAATTCACAAAAAAAATGTTTTCTTGCTTTGATTAAGATGTAAGACTTCTTGCTATTTTTTAACAAACTTATAAGTAATGGGAGGATATTTAAGGAAGCTTTCATGCTTTCATCAGTTATCAAGATTACTCTGCAATATATCATAAAATGTAAAGCATTTATATTTTTAAAAGAACTCTCCTACAAAGAAAACACAAGTGAGATTATATTTCACATTTTCTGTAAGTGCAATTCAAAATGGTTTTGACTGTTATTTCATCTAATTTGATCACTATTTATTTGCTTCTTAGAAGTTTTAAGAATCAAAATTTGAGAGTTTGAATATGGTAATTTAGGATTCGTGTTCAGGTTCATGTTTGATGTACTTAATTACATCGGTTTTATTATAAAGTGTGCTTTTAAAAAGGAAACATGTCTCCTTCTCCCCTCTTTTTAAAATCTTTAGGCTCCAACTGTAGATGTGAAGATGACATGGTTAAAGGAAATAAGAAGTATTTTGCTGAAGCAACAAGAACTTATGACACGTAAATTTTAAGCATGTATTCTTCAGAACAAGAAGTACAGTACTAGCTCATTGACTCAAGATTTTCTGATAATTTTTACAGGGAATGGGGCTGATATTTACTTTATACAATTCATAATGCCAGTGTTTCTTAAACTAATTAGTAGGAGATCAAGATTCATGGGGTTGTTTAAACTATTTTGGAGAATGAACTTTACACTAGGAAATGAACTCTAGTGCTTGAGAACCAGTTGTGAAGTAATATCGCAAACTGACTGTTAATTATGAGTCCCATTGGGGCAACTGCTTAGGACCTCAAGTAGTCAGTGCTTGGTAATGTTAGGATAAGGGTGGTTTTGGTAATAAATTTGAATTTCTTGAATAAAATATTAAATTGTTCAGTCCTTTTCCATATTCCAAATTCAGACCAGCTTTCTCTATGGTTATTTCAAGTCTGTGAAGGTTAGCTCTGGTGAGAGTGGTATGCGTCTCCAATGTGAAAATCATTGGTCTTCAAGGAAGGAAGAAGTGTGGCTTCTGAATGATGCTTATACAAGCTTTCTTTTATTCCATAGTTAGAGAACAAGAGCGATATAATCAGTTAGCTCAACAGGATCAGAATTCTTCTCAGCGGAATGACGAGTAAGTAATTATTCTTTAAGAATTGTCACTCCTGCGATCTTCTGTTTTCCCGATGTAACACAAAACAGTGTAATTAAAGCATCTCAGACAAAAACTACCCTCCCTTTTAATAATAACTCATCAAATTCCATAAATACATCATTTTCTCAGTTCTATCCTTCTATTTGGAGACTGATAGTCTTTAATAGTTATAGTTGTTTACATTGATGTTAAAATTGAATATGATAGTTTGTGCTAAACATGATTACAAATGCTTTATTCTCAGTATATCCTGGGAGGAGTTGGCATGTAGGCTAACCGTAAAAGTGGCTATACTCATAGCTTTCTCTTTAATATATTTTGGTCATCTTCGGCCTGATTGGAGAAAGAGTTTTAAGAATGATAAAGGACTGACAACCTCTACTGGGCCACAGCTTTGTGGTCCCTTGATAGAGACCACTTGCTGGTGACTTGGTCTTTCTTTCTATGTAGTTAGAGAGAAGGTATAGATCCTGGGAGGGAACTGTGCCTGAACACAATCATAAAGTCTTTGAGAAAGGTAGCAGTCCTAAAAGAGAGCACTGATGATAGCGCTGGTTTAGAGATGAGGTCCTTGTATCCGGCCTCTAGGAATCCTAAAAAGTGTTGTTGCCATAGAACATTTGCAGATATGAAGAAAGAATCCTCATGCTGATTCCAAAGCCTTGGCACCAAAGTTCACCATGCAGCATCTGCATGGGGTCAGGATCATTGCATGACTTCTTAAAAATACCCCTTTTCTCTTTGTCAAACATCATCTCTCAGAGGTAGCTAAAATCAGGTGCAAAGTGTGTTTGTTCATCTGGGGCTTTAGGAGAACCATTTAAAAGTCACAGTGGAAATCTTTTTATCTTCCAAGGTTCACAATGCTCAATTCTTTGTCATATATTATGGAAATAAAATCTTTAGATTTCATACAGTATTTGACTTTATAGTAGCAGATACAACTCAACAGTATTAATCAGATTAAGGTTTCATCGTCATTTATATATATCTTACTTAATTCATTAAGGTTAAAAGTTCATAGAGCAGCATAGATATTATTTGTTGCTATTATATTATATTACATTACATTATTATATTAATTTTATATTAAATTTTTGGTTAATAGAATTATAGGCTGCAAGTGTACAATTCAATAATACATCATATGTATATTGTTTTGTGTGTTTACCACCCAAAGTCAAATCTCCTTCTGTCACCATGTATTTGACCCCTTTTACTCTTACTCAAACTGTTGTCTAAATCTATGAGTTTTTGTTTGTCTTGTTTATTTGTTGCTTTCAATTTAATATGTTGTTTATATTTTTTCCAACGTTAAGTTATAGTTGACAAAGTTGTATATATTTAAAGAGTACAACTTGGTGATTTAATACACATATATACATTGTGCAGTATTCATCACAGCCAAGCTAATTAATATATCCATCACCTGACATTGTTATACTTTTGTGTGTGTGGTGAGAACTCTTAAGATCTACCTCTTAGCAAATCTCAAATATACAATATAAAATTCTATTAAGATTTTAAACAGTATACCTGTCTTGGATAAAGAGTAATTTTTCCCCTTACATATTAAAGAGAGATCCTGCTGGCTTGAATCCTAGTTTTTAAGCTTTTGTATTTTATGAACTGTTGTCACACAGACTTAAATAATGGGGAAGTCAGCTCCATTTGAATGGATTCTCAGAGTATGTTCTTAACACATGGCATCAGCAGAAGAAATACCATTTTTAATTTCTTATTACTCTTAGACTATACAAAAGCTCACTTATTTTTATGTATTTACATATTTACTATTTCAGAATACAACAGGGAGCTTTTATAGTCACTGAGGAAACTGAATCAGTGCACACCAGCGATGTGGTGGAGGTCGGTGAGGCAGTCGTGTCAGCTCAAGCAGGAGCAACTGCAGGTATGTGTCATGGTCATCCAAAGTTAAGATTCATGGCTATGTAAATTATTTTCTCCCATTGTCAATTTGGAAAAGCTACCCATCTATTATCCTTGTATAAGGAAAACAAAATTAACCTATTTTTATAAGGCTCATGTTTCTTGCACATGTAAGACACTGGTGGGCACTACAGAGCAGTGGTTGTCAAAGTGCATTCCCTGGACCAGTAGCCTCAGCATCACCTGGGAACTTGTAAGGAAGGCAAAATCTCTGGCTCCGCCCTAGACCTTCTGAATCAGAAACTCTGGGAATGAGACCCCAGCCAGTTGTGATTTAATAAGTTCTCTATATGAGTCTTTCTGATGCATTTTCAAGTTTGGGAACCCCTGCTACACAGGATACGGAGATGAATAAAACACAGATACTTGGCTTTGAGGAATGCACACTTCATTCACTATAGGTTTAAGTAATAGAGAAGAATCATTTACACCTAGAATAGTTTTTTAGTGCAAATTGTGTCATTTAAGCTGATTTCAAACAATTTGTTTCATTCAACAAATATAAATTCCTGGCCTGTGTGCCAGGAATTGTGTAAAGCTCTGCACAGTCTAATTAAGATAGACTCAGCTGCCATTCTCACAAAGCTACAAGGATAAAAAGGTAATTCAGGAAGCAATTTTACTGTGGCCCCCAGAGAAGTTAGGAGGGAACATAGTACCAATGCCTTTATCTGACAGATGAGGAAACCAAGTCGAAGAAAGTTGACATGACTTTTCCAAGGTCACATGAATAGTTTAGTGTTTACTATGGGCAAATTGAGATTCTGTTCATTCTCTGCCTTAAAGTAGATTGCTTAATTTGTATCAGTTCAATATATTTGATTAATTAAGCACCTCTTACTGGAAAGACTCTTATGAGACATACAGTGTATAACACATGGCCTCTGCCTAGTAAGGGAGATAAGTCGAAAATAATAATATTACTAGATAGAATGTTATAAGTGCTAGCCGAATGGACCAATAAAATGCCATAGAAAAAGTTTTTGGAAGACATCATTTTCTGTAAGAAGGGGTAAATATTCCCTGGAATGTTATTTAACTTATTATTATTTTTAGTAACTCTCCCACCAACCCCAACTTGAAACTATCTTAAAACGTTAAAGAAGTATATGACATTCCAGCCCCTTTCTAAAATATCAACAGTTCTAAAATAGTACGATCTAATTGGAGGTTTTATTATAGGAAATTACTATTCTTGGACCACTGAAGGTTATAGCCTTGATTACCCCAGTTTGTTTTACTTCTCTCCTTGTGGTGGACTAGCACCATTAAGTAACTGCTACCTTCCATGTTTTTCTTATAGTTTGGACTGAAGGGACTGTGGAATGGTCGAACAACTATTGCTACTCTTCCTGTGTTAACAGTGAAGAAGAAGAAGGACCCCCAATGGTTAGTAATAGCATATTAAAATAGATGAATAGAAACTCTTGAGGCAATTTTATTGATAAAATAGGTGCAGTATGGATGGACAGTCTTTGGTCAGTATCCTTGAAGTCATTAGGTGTATTCCATCCATGGCCACAAGATTTTAAGCTTGTCTTATTATGAACACTCAGTAAGCATTTCTTTCTGTAAGTAAAACTTATTTAAGCTATACATGGAGTTTTTCCTGAAGTTGATGAGATGAATAGCTAGTCATTCCAAGTCTCTATACATTGACCAGTTTTTTTTTAATTCAACTCCACCACTGTGTTTTCAATTGAGGCATGTTGAGATAAAATCAAAGAATAAAGGAGGGTCAAATACACTTTAACAAGTTTACGTTCCAGATTGAAAACTATAGGCAATGAACATTACACATTAAAAACTCTTTAATAACATCTGGGAAATGTATTTTAGTGGGCTATCAAAAAATGTGCTAATGATACCAAATCTCAGCATATTAGAGCAAGGGGTCACCCTTTTAAACTAAAAGAGGTTGCTTTATAAGTGTTTTATAGAAGAAATAGATTGCAATGTTGTTAGGATCCTAGGGGATTATTAGAGGGGAGTTAGGACTGTTGAAGGTGTATATGTATCTCCAATTCTCTGAAATCATCAGATCAGCTTGGATGGTGGGAATGATGCTTTGTAGCAGACTGCTCCTTTGTGCCTTTCAGAGGAACAAAATCAATTTGGCAATTCTAATATTGGGGTGAGGAAATTATGGCATGGAGAACCACAAAGCTGCCAGAGTATTGACTCGAATGCTTTCTTTAAGAAAGTAACAGAATGTTCTTTCTATTAATAATACATAAACATAATATGGAAGTTTATAGTTTACAATATGATTTTACATTTAACGTTCATAGTGTTAGTGAGAGGAAAGGTAGGCTTTATTACCTCCAATTGACAGGAGAAAACTGAGGCTCAGAACATGTATGAAGTTTATCCAGAGGTAGTTGTCTAGACTGGCAGTGCTCAAATATTTAAAGCAGGAACCCTCAACGTTATTAAAAATTCATGAGAATTACAAAGAACTCTCGTTTGCATCTATTGATATTTACCATATTCTAAATTAAAACTGAGGAATATAAAAACTATTCATGCTTTTAAAATATTAATCAACCCATTATATTCATATAAATAACATTTTTATTGAAATTTACATTTTCAAAACAAAACATTTAGTGGGAAGAGTGGCATTTTAAATATTTTTGCAAGTCTCTTTAAACTGCTTTTGCATTCAATCTTTCTCGTGCTATAACACATCAGGTAGCCTCTAGAAAATACCACGGCATACTTTTGAGAGGATGAGAGTGAAAAGGTCTATGTCTCCAATGCAGGTTTGACCTTGCATACCTTTGGAAGGGTGTCAGAAACCTCCAAATGTCTGCTTCCCAAACTATGAGGACTGCTGATTTAGATTAATAATAAAAAGAACTTCCATTTCCTTAATTAATATAGTCTGAGGGTAATAGTTGTTCAGGTGGGCGTGAAAAGTCAGGGGAAGCCAGTTTGGATTCAAACATTTGCTGTAGATGCTCTATGAGGGGATTATCAAGAACTGACAGAAACTTCAGTAAGCATTTTCCTAACTATGGGGTCAGAAAATAAAGCAAATATGCAAAACTGATTAATGCTTTAATCATAGGGGATAGGAATATAGAAAATCCTATTAGTCTTCTTCTCCCAATAATTCACTGAGGTGTACTACTAAGGAAAATATACAAAAGAACAAATCAGAACATACCAAAAAAAAAAAATAAGAAAAGGAAGAAAAGAAGGAACACCATCCCCCAAAAAAGCAAAACAAGTTGCAATGAGTTGTTCATTTAGCCTCTCTTTACTAATCAAAAAGTCAGAAATAATGGGTGCTGCTTCCCTCGTAGAGGTCCACGGAGATGGCTCTTCTATTTTGATGAAGCTACTGTGTTAAATGGCGGGTAGCTCTCTCCTGCCTGCTCCTCAGCCCATTCGATAAAAGTACTGCTCAAAGACGCTCAGCCCAAGTGATGCGGATACCATTTTTAGCTTAATTCCTTTGGATGTGCAAAGAATCGACATCACATATTATTTCTTTTCTTTCATTATTTTTTTTTTAATTATGGTACTCTTTGAAATTATGTATTCAATGTATAAGATATTGTACTGGAAAAATCCTCATCTCTGAATACTTTTGGAAATGAAATTTATGATTTTTTCCCATCTACTTTGTAACCAAATGCAATCAGTGTGCCTTGGATTATTTAGCTTATTGATGAATCAAATTAAAATTTTAGCTGCAAAAAGATTAAGGCCAAGTAAAGCACAACATTATGATTTATCTGCTATTGCACCCAAAGTTTTTGTGCCCATTATTTTTACTGGTGCAAAACAGTAGAAAGCCTAGAAATCCTTTTGGGGGTATTAGTAAATCTTTATTCAGGGCCATTGCTTTTTTTATGCACCAAGATAAATTTTTCATGAGAGTAGTTTACAAACAATGGTATTTAAAAATTATTTTCATGTTTTTTTTCTGGATTTATGCTTATAATTCATGTAACTTAGTTGTGCTCTGTTATTTTCTGTGTACTTCATGCTGTAATTCTCTTTTTGCAAATAAAAATGAATTCTTCAGGTTAAATAAATACACATTCGGCTTTTTTTCCCATCACAAACTGCTTCATGTTTATTTTGTTCCTTCAAAGCTGCTGCAGCTACCACATTTACCATGAAAGTAACGTGTGACTTATTTATATCTGACAGCATGCAGTTGTGCAAGTGCAATCAAGTCTATAATGCAGTTTTTCAAAACAACCTTATAGTGTCCAGGCAAATATAAAGCCCTATCAGATTGCAGGAAGAGAGGCTCAGAAGACCTCCTGATTAGAAATGGAGATGTCATTCAGCTTCTCCATGAGGATGCTGAGGGTCAATGTGATGACCACCTGGGGCACATGGATATCTAATCAAATGTTCTGCTTTACTTGCATCTTTGTTATACAGTCTCCAGAAGCAGAAATATCACATTTCTTATCAGTGTTTCATTTTCGTTGCTTCAGCCATGCCTGTATAGCTCACTGAAAGGAATGTTAACCTTTGGTGAGTGAAAAATGCTCTTTTGTGGCTTACCTTTGATGTCCCAACTGATACATCTGACTTTGTAATGGCTACAGATCATATTACATGTGGTAATTTAAGTCATTCATTAAATCATCACATCTTTAATGAATGCCTACTATGTGCCAGAGACCATCCTTTGCTCTTTGACAACACAACCACACTCCTCTTTATCATTTCAAATATTGACTTTTTAGTCTTATTTGATCCATATACGTTTGACTTCACATAGCACCAATTGCAAAGATAATTTTGCCAAATATACTGTTTAATCTTAGAGAACCCAGAGCAGGAAGGGAATATTGTTTGGAAGAGGAATGAATGAAGCTTTCATAAATCTTAGAAATTTTATATGAAATAATTCTGTCTTAATTATGTCAATAACTTTAATTTAAACACTACATTGACTGTGGATTCTGACTGTAAAGGTGGAAGAGAATACAGATGAGGGTGAAAATCAATGATGTAGCATTAAAATAATAACCATTTTTGATAGTAACCTAAGTCCTTTGTAGGTTTTTCAAGACCCAAGAACAGTCTCATGAAGGTCTTTGAATACATGCAATAGCTTTGTGAAAATTTGAGCTGCAATTCAGTCCTTGTTTTTTTATTAGCTTATATTACCATTGTTGGCTACTAATTCATTTATTATTTAGGTTGATGAAAAATCTAAACAGAAGAAAAGAAGGCCTCATTCCAGGGAACAGTTTGCAGATTTTAATCGGTGACTATAGGTTTTGGAATGCCAAAATTACAGGTATAATATAAACAGACTGTATACTACTTGTTTAAAGGCTAAAATTTTTAAAGCTTGCAGTTGGCATAGAATAAGAACCTCTTTGCACTTTGAAATGAAGCTGCAAGCCTATTATGTTAGTTAGGATTTAATTTTTTCCTTTAATGGTTTTAAATTAATGACTAAAGATTTTTTTAACATGTTAAACTTTCTCCTACAAGATTAATAGGTTTGAAAGGGAGTTTCAGATACTTTTGTGTCTTATAAGAAGAATCCTTCAGAACTAAATACTGATGTTAGGCTTTTAAGGTACCTTACTATCCAAGAATACTCTATGAGTATATTTTTACTCAGTTCACAGAATATGTTATTTTCTTATGATAGTTCCTGCTACATGTGCATGCGCGTGCGCGCGCGCACACACATACACACACACATTTCCTTCTTTGTGTCTGTCTGTACCCAAGACTTAATGTGGGAAGGTAGTATGAAGCCATGAGAATTACTCTTATGTTCCTTTCTATTAACACAACCTTTTGTGTATAAAATTTCTTTATGTAAGCCAGTATTGTAGATTTTCGCCCTAAGCAATACTGAGCTATCTATAAAAAGGCAGCACAAAAAAAGAAATCAGACTTGTGAATAAGATTATTATTATATATACATAATTTCTTTGAATTTCTAGTTTTAGACTTGTATTTAAATTCCAGGGAATGGTATACTACATTTAGCTGAATCTCATAGACTGGGAGTAACTTATTTGGTTTTAATTTCATTTATGACATGAAACAAAAATCTAAAGGTGATAAAGCTCAATATAAATATCAGGTCACTTGGCAATGCCACAAATAGAGTCACTTCTTATTCGTTTGGTTTTTTGGTACCCTAAATCTGAGTTACCTTTCAAAGATTTTCTGTACTAATTGTTGAATTATTTAGATAATTATTGGAATTACTGAATTATTTAGATAATTAGTCATCAGAAGACTAAGATATACCAACAACCTAAATTAATTGACATTTATTTAAAATCTACAACCAACAACTGCAGAATATGCCATTATTTTTAAGTATACATGGAACATTCACTAAGGTTGATCATATGCTATGTCATGAAATAAGTCAATAAATTTCAGAATTTTGGAATCATATAAAGCCTCTTAAGGTATTATATTAGAAATCAATAATCCCTAAATATTTGGCTGGTAAATGATATATGTCTAAACAGCACACGAGACAAAGAAGAAAGTACAAGAGACATTAGAATTATTTCAAGTTGGATGAAAATGAAAATGGAACACTTCAAAATTTGGGGATGTAGCTAAAGAGGGAGGGGAAATGTAGGGAAATGTATAGCTTTAAATACTTGTATTGCACACTTAAAAGCCAGTGTAATTCACCATATTAACATAAAGAAGATGAAAATTATGTAATCGTTTCAATAGATGCAGAAAAATACTTGACAAAATCCAAAGTCATTTATGATAAAAACTCTCTAAAAACTTATATTCACTCAAAAATACATATGCACATTTTTATTCTTAATAGCCCAAATCTGGAAACAATCCAAATGTTCTTTAATGAGTGAAATGTTTAAAAAACTAGGATGTCTATACCATGGAATGTAACTCCGCAATAAAAAAGAAAATATTATTGGTATTATACAACAGCCTGGCTGAAGCTGCAGATAATTTTGCTGAGCAAAAAAAAAAAAAAAAGAAAAAGAAAAATGCAATCTCAAAAGATTATGTATTTCATTAATCAATAATATAATATTCTTAAAATGACAAAATTAGGGAAATAGAGAACAGATTAGTAGTTTCTAGGGTTTAAGAAGGGGTGGAACAGAGGGAAGTGTGTGTGCTATACAAGGGCAACATGAGAGACCTCTTAGGTGATAAAAATATTCTGTATCTTGACTGTATCAATGCCAATATCCTGGTCATAATATTGTACTACAGTTTCGTTATATTTGTCATTGGAGGAAACTAGATAAAGAGTAGATGGTATCGCTCTGGTACCATTTCTTAAAAATCTATGTGAATCTAAAATTATCTCAAAATAAAAGTTTTAACTTAAAAAATGTTTGTTGAATATCCAAGACTTGGAAACAACTTATAATTCCTTCCATGGATGATTGGGTAAAGAAGATGTAGTCCATACATATGATGGACTACTACTCAACCATAAAAAAGATAAAATACCACAATTTGTCATATCATGGATGGATCATGAGAATATTATGCTAAGTGAAATAAGTCAGATGGAAAACAAACACAGTACCGTATAATTTTACTGTTTTGTGGAATGTAAAACAAAAACAACAGATGAACAAACAAAACAAACAAGCTTATAGTTAGAGACAACAGAATGGTGGTTACAATAGGGGAAGAGAATTGCAGGGAGGACAAAGAAGGTAAAATACATGGAAATAGGTGGAGACTAAATTTTGGGTAGTAAGCACACAATAGAGTATACAGATGTCATATTATAAAGATGTATACCTGAAACATACAATGTTATTATCAACCAATGTTACTCCACTAAATTTAATTTTTAAAGTTAAAAATAATAAAAAAAGAAACTCTTACCAAACTGGGAATAAAGGGAATTTGTTCAACCTGGTAATGTATACTTATGAAAAAACACAGCTAACATACTTAATGGTGAAATATTGACAGTTTTTTCCTTAAGATTGAGAACAAGCCAAGGATATTCACTCTCGCCATTTCTATTCAACATTTATACTGGAGATCTTAGCCAATGCCATAACTCAAAGAGATGAAAAACAAAAAGAAAAGGAGAGACAACACTGTTGTGCTTAGCAGATCACTTGTATGTGTAAAACTATTAAGAATCTATACACAAAAATACTCCACTAGAAGTAATAAGTAAATTTTTCAAGACCATAGCATACAAAGTCATTATATAAAATAAATTGTAATTCTGTATCCTAGCAACAAAGAATTTAAAAAATGAAAATTCAGAAAACACCATTCACATTGGTAATATAGAACATAAAATAAGTAGAAATAAATCTAGCAACAGATATCGAAGGCTTCTATCTATACTGACAACCATGAGTCATTGCTGAGATATGTTTAAAATGACCTAACAAAGGAGAAAATATACCACATTTAAGGATTGGAAATCTCAAAGTTGTTAAGAAAGTCCATTGTCCCCAAATTGACCTATGGACAACTTAAATACCTGATTTCAAGACCCTATAAGGCTATATAGCAGTGAATATAGTGTGGTGTAGAAAAATAGAGATTTCAGAAATTAGACCCACATATACACAATTAACATTCAATCAAGGTGCCAAGCTGACTGGGGAAAGGAAAGTTGTTTTAACAAGTTCTAGAGCAACTGGGTATCCATATGGAAGAAGAAATGAATCTCCATCCTTCCACCTCACTTTATACACAAAAAAGTAATTTGACTTGGATCATAGACCTAAACTTAAAAGCTAGAGTCATAAAGCTTCTAAAAGCAAACAGGACAATATCTTTATGACTTTGAGTGGTTAACAGTTTCTTTCTTATACAGGGTAGAAAAGGCACTAACCGGAAAAGAAGAGTATCAGACAAATGCAAAGAAACATTGCACATGCTGACTTGAGCACTTTGTAACATCAAAAGTTTATACCTGTTAGAACAAGATAAAATCTAAGATATTAACATTTTAAATACTTTTGAAAGCCAATTATGTAGTTGTAAAGAATCACATTTTCCCCAAAATGAACTGATTACATCTGTACATTGTTATTAGTGTTAGAAATCATAGCACAGACAACATTTTTGGTCTTAAAAGTCACTTGACTATTAACATCATTCTTCATTATTTTGTAGATGCTGCTCTGAGTAACACAAGGAAACTTTAAGTTCCTCTTGAATTAAAGGAGAAGGAATAGACTTTTTTAAAATAAGACTTTCTTTGGAGGTGTGAACTAGATTATATTTCTTAAAAATGTTACAAATAAACAGCACAAGAGTCAGGATGATCCTATGCTGCCCATGATATTCACAGAATTTCCTCAGGACTGAGGTGGACTTCAACATTCACAGTTTGTCTCATTCTTGCAAGAAGCCATCTTCACGCCTTCCATTCCCCCCAGGTGAAAATTGCAGTGTTATTTTGTTTCCAAGTAGGGTTTTTGATGGCGTGTATCAGATTCCATCTGAAAAAAAAAGGAAATCAGTTCTTTTGAATATTTATAGGTAAAAAGCTTTACTTGTAATTCTGTTGGTAACTTTTCAGTAACAAAACAAAAACCCAAAGAGGGATGAAAGCTAATCTGATTTTAAACCCATAGCCTTTTGTTAGCTGATAGTTTGTTTTATTATTTAATTCTGTTATTTATATGACTATAATGTACCAAAGGGATATGTTCTGAAGGACCTCTTTGAACTTTGGCATTTAGGGTTCTTTTAGTTTTAAAATGATCCAAAGCTAAAAATCCTAGAATGTGTTAAAGTTTACATTTTATGCATTGAAATTTAGCTATACTTGTCACAGCTTTAAATATTCACATTTGCACAAGAGGTGTTCTTGTAACAAAGCTGTACTTTCCAGTGTCTTTACTTGCTTTTGAATTTTCTGGAAGAAAATCTGTTCTAGTAAAGGCTTACTTAAGTTACAATATGTTTCTTCTAGGGTTTTTCTTTGATAATACATACATAGATGTCTTTCTTTTAAGTACATAAACAGTGTGATCACTTGTTTTAAAGCACAGGGGCCAGTTGTTGCTTGCAGTGTTGAGTTTATGCTGGGAGTATTTTATATCATGGATCACTGAAGACAGCGCTTTGAAATCGCTGTCTTTGAATCATGGATTATGAGTTTTATTATCAAGTTGACATATTAGGTGCATGTTTTTGTGATGAATGGTTTTACAATTAGCTATATAATACTTAGATATTTTATCTTTTAAATAGATTTGTGTATCAATTAAAATCATAGTTTATGCCAGTGGTATCATTCGATATAATGATTTGTATGACAAACCAGTTGTATTTTATTCTAAGGTACCTGCCAATTATAAATCTAATGTACAGTTGCTAGAATTTATGATGGTTTATTTATAACTCACTCATGAAACTGACCATATATTTGATAGTTCACTTAATGCTTCTGCAAAAATAACAACAAAATGAAATTCAAATTTGTTCTTTTTTGTGTGCTGATCCTGTGGTTAAAAGAATTAGGAGATAACATTTTTGAATAATGATGCCCTTATGCACAACATTTTAATTTCATTGTATTAAACTAAGGATTTTAATAATTTAAGATAATACTGAATTTGATAGATTCAAACATATAGTCTTTTAATGTTTTAATTACTGTACAATGAATGCTATATTTGTATATGAAACTGCACTGTATTCATTTTATTGGGCTATAAATGTGTATTACTATAAAACATAGCAGCAATTTCCCTTTAAGTCTTTAAATTTTAATTACATTGTAAATGTACTTACAATGTAAAATGTACTTGTGTTAATTCCATATTAAAAATATCCAACCTTAAATTCACTAATATATTTTTTCAGCTTAGTATAGTAATGTCAATTATAGATGGAAAACTCCTTTCCTCTTCTTTATTGGTGATACCCTAAAGGCACTATGAGTATTTTGAATTAAATGTTTATATTCAGCCTTAATTCATGATTTCTCTGAGACAAAGTCACAAGAGACAGAAATAGATCTAACTAGTACTAGGGTAAAATGTTCTGCTCAGAAAGCTTCTTCACCCAAATCTGTGGGATAGCAATAAATGAGGTTTCTGGGGTTAGATAGCCATGTTTAAAAGTGAATATTTCCACACACTGAAAAAATTTGCTTCCATATAATGGAGCCAAAGGAAACTTGGAAAGCATCTAGATATCTGCAGTTGTTTTCTGAACCGTTGCTTGCAAAAGGCTCTTAGTTGGGTTTGCCAGATTTAATGATTTCTTCCACAGCTCATTAGGGTTCTAGAATTGTATCAGAATATAGATGGGAGACAAAACCTAACAAATTGGTTTGATTGAATCTTCCATTTAAAAGAAGACAGATTGTCTCAGCTGTCTTAATGAGCATCCCATCATAGGATCAACTATTTTTGGTCTTCAAATTTACATTGAGTTCTTTTGAGGACGCACCATCAGTGAACTAGTTAACAAGTTAATCCATCTCCAAAGAACTTGAAAATTAAAATGTGTATTCAAGTTTTTGTTCCTATGTTGGCTGTGGAGTAAATGTTACTGTCAACATTTCCAAATTTGTGTGTGCATCTCACAATGTGGAATATATAGTTGCCATCAAAGTCACCCCGACATCTGTCAAGAAGAGAGAAAATTTCAGAGTATATTTTTAAAAGTGTAAGGGAGTATAAGAAATGCTCCACTTGAAGAGAAATTAGGTCAGTGATTTTGTTTTGGGTTTAGTCAGAAATCAATCCAGTTTCACAGTTTTTCTGAGAAAAATGCTTATTATTAGTAGGCAGTAGACCACAGGAATCTGCTTCCCATAGAGGCAGTAGACTAGAGTGCTTAATGAATCAAGTCTCAAGCAGTTAATTGTCAAAACAAGTCATTTTTATTGCATTTCAGTATACTTCTCTACTTGATTTGGAATGGTCAGTTTGAAGTTGATCTTACAGGGCCTGCCCAAGGATAGTGAAATGCTTAGGAATAAAGCAGTGTTAAAAACAAAACCTAAACTCTTTGTATTCTAAAGGAAATTAATAAAATTGACAACAGGAGCTTTTTTAAAACGTAATTCTTTTTTAGTTCAAAATTTATTTTCTGTATTAAAGATTATGATATATTCAAGTCTTAAGTTTTTTTCTTACAGTTGGGCCTACCTAATATTTGCTGATCATTTCATTTTCACATGTACTAATTAGCACTTTAAATTCTGAAGAGATAGTATCAGTGCATATCCACAAAATAGGACTAATAATGTGTATTGACAACAGCCAGAGAAGTTGGACTTTGTGAGGATGTGTTCCTTAAGCTACATGAAATTTTCCTTAAACCCAAAGAACATGTAAACTGTTCCAAGGATACATTTTGTCTATTTGTGGGATAGACTCACTGACTCAATTACTATGAAGATGACCAAACAAATACAACAAAGCTGGAGAAGAAATTAAAATATCATAATGGAACAGGAGAGGAAGTCAAAGACTTGAAGCATAAGAAGAACTGGGTGTGCCGAGGATTTTCTTAGTTAATAGTTTTAATCTTATTTTGATAGTGAATGCCCTCTTTTCCATGGCGAGCTATGAGAAATCAAATGAAGACAAATGTTATTAACTAAGTGGACTCTAAACTTTCAACCATAATAAAAATGCTTAAAAGGGAAAAATCAGAGTGGACATTTTGGAATTTAATATTAGAAGCTAATATGACCTCTTTACTGACACCAGGGAGGACACAAGGCTATACCTGTGCATTTGCAACTAGTTTTAAAACCCTTGAATTCAGTGCAAAGCAGGCATTTTACATATGAGTATTAGTAGCTTAAAAACCTGCCTGTATTTCTGAAAACACTGGGTGTTAGGAAGGATGTGAAGCTACTGGGAGCATGAAGTTGCACAACCCTTTCATGAGCAATTTGCTAATACCAAGTGAAGTTGGAGTCAATACTGTATGGCTTAGCAATTCCACTCCTAAGTATCTACCCCAGAGAAACATGTGCTCAAGGAGACAGATGGGCCAGAATGTTAATAGCAGAATTGTGTGGAAGAATAAAACATTTGGAAACAATATGAATGACCATGAAAAGAAGAATAGGTAACTAGATTATGGAATATCATACAATCAAATACTATATAGAAGTTAAAATTAATGATCTAGACTACACATGTCAATATCAATGAATCTCAAAAAACATTGCAGGATAGATACAATATCCTCACATTTGTAATAAGTTTTAAAATATGCAAAACAAGTATACTTTTTAATGACTAATTTAAAGTAAAAGTATATGGATATGCTGGATAGTGGTTAATCTCTGAAGATGGGCGGAGGAAGGGAAGGAATGGACGAATGTTGATACTTGGAAGTTCATGATATTATTCTCTGTGCATTTTTATATGTCTGAAACGTTTCACACTAAAAAATTCTGCTCACTTGAATTTAGTATTGTAAAAGTGGGATATAATGCCTTGCCCTATGATAATTGAAATGTAGTGAAACCCCGTGCCAAACTTACCTTCCATACATTGCTGTGGGAATTTTCTTTCTTTATCTTACATGCTGGCTGAAAATAATTGTTAAGAACTCTTTTCCACAGTTTATAAATATCTTACAAATTACTGTGAACTAACAGATCAGTAGAAAACTACCATAGCATAAACCTTCATTGACTTGACAATGTATGAATGTGTTATGTAGGGGAAATATTTGCACTTTAGAAATGCCATGTTTTATTTTACAGCATAAAATAACTACCTGTTGCCAACTGAGAACAACTTAAAAGGTCTGATTTTCAATATGTCTAACTCATGAACATTTAGCTTCCTTAACTTTACATTTTAATTTAATGTATTTAGTGCTCACTCATAGCAATAATTGATTAGCAGGACTGTAACAATGATGACTTTTTAGTCAAATAATGAGGTTATGCCCATTGGTATGTTGGTAAATGTTAAACAACTGGGTCTCTTACAAACATGTATTTGTAGCATGCATCATTATCTATGTTGTAAATATCCCTACCATGGTGGATTTCAAGCTACCGACTGAAGTCTCTGAACTGGGAGTTGGAAAGAGATATGCAAATTTACATTTTCTAAACTAAGGTAGCAAAGATTCTGATCTTAAGCATGATCATCTAGGACTAGAAAAAGCATATGGAAGAGAATATGGACAGTAAAAAATATGGGACATGTATTAGTAGAAATTAAATCCCTGTGGCCAAGAATGACAGTTTGATTCAGATATAAAACTTTGAAATCCAAGTGAAAGCCAAGAGCTGACTTCAAAAAACAAGGTACGACAACAAAATATCTACCAAAATGAGGATATGAAGCATAGACAGGAGAAGTTAATACAACTTTGGAGAATAGAAACACAAAAGTAATAAATGTTAATAGAGGGAAAGGCCAGGGCCAGAACCATAGTCTTCTAGGCTAATCTTTTTTACATTTCCTGGAAATTAATGACAATGCCTTTTTCTGTCCTAGGAAATAAATGAATTTAGGATGTCTCTATTTGTCTGTCTCCCTTCCTATGACACATCCCCTTATGTGTTCAAGATGACTATCTCATTCCTACCTTAGATGACTGAATTTTGCACTAATGTGGTCAACGATAGCTTTTTCTTCCCATTTTATTCATACATGTGTTCATTACCAAGCAGGCACCAAGGTTCTCAAACACTCGTTACATTCTTAATTTGGCTTTTTACTTTTAGAGCTGAGTTTTAATATCATGAAAATGCATGCTTGTTTTTGTAATATATCCCAAGAAGAAAATAGATTTTTACATATACATCTTTACTAAAGCATGTAATATGTAAATCATCAGACCCCTTTTCCTTTATGAGGTCAGCACTTAAGCCACTTCACAGTTATTGATCTGCAGAAGCTATATACTACAACATTTCTAAAAGTTTAAGAGTGACATCATCCAGGAGAACTACTATGTTGGCACTTTTTACAGATTAAGATCTCATATATTTAATATTTCAGTGAAGCAAACTTTTGAAAGGAAGTCTTTGGAATCAGGAATATTCCTGTTCTTATTCTTGTACCTCCAAGAAGATAACTCTCCTACCAGTGTGAAATGATCTGGTCAGGAGTCCAAAATACTACTGTCCTGTGAGGGTGTGGAGAAGAACTGGTCCTGTTCCAGAAGCCATTGTCTTTTTGTATGTATAAGAAAGGGTCTGCCTGCTGTTCTTCCTTTCTAATGCCTTTACCCATACTAGAGGTTGAGATGAACTCTGGAAATCTCAAGGCAAGCCATAACCTTGAGGAAAAGGTGGAAAAGTTCTGCCTTGAAAGTACTGTTAGGGAAAAGAGTGATCTCTGTACCTGGGCTGGTTAAAAAGGGTAGGAGTGTCACAGTCTTTTGCCTGCTGTGACTCCTTCAACAGCCTCCATGGTTTGCAGAATGTGTTGATTTGTGTGATTTTATTCATGAGATTTCAAGATGTCATAAGCTTCAGATTCAAAAAGAGCACCGATTCCTGTGCTTTGCTCAGACAGGCCTGTCAGCTGCTGAAGTCTATTTCCCAGTCACCCATGTCTGCACTGCATTGTTAGAGTCTCAGCTTCAGTGGGCCTTTGAAGCCTTCCTTCAACCTTTGAACAATAGCTTCTGGAGTAGCCTGCTGTCTCGGTGTGCCACATATGTCTTACCCAGCAGAGTTGCAATGAAGTGAGTTGAGATGTTGCTGGAATGATTGTGTGCCAGATGACACTGATGAACTTGCTCTAGAAGTCAAAAGTCACATCTGGAAGGCATAGTGCTTACAGCTGGGCTATAAACCAAACAGCATCAGCACAGGTTCCATTGCATGTGTATTTACTGAATGCCTGCTATAAGACAGGGACTGCAGCTCCAGTTTGTTATTTGACTGCCACTCTGCTTTCTAGGCTGTTAGTCTTTTTGATTTGGTCAACTGTTTGTCAACTAGGGCATCGCTGGTAAGAATTCCAGGTAGTTTTCAGTCCCAGGTTTGCTGACAGGCTTGACATCAACGCAGAATTCTCCAGCTGTTCTAAACATAAATGGGAGACCTGAGTTCTAATCCTGGCTCTGCCACTGTGTTACTTTGGGCCTGGTCTTATCTTGGCCTCAATTTCCTCATCTGTTAAATGGGCAGAATGGTTTGCATGATGTGTAGAGCCCTTGCAGCTCTGACATTCTTAGATTGGACTATAAGCACTCAGATGTTGTTATAAAATTTATAATTAAGCAATTTTGTGAACTGGTCTGTCACGGTTCAGGAGAATCAGGAAGAAAACTCTTTCTTTTTCCCTTGGCAGAGAAAATTGGATTGTACTTAGTTCATGTCACCATGAAGCAACTAATATTCAAAAGAACCAGAAACAGTTATACTTAAACAAGTTAAAAGGACTGCACTGCATTAACACACTTTTCTTCACTCAGCAAGAGTTCTATTTTAATCTGTCATTTTCAATATTGGAGCAGCATGTTTCAACCCATTTAGGTTAAGTTGCTACAGCGATTTTGAAAGCACTAATGACTCTTATATGGCAATTGCAAAAGCCCTAGGTAGAATCTAGTGAGAGCCTGGCTCTGAAGCCATTGGCTGATAGGTGGGCTTAAAGGACCTACATGTTTAATAGTAGCAACATGCTGCAGGTAGTTCATGATCAAGTCAGTCATTTTCCAGCTCATGGTAAAAAGGATAACTGTGACTTGGAGATCCGTGGGCCCAGGAGCTCCTCTTTCTGCCACAAGGAAGACCAATCACAGAAGGTGTAAGGCCACACCCCTACTGCAGCCTTTGTCAGGGTGATCTCCGTGGCAACAGGGCCACTGTGGCCCATTTTTACCAATTGCAGAGCACTAGGACTACAGACCTTAAGTCATTCAAATTTGAAGTAACATGTTTCCATGCATGAATTAGTATCCTCCTTAAACCTAAGGCAAACAATTACAGTGTCTTTTCTCTCTCTCCCTCCAGCCAACAATAGCAGAACTGATTCCTTTCATTTGCTCAACCTCAATCCCATTCATTTTTATTTCAGTATGGCCTCCTTTCATGACACTCAATACAAGACTCATTCCTACTCTGGAAAAAAAAAGTGGATTCCAATTCAGCTAACATTTATTAAGCATCTTCTCTGTAGTAATGTAGTACTGACAAAGTAATGTAGTAATGACAAAGCAATTTACATACATTATATTCATTAATTCTTAAATATATATAAATATGGATTCAAATTTATTCACACTATTGGTGTTTGGCACACAGTAATCCCCCCTGTTGACTAGTTTTTGAATAAAGGAATGAAATCACAGGCTATCAAGGTCAACAAGGGCCTTTGGAGCATCCTGTCAAACTCCCCTGTTAGACAAATGGGGAAATCAAAGGCCAAAGTGTGGTGTGACTTATGCAAGACCATATTAATAGCTATTTAAACTCAGTTCTATCCCAGGTGGATCCACATTGCCTCACATGAAAATTGGGTGATAACAGAGCATCAAATTTCTGATGTGTCATATTGCATTTGGACACATACTTTTGATTGTTCTGCTGAATGTAGTGTTGGGGATTATTCTTTGTGAATGATTCAAGAAGAAACACTTTTTGGGAAACTGAAAAATAAAGTTATTGATACTTATGTTTAAAAGGCTAAAGTAAAAATGTATTAACTAGAGTGACTTGAAGGAAATCAGCAGTAGTGAGGCCAGGCTGGGGGTAAGGGTAGGACAAGGGAAAGCAGCAGCTCGGTGGGGTCAAAGTGGTCCCAAAGATGATTTTGTCAGTAGTTTCACACATAATCACATACAGAGTGATCAGTTCACATCAACCAAATGCACCAAAAGCCGAGGTATGAACCAGAACACCAGTTTATTAATTCATAAAGGGAAATATTCTAACGGATTTAAGTACATGTGTTGGCTGGTCAGCAACCCTCCAGAAAATTCAATATAGAAGTTTTAATTATAATAAAAAAGTTGCTTAGAGATTTTGAAACCAGAAAGGGCAGAGTTAGTTTGCTCATTGGAATGACTCATGTCTGTGAGCCTGGTGCACCCTTGTCCAATGTGGGGTACACTAGGTAAGGAGACATGATGCCCATGTTCTCTGGTCTTGGCAACTCCTTCCTTAGCCCTGGTCACTGGAGACACACAGACGAGTTCTTTCTTGCAGACTCTATTAGTTCTAGATTGAAAACTGTTCTTCTGTTAACCTTTTTTTTTTTTCAGATGGGGGACAATACACCCGGGTTGATGTCATCTTTCCTAGTTACGTGATATATCAGTTTGCCTCATGGAAACATCTCTAGTCAGAAAACGTAATCACTAGTCAGATTACAGGCTCTTAGGGAACTATTATGATAGGTCATTCCTCTCATTATATATTTTAATAATGTGATACTTTGAGAAGAACTTCTCCTCCAAGTTCTTCAGGCCTTTACTTCATTCTCAAGCTCTAAAAAGCACATCCAAGACCAAACTGAAAGCTAGTCTGGGTTTGATAGTCATATATAATTATGTACACCAGTAAAATGGTGTAATGCTCCCCTTCCCTCCTTTAATCCTGGGTACAAAAAACGGGAGAGAGGGAGAGAGAAAGAGAAAAACTGATTTGGGAATTAGAAGTTGAAAGAGATAAAGGATGCAGGAATAGGGATACAGAAAAAGTAGTGATGAGCATAACTTGTCAGCTGCTCCCATGTTCTTCCTTTATATGCATGGTGCTGGCCTTGTGATATACTAGACCAAATAGCCTTGATTCAGATCTAATAAAGTTTGATGTTTTGGTGGGAGAGGTAAGAAATATCTGGAACATGGAATGCTGCTGAGGAGAGAGAATCAGGGAGTTACCTCAGTGGAGAAGCAGAATGCTTTATGGGTAATATCAAGAAGTTAACTTCACGATTTTGTCAAGGGCTGGACCTGTAGGAATAGTCACAAATTCCTACCACAGTATATTTCTCTAGTGATTACGTTTTCTAGTCTACTTATTTTAGTAAAATATGAATTCTAAATAGACTTCTCTCCATAAAGAGAGAAAAACTGTCTTCATAGAATATGTATATTCAAATCTAAAGATATAGAAAGTGATTAGTTAGTAAAAGGCCTCGTTCATTTTCAATCCCAAATATGTCAATCTTGCAAATACATTTTTTCTTTAAGTCAGCTTTGTTTTTTCCTTAATCCAGTTGACATACTTGGATACCTTGGTATATATTCCATATTTTCCTTTCACTGCACACTCTTCGCCCCAGCTAATAATTCCAGTTAAGAAACTGATGCCTTCCACTTCAGTAACATGGGGCCCCCCACTATCTCCTTGGCATGAATCTTTACCTCCCTCATGGAAGCCGGCACAGAACATATTATTATAGATGGTGAACTTTGTGGATCGGAGGCATGTGGCTCGGTCAACAAGTGGAACTTGAAGATACTGAAGACTTAATGCTGATCTCCCTCTGTTGAAGACTCTTCCCCAGCCACTCACATAGCCAGACCCAAATTTGAGGAAGATGTTTGTGTATTCCCTGTCAGCAACGCAAATAGGTGTTACGTAGCTGTTTAGCGTTAAGGGTTCATCAAGTTCCAGAAGAGCAATATCATGGCTGTACTTATTAATAGTTGCGTTGTAGCTGTGGTGAGGAATAGCGCGAATCACATTTCGTTTTTGCTCTGTATGTTCCTCCTTCTCAGTGTTATGTTCACCTATTGAAAATAAATTTCTTTTTCAGTCATTGTCTTTCCCATAAAGAAACACATTTTCCAAGTGTCTACCTAGCATCACTTACTTAACTAGCATTACTTAAACAGCATTTCACCCATTGAAAAGAAATTTATTTTCAGTCACAAATAGTCTTTCACATAAAGAGATTTTCAAAGTGTTCACTCGGCATCACTGAATGAACTTGCAGCCAAGTGTAAAAGATCTCAATCTTAACTTGATATGATTTGGGGGAAATAGAATGAGGGCCAGTACATACTTCACAGACCAAAAAGTGATTCAGAATCCATCATAGAGATGGTTCCATTCACCCTTGCTGTCAGAAGTCTTACATTGTTCACAGGTGATGATGAATCTGCTTGTCATGAATTATCCTAGACTTTCCTAATTTCAGGTATTTGGACCCCTTTGAGGGGGCACAGATTCATTTGGTCTTTCATTCAAATGTTAGCTAAGGGCCCTCTACAGGTTGTGCCAGTCACCAGTGATACAAAGATCAGTGATATGACAGAGCTTTTGGGAAGGATCAGTCTGGTGCAGAAATGAAGATAGTAATAAATAATTGTTCTCCACTGATGTGAGTGTCAATACCAAAAGTACACCAAAAGAACTCGGGAGGGGGCGGAGTTTGGAGACTGGAACAAGTTGGATTTTGAAAATAGGGCCCCTCTACCCCCATCCCAATTTATTTAGCAATGATCTTATCAGACCTTAGTAAAATATGACATATCAGTCATATAGAAGACCTAGTGATGCTGCAGACTACTATACTTTTTTGTTTATTTACCTGCGACAACAGTAATAGCAACACCAGGTTCTATACAGTGAGCTGCAGTTACGACCCATTTTTCATTTATGATGGAACCTCCACAGAATGCATTAATTTTACCATTCAAAAGGACCTGTAGGGAAAAAAATCATGAATCTTATTACATAATATATTTGATTCAGACCAAAATAAATATGTATGCTGTTTATAAGAGTGGGCAAAATGTTGGCTTCTAGGTGCTGGCAGAACTGGAATGTTTCTGGAAAGTGTCAGCTTTGCAGATGAATTAGTGTTTCTGGAGCACAATCAAAAAAGCCATTTCTGTGACTGTCTTGAAGAGAACATGCAGTGAGAGCCTGGTGGAGCTCTAGATGAGGCAAATATGAGGAAATGGCTTCTTTAGATGATTTGGGGCCCTCAGTTTCCTTTTCCAGGCGAGTCAGATTCTCTGATGGCATGAGTTGTACATTCAGAAATACACTGACTTGACTCCTCAAGATCAATAGTTATTATCAAGTCTCCTGTCCCTGCATGTGGAAATCTTTTTGCTACAAGTTACTTGAAGAGAAAAACTACAGATTTTTTTTCAGGAGGTCTTTTAGACTGTAATGTTATTAAATGAGACTTATGGCTTTCATAGGGCTGGCTTATGGCCATCCAGGCAACGAGGAACAGCGGGAGTCGTGTATTCCTTCCATTGTCCATAACCATATTTGACTGCCTTTGACTGGATATATCAGCTGCCTTTGTCCTAAAAGGTCTATTTAGCTATGTCTTATTTTGGGGGCAAATTGGACAAAAGTGTTTGGGTGCTGCTTTGAGCCTGGGCATTATTAAATAAGAAGCCAAACCAGTCTTTGCTCTGCACATTCATTGCATAATCAGAATGGGCGATGAATATTTTTACCACCTCAATGTCTAGATCAATTTGGAGAATTTCAATTCCAGTGTAAGCAAGTGCCTTGATACACCTCTTTGGTATGAAAGCTGAGACAGTGAACACTAGAGGGCACACTCAACATTTGGTAAACTGTTGTGGGTGCACTGACTAGCTTTTGTGAACAAATGCCCTTTTATTAAAGCACACGCAGCCCCAGGAGCAAGCCCATTCATGAACTTCCTTTTAGTGGGAGTGTAAGAAGGACCTTGGCCAAGTTCTAGTGAAGATTCTTTTTGTCCTGAATTCAATTTACTGAACAGCTACTAAGTCCTAGATATACCTACCGAACCAGCAGCCTCCTACCTAGAGACCCAGGGGGCTGACTTCTTGCAAGCTTCTGACCCCCTTTTCCATACTCTAGCTTTTCCTCTCATTCTAGTTGTTGCTTTTTATTTTGAAAAGTTGTAAAAATATAGGAAAACTCACATTATAGTATAATAAACATCAGCATATCCATCACCCGGACTTAACAATCTTCTTAATTTTTTTGAAGATTTATTGATTGCATACTATAAACGAATTATTATGCAAAGTGTTTTATCATACATTTAATATGATACTTTGGGGAGTGATATTAATATTTCCATTTATAGATGAGCTAACTGAGGTTCAGATAAGGACATTAACTCCCCTAAAGTTAGTTAGTAGTGAAGCTAGGATATAAACCATAGTCAGCCTGGCTTCGGAATCTATGCTCCTAAACACCCAGTAATTTAAGTGTGGTCAGTGGACCAATTGCAGTAGAATCATCTGGGATGCTTGTAAAATGCAGATTTAGGGCCCCACTCAGACTTAATCAGATCGTTCAGTGAGAAGGATGGGAGAAAATGAAGATCCCCTGAGTATCCTTATATATATAATTAAGTTTGACAAATTTTGTTTCAGAATTTCCAAGACTTGGTGACCTTTATGTTTTAAAAATGCTCACTCTGGGCAGACCTGGCTACATAATTTGTGGGGCTCAGTACAAAATGAAAGTGAGGGACTCCCCTGTTCAAAAGGCAGGAAAAAATGTCGTTGAAGACACTAAAATAAGGAACTCTTCCCTTCTGTGGTCTCTGGCAACCTATCATGGTGTTTTTACTTTACTATTTAATGTCATGCTCCCTCAGGCCTGGGGGATATTTACTGGGAGGGCAGATACTCACAGATGCCCAGAGGATACACTCTGCAATTTAGCATATAAACACAAACACACCCTTCAGCTGCCAGGTCTCCCCCTCCTGCCAGCCACCAGACTAATGCCCTGTGTCCCAGCAGTGGGAAAGGTAAGTAAATCTTTCTTTCCCACTGGCCCACTGCAGCAATCAACCACAAAGGAGGGATACTCAAGGGATTGTAACTTCTATGCCAGGGTGTGCTCAGTACCTGGAATGGAGATGGGCAAAAAACTCACCCCTACCATTGACCTTCCAAATGTTCTGTGACACATTTTTGGTCCTGAGATGCCACGTGGCCATGTCTCTTCCCAAGATGGCATAGGGTGTGTGCACCCAACCTCATTCTTCCCTTTGATTGTGCAGGAGGAGAGTGACAGTGGTAGCTATTAAGAATGAAAGGAGGAGTATGCCAGTGTGCCATGGGTTTGGGGGTGGCAGTGGTCATTGGTCAAGTATGGGGAGGGGGAGGCAGGGCTGGCCAAGGCACCAAGGGACAGAGGAGTGGGAGGTAAAGAGTACATCCGCTGAAGGTGGTGAGAGATGCGACTGCAGTGGTTTGAGGTTCCAAGTACCCAGAGAACTACATGCCCCATCGTCTCATCTGACTTGAAACACAAATGCAAAGCATTGAACTCCTAATGTGGGACCCTTCTGAATGCAGGGTTCCGTGCAAGTACACTGGTCACAAACTCACGAGGCTGGCCTTGACCTCTAGTGTTTTTCGATACCAAGCAAATTTGGGTAACACTGTTCTATACTGTTCCTAATGGGTACAACTGAATACCTCTGTTCAAGTAGCTGGAGTTAAGAATTCACGTGCATTGATAAAAAGGGTGCTTCTCCTCTGTATTAGAAGTGAATTAGACATCTCTCAGTTTAATGGGCTAGTTAGGCCAGATGGAATGATATCCACAGCCCCTGGGCCCAGAGACTATGATGTAGCTAGTCTGATTCTTGCCAGAGTTGCTGCCTGGAGCTTCTACTGCTTTCTGATAGGTGACTGAGAAATATGATTGTGTACTTTTCAGCTTGAAAAGCAATTTTTGCCAATCCCTGATTGGTATTAGAAATTTTAGCAAACATCTTTGCCAAGAAAAAGCCCTAAATATATATTTGCATTAAAAGATATTACAAATGACTTGGTTTGGGAATGTTTACTTGGCTACCTCAGGATCACAGCTATCTAAATATTAGCTATTTGAGAGTGAGATGCCTGCTTGGCCAAGGACAAGTTCTTATAAGATGTCACTTCCGAGAATGATGGGAAAAATAGGAAAGCATATGTTCTGAGCAAGGCATCTGAGTTCTGACCTGTCAAAACATTTTCATGTTTGTCATGTCAGAACAGGAGCCTGTTTTCTCCCTTTCAGGCACATACAGATACACACCTAGCACATCCATATGCATTTACAAAATACACAGTCACATATCTGTTTTGATGCTTTTCATCGACAATGCCAATCCAGAGTAGTAGCTGTTGCCTTGTTCTCTTCCTAACCTTTCATCCTAAACCTGATTTTTCTCTGTGATTTCAGTAAATCATTATTCTCCCTACCTAGCCACCAGCAGATTTAAAATAATATTTTTTCTATGTTTGCATACTAATTATTTCCCATATAAAAAGCAAAACCATTTCTACATGATGTGTAGCTTGTTATGCCCACAGGTATGATTCGCCCAGCCCTCGACCCTACTTCATTTTTCTGGGCACAAAGGTGATGCTCACTTTTGGTTTTTAATGACTGCTTAAATAAGACTAGTCATTGAAATAGATTTCATCAAATCATCCTGGAGACTAATAGTCTAAATGTTCTGTCCAAAATAGTTTTGTGGGTCCAGCTGAGATTACATATGTCATCTTTTTATTTCTCCTAATCAGAACTCTATCATCCGAGCTAGGAAAAATAGAGGGTTACTTTTTCCAGGTGAAGATATTTCTATAGTTTTAGGATTTTCATATAATATCTTTCTCCCAATCCCTCACCCCCGCAAAAAATAAAAGGCTCCGGTTCATACATATTGCAATTGCATGCTGTCTGCCATGGGGGTGTGTCCTAATAGAATGTGAAGGATTGGGTCTGTGTAGGTGGCTGTATGGGTCAAGCACTCATGTACCTTTAAGGGTAGCTGCAGGCCAAAGCTGAGGAAAGCTGAGACTGCGGAAAATGCCAAGACATTTCAAAGTTTATTTAGGCCATGAACAGAAAAAAAGAATAGAGACTGTTTCTCAAGACATATTTTGTCAGTTAAAACAATTAAATACTGGCAATTGCATATGATACAACCTAATATAAAGGATAAGGAAAGCCTACAACTTAGCTTCTATTGTATTCCTCCCATGATAAAACAGAAAATAGAAGACTAGATACTTTGCGTATGGGGCGGATGGATCCTAAAGCTGCAGAAGTGGTGGGAGGAGCTCTTGGGGAAGTTTGCGCATGCTCAGAATTGTCCACTGACGGAATCACGGGCATGGGACCAAAACCAAATTAAAGCTTTAGAAAGCCCAAACAGCATGTCACTTTCTCAGATCTCTCACTTTAAGCTGTTGGTGAAGGTGGCCTCATAGCATAGGCGTTGCGATTTCCCTTTTTTCTCGAATGTTCAACACTTTTCATTGCTTTCCTACGTAGCTGTATGAAATCCCGAGTCTAGTTTTAGTTTCCCACCGCACTAAGATATACTGAGTCCTTGAAATATCCTTTCTGTTCCTATATAGTGCACTTAATCCTTTAGCTTCCTCTCTCCCCTCCTGAGGTGTCCCTGCGGAGTCCTCGATTCCTTCCCCCAATTCCTAAAGGGCTCTGAGCCCACCACTGGGCATCTGGAGAGGAAATGAAGGAATTCGGCCTTGCACTTCCCTCCACTACCCACCTCGGTTCCAGTAGTCTCTCAGACCTTCTATCACAGTGATGCGGCCGCGAGGTCAGATTAGTCCGCCTGCACCTTTGACTTTGGGGGTGGGGCGGGACCCCGCGGGCCGGAACTGTAGGGGGCTCTGGGAAGTGCCTGTCGCCATCGAGGTGCGGCTGTGGGGCCCTTGGCCCTAACCCAGGAAGCTGAGGTGTAAGCCCTAGAATAAGGTAAGAAATGAACGCGACAGTGGACAGGCCATGTGGAAGGCGTGTATCGCTCCTCCCGGTCTCAAAGCTGTCTGCTAGCCTACTCTAATCTCACCCCCGGTGAACCAATGCCCTCGACCGTCTCCTGGATGGGGTTATCTGGCCACTGCTGTCCCCAGTGACAAAACTCTTCAAGTCAACAATTAGACAAACATTTGTTCAACCAGCATTTCCTCCCAAAGCTACCCAGCCCAGGTGACCGACCCTGTGGTTGGAAGGCACTTTCATAATGGGGCAGAACCTGCCCGTAACTTTCACCTGTAAATCCACAAAGAAAAAGTCATCTTCCCCTTCTCTCTGTGGCTCTTTAGCTCTTGCAAACAGCTCACTTAAACCTTTTCTGTAAACCTTTCCAGTTCAAACTGTTCATTACCTCAGATGAAAGTGAACTCCCTATGTTCTTTGTGGTATTTCTTCACCCAAGTGGTCGCTTTTTCCCCCACCCCCTTTTATGAAGCATCAGTATTTGGAATTACTCTTTTCTAGGTGACACTGCTAAACAATATTTCATATTTCAGAGCCACAGGTAGAATAATTTGGCCTTTGAAACCCCAGCTGTTGGCTTGCTTTCTCTTGATGCCTTGGCTGCAGCAGGTGCACTGCAGTCTTATCTGCAATGAAATCAAGCGTTTCCACCCTGCAGATTAACCATGATAGGTGGAGCTGGCTCTCCTGCAAATGAGAGATTCTGGTTTGTTTCATTTGTTTCATCTTTGTCTAAAAGTGATTTTTGTACACTCAGTTTATCTCATATATTTGAAAACCATTAACCTTTCATGAGAAACTGGATGGAGGTAGGTATGCAGAGACAGTTTTCTGGTGAGGACAAAAATAATGCAGAAGTATGACCGAGTCTTTCTCAAGTATCCTAGAAAGTAGCTCAGCTCTTCACCTTTGGAAAAAAAAAAACCTAAAATCTAGAGTTTTGTACCTCTGTGGTGAGTAATCTTATTTCATATGGGTAAAATAGGGAGTGAACATGTGTACACACATGTGGATGAGTGATCTTGAACATTCCAAATGATCTTTGCTAGGCTTGATATGAAAGACACAACAGGTACACTAACTATAAGTGTACAGTGAGGAAAGACATGATAGATTTGAAATGATGTGTATCATTTATGTCTTCCTCATAGTACAACTGCAACCATCATCTAATTGTTTCTGCTGCTTAAAAGAAAAAAAAAGCTCAGCTTGCTAATTAAAATTTCCGTTAGGAAACACTGGCATTGTTAAAACATTGGCAAGCATCTGGCTTAAAGGGGGTGGGTGGGGGACAGATTATATGACTCAATTGAGACTGTATAAAACTCCGTTTTTAAACTCTCATTTAAATGTATTTGCCATTTCATTTCTGGAATGACAAGGGGACAATGCTAAGCCCAGAATGCATGCATCCTGGGATTTTCATTTTTAATCCTCAGTTTTTTTTAATGGAAAGTCATCTTCTATGCTAATAAAACACCCCGAGTGACTGGATACTTCACTCTAGGCACTTCTTTATGTCCCACAAGCCCAAGGAAGATAATAATTATAAAGTAGAATCTTTTGTTCTAACCACCTTATCCATGGAAGTTGGATACAGAATGAATGAAAATGCACAAGAACATGAATAGTAAAATTAGAGAGAATTAGATACATGGATGTTAAATAGAATAAAGTATAATTAAAGTGGCTGGACCCAAGAGAGATTGTTCAAAAAGAAGTCGATGGAGAAGGTAAAAGTCATGGAAGAAAGTAAAGATGGGGGTGAGTGAAGGAAGGGGCTATGGTGAGTGAGAGAAGCAGCATTGGTAGGATGCTTAATTAGATGACAGAGGGGTATAAAGGAACATATAGCATATTTTATTGGCTATAAGATCAAGTCCAACATATATTATTAAAAGCAAAAGTAAAAGAAAGGCAAAGTTTTGGTTGTGATTGTCTGCAACTCTTCAGTATTATTCTCAATAATATCTGTGCAAATCCCTATTTTCCAGGGATAGGTTCAATATCTTATACCAACTGTATTAGCAAATGGCAGGCAATCTGAAGAATCTTGGATAGACATATAGCTAGTCTCAAAATTCCAGTGGTGTTAAACCTGGGGACATTTACCTGATCCTGGCTTAAATTGTTACCTGTTTGATAATTGAAAAATCTTTAAAGCCGTTGGTCTCTGATGGCAAAAGTTCAGACCTCAGTAGAGAAAATGTTTTAGAGTGAAGCATCCTTGAGATTACTACACATTCATATGATTGTGGTCACTATGGAGTTTTATGTTAGATTCAACTCTTATAAATACTGTCCAATAGAACTTTCTGCAATGATGAAAGTGTTCTGTATCTGTATCCAATATGGTAGCCACTAGCCACATGTGGCTCTTCTGTACTTGAAATGTGGCAGGTGTGACTGAAGATATTAATTTTAAATTTGATTAAATGGCAGTTAATTTAAATTTAATAGCCACATGTGGCTAGTAATTTCCTTATTGGACAGCACAAATTTATATAAAGACCAGTCTGGCTCCTTGCCTCTCAGGCTTATTCCTTCTCTCCGATGGAATCACTTACGCTTTATCTGTATCCAGTTACAACCCAGGTTTTGCTACAAATTTAGCTTTTGTTTGTTGCTCAAAAATGTGCACAGGTGATTCTCATGTTGGTTGTCCGCAGATCATCCCTGGAGGAATTTGGATCTAGGTACCATGAGTCTACTATTTGGTGTTTTGGATCTTAGCTTCTGTGACAAGATCGTTTCCTTGGTCCAGTGGGTTTCAAATTGTAAGGTGCATCAGAATTACCTGAAGGGCTTATAGCACACAGATTGCTAGGCCCCAACCCCAGAGACTCTGATTCAGTAGGTCTGGGATGTAGGATGAAAATTTGCATTTCTAACAAGTACCCAGGTGATTCTGATGCCACTACACTTTGAGAACCGCAGCCTTGGACCAAGTTCCTATCTCATATCCTGGTTCCAATAGCCAAGTTCTTGCCTTAATCCTTCCTACTTGAGTCCTTTTAAAAATCCCTTTGAAATAATCTAGTTTGTCTGGACCTAGAGACTTTCTGACTCTCACCAGTTCTCCTGGGGGCTGAAGCTGAAGTAGTACCATGAACCTCAGTACCTGTAACCTTGCTTTCTAGTCCTTCTCTATTGCTTGTCTAGAATTCGGCTATGCCATTTCCTTGATGCCAAACTCTCCTTGAATTTGTATGGTAGCTGTCCCTGGACTTCTCTTTCACCAGTTCCCCACCTATGGGGGCTTCCTCATATTGCATACTGTTGAAACTTGCCTAAACACTTCCTTCACCCTGATAGGTCTGTCTAGTGTCCTAGCCTCAGCTTCTCACCTGGCCTGCCCCTTGCCCACTGAACTCCAGTTTTGACACACCATTGATAAAGAGTACCTGCCAAGGGAATTGACCTGGTTTGGCATCTTCTCCACCAACAATTCGAGTGAAGTCGTTAGATGATTGAGTGCTTTCAGTGATGTTATTCAAATTTGTTTCATCTTCAGTAGAATTTTCATGGTCCATATTGGAAAATATAGACTCAGAACGGGTAAACTTCATAGAAGCATGTGGGACAGAAACTCTTCCACATGGAAATGGCACTAGAAAATGCGAAAAAAAAATAGTATTAGGGTATTTCTCATTGAAAAGTAGAACATGTATTCCAAAGATTGAAAATGAGGCCCATCCTTGTCACTTCTAAAAAGCAGGCCCATCAATATTTTAAAAAATCTAATGAATGCATATAATCTCAGACTATAATTGTATTATTTTTCATGAAAAGTTTTCAAACCCTTCCTGAAAGGAACATTTGGCCCAGGAATCCATCATCTTTATGGAAATAGGATAAGTGCCTAATAAATACTTTCTGTATTTATTTATTTATTTATTTAGTTAGTTAGTTAGTTAGTTTGTTTATTTATTTATTTATTTATACTAAAATGTCTTATTCCCAAGTACTATCCCTGAATGGAAGTCTGATGATTGGTGCCATGTAACTTTAGAGTGAGGTAAATGTGACTCCTGCTGCTCATGGTTAATGGGATTTCTTTTGTAGACTAGAATGCCTTCTGGATTCCAAGGTGGATTTTAGGTATCTGTTGAGGGGAGATCATTGTGATTTAATTACCTGGCTATCAAGTATTAACCCAATAAATTATTAATATGATTATCACAGCCACATCCATCTGGAAACTAGCCACTTCTTACCTTGGGTTGGTTTATTTCCTATAGAAAGAAATTGTCTACTGATACATTGGGGACAAGCAGAATGGAAATTTGCAGTCAAGCAAAATCACCTCACATTTCATTTTCATATCTCACTTTTCTTCCAGCCACATTCCTTATAACAGACATTTCTATAGCAACCAGCTGAGGCAAAGTGTCATGAAGACAGCATGTGGTTGGGAAAACAGGAAATTAGTTCAAAATACTTATGTATAAATATAAATCATCAACAATGGCTAGAGAAAAGGGACTATTACTATTGAAAAGCAGAAAAGCTTATTTTAGATTTGGCCTACTTATTCTGCTAAAGCTAAGGCTATATTCAAATATAACACTTAATAGTTGGAGGTAGTTCTCAATTCTTTTTTTTCGCTCATAACATAGAAAGTTTTATGAGGGTTTAGCTACTATGCCATCTATCTATACTTGAAGTTAGGTTTTTAAGATTAAAAAATGTATATGTTTATATTTTCCTCCCAAGGTAGGCTGCCTTTGAAGCAGTGTATGTGAAGAACCCAGTAGAAGGACAGGCAGGCAGGCCCTTGAAGCATTAGAGACTCTGCATTTTACTTGCAGCATGAATACTCTTAGCTTTTGGTCCTTTCTTTAATTTCCTCTGCTGGGTGCATTGTGAGATAGGTATCGAATCCAGTTACAGAGAATGGTGCATGATTTAATGTACAAATTTAATAAGATATCAGGCTTTGGAAATGCAAAAGAAATTATACAGTGCTTCAAAAAGGCCCCTCATTTATCAAATACAATTGATACAATTTTTATGAAAGTTTCTCCTGCTTTCATTTTCAGAGAAGAGCAATATGAGCATGGAGTGGTGATGTTCTGAGTACACCAGTCAGCTGTCAACATGGTGGCATGCTTGACATAACAGGGAAACACTGCTTTGTCCACAGCTGTGTAGATCGACTGTGCTGATCGGCCTGAGACCCAAGGATAGGAAATAACTTTCTCAGAGTAAACCAGCCACACCCTGGCAGAATCACACTTAATTTCACCGTCCTTGTACTAGAAGCATATCAGTCAATCATTTATGTATCTTTTATGGTATAGAATCACTACATTCATTTGAGTAGAGCAATTAAAAATATGTATAAAGAAATTCCACAAATCAATTGCTTCATGACATAAAAGTCAGAGAAAAAAATTGGACACAAAAAAATTCAGACTGAAGACACTTACAGAATTTCTATTTAAAATGATGATGCAATTTGGAAAATTAATTTTTCCAATTCAAGCAGCTAATCTTTTCTATGATTTCAAAAGGAAGTAGAAACTAGGGATTATAATTGTGTAGGCTAGTGAAAACGCTAACGATACAAATGTAGATATGGAGCATATATCTACTGAGGTTTAAAAAAACTTATTTAGATTTTTGACCTGCTGGTTCACAGGACTTTTGGTCTTCTGCAAGTCGGTATCCTGCAGTACAGGAACAGACCACCTTGTTATTAGCGCCCTTTTTACAAAACTGCTTGCACCCGCCATTCTTAATGCTACATGTTGTATCTGAAAGAAAGCAAAATCAACAGTAATAGCATAATTTAATATGCATTTCTAAACAGTACATGAAACTACCGATTCATGTATAGGTGAAACATAAGCTAGGGGCATTCATGGAGAAAACCTTGGGAACCTTGAGTTAGAGTAGAAAGATAAAATAAAATTCTTAATAGGGTGTAAAATAGTGGCAACAATACATTTGATTTAGCATAAAACTGAAGGTTTGGATATTCTACTTTCACTAAATCATGTACTACAATTAAAAATGTTCATTAAATACAACATGTATTTAGGAAAGTAGCCAAACTATAGTATGAACTTTCACAAAGTAGACGCACTGGTGTAAACACTAAACAGATCAATACATAGGACATTATCAACACCCCAGAAACTTTCCTAATGTCTCCTTTCAATAACTGTACTTTTCCTCCTTTCCAAAGTTACCATTACCTCAACTTCTAAAAATGAATGAGCTTTGCCTGTTAATGAACTTTATATAAATAGAAGCTCTCAGTATGCACTTTTATGTAGCATTCATTTAACATTTTGTCTGTGAGAGTTATCCATGTTGTTTTGTCTAGCAGTACTTCATTTACATGCTGCGTAGTTTTCCATTGCATAAATATTACTACCTTTATTCATCCATTTTCCTATTGATGAATATTGGAGTCGAGTTTCCAGTTTGGGGCTCTTTTGTATAATGCTGTTATGAACATTCTTGTACACATCTTGTGCTAACATACACATGCATATTTACTAGATGTATATTTATGAGTACAATTATTGGATCATATGTTGAGTTTAGTAGATAGTGACAAGCAATTTTCTAAAATAATTGTATGAATGTAAATCCCCACCATCAGGGCATGAGAGTTTCAGTTGTTGGATATATGTGATGCAGATTTCTCCTCCCACTCTGTGACTTGCCTTTTTACCCTACATAGTATATTTTGCTGAAGAGAAGTTTATAGTTTCAACATCATCCAATTTGTCAAAGGAAACTTGAAGCTGGCTGAGGTGGATATGCATCAATACAGGAGAAGGAAATAGAGTCCTTCAAGGCAGCTAATGTCAAAGACATTATGTGTTGACATTTTCTTTACTCTCTTATACAATCTCTCATTAATATAAAATATCTTTCTTTTTCTCTTGTAATTCTTTTTGTCTTATGTTTTGTCTGATATTAAGATTGCTTTGCCTATTTTGTTGTTGTTGTTGTTGTTGTTGTTGTTGTTGTTAGCATTTACCTGAAAAATCTTTTTATACTCCTTTATTTTAGCCTCCTGTGTAGTTTTATTTTAGGTATCTTTTTTTTTTTGTCAACACCATACAATTTGATTTTTAACTCCAGACTGAAAATTGTTATTAATATCAATTCACATTAATTTGTGATTCCTGCTATATTTGGCTTATTTCTCACATCTTATTTTGTATTTTCTAATTACTATGCTTTCCCTTTGGTTCTTCTATGTGATCTCAGCAACAGGAAGTAGTATAGTTCAGGGCTTGCTACCTGAGATGAGTTGAGTTAAGAGAAACAGGCTCTGCCATTGGGCCTATTTCTGTCTCTAGAGTAGCACAAGAACACAATGAACAGAAGACACCTTTCCCTTTACCTACATGCTCAACAGCAGTACAACTTTCAATAGAAATGCTCACTTGTCAGTGCAGTTAGAACATGACTGTATTAGACACCTCCTATTTACCACCTGATTTCCTCTCAGCTTCACCTTTTCCCAGCACAGTGATGATCAGCTCTGCATGGACTTCCACTGACCTCACATACGTGTGGCCTTGAATGGCCTTGACTCATATCTGCACTACATGCCTCTCACCTTCTATTGTGGCTCTTCCCTGTTGACGCTGAGCCATGGGATGCCACATGACTTCTCTGGTGTCCCGATACATACTGCCTGGAGATGTGTTCAACCTGTAGGCTGAACTTTTGACCATTGGGAGACAGATGCTGATGTGCAAGTTTTTTCACCTCTTTCCCCCTCCCAGATGGACTATCCTGAGGCCAGTTCATATGGCTTCTTGGAAAACAGACCCAGGAGATCAAATAATCAGTTGCAGATTAAGAGATGATTTATCCTATTGGTTCTCCTTTCCTCTCTGTCTCATTCCACTGTCCCTTACTCTTGCTCCCTGGGATTGGATATCCTAATAAATAAGCTGTGTCACAGACTCTTTTCTTTTTCCTGGGAAAATCCAAGTTAAGAGAGCTACTGTGTGGTTTTGGAGTATATTATGGATTTTTGAGTGACAGATATAAATTTTTGAATTGTATTTTACACAGGCTAGCATAGGCTAAGGTAATAATTAGCTCAAGTTCCTTACTGACACTTCAGAAAATAAGAGAAGGCCAATCAACTGTTGCCAGGTAGATAGAGAAACCAGCCTGAGCTTTAACCTTTGCTACCAATAATAATACATTAAGTGCATGATCTGCAAAAATGTCACTTGGTCTTTTTTATTTATTTTTAAAGACCTTTCTCCTCCATCATGGTGACTACATTCCTGGCTCTTTCATGAAACTAGCTATCATTTTGTTGCTACAAAGAAGTACTAAAATGTTCAGCCAAATCAAATACCACCTGCATAAAGTGTTCAGTCAATAAGAGATTGTGATACATTAACAGAGGTAGGTAGAAGGTGTAGCCTGGTGTAGTTCAGGGCATGCCCAACAAGTATGAGTAAACTTGGTGTGGTTTTCCCAATTCCAATTCTTTGCCCTTGGCTAAGTAAATAGACCTCTCCATGATTTTCCTCATTTGTTCTTGCTCTTCGTGGCCCAGAATGTTGCTGTTGCTCTCTATCTTGGTTTGTGCATTCACTGGGAAATATTTATGTTCAATCAGCAGTCTTTTACCCTCAGATAAAGGATTCAAGATTCTAGAAATCAAATAATAGCACAAGGAATTAGACTGGAGAGATCCATAGTCCAGGATCTAAGGAACAGTAACTATGGGACTCATTCATCAATCATTTACTGAGCGCTTAGATGTCAGGCACTGTGTTGAGTATGGGTTCTCCCTGGTCCTGAGGCTGGTCTCAGTGCATAACACATCTGTTGAAGTACATCTCAAAGCATCGGGTTCCCTCTCCATGTTGGCACAAACTCCTCCTCCTCATTCCCCTCATGCCTACTACAGAAGTTATCCTGTTCTGCTTTATTTTACTCTGCCTTCTTCTACCCTGATACATTCACGGATGTAAAAACCAAACCTTGGACAAAAGACGTTTTGTTTAACAAGTTTACCACAGAATATGCTGTTATTCAGCTAAACTTGAGGTATTTTCTTTTCTTCAATCCCAAGAAATACATAGCAAATAAAACAATAGTGTCTGTGATGTGTTAGCAAATGAAAAAAAAAGTGTTCATGTGCTTGTGATTTTTTACTTTCCATCCTGTCTTACTGTAGGGAAATGCCTCTTGTGCTCTTTAGAAGGGACAGGAATGACCAAGTTCTTACAGATCTTGACCTATCTGAAAATGACTCAAATGCGATGTGTAGCTGGGGGCATACAGTGGTCTTTATTATAGCCAAAGGGATACAATAGCCAATTAATTGTTACTCTTCTAAGTAGAAAGCATGCCCTGAATATTTGTACCTCTTTTTCCTATGAGCCTCATAGACAAGGGCAAAGGAAAACATGTCTTAACAATGGAAATCTCCCTTCCCTTTCAAAGCCAGGATGAGGCAAGAGACTTAGGGCTCAAGTACTCCATCAACTGTGCTATCCAGCAGCTGCTGAGATTTGTCTTTAGTTCAATTTGAAGCAACAGCTTAAATGATAGTTTACGTTTTCGTTGTTGCTTTCTTTTTGTATCTGAGATAAAGAGCTTTTTGAGAGAATTCCAATTTTGTTTCTGAACTGAGTTGAAATGATTTTTCTAAACCTTGATCACATGGACTGGGGGAGATCAATACACCCCAGAAGCCAGGTGTGGAGGTGGACGCAGTGCAACTGCCTGACTTTGATCAACCAAAATGTGGGGGACCTGAGAGGACTGAGATGGGGACAGTTTTAGACTTAGCACTTTTGCTATGTGGATTGCAGCCTCACACATGTAGCAAAATCTGTTACGTAATTCTTGTGCTTATATTTACATTTCTCAGGGCTATTCTCCTCCTTAAAAGTGTCTTTAGTTTGAAACTAAAGACATTTAGGAATATTTAATACTAAGCACTATTTTCAATTATACTTTACTACAATGTACCCTTCAATCTTAACTGAGTCTAATTGAGTTATTCATTCCCTCAGCTCCAATGGTTATATTATTTAAGCCAAAAATGAATAACTACTCCAAAGATTTCTGTAGGTTTCCTGAATAGCAGGATCAAACTTATCTAGGTAAATCTGAATTTGAAGTTATAACCTTTTAGATCAAAGTAACACTTCAGAGATGTTGGACCAATTAACATACTCACAGAAAAGGTAACCCAGGCATTGGTTTGTACCCACACTGGGAAATCTGAGAGAACAGGAATCCAGGCCAGGTGTGCCAGTTCATCCACCTGCATTCATTATTTCTTTTGAAATGATTTGTCCCTGCCACCTTGTCCTTTTCTTCTATTCTTTTTTTTATCTTTTAAATCTCAAAGGGAGATGATCAGTGGATTTCTCTTTAATACTGAAAGGATTTCTGAACAACTTTATGGATGACTATTTTTTCCCTTTTTCAATAGGAAAAGTGCAGCTGCTGTGTTTCATTTTGTTTTATGCCTTTTTCATCTGTGTGTCAAGTGGATTGCTATAATGCCTTAATAGAGTCCTGCTAATTTTCTACTCTTTGCCCTTAGCCATGTAGCCTGTGGTGTTAAATTCTTTTCCTAGGTATATATCTCTATTCTATTCCAGAGTTTCAGAGTAAAAAGAGAATCTGTCCTTATCACTGTGTGCTTCTCACAAGCATCCAGAAGTAATAAGTAGGTAAAAGACTGAGGTTTACCGCTCCTATTGCAAAAATCTCAGACAAAAATATTCTAGGCCATGAGAGGAAAAGATGCATACTGAACCTAAATTTGCTATGGAACTCTTTCAAGTGTAATCAATGTAGTCAAATTCAGGAATGAGCTCAGATTTTTGTCAACAAATTTAACACATGAAGAGGTTTCTATGCGTAGTTCCTATTATGGAGAACACTGACCTTGCCATACCCCAATTCTATAGTTACTTGACTTCAACTGCCTATGTTGATAGTGATTTAGTCAGGAGTTTAGTTTTATGGGTTCAGTTTTCTTAGGGTTTTGTGTATAGTAGTTAGGAGCATAGGTTTTGGTCAAACAAACTGAAGTTCAAATCCTGGCTCTACTATTTACTTGCTTCGGTGATTTTGAGCTGTGGTTTTCTCATGTGCATAGAATGGAAATCATAATAATGGTACTGACTGCATATGGTTGTATTGAAGATGAATAAGTGAGATTAATAGGTGAGATTAATAAGATTAATAGGTAATCATTACCTATTATTTACCTAATTGTTATTTACCAATTACCTATTTATCAAATATTATTATTGATCTTAATATAGTTTCTTGAATTCATCCTGGAAACTGCGACTACAGAAAAATGAATGTTTATAAGCTCTGAACGTATGTTTTATACAATGGAATACTATTTAGCCTTTAAAAAGAAGGAAATTCTGTCATATGCAACAACATGGATGAACCTGGAGTACATTACGCTAAATGAAATGAGCCAGTCACAGAAGGACAAATACTACATGCTTCCACTTACAGGAGGTAGCTAAAATAGTCAAATACATAGAAACAGAGAATATCATTGGCTGGGGGAAGCAAAAATGGAGAGTTGCTATTCAACAGCTGTAGTTTCAGTAATGCAAGATGAGTAAGTTCTAGAGATCTGCTGTACAACATAGTGCCTTGAGTTAGCAACACTGTATTGTGTACTTCCAAATTTGTTAAAAGTGTAGCTCTCATGTTGTGTTCTTTACCACAACAAAAATATATGTCATTAAGAGAAAATTATGATACATAAATATTATGTTTTCTAGTTTCATTTGTTTTCAGAGGAAAACTCTGAATTGTGAGTAATCCAAAAACGTTTACTTACCTAATTCACAGTTCTTTCCTTCAAATCCAATTTGACACCAACATTCATAGGAATTAATGTCATCCTTGCACTGGCCACCATTTAAGCATGGATTGGACTCACACTGATCTCCATCTTTGAGATAGGTTAAGACATTGAATTAGCAGGTAAAGTGCTTAGAATGGTCAGTTCTCCCTACACGGACTCATGGAGAGGGGAACCTTATTTTAGGATCAGAGCAGAACTGCTGACTTCGAAGCCAGCTGCTTATAGGATGTCCCTGTCTTCCTGCATTTCTAAAAGCAACCTAAACTAAGGTTCTTAGGCTAACACTAATTTCCTAGGATATTGCTTGGAGGAACACAAATCACATCACGTCAACGATTATTATCTGTATGTCATATAAGCACTGCTCTATCACAGGTCTTACAGTGCACACTGAGCCAGATAACATGTGGTACTTCCACTCAAAGAACTTGTGGCCAAGGCGTGGAGCAAATACATCTGATTCTTTGTGTTATCATTTAACTTTTAAGTATAATTTGTAGTAATGTTCAAAACAATTAGAGAAGATGCCAGAAGCATCTGTTACTGCGTAAAGATATTCTGTCTTAGTGAGATCTCAAATGGTCTAGGTAAAGTGAGAAACAACTTTCAGTACAAAGAATTAAGAAAGAGAAGATTCTGAAAATGTCCTGTATTTATGTATAGATTGACTCTGCGTCCTTCCTACCTTTCCTGAAGTTTCTACATTTATAGAGTTCTTGAGAGCTTTTGAAGACACTGGTAAAGAAATAGGCAAAAGGGGAAATGTCAGGATGAGAAGCAAACATTTAAGTCCAGTTTCTTAGAGCTCTGCCTCCATCCATACTTTTAAGGAAGCTTTAGGAGAAAGGGATGAATAGAACCAGAAGAGAGACTGATATACATTTTGAGCTAAGCGAAATAGCCTTGAAGAAAAAATGGGAGTTAGATTAGCAAGACAATATATGAGAAACAAAAGAGTAAAGGATGAAGTTGTCATAAGACTAAAAGAATAAGAGAAGGAAGGCAAGTAATTTCGAATCATGCTTTAGAGCAAAACTCCCTGATATATAGAGTGTAGATCCCTACCTGCTCTAAGGAGAGCTTCAGCATGTCTGTCATGTTCTCTGTGAGTAGCATGTATCCAGGTCCCATTGACTAAGGACTAACATTCCTTTCTAAGAAATAGTCCCTCCCTGGAAAATCTGCTTGCTCTAAAAATTAAACCTTGTTCCCTCTGCCCCTTGATCCAATGTGCTTTTGCACAGATACTTCAATGTGTTCCAATTCTATGAAAACAAATTATGTTATCTCTGGTTTATTATTATTGATGTTCAGAACTGGTCTAAAAAATGAGCTGCATTTGCACTTTATATTATAGACCAACGAATCTGAATTATTTAGGATGTTTAACTGAAAGGGTCTGGGCTTACAGCCAGCTACACAGCAACTCATTTGCTGAGACACATCTTTAAAATAAGTGTCATTTTAGCCCTTCTTTGGGTGCTTGTCTGTGTGTACTTTGGGCTGAGGTAAAGCCACAGACAGTAGGGATCAAAGACAACAAGAGACTAGACCTTGTCAAGAGAGAAATTCTTGTTTAAGGCTACTAGGTTGGTGTTCAGTGAATAACTACATTTAGATTTGAAGGCCGGGAATGGTAATAGTGAAAGCAAGGGGTTGGGCATTAGAGAACTTGGATTCCTTTCTGGGCTCTATGACTTCATAGCTGGGTGACTTTTGGCAAGTCTTTTAGCCTTCTTAGGCCTCAGTTTCCTCCTCTGTACAATGAAGGGAATACTTCTTTGTTCACAGGGTTGGCGTGAGGATTAAATGTAATAGGTGCTTGATGAACTATAAAGTGCTTGATAGATGCTAGTTAATGTGATTGGATGATACTGCTTCTTCACCCAAGATTTTTATGTTGGTGAGCTGATGATACAGAATGAGGCAGGAATGAGGGCCCTGTGTCCCTTTTCTGTGTAGAAGCCGGCACAGTGAGAAATAGCATAGACTATTTGGGGGTGGTTAGGAATCTCGGCTGCAAGTGAAAAGGGGAATGGAATTATTTTCTTTTCCTTTTTTGTCCTCGTTGGTTTTTTTATTTTCTTGGTAGATAAAGCAGTAGTAACAGAATTATATCTTTTATGTTTCCCAGGTATCTTTACCCAAGACACAGTAACTATGACCTGTGACCCAGAAGGCAGGGGCCCCACTTCAAAATATGGAACTTAACAGACACTGACCCACACCTGCTACAGGATCATGGGATCAATGAAGGGATCATGGGAGTTTAAATACACGTAGGAATATTTTGGGAAGAAAAAGTAGAAATTGATGTCCTTTAAAAATATCAAAAGATTCAAAGTTTTAAATATAGTAGAAATAGAGAATGAGAAGATGCATTCAGACTAACCGTAGGGGAATACCTCAGTGGAGAATTGGCATGGTAGCACTTATAAGAAGAACAAGGAAAGGTAGCTAAAGCAAATGCAATAGAACGGACCTCTTCTTCCCTTATTATTTAAAAACAAAAGTGGAGAAATTATGACTTATAAGACTATGTCCAACATACCAGTCTAACAATATCTCCAGAATAGAAACTGGAAAATAGGACTTGATTGCAGATTGATGGAACTCAGTGAATTGGCTGTCCAGATAAGTTCTGTGAAACTTACACTGCCTCAAAATCCTGCTGCTGGATTTTAAATTAGTTTTAAAATGTAGTTGTCATTAACATTTTGACTTTTCCTCTTTTTGATCAATTCATTCAACAAATATTTACTCAGTGCTTCTGTACCAGACATTGTTTAGGTACTAGGACTACATCAATAAACAAAACAATTGAATACCCCTGCCAATGTGAAGCTTGATGTCTAGTGAGGTGGAAAAAATAAACATATAGTATAAGTAAGAACATTATGTAATATCTCAGATGGTGAAAAGTTCTATGAAAAATAATAGAGCAGGTGTCTAGAGTGAAGGGGCTATCAGGGGGCAAGTTGAAGTATTATAAGATGATCAAGATAGGCTTCCTTGAGATGGTTACATTTGGGTGAAGACCTGAAGGAGGTGAGGGGGTGCTCCTAGGGAAACCTAGCAGAAGAGCATTCCACATGAAAGGAACAGCTAGATCAAGGATTCTGAAATCGGAGTTTTCTTAGAGCGTGCAAGGAACATCTGGACGCCAGCAAGCTGAGGTCCAGTATGTGAGGAGACAAAATGGGAGGGGCAATCGGAAGGGAGGGGCAGGGCAGTTGCGGAGGGCCTTGCAGGCCATCATAAGGAGGACTTTTAAGCAATAAACATTTAAGTCAATCAGGATTTTCTGATTCTCTGCTGCAACTCTCATTCAGTCCCCAGATACAATCATCTCTGTTTCTTCCTTCCATCTTCCTGGGGTGGAACAGTGTTCTTTCTGGAGCCCTGGGGAAGAGTAAGCTTATCTGCCAATTGATATCTCCCATGCTGGCATAAACCTGTAGTATATCACCATTCAACTTTGGGTAAAAGAGTGAAATTTATTTTCTGAGCCATTTTGACAGAGTTTAATATGTTATCTATTTACACAGAGGGGGAAAAAACAATTCTCAAATGTTTCATGTATCAGCTAGAGGATAAAATGAATTGCTTACCAACATATTGCTTCCAAAATTCAGTCTATAAAAAGAAACAGAAGTTAATGGTGGCATTTAAAATGTTTTAGATTTGATTTCTTTAATAGCATATATAGTACACATATATGTATAGATATTGTAAAATTACAAAGAGAAGTTTCTTTTTTTAAGTTTACTATTCTTTGCTCTGCATCTGAATGATGTTATGGGGAAATACTCACAGTTTTTTCAGTGTCTTCAAAATATTCTCGTGCTTCTTCAAAAGTACACTTTTCTTCTATACATTCTCTCTCAAGATTCCCTCGAACAAACTCTTCCAATTTACCTGAATTATACCTCTTTGGCCGATTCAGAATTTTGGTAGCATTTTCATGATCAAGAAAAACTGAAATTTAAAACAACTAGTCTTTAGCTTTAGGAAAAAGAAAACATCATGAAAATTAAGTACATCTCTTAAGGAAGGCTTTGTTTTTAATCCAAGTAATACCAAAGCCAATTTATCTTTGGGGTGGAGCCAAAATTTATGATGTTCTCATGGTACTGTATATACATGGAGATTTAGGAATTAAAATTCAGTTTTGCTTTTAGTGAAGAGAGCTCCGGTAATAAAAGGTCAGATTTTTCAATTGTATTTGAATTTACTTTGGATGAACAAGAAAGTTCTTAAATAAGCAGTTAACTTCACACTTTGTCATCATTTGAAAATAGCTAATTGCAGATTCTTGCAAGGTGATCCGTCACCCTAGCTGGGCTGTGTTTCCAGGATGCAGTTGCCCAAATGACTTTGCAACAAATTTTTCTGGGAAGAACAGAAGCCTAATTGTGGTCTAGCTGCAAATTCAACCCCAGGGTCTCTCAGTAGATGTAAAAGAAAACCACTACATTCATTTTTTTTTAATCTTTAGAATCGCAACACCTTCAATTGGCATGTGTTATAGGAATTCCAGTGGTGTAAGTCAGGATGTGGTTTATTTTAGCTATGACTGCCTAGCCTGTAGGGACACTCCTGAGCCCTGGAGGAATGAGATCTCTAACCTAATTCTCCCCGTCCCTTCCTCTCTTTTCACTCACAAATCTCAATCTTTCTTTGTCTTTCTGTTTCTCCCTCTCTCTATAGATATAGATATAAATACAGATATAGATACAAATATAGATACAGATATATTATTTATATCTAAATCTCTAATTAATAACAGGAACTCCAGAAGTTGTCTGGAGTTGTTTCTTCAAAAGACTATCTGATACCATCTCAACAGACCAAGTGCTTCTAGGACTGAAATGAACTTTCCAGGGCATTTTGGGGCTGCTTTCTCATTAACTCCAAAAAAAAAAAGATAAGAAAAGAAAAAAATTAAACTATATTCTCCTATTTTCATTGTAGCGCTTCACTTTATGGGGCCTTCTAGTCCCTTGACAACCTTGCTTTTCTCTTGCTCTGCAAATCCCCTTGGGCTTCACTTATTTTCCTGAATTTAGTTAAGACTTTTTCTCTTCAGCTCTTCACCTGCCAGCTTTCTCAATTCCCTTCAGCCCTTCTTCAGTGCTGCGAATACCCTGCAATCCTAAGCACTAGATCAGTGCAGCCATCTGCCTTCTTTCTTTCCTTCTGAGTCAGCTGAGCACTGTGGGAGATGATGCTCAAGGGGCAGATGGTTGCTTTCACATACTGATGCCTCCCAGCCTCCACTAGGCCCCAGTCTCTGCTCTGCAATTCATTTGCTTAGCCCTGGGCACATCTGCAATAGCATCTATGTCTGCATCCATTTACAGTGTGGTCGAGTGGAAAAACGGGTTTGGAGTCAGATCAGACACACCTGGAATTGAATTACATATCTACCCCCTATTGGTTGTGAGTTCTTAGGCAAGTCACATAATCTCTGAAGCTTAATTTGGTCAACTGTAAAATGAGTATACCAGTGGTATAATAAGAATATGTACCCTACAGTGTTGTTGACAGGATCAGTGAGATAATGTATGTAGGTTGGTGTATATTGATTATCTTTCTTCTCCCTCCTTCCTGGAAAATAGAACTAGATATCAGATTGATGGGACTCAGTGAATTTGATGTTCAGGTTAGTTTCTTTTCATGTATATGGTTTTAGGCAAGTCAACCTGTGAAATTTACACTGCCTCAAAATTTTCTCAATTTCCTTTATCGCTTCAGTGCCCTTTCCTGAAGCTCTTTTCCTCCTTTACACCCATTCATATAATTAAATGACGATTTTCAAGATCAGCCATGGCCTCCTAAAGGATAATTTTGAGTTTATGTATTTTGTGATTGCTCTGAAACATTTCTAATTGTTGGTTTCTCCTTTTTCAGGGCACTCTCTCCATAAAATCACTCTATTCTGGTTCTCCTCTTTGCTCTAACTCTTGTTATTCATCCACTACTGGAATCAGTTAATTCTCCTTCTTCTGCCTGCCTCATAAATGTTTAGAGCTCTCCCAGGCTCTAGCCTTAGCCTTTCCCTTTTCACTTCATATACCTTGCCAGGGCAAGGACTGGGGTGAAGTAAACAAGGCATCTGGGGCACAAGATTGAAGGAGGCACTCTCTCTCAGTGGGTACAAGTGCACTGATGTCCTACTTGCCTTGCTTCTTTCACCTTAGGCCAGCCCTGACACTTTCAACACAATTTTTTGAACACTCACTACTGCCAGGCACTGTACTAGGTGTGACAGCATCCATGCTTCCTGGATCCTTATACACACAGTTGTACCTATTGTTATTCTACAGTGAATTTCAGATATCCATTTCTAGTCAGGTATATCTTCTGAATTCCAGATCATCTTTCTAGCTCCTTAACTATATATCACAATATGGCTAAGGAGAGCTGATGTTTATTTAATGCTTCTGATGTGCTAGACATTGTGCTCAGTGCTTTGCATCCATTTCATTCCATCCTCACAGCAGTCCAATGAGATAGGTACTGTCATTTCATTTTTGTAAATGAGAAAAGTAGAGAAGTTAAGTAATCTTCCCCAGGTAACATACTAAAGTGTTAAAACCAGGATTTCAACTTTGGCAGTTAGACATATAGTCCATGCTCTTAGGTACTAGGCTGTGTCCAGTAATCACATCAAATGTCCAAGGCATACTTTGTATACTTCTTCTAAACCTGTTCCCCTTCCATACCCAGATGCTCAATGTCACTTGAATTTCTTTCTCTCATCTCTGTACAGCTAATGTCCAGGTTCAGGCCTTCCTTCCTTCCTGAATGATCGTAATACCCTCAAAACTGATCTCCTCTAGTCTTGCCACCCCTTCTTCGAATAGTTCATTAGAATGTTGCCAGACTGAGCATCCAAAATCAGCTATCAGTGATGTTCATGTTTACAGTTCTGATGACTCCACATTGCTTTCTGTTGTCCAAACTCCTATTTTAGGGCCTTCATTATCTGTGACCTGACCCTGCCTAGCTATTCTGCCTCACTTGTCATATTCAATATTCAAAACATACTGAGTTCCTGAAAGCCCTCACATTCTTTGTGGATCTGGATCTTTGCACGTGAATGATCCTCTCCATATAGATTGCCCTAGATTAGACATTTAAAGAGAGTGAATCTACTTATTTTTTTAAGAACCAGCTCAAAATATTGTTTCTCTGTCAAGTGTTTCCCCACTTCATGTATTCCTTTCTCTATACTCCTTTAGCAGCTGATATACATTTTATTACATTACATTGAAATCTCTCTCCTGACTTCATGGTGCTTTAGGTGAGAGAAAGAATCTGGTTTATCCCCATGTCTCTAGTACCTTGCCACAGTGATTACCTGGCACCATAGTAGTCACTCAGTTTGTAAAGTTTTGTAAAGTATATAGACCAAAGCTGTCTTTTGTTACCTGGGGCAGATTACTTAACTTCTCTAAAGTATATAGACCAAAGCTGTCATTCATTTTGTCCATTCATTCTGAATGAAAGACAGCTTGGTCCCTATATTTTATAAAACTGAACTGCTTTCACAGAACAGCTTTGATTTCAAAATCCAAATTGCTGCAATGATACCTAAGGACAGCAGCCATGAAAATGCAAGAGCTCAGTAAATCATTCATAAAACTGTTTTTTGAAGCCAATGACAGTTTAATAGCAGCAGAAAGTGTTGCATCAATAATATCCATCCTTAAGAAAATCCCCTGGCTCTCTTCTCAAGGGCCTATTATCTTTGACTCCAGTGACTCTACAATCATACCGCCTTTCTCCTCAGTATTATCTAAGGGTCATATATTTAACCTCTTTTCAGGTTTACCTCTTTTAGTCATTATTTCCCAAGCTCTGAAATCCCAGTCCCTCTTTTTTTATTCATATCTGTCCTTTTCCTAACCTCTGAGGTCTTCAAGGGGGCAGTAACCCTCTTAAAATCTCCATCATTTCACCACTTATTCTTAAGGAAGGGCTTGGATCCTCTGTCCTAGATCTCACACTGATGAGACATGTATAAAGACTTAGTTTTATGGCCTACTTTGTGGGTTTTCCAGCTAAAATTCTTTATCCCTGGACTCTACCCACTTTGCTAGTTCGATTTAACCTTTGCATTCTTGTATCATTATTTCTGCATTTCTGTCTGACATCATGTCTGGAGTGGGAACTACAGGGCCAGTCTGCTTTCTGGGGACACTTAGGTTTGGCACCCCTGATCCTGGCACTGTCAGCTAATAGATTTGATTATAGTAGGCTGACAAGTTAAGTGTGATAAATGCTTCCTGTGAGAACATGCTGTTTATCTAAATGGGGTAATTTCTTCCCTGTATGCTTTCCTTTGAGGAATGTATAAAGTCACTTGAAGCTGTGAAAAAAACCAAGTGATATACAATATATTAACTAATTTTCTACTCTTTTCATCAATTCTTGGACTGGCTTTGCTCTCCTAAGAGCTCAAGTGAATATTGAGTTTCCTTATGTATTATCTGGGAGATGTTAGACTCAGATGTTTGGATGTTCAGATGTTTAGACTCATAGACAAAATAATTTCTTCCTAATGGCATGAAAAACTTTGGTGATACATAACAACTTACTGATAAAAAGATTGTTTTAACTAAAACTTGAAATTGAAGGTATATAATTGTTATAGATTTTTAAAATTAGAAGCATGCCTTATTTTATAGCTCTAAAAATTCCAAACACATCATCTATCTTAAAATAAAACTTCTTGTATAAACAAAACCATTTTTGTGGCTTTAATATTTTCAATTTTTATTTCAAAGTGGTGAGTAAAAATAATAAAAAAGATAGTTAATTTTTTTCTCCATATTCTGCTGCTTCCTTGTTAAAACGTTTTTCTACTTCTAATTTTTTAACCAAGAAGATGAATGTTTTCCAAGAGGAATTACATTATCAAATCATAAATCCAACAATATCTATTCAAAAAATCACCATAAGTATTGTAAATCTATTTAGTTTAAAAATGAAGAAAACACAGCTACCAGAGAACCAGTACTTGCTAACCCAAATGCTGACTACTAGAATCTTAAACACTGCTGTCAAATCCTGTATTCATTATTTAGTGAAGAAGACAGCACCAGATTTCTATTTCTAAAAGACAAGCATACTCAATGTTTCTTTTAAAAAGAAAACAAACCTGTACATTCAGCACTGAGTAGATATCCTAAAAGGCAGATGGTGATGAGGCCTGGAGATTCAGCCATGATCATGTTCAGGCACTGCATAACCTTTGCTAGCAGATTATGCAAGTAGAAAGGTTGACCAATTATTCCAAAGTACAAGCTAGGCTGTATTTACTTCTGGGAAATAGTGTCCATCTCCCTCAGTGAGTCTTTAGGCTATTTGCAATGGCCTTTTGGGTTAAGTGAAGAAACTAGGCAGTGGCCACCATTAAACTCCACCAGTGATTCCACTGGCTTCTGCCACTGTGGCTGATTAAAATAGGAGGAGAAATAATGGCTACAGTTGCTGTGGCACCAAAATTCATCAGTGGGATTCATCTTATCCTTGTCAGGGAGCACTGCTGTCATATGGTTTAAAGGTAAACATGGAAAGAACAAAGTCATTTGATCACCCACCTTAAACCTCCCTCTCTAATGCTGACATACCTTGAGTCACCTGGTGGATCTTTTATATTTCTCCTCATAATGAGGAGTTTATTAAGTTTGTTGTGCCATGTATGCATATGATAAGTCATATGGACCCTGTCTCAGAACACATGTATGCATGTGTGAATGTGTATGTGTGCAAATACATATTATGTATATAAAATAAATATATGGACATATAATAGTTCATATTAATATATTATGCCACTTCACAGATAGCATAAAACTCATAACAGTACACCGATATTTACATACCATTCTTTGTGCTGTTATTGTGATACATTGTATTTCTACATGTTATAAACCTTATATTACATTATCATTTCTGCTTTGAGCAATCTTTCAAGTAAATTTTAAAATGAGGAAAAATATTTTATATTTAGTCACAAATTTACCATTATGATATTCTCCATTTTTTGTGTTGATCCAAGTTTCATTCTGTTATAATTTTTCACCATTCTGAAGAATTGTCTTTAATAATTTTGATAGTGTAGATCTTCTTATGATGAATTTTCCCAGCCTTTGTTTATTTGACAATACCATTTTACCTTCATTTTAAAAGAGTAATTTGGCTACATATACAACTGCAGATTGACAGTTTTTTCTTTCAGCACATTACAAATGTCATTCTATTGCCTTCTGACATGTATTTTTTTTCTGATGAGAAGGCAGTAAATATTATTATTAATTTTCAGCAATTTGACTACAATGAGACAAGGTATTATTCTTGGGGATCATTGAGATTCTTGGATCTGTGGTTTGATATTTTTATTAAAATTAATAAAATTTTTGGATATGATTTTTCAAAATTTTGTCTTGAAATAATTATAGAGTCACAGGAAAATGCAAAAAAAGGTACAGAGAGGTCCCATATACCATTAACCCAGTTACTCCCAATGTTTACATCTTACATAAACATAGTATAATATCCAAACCAGGTAATGGACATTGCCAATGTATATGTGATGCTAAGTGATTTTATCACATGTGTAGATTTACGTAACCACCACTACAACCAACATACAGAACAATTTTATTACCACAAAGCTCTCCCTTGTGCTACTATTTTATAATCACACCCCATTCCAGCCTCCCAATTATCCTTAACCCTGGGCACTACTAATCAGTTTTCATTCTCTATAATGAGAATGTTATATAAATGGAATCATAGAGTATGTGAGCTTTTGAGATTGGTTTTCTTCATTCAGCATAACACCTTTGAGATCTATCTAGGTTGCCTCATGTTTCAATGGTTAATTCCTTTTTATTGCTGAGTAGTATTCCATGGTGTAGATATACCAGGGTTTAACTATTCACTTGCTGGGGGATATTTTGATTGTTTCCAGTTGTTTCTATTGCAGTAATGTGTTATGAACATTCATGTACAGGTTTCTATATGGATGTAACTTTTTAAATCCTCTTGGATGAATGCCCAGTACTGTGATTTCTGAGTCATATAGTAGTTGAATGTTTAGTTTTTAAATAAACTATCAAACTGTTTTCCAAAATGGCTGTGCTACTTTCCATTCCCACCAGCAATGGATGAGCAATACAGTCTCTCATTCATTGAAAGTACTTGGTATTGTCACTACTTTTTATTTTAGACATTGTGGTAGGTATATAGCAATAGCTCATTGTGTTTTAATTTGTATCTCCCTAATGGTTAATAGTATTGAACATCTTATAATTTACTTATTAAACATCTGTATATTCTTTTCAGTGAAGTGTCTGTTCATATCTTTTGCCTATTTTCCAATTAGACTCTTTGATTTTTTTTATTGTTAGATTTTTAGAGTTCTTCATATATTGTAGATATGAGCCCTTTGTTAGATATATGGTTTACAGATATTTTCTCCAAGACAGTAGCTTCTCTTTTCAAACTCTTAACTGTGTCTTACACAGGGGCAAAGTTTTTAATTTAAAAAAAAATTTGATGTAGTTCAATTTATCATTGTTTAATGGATCACACTTTTAATGTCACATTTAGAACTTTTCACTAATAATCCTGAAACTTTTTCCCATTAAAAATGTTTCATAGTTTTAAGCTTTAGATTTATACTTGTGCTCCATTTTGAGTTAATACTTATATAGGTATAAGGTTTAGGTTGAGCTGCTGCTACTGCTGCTGCTACTGCTGCCTTCACCTCCTCTTCCTCCTCCTCCTCCTCCTCCTCCTCCTCCTCCTCCTCCTCTTCCTTCTTCTTCTCTGCTTCCACATCCTCCTCCTCCTCCTTTTGTTTTGCCTGTGTATATCTGATTCTTCCACTACTATTTGTTAAAAAGACTATCCTAACCTACAGCTAACATCATACTCAGTGGAGAAAGAGTAAAAGTGTTTTCCTTAAGATCAGGAACAAGACAAGGATGCTCACTTTCACCACTCCTCTTCAACATTGTATTGGAAGCCTTAGCCACAGCAATAAGACAAGAAAAAGAAATAAAAGGTATCCAAATTGGAAAGGAAGAAGTAAAACTCTCACTATTTTCTGACGACATGATACTATTTATAGAGGACCCTAAAGATTCCACCAAAAAAAATGTTAGAACTGATCAATGAATTCAGTAAAATAGCAGGTTACAAAATAAATATTCAGGAGTTAGTGGCATTTTTATACACCAATGATGTACATTCAGAAAGAAATTAAGAAAATAATCCCATTTACAATTGCATCGAAAACTATAAAGTACCTGGGAATCAAAATAACCAAGGAGGTAAAAGACCTGTTCTCAGAAAATTATAAGTCATTGAAAAAAGAAATTGAAGAAGATACAAATAAATGGAAGCATATACCGTGCTCATGGGTAGGAAGAATTAAAATGGCCATACTACCCAAAGCAATTTATAAATTCAATGCAATTCTTATCAAAATACCAGTGGCATTTTTCAGAGAGCTAGAACAAATAATCCTGAAATTTATATGGAACCATAAAAGACCCCAAATAGCCATGACAATCTGGAGAAAGAAGAACAAAGTTGGAGGTATCACACTATGTGATACCAAAACATACTACAAGGCTACATTAATCAAAACAGCATGATCCTGGCATAAAAACTGATACATTGACCAATGGAACAGAATAGAGAGCCCAGAAATAAATCCATGCCTATATGCTCAAGTAATATATGATGAAGGTGGTAAGAATATACAATGGGATAAAGACAGTCTCTTTAATAAATGGTGCTGGGAAAATGGAACAGATACATGCAAAAAAAAAAGAAGCTGGATCACCTTCTTACATTGTATACAAGAATAGACTCAAAATAGATTAAAGACTTAAAGGTGAGACCTGAAACCATGAAACTTCTAAAAGAAAACATAAGCAGTAAACTCTCTGACATTTTTAATAGTAATTTCTTTTCAGATATATCTCCTCAGGCAAGGGAAACAAAAGAAAAAATAAACAAATAGGACTACATTAAACTAAAATTTTTTGTACAGCAAAGGAAGCCATAAACAAAACAAAAAGACAACTGACTGATTGGGAGAAGATATTTGCTAATGATACATCCAATAAGAGGTTAATATCCAAAATATATAAAGAACTCATACAACTCAACAACAACAAAAAAAACAAACAATCCAATTAAATAATGGGCAGAAAACTTGAACAGATACTTCTCCAAAGAGGAAATACAGATGGCTAATGGACATATGAAAAGATACTCAAGGTCACTAATCATCAGAGAAATGCAAATTAAAACTACAATGAGATATCACCTGACACCTGTCAGAATGGCTATCATCAATAAATCAAAAACAACAAGTGTTGTTGAGGATGAGGAGAAAAAGGAACCCTCATTCATTGTTGGTGGGATTGCAAACTGGTACAGCCGCTATGGAAAACAGTATGGAAGTTTCTCAAAAAATTAAAAATGGATATACCTTTTGACCCAGCAATTGCGCTTCTGAGTCTTTATCCAAAGAAAACCAAAACAACAATTCATGAAGATCTGTGCACCCCTATGTTCATGGCAGCACAATTTACAAAAGCAAAGGTATGGATGCAACCTAAATGCCCATCAATTGACAATTGTATAAAGAAGTTATGGTTCATAAATATGGAATTTTACAATGGAATATTACTCAGACATTAAAAAATAAAATCATTCCATTTGCAATGACATGGGTGGACCTAGAGGTTATTACGCTGAGTGACATAAGTCATACAAAGATAAATACCATATGATTTCACTTATATGCAGAATTTCAGGAACAAAAAGAACAAACTAATCAAAAACACTCACAAATATAGAGGATAATCTGGTGACGGATATAGGGGAGGGAGGTTGGGTGGCTGGGAAAATGGGGTGAAGGGTTAAAGAAGTACATATTAGTAGTTGATAGATGGTCATGGGGATGAGGAGCATGGCATAGGGAATGCAGTTAGCATTAATGTAATGGCTAGGTGGAGAGCCAGAGGAGAGAAAGAGCAATTAGGGGGATTATTTTATAAACTATATAAATGTCTAACCAATGTACTGTGTATACTTGAAGCTAATAATAAAATAAAATAAAAACTATCCTTCCTCTATTGAATTGCTTATGCATTTTCTTTACAAATCAGTGGAGTTTATTGGTTTGGGTATATTTCTTGGTTCTTCATTCTGTTCTATTGCTGTATGTGTTTATCCCTCTGCCATACCCCACTGTCTTTATTACTATAGCTATATAGTAAGTCCTTTTTTATCAGGTAGAACGATTCCTCCCACTTTAATATTCTGTGACAAGATTGTTTTAATTATTCTAGGGCCCATAACTTCATATAAATTTTAAAATAATCTTATCTATAGCTACAGAAAGATCTGGATTTTGATAGGGATTGTGTTAAAGTTACGTGTAAATTTGTTGGAATTAACATCTTCACTATGTTGAATTTTCCAATCCATGGACGTGGTATAAACATGAATGTCTCTCTGTTTATTTAGCTTTTTTATTTCTTGCATCAGCATTTTCTAATTTTCAGCATACATATCTTATTTATGTTTCGGTAGGTGTGTATCTAAGTATTTTATTTTCTTTGGAGTAATTCGAAATGCTATTGTGTTTTTAATTTCTGTTTTTGCATATTCATTATTAGTAATTAAGAATGCAATTGATTTTTGTGCATTGATTTTGTATGTTCTGACCTTAATGAAGTAATTTATTCTAGGAGTTTTTTATTTCTTTTTTGTAGACTGCTTGAGGTTTTCTATGAGGAAATCTGCAATTTCATGTATCTGCAAATAGGTTTAATTTATTTCTTCATTTCCAATTGGTATGCCTTTATATATACTTTTTGCCTATGATAGTTGCTAGAACTTTCAGTACTATGTTGAATTACAGTGGTAAGATAAAAATCCTGCCTTGATCATAATCTTTGTGGGAGAAAGCATTCAGTCTTTCTACAGTAAGTATGATGTTAGATGTAGGCTTTTTGTAGATGTCTTTATTGAGTTGAAGTAATACCTCTCTTTCCTGACTTACTGAGATTTTTAAAATCATGAATGGATACTAGATTTTGTTATACTTTTTCTTGGTCAATTGATATGATCATAGGATTTTCTTTCTTTAGCTTCTTGATAACATGGATTACATTGACTGATAATTGAATGTTGAACCAGCCTTGCATACCTAGAAAAATCCCACTTGGTCATAGTATAGATATTTTATACATTGTTAGATTTCATTTGGGATTTTTGCATGTAATTTCATGAATGAGAATTGTTTTTCAGTTTTCTTTTTTACACTATCTTTCTCTGTTTTGGTATATGGTAATTGGCCTAAAATGAGTTGGGAAATGCTCTCTTATCTTGCATTTTCTGGAATAATTTATGTGAAATTGATGTTGATTCTTTGTATGTTTGGTAGAATTTTCCAGCGAAACAATCTGGGCCTGGAGAATTCTTTTTCTGGAGCTTTTTAAATTATGAATTCAATTTCTTTCATGGTAGTAGGCTTATTTGGATTATCTACTTCATCTTATTTGAGCTTTGCTGATCTGTTTTTCTCAAGGAATTTGTTATTTCTTTTAAGTTGCTGAACTTGTGAGCATAAAGTTATTTGTAGCATTCCCTTATTACATTTGATGGTTGCAAGGATCTGTAGAAATAGCCTCTAATTCATTTCTGATATTGGTGATCTGTTTCTTCTCTTTCTTTTCCTGTCAGTGTTGCTAGAGGTTTATCAATTTTATTGACTTTTCCAAAGAACCAGCTTTTTGTTTAATTAATTTTCTCTATTGTTTTGCTATTAATTTCATTGATTTCTGCTCTAATGTTTATTATTTCCTTCCTTCTGCTTACTTTGGGTTTATATTGTTGTCATTTCATTATTGTTATTGTCATTTAATGTGAATTCTACAAGGCAGTATGATTATTACTTTGTGAAGTCAATATTTATTTATATTTACCTACATATAAGTTCATTCTCATGTTTTTCATTCCTTCTTGCATTTACACATTTCTGTCTGGGCTCCTTTTTTTCTGTCTCAAAGAATCCCCTTATTCTTTGTTGTGGTACAGGACTTGGAATGATTGTATACTCTCTACAGTTACAGTTCATCTAGTCCTAATTGTTGCTGAAGCTTTCTTGGACATTTAAAATATAACTTTTTTAATATATCCACATTTAATTACTTATTACAGCAGGAGTATTTATTTGCTGTGATTTATTATGGTCTACCCGGAAGCAGAAGTTGTGTGATTAGTTTTAAATGTCTCTTTTTTAAACTCAAATGTAATCTACATGAAGGTAGGAATATTGTTTGCTGTGCTTATTTTGGGTTGTCTTACATTTATAGGTTATTATAGGAATAAATGAATGAATGATTGAATGAGATAATGTCTATAAATTGCTGATCACATCATAGACACTTGATAAAGTAAATGGTACTCTTCTTTCCTAACTCTTTGATTCCTGTCAACTGTATGTCATAGTATGGTGAAGGCTAATATTTGTACCTATTACCAGTCATTTTATCTGCCTTTGAGTAGAGGAAACAAAAGAAAGTATCAGAGAAGGCTATAGAACTGGGGGGCTGACCTACTTATACAGGTTTACTGGAGTTCAGTCTTGTAATTGACAGCATGAGGATTTGACTTTTTTCGTTTTATGGTTTTGAAATTTAGGTTGCACTAGTGGATGACTTGTTAAGTAACCACTCTCATATTTCAGCTGCAGAAACGTAAATTGTACTTAATCTATTTATGAATTTAAACTGAAAGATGTCATGATAATCATTTAGCATCCTTTCTATGTAAGAGTCTGCAAATAAGCAAAGAAACCTGGGGAAAATGAGGTACAATTTTACAGCATAATGTGACTACATGGATAAAAGGGAGCAGAGAGGACACCATTCTCCCCATTAGATAATAAGGTTTTTGACTTAGAAGAATTAATGCTATATAAGTAAGTAGCTTTCAGTATGTATATCTTTAAAAGTATCTCTGTAAATATGTAAAAATAGGTGCTGTCCCCTTGCATTTTAGAATCAAGGGCCATGTTGGTAGGATATAGCCAATTATAAGTTAGCTAGCCACTCTGGCTATCGACTGTTGTGACACAAATTGAGGGTAAAGGACTTATACTTGGTCATTTTTCAAAAAGGATATTCTAAGAGAAACTCATTGGCATGTCTGAAACTCTTAAATTATTATCCTCAAAGCTGTGACTTTTTCAAAGATAAGCATCATATTGCCTCTAAGGATAATAAATCATAGCAGATGAAACATAAAAGGAATTTCTGAGTGATTCAACATGACAATGTTATTTTTCTTTTTAAAGCGTTTTATTTTATTTGGGAGACAGAAGTTTCTACATTTTAACAATTCCATTTGCTCTCCCATCTTGGGAATCTAGTAAAAGCAAGTTCCTCTTAGTTCTCCCAGTACTTTGGCTTATACATGAATAGTACTTTACAATGGACAGAGCCCACACCCCTTCATTTTTATATTTGAGTCTCACAGCAACCCTTTGAGATAGGCAGGAAAATAGTTATTGTCTTACAGGTATGGAAACCAAGACTCTGAGTCCCGGCCAGTGTTCTTGACTTTATTCCCACTCTGATACCCAAAAAGCTGAGCTTATGTTTAGACCAGCTAGTTATTCTTTTTTCAGCCTTCTTAAACCGCCCCTCCCATTTCACTTTTAAGTATACTAGAAAGGAAATGAATAAGTAAAATTTTGAATTCTTGCTGGATCAAAAGGCATATTTTCTCAAATATTTAATTAGACTTGTGTATAATAATCTACCTTGAATTCTGCTTTCATCTGAGAAATCCTGTCACAGTAAAATATGTCTGAGAAGAAAAATATCAAAAGGTAAAAAAAATGCAGGTTGAAATGACGTGTCTGACTTTAAAAAAGTTCTTACAAAGATAGCTTTCTTTTTCAAATGACAGAAATGAGTTGTAAGAAAGGCAAGGCTTTACAGTAGAAAGGGCAAACATGATTATTAATTTGTTAGTAAAACACATTTTTCTCCTGTAGCATCTATCAATTTCCTTCTTTTGAGTCTAGTATCTTTTTCTATTGATGGTGAACTATTGGATAAATACTAATCAGACTTGGTTATTCTGTTTATATCTATAACTAATTATAGCCATTTTATGGAGCAAAATGAAAAGTTTTCCACCTTGGGTTGGATGTATCTGCATTTTTTGTATGGCTTATTGAATTGTCAATACTTCATCATAACTTTGCAAGTTATTTTTATAAAGCATTAGGTCTTCAAAATTGACCTTGGCCTTGGTTGTGTCCCAGGGGCTGGAAGCATTTCTGCTTAGCTATCACATCCCCATTCCTGTCTCTGTCACTTCATTGCTAACTGGTATAGGTTCTCTTTCTGTTTGTCTCTTAAGTCCCTTTCTCTCTGTTTCTGTCTCTCTGTTTATAAACACACATACATTATATGCATATATATTCTGAATTGATTAGTTACTTTGGACAAACAGAGACTCATGGACATGGAGAATAGACTAGTGGTTACCAGAAAAAAAGGAGGAGTGGGGAGGATGAAGGTAAGATGGGGTAAAGGGGGTCAAATATGTGGTGACAGAAAGAAATCTAACTATGGGAGGTGAACACACAATGCCATATATATATATATATATATATATATATATATATATGTGTGTGTGTGTGTGTGTGTGTATGTATATATATATATATATATATATATGCGCCTTACTGTTGAATTGTGCACTAGAAACACTGGATTTTGTTAACCAATGTCACCATAATAAAAATAAGTTAAGAATATTTTTTAAAAAATAATTTATTTATTCAAAAAATAGTTATTGAGTGCCCACTGTGTTATGTGTCCTAGGGGTAAAGCAGAGAAGATGACAGAAGTAAATCTCTGACCTCATAGAATATACATTTAAGTGCGAGGAAGACAGAGTGAAACAAGAAATAAAATGTACTATATGTTGGTAGTAAGTGCCGTGGAGTCAAACAGAGGAACATAGGGGGACAGGGAGTGTGCCTGTGGTGTATGGGAGAGGGCGTCATTTGGAATTGGGTGTCAAGGGAAGGGCTCACTGGGAAGGTACACTTTGAGTGAAGACTTGAAGGAGTTGAGGGGATGATGCATACAGATATCTGGGGGAAAGAACATTCCAGACAGAGGGGAAACATTACAAAGACGCTGAGATGGACCTATATGTAGCCAGGTCTCTGAAATGCCAGGTGACCGGAGCTGAATAAGAGAGGCAGAGCATCATAGAAGACCATAGATCACATGGAGGACCAGATCATGGAGCGCCTTGTACTCCAGAACAAAGACTTGAAGAAGTTGGGAGCCAGTAGAAAGGTTCGTATAGAGAAATGATATGATCTGATGTGTCTTAACTGATCACTCTGCCTGCTGTGTTGAAAATAGACTTAAAGAAGCCAGGGCAGAAGCAGACTCAGTGAGGAGACTATTGCAGCAGTCTAGGGCAGAGATGATAGTGGTTGGACCATGGAAATAAGAGTGGAGGGGACAATAAATGATGGGGTTCTAGATGTATTCTGAAGGTATTGCCAATAGGATATTCTTACAGATGAGATGCGGGTGTGAGAGAAATCAGGATGACTCTAAGGATTTTGCTGTAACAACAAGAAGGATGGGATTGTTATGAATTTAGATGGGGAAAATTGAGGGGGAGCAGGTTTTAGGGGGAAAGTCTGAATTTTTTTTGGACATGTTAAATTTGAGATGCCTATCAAATATTCAGGTGGAGTTATTGAGGAGGCAGTTGGATACACGTATCGGGCTTCAGAAGATACACACACCCACCCACACACACACACACATACACACACACACACACACACACACACACACACACACATTAGGGGAGTTGTCTGCATGTAGATGGAATTTAAAAACATGAAACAGATGAGCTCACCAAGGGAGTAAGTGTAGAGGAGGGAAGAAGTTCAAAGACTGGGCCCTGGGGCCATCTAACATTTAAAGGTCAGGGAGATGGGAAAGCGCTAGCAAAGGTGGCTAAAATAGAGATGCCAGTGAGGTGATTTGAGAGACTCCAAATGCATGCCTAACATAGTAAATGCAGAACAAAACTTATTTCCAGGAGTCCCATCACTCTGCTAGGCTTTGCACTCTATCTCAGGTGGAGGGGCTTCAGAATTGACTATGTAAGGGGACACCTCACTCATTTTTAAAGTTTGGTGGGGGATAATTTCCTCAACATTTTGTTATAATACTGCAAAGATATTGGGCAGTGACAGATGTGTCAAAGCAAATATTATAATGGAACCATTTTTTGTTCTAGCAAATGCAATGTGTTATAATTAAGACATTGTTACACTCTGTCATCATGACAGATCAATTTAGTACTTTGCCAATTTCTTTCTTTTTTTAATTTTGGGTGTGGGGTGTGGTAGGATAGAGATGTAAAGGTCAGCATGAGCCAAGAGAAACTAACCATTTGAACATTTGACATTGTTTATTCTCACATTTAAAAACAGGTCACACAAAAGAGGATCCAAGAGCTGTTTTTTCCCTCTTCCACCATTAAATGTCATGTCACTAGTGACAGCTTGGAGGCTGATTCCATATCCTTGTTTGTTTGAAGAGCCATCCTTAATATACAAATGTCTTCTGAAGCGGAAGATCAAGGCAATATGTATTGAGAATTGAGCACTCGGATCAACTTTTGGTTTTTCGCTCTTTGACTTTTACCTTCCCTGAACTTGCCCTCCAGGGTCTGTCATTTGTAAGAATCAATTTAGAAAATCTGTGAGATGGTGCAAATTCTGAGCATATCAAGTCCCAGATGAGCTTTCCTAAAGCACAGTGGCACTGCAGCATCCTTACTGGATCCTACGACTACTACTAATGAATTTTTAGTGCTTTTTCCCATCTGAGAATTTTAGTCAGAAAGACTCATTTTGGAAAGATGGCTTAGAGTGGATTTAACCACAGAGCCCTGTAATTGGTGTGAGTGAGCAACAGGTGGACTTTCTGAATTGAGTTCTTCCACAGTTAACCAGAGTGCATAGAGACAGCACTAATTGCCTCTTAGCTCCCAAAAGGAGAAGAGAGGAGAGGAAGGAGAAAGCAAAGCAGTGAATGGTCTGACTGCGTTAGTCCACGGACATTGTTTCTGTGGTTTCTTTCTTCATGGCAACCCTACTTTGAAAAATAATTGCATTATAAACAGGTAATACAGCAGCTGGACTATATCATAATTTTTGTAATTTGATATAAAATTTCAAAAATTTGTTTCTGTGAGTCATTACTTGAAGGGAAAGGGCTTAATATTTGATCCTGTCAGGTTTTCTGAAACCTTCATTTTTTTGGGGGGGATATGCTTATCAAATTTTGGCCCGCATTGCTTTAAATATTAAAATATTCTCTTGGTTATGACACACACACACACACACACACACACACACAGAGCTGGTTTTTGAGAGCTTTTCATTTCAAGAGAGCTGTCAAATTAGAGAATAAAGAGTGTAGAGTATGTGCTTGATTATAAGATATCATGTTTTATTACGAATGAATTATGCTCTTAGTCAGGTAGCTATATATAAATTCTTCCCATAAATATACACTATATGTATGAGTCCAGGAGAAATTGGGAAGGGAGAGAGAAATACTGGTAATGCTGTCATACTTGTCTTCTGTGTTGTACTATATTCTTAAGGCCACTCTTCATGGTTAGGAGACAAGCTAGGTACCTAGGGGGCTCTTGGTTCACATGCTGTACCTTTACACTGACTTGCTAAAAGATCCTGGGGAAAGCATTTCAACTTTCTCTAATGGGCTTTTCTTAACTTGCTGAAATGAACATGACAAGGTGGCAAGTGTCATGCTTTACCAAGTCCCAGGTCAGCAGCACCAGGGCTGACTCCATGAAACACTGCTGGCATCACTGGTGTGCCACTGGCTGGTCACTCACCATGTCTGAAGTGTCTATTTTCAAAAATTCCCATCTTACACAAATTTATAAGAATTGCCCCTTATGTAGTAGCTTCAGATTTTGACAACTGGTTTGAAATACTGAAGTTTTAGGCAATAAAGCATCTTTTCTTATTCAAATATGATAAAGTTTTCAGGTCCACATGTAACTGCCACTCGCTCTAGCAGGAAATAAAGATGAGAGGTTTCACAGTTGTTTCTTCACAGTGTCCTGTTATTGGAGTATGAGCAGCTGCAAATAGAGAACTGTTCTCCATCACTTGTCTTGGCACAGGCATATGCCTTGTTGACATCCTTCCTTAGTGCTTTCTCCCTGCCTATACCCACAGGCCTTTGCCTCACTGCTTATTCTCAGCCATGCAGAGAGCCATGTGCTAAGTTTAAGTTTAAAGAACTGATTATTTTGCATGATATTGTCTCCTCTTTATATTTATGCATTCATTTCTTCACTCAACCATGCAAACATTTTTTCTAGAAATGACTATGAGAAAGCTCCTGTGATACGTTGTATCTAGTGGTAAGCAATACTTGAGAATTATAGAGCTGCAAATCAAACAGTTATAAAGTTATAAAGCTATAGCTGCAAGTTACTGAAGAAATATGAGGCAAGCTTCAGGGGAATCTGAGATGAGATTGGGGCTGAGGTGGTACAAACATCTCCAGAAATGCACTTAAAGATCAGTTATTTAAATTCTCTCTCTTCTCCTTTTTAAAATTTATTTTTATATGTTTTTTAAATTTTAATAAGTTTCAAGTATATATACATTGGTTTGACATCTATATAGTTAGTAAAATGATACCCCCAATTGCTCCCTCCCTCCCCTGACCCTCCACCTAGCCAATGTATTCATGCTAACTGCATTCTTTATGCCATGCTCCACATCCCCATGACCATCCATCAGCTACTAATTTGTACTTCTTTAATCCCATTCTCCCAGCCCCCCAAACTGCCCTCCCCTCTGTCCATCACCAAATTGTCCACTATATTTGTGAGTCTTAGATTAGTTTGTTCTTTTTATTCCTTAAATTCCTCATATAAGTGAAATTATATGAAATTAGTGTTTATCTTTCTTTGTCTGACTTAAATACGTTCTAGGTTCATTACAGCAATATCTTTTTCCATTCCCTTTCTTTTCATAAGTAGAGGTCTTGTTTTCTTATCCTTTTAGCCACTCCATCCCTTGGTTGGAACACTAAATTATTTTCCATTTAAGGTACTTATTGATAGGAATGTAGTTGTTATCATTCTTTATTCCTGTTTTTGATACATGTTTTTTCTTCTTAAAGAAGTCTCTCCAACATTTTCTGTAATTCTGGCTTGGTGGTGATAAATTCCTTTAGTTTATTTTTGTCTTGGAAGCTCTTTATCTGTCCTTCAACTCCAAATGATAGCTTTGCTGGATAAATTATTCTTGGTTCTATATCCTGGGTCTTCATTCTTTTGACTATTTTGTGCCAAGCCCTTCTGTCCTGCATAGTCTCTCTTGAGAAATCAGCTGCCAGTCATGGGTGTTCTCTTACATGTAATTATTTTTTTCTCTTGCTGCTTTTAAAATTTTTTCTTTTTATTTAACCTTTGACATATTATGATGTGTCTTGGTATGGGCATCTTTGGATCCCTGATTTTTGGAATCCTCTGTGCTTCCTGGGGTTTTATGTCCATTTCCTTCACCAGGTTAGGAAAATTTTCCATCATTATTTCTTCAAACAGCTGTTCATCTTGATTTTCTTCACTTGCACCACTCAGATGAATATTTGGAGCCTTAATGGTGTCCCATATCCTCCTTAAATCATCTTTATAGTCTTGACCTCTTTTTTCTTGCCATTCTGTTTGAGTGTCCTGATCGACTTTCCCATCCTCTAGATAGGGCATGTGATCCTCTTCTTTATTCACTTTGTTTATTCCTTCGTTTTTTTCCATTTAATATACTTCTCATCTCAGATAATGTGTTCTCCATTTCAGACTGGTACCCTTTTATAATTTTCATTTCCATTTTTATGTTTTTTTAATCTCTTTGTTGGAGTTCTCTATATTTCTCAAAAGTTCACTGAGCATCTTTATAACCAATGTTTTGAACTCTGCATCTGTTAGATTGCTTGACTCCATTATTCCTGGATCTGTATTCTGTTCTCTCATGTGATTTCTGCTTCTTAATCTTCCCATTTTGGCTGTCCTTCTGTATCTATTTCTATGCACTAAGCAAAGCTCCTAAGTCTCGCAGTCTTATTATTGTGGCTCTGTGAAGTAGGTGTCCAGTGGCACAGTCTTGAGAGGGGTTCAGCTGCAGGCCTAACGTAATCTAAGCCTCCACTCCTCTGGGACCACCTGTTAAGATTCAGCAAGCAATCCACAGATGCTGTGCTTACAGTTGCCTCAAAAGGCCACATCAGAAACCGAGGCCAGCTGCCACCAGTGTGAGTCTAGGCACTGCTCAACAAGGTGCATCTGACTCACTGAGGATACACCTGGATGTGGCTTCGGTGGGACCTGAGTCGGGGTGGGCTGGGTTTCAGGGGATCCTCTTGGCGGAGCGACCTCTAGTATCCAGTTTGATGATGTCACAGCTATGGTGGCTCTGTGTCTGCACACTGGGAGCAGGGAGGACTAAACAGGGAATAATGGATACTGCCCGGCACTTCTGTACATAGTGAGTCTCACCTTGGCCTTAACTCTGACAATATCTCTCTGTAAGTCCCTCATTCCCCCTGTGTACAACCGAGTTGGCAGTGGTGCTCAGAGTGAGCAGGTCCATCGCTGCGAAAATCCACTCATGGACCTGGCCCCTTTAAGAGGCGTCTGCGGCTGCTGCAGCCTCTGTCTCACTCAGCCACTTGGGACTGTCCTACCTTCTGTGTTGCAGGGTGATTTCATAGTTCTCTCACTAGTTGTATGGCTTGTTCATGTAGATCCCAGGCGATTTTTCCTTGCTGCCGCTCCTTGTTTCTGTTACAACTTTGGTCACCAGAGGGATGAACAGAGTCTCTGTCATCTATGCCATTTTGAAGCACTCTCCCCTCCTCCTCTTATTTTTCAGAAGTGGCACCCTACCTTCTTTCTGATGATTCACATCCCTCCCATTCCCTGCTAGACTCTGCTCCATTTATCTTCTCTCCATAGTTCTCAAACTTCTCCCTCTCTCTTAGGAGCCCTCCTGGAAAATGTTTTCAAGCTTCCTCTCAGTCCTGGTCAATTCCCATGACCTTATATTGCACCTCTCAAACCCCTTCCACCTGACTTCAGTAGTTATTACTAAACTGAAAGTGTTCATTCAGTGGGTGTTAGGGATTGAATTGTGACCCTCCCTCATAGGTATATTGAAGTCCTAACCCCAGTTCTTCAGAATGTGACCTTATCGAGAAATAGTCATGTAGAAGTAATCAAGTTAAAATGATCTAATTAAGGTAGGTCCTAATCCAATATGACTGGTGTCCTTGTAAAAAGGAGAAATTTGGACACAGAGAGAGACATGTACAGAGAGAAGACCACGTGAAGGTATGGGGAAATGCCATCTACAAGCCAAGAAACTCCTGAGTCTACCAGAAGTGTGGAAAGGGACACAGAACAGATTTTTCCTCATAGTCCTTAGAAGTAATCAACCCTTCCAATACTTTGACCTCAGATTTTTAGTCTCCAAAACTCTGACAAAATAAATTTCTGTTGGTTAAGCCCTCTCAGTTTGTGATATTTGGTTTGGACAGCCCTAGCACACTAGAACAATGGGCACAAATAGGATTTCTTAATGATGAAATCCAAAAGACCCCTTATTACTCTGGGAAACCCCTCAATACTTTTTAACCCCATTAGCCACTTTCCTTTTTAAAATTCAAGAGTCAGCCTGGTGAGATAGAATAAACCAGAACTCCAGAATTAGGCCAAAGTGGGTTCAAATTTTTGGATGATTTTTTTCATCTTCTCTACACCCATGAATTGAATATGCATGTACCTCATATGGTGTTTGTGAGGATTACATGAGATAATTTATGTAAAATGTGTCATACAGTAAGCAAACATAAATAAAAACTAAATGTTAGCTCCGTAGTTAGGCTAAGAATTACCTAGACCTTGAGTGGTTAGCTGAGATACCAAATCAAATAGCAGGACCCTGGGATTGATAGTCTGAGGGTAGATGTTTGCTCCTCTTCCATGCTCTTACCTTGCTCCCTGTGCTTTGCAGGCTGTATGCTTTCAGCTGTGTGTTTCCTCTCCTATCAGATTTTGAGATCATTAATAATAGACAGTAAATATTTGGTGAATGAAGAAATGACTGAATGGAACAAATCTAAAAGAGCATTCTTGGCCAATCTAAGGTCTAAAATGTTTGTGTTGTTATATTAAGGCTCAGTGTGGAAAGCAGTGAACTCTATAAGTCTGCAAGATGGCAGAAGCTGCTATTAATGAGTTGTTTGTTTGTACTGAAAATTTTTTTCTGAAGTTCTCAACAACCCCCCCTGCCAGGACTGAATAAAAAAATATATATTTTTGGTAAATCACCATTGGAGTCAACCTGAGTGAGTGATGAAAATGCACTTTCAACATATATTTTTGGAAACGGAATATGTTATGTATTACTGTCACTTCTGAATTGTCCACTTGTGATACTCAGATGCAGAGATAACATCAAGACTGACCTTATTTTTTATTAAATTTTTTAGCAGTTTCTCACTTTATGAATGCAGAATGCCAAACCAGTAAGAGAATTCACTTCATGGGCCAAAATCTTATGGCAGTAATCCTACAAGTCAGAAATATAAGTAGATTGGAACTTGCTATTTCCTATGTCATTTCAAAAAGTAAGCTGGCTCCTCACAAGAGTGGGCTTCTTCAGCAAATACTAATTTTCTTTAATGAACAGACTCCTTGTTGTCTTTATTATCTGAAATGGGTTGGCATTAATTTTATTGTATTTCAAACATAAACTCCTCTTCTTTCACATCAATCTGAGGGCTACTTTTTCTGGTTATTCAGGAACCTGAATAGCTCTTTCAAACAACTCTCTGTTTATTCAGTTTACCTATGATTCCTCTCCTACCTTGCATCTCCTAACATGCATTTATTCTAGTCTAGATACATATTTCTCAGTGCAAGTATAGAAAGAAAAGAATCATGACAGATTTTTGTAGTGCTATCATTTCAGGCTTTATAATGGGGCTTAAAATAAAAAGCTGTATTTATACTTCACTAAATAAGAAGATTTTTTTGGTTAGATAAGAGGGTAAGTATTAATAAAATATTAATAAGATTTAAAAAGAGGCAATGTTGTGTTACCCCTGCCCTTGAATATAAAAAAAAAAAATATAAAGCAGAGCATGGTAGGAGATGAAGCTGAATAATGATGCATTTTTCTGAGAAAGAGAAAGAGTAGTAAAGTGATTTGGAGCTCCAGGCCAACTCCTTGGCCTAACTCTTGCCTGTTTCATTGCAGTCTAGTGTACACTTTACTATAAAATTCAGTGATTGTAAAGTATACGCAGCTAATATCCATTTGTATCATACAACCAAATTCTTCTTTAAATACCCAAGAGGACCTAAATACCCCACTGTTGGATATGGACAGATCATCCAAACAGAAATTCATTAAGGAAATAACATCATTAAATGACATATTAAACCAACTGGACATAATTGACGTATCCAGAGCCTTTCATCCCCAAACAGCTGCTTATACATTCTTCTCTAGTGCATGTGGAACATTCTTACGAATTGACCACATACTGGGACACAGAGGTAGCCTCAACAAATATAAGAGGGTTGAGATAATATCAACTATATTCTCTGATAGTAATGCTTTGAAACTAGAGATCAACTGCAAAAAGAAAGCAGAAAGAACCACAAATACATGGAGATTAAACAACATGTTATGGAAGAATAACTGGATCAGAGGAGAAATAAAAAGAGAGATCAAGAGATACATAAAAACGAATGATAATGATAGTACAACATATCAAAACTTTTCGGACGTGGTAAAAGCGGTCATAAGAGGAAAGTTCATATCATTACAGGCCTATCTCCAAAAACAAGAACGAGCCCAAATAAACAACCTAACACTTCATCTTAAAAACCTAGAAAAGGAAGAACAAATGAAGCTTACAGTCAGCGGAAAGAAAGAAATCATCAAAATTAGAGCAGAAATAAATGAAATTGAAAAAAAAAATGGAAAAAAATAAGTGCAACAAAGAGCTGGTTCTTTGAAAAGGTCGATAAAATAGACAAACCTCTAACGAGACTCACTAAAGAAAAAAGAGAAATGACAGAAATAAAATCAAGAATGGAAGAGGGGAAATTATGACAGACACTTCAGAAATACAAAGGATCATACAAGAATACTATGGAAAAGTATATAACACCAAATTTAATAGCCTAGAAGAAATAGATCAGTACTTAGAAAAATACAACCTTCCTATACTGAATCAAGAACTGGAAAATCTAAATAGATCGATCAGCAGTACGGAAATTGAAACAATCATTAAAAATCTCCCAAAAAGTAAAACTCCAGGATGGCTTCAACAGTCAATTCTACAAAACTTCAAAGAAGATTTAATGCCTATACTCCTCAAATTCTTCCAAAGAATCAAAGAGGAGGCAATACTTCCCAACTCATTTTAGGAGGCCAGTATTACCCTGATACCAAAACCTGGTAAAGATAATACAAAAAAAGAAAACTACGGACCAATATCTCTCATGAACACAGATGTAAAAATCCTAAATAAGATACTAGCAAACTGAATACAGCAATATATTAAAACATATTAAAAGGATTATACTCCCAGAGGCACAGGGATGGTTCAACATATGCAAATCAATTAAAGTGATACACCACATAAACAAATTAAAAAGTAAGAATCATATGATCATATCAATAGATTCAGAAAAAGCCTTCGACAAGATACAGCATCCATTCATGATCAAAACACTTAACAAAATAGGTATAGAAGGAAAATACCTAAACATAATAAAGGCCATTTATGACAAACCATCATCCAACATTATACTTAATGGTGAAAGACTAAAAACTTTTCCTCTAAGATCAGGAACAAGGCAAGGCTGTCCACTATCACCACGGTTATTCAATATAACATTGGAGGTCCTAGCAAGTACAATCAGGCAAGAGAAAGATATAAAAGACATCCAAATAGGAAACTAAGAAGTCAAACTGCTACTATTTGCAGATGACATGATTCTCTCTATAGAAAACGCTAAAGAGTCTACAAGAACACTACTAGAAACAATAAACAAATACAGTAAAGTTTGTGGATACAAATTCAATGTTCAAAAATCCATTGTGTTCCTATACTCTAATAATGAAGTGTCAGAAAAAGAAGTGGAACAAATAATTCCTTTTGCAATTGCAATGAAAAGAATAAAATACCTAGGAATTAATGTAACAAAATATGTGAAAGAGTTGTATAATGAAAACTAAAAGACTCTATTAAAAGAAATCGAAGAAGATACAAAAAAATGGAAAGATATTCTGTGTTCCTGGATTGGAAGAATCAACATAGTTCCAATGACCATATTACCTAAAACATTTTACAGATTTAATGCAATCCCCATCAAAAACTCATTGGCATTTTTTAAAGAAATTGAACAAAAAATCATCAGATTTGTATGGAAGCACAAAAGACCCTGAATTGCCAAAGTCATCCTGAGAATAAAGAATGAGACTGAAGGCATCACTCTGCCTAACTTCAAATTATACTACAAAGAGACAGTAATCAAAATGGCATGGTATTGACAGCAAAAGAGACACACAAACCAGTGGAACAGAATCAAGAGTCCAGAAGTAAACCCATATTTATATGGGCAAATAATTTTCGACAAAAAAAAAAAACAAAAACATACAGTGGAGGGAAAAAAAGCCTCCTCAATAAATGGTGCTGGGAAAACTGGAAAGCCACCTGCAGAATAATGAAACGAGACTGTTGTCTATCACCACACACCAAAATTAACTAAAAATGGATTAAGGACCTGAATATAAGACCTGAAACAACAAGTGCATAGAAGAAAACATAGAAACTAAACTCAAGGCATTGCAAGCAACACCTCCGATAAGGGCCGAATATCCAAAATATATGAAGAACTCATACAACTCAATAACAACAAAAAACAAATGATCCAATCAAAAAATGAGTGGAGGACCTGAACAGACACTTCTCCCCAGAGGACATACAAATGGCCAACAAATATATGAAAAGATGCTCAACATCACTAGCTATTAGGGAAATGCAAATCAAAACCACCATGAGATACCATCTCACACCTGTTAGAATAGCTATAATCAACAGGACAAGTAATAACAAGTGTTGGAAAGGATGTGGAGAAATAGAAACCCTCGTACACTGCTGGTGGGACTGCAAATTGGTACAGCCAGTATGGAAAACAGTATGGAGGTTCCTGAAAACACTAAGAATTGGTCTACCATATGATCCAGCAATCTCTCTACTGGATATTTACCCCAAGAACTTGAAAACCCATGTCCGAAATGATACTTGCACACCAGTGTTCATAGCAGCAGCATTTACAGTGGTTAGGGCATAGAAGCAACAGAAGTGTCCTATGATAGATGGTTGGCTAAAGAAGCTGTGGTACATATATACAATGGAATATTACTCAGCCATAAGAAGAGATGAAATACTCCCCTTTGCTACAACATGGATGGACCTCGAGATAATCATGCTAAGCGAGATAAGCCAGACAGAAAAAGTTGAAAGCCACATGATGTCTCTTATATGTGGGGTATAAACCTATAAGTAACAAATGAACAGGACAAACA
>CM053505.1:86915992-86959899 GCA_028627145.1 Eidolon dupreanum | reverse complement strand
GAGGAGTCAGTAAACAAGGGTATGGTTTTTATGCACATTTAGGCCATTGCCTTCTCCAATTACAAGAGTTTCTAGGGCTTTAGAGTCATCCTCCTCCTCCTGGTGCAGAGAGGGAGACACCCTTACAAATGGAGATTTCCCTCATAAATATAAATCTCTCTTACAAAAGGGTAACTTCTACTTGGTTTTCAGAGCTTCTCCCCTGTTTATGTTTTTTAAAAATAACATGCTCAAGATAATCCTTCTGACAAGGAGGCATATTTTGGGGTGGCATGTTCTTCTCCACTTAGGCATGGAAGGAATATGATATGAAAAGAGGTGGAGGAAAACACAGCTGCCTACAAGCCAAGGAGAGAGGCCTGGAACACATCCTTCCCTTATAGCCTCAGAAAGAACTAACCCTGCTGACACCTTGACTTTAGACTTCTAGCATCTGGAACTGTGAGACAAATTTCTGTTGTTTAAGCCATCCAGTTTGTGGTAATTTTTTTATGGCAGCTCTAGCACGCTAATAGAGGATGAGAGTATATAATGGAGAAAAGAGCAGAGGACTAAAGTTAAAAACTTAGGATCACATCTACTGAGGATGAAAGAAAACAGGAAGTAACAAAAAAGAAAAATGTATTGGTCATAGAGGTAGAAGGAGAAAAGCAGTACTGTCCTGTCATGAAATCTAAGGGAGGAGAGAATTTTAAGAAGGGAGTGTAGCCAAATGCTACAGGAAATTTGAGTAGGACAGAGACTGAGTGGTTTTGCAATTAGGAGATCCTGGAAGTCTTATTTGGCTTATGGAAAGGGGTAGGAAATAGAGAAACCAGGTTATGGAATGTTGATGCGGAAATGGGAGATGAGGAAGTAGAGACTATGGGGGTTTATTTGTGCTCGAACATGTCTGACGAGTGGTACAGGCTGGCTGCCTCAGAGTCAACTGGAAAGATGATGAAAAGGTGTATTTTCAGGTCTCTACCCCAGAATTGTATTTGGATTCATCAGGTCTGGGGTGGGGCTTAGAAATCTGCTTTCTTAAAAAGCACTCCAGGTATTTCTTATGCACAGGAAGATTTGAGAACTACCTACTACACCATTTTTTTTGAAGAAAATTGGTAGTAGTTTGGAAGAGAGAGAATATTGTACTAACTTCCAATTTCAGTGTTTTCGACTTATTTCTCAGGGACAAATGCTGATTTTGACTCATACTGGATGGTATCAGAAGGCAGGGGAGAGGTCTTGTTTAATCCAGGGTGAAAACACTAAAATCATTTTGCTCTTACACCTTGTGGAACATGAGGTCTCCTTAGTTGCCACTTCAAGGAAAAAGTACATGGATAGTTCACACCTGCTCTTCTAAGTATCTGTCTCAAGTGACATGTTACCTCTACTCACAATTCATTGCCAGAACTAGTCACATGAGTCTACTTAACTGCAAGAGAGCGAGAAGTGCAGACTCTATATGCCTGGGAGGAGAGGAGAATTGGATATTAGTGAGGATGACTCAAAGATGCAAAAAAGGATGTTTTTAGCCTGGGAGAGAACTATGCATGAGTGTAGTTAGGCCAAGAGAAAGTGCCAGAGGAAGAGGAATTTGAAGGGGGAAAGGAGGAGGGTGAGAAAATGCAAGAATTAAGAGAGTAAAATCCTAGAAGAAGGATGGTCACAAAAGTGCCTATTGGGTGTGGTGGTGATGGTGTTTTACCTTGGAAAGGAAGGATGCATTTCTTCATTAAGAATCAAACATGAACAAGAGGGAGAATGAAGCCTCTGAGATTTTATAGGGCACAAAAATCCTCATCACTATTTGCAATAGTATTCTGAGACTTGTCCTGTCCTTCCTGTCTTCTGTCCAGTTATCTATTTACAATTCTTTCACATGAGAGTTCAAACAGTTCTAGCACTACCAAAATTACCCTAAAATGATTAGTCAACAGAACTGAATTAGCAGGGCATTCAAGAGTCAATGGCATCTTTCCCATCTTAAAGGTGAAGTTTAGAGTTCAGTCAAAGCAGATACTTCAGGATTCTGTATGGATTGGCAGCTTGATGTTTTCCTTTTGGGGCTGCATTTTCTTGTGCAATTCCCTCAAGTGTCAGCTCTCCTGGCCATGGTCATAGCATTACTATTTCAATAGTGAATGGTAATGCTATTGCTTCCATCATACTTACAATTCAGCATCCTGAGAAACAGGATTTAGGTCTACAAGAGACCTTGAGGTAGGACCATACTAATCTGACTGAAGTAAATGAAAAAGTGTTTCCCTATTTTTAAAGTCTACATCAGAAGCTGCTTACCCAGTCATTTCTGTTCTTCTTTTTGGCTAGCCTAGTTCTCTCATCTTGCACCTACCCTCTTGTTTGCTTTCATGGAGGTGAAGAACAACTGTACAAGTCCTATATACATGAAGACGAAATGTCAACCAGATATTTCTCCATGAAAAATAGGTTTATTTGAGAATAATAGGGATTTGCAATCCAGTACCTGCAACCATTGCAAGCCAAGTGCAAGTTCACTAAAACAAAGGAGAAGAATTTCTTTTATGGAGGGGAAGAGGAAGTTGAGAGAGCGGCCTCTCTGCTCCCTACTGTGCTTTGCCATAGACAAAGAGCATGAGAGCTTCCCCTTCTAACCTCCCTACTGCACTTTAAATATTTCTGCTTATTATTTTTTAGAAGACCATTATTATATTGTACCACAGTCTTAATTTAAAACTCAAAATATACTTTCTCTTTTCCGCAAATGTATCAAGTGGCTAACATGTGTTGGTCACTGGGCTATAAAATTAGTAAGTTAATAAATCACTCCTTGCTTTCAAAGAACTTGTAAGGCAGGAAAAATAATTTTCTATCTGATCCTCTAGGTTCTTGGTTGAGGCTTCTCCCTAATAAAAGATGGATTAACAGGAGAAAAACAAAGAGAAGTTTAATAACATGTATTCCTCCTGTATACATGGGAGAGATGAACTCCCTGAAATGGCCCAGATTTCTAAAATCAAAAGGTGTTGAGGGTAAAGGAGGCTAGTTTTGGGAGGTTTTCAGGCAAAGTTCAGTAAACAAGGGTATGGCTGTTATGCAGATTTAAGTCATTGTCTTCTCCATTGATAAGAGTTTCTAGAAATTGAGTCTTCCCCCTCTTTCTGGTTACTGAGAAGGAGACACCCTTACAAATGGAGATTTCCCTCAAAAATGTAAATGTCTCCTACAAAAGGGAAATTTCTACTGGTTTTCAGAGCTTCTTCCCTAATCTGGTGTTTCTTAAAAAATAAGCAGCAATCCTTTTGTCTTGCAAATTGGTGCAGCCACTATGGAAAACAGTATGGAGGTTCCTCAGTATTAAAAATAAAACTATCATATGACCCAGCAATTCCACTCTGGGTCTTTATTTGAAGAAATCCAAAACAAATTCAAAAAGATATACACATCTTTATGTTCATTGCATTATTATTTGCAATAGCCAATATCTGGAAGCGACTTAAATGTCCATCAATAGACAACTGGATAAAGAAGTGGTACATATATACAATGGAATGTTACTTGGTCATAAGAAAGAATGAAATCTTACCATTTTTGAGAACGTGGGTAGACCTAGGAACTATTATGATAAGTGAAATAAATCAGACAAAAAGAAAGATAAATACCATATGATTTCACTCTTATGTGGAATTTGAAAAACAAAGGAACAAACAAAATAGAAACAGACTCATAGAGAACATTTTGGTGGTTGCCAGATGGGAGGGACGTTACAGGGCAGGGTGAAAAAGGTGAAAGGATTAAGAAGTATAAATTAGAAGTTACAAAATAGTAATGGGGATGTAAAGTACACCATAGAGAATATAGTCAATGATATTGTAATAACTATGTATAGTGCCGGGTGGGTACTAGACTAGTCAGTGGGATCACCTCATAAGTTATATAATTGTCTAACCACTGTGCTCTACACCTTGAAACTAACATTAAATGTCAACTGTAATTGAAAAATAAGAAAAAATACTATATAGAAGAACAAATATAAAATATGCAAAGTGCCTAGAAAAAAAAAAGAATCCTTCTGCCAAAGAGGCATATTTTAGGGTGATATATGTGCTCCCTTTTGTGGACCAAAAAAAGGGGTTCTGTCAAAAGTAACCTCACAGGTTGATCTGATCACAAATTCCTAATGGGGCAGGTCATGGTGAGAAGTCATGCCCCAGACATGTAACTTTTTAATGAAAGGTTTATGTTTACCTTAAGCAAGCTGTGTCCATTGTTTCTATGCATCTAGGTTAACATAGCTTTGAAATCCAAAGCCATGACCACCTTCAAGAAAGCACATGATTTTGTTAACTATCCTGTAATCCAATCCCTGCCTTGCTTTTCCCCATCCAGGTAACTTTCCTTACACTCCTTCCTTAAGTTCAAATGTATAAAAGAAGGTGCAAAACTATTATTGTCAGGAGAATTTGAGATTTTGCTTCCTGTCATAAGTCCTCAGTTTGGCTCCAATGAACTTTTAGAAATTCTCTATGAGTTTGGATATTTCTTAATGTTGACACCGTCCAACTCATAACCCAGTTGAAGAGAAAGACCTGCAAATGATATTCTGACTGTTTTTTTTCCCTGCAGCTTAACAGAGTGCCAGGAATAATGGAGGACAAGAAAAAGGAATGAATCCTGCCTGGAACCATCAGGAAAAGCTTCAGAGAGCAGGTAACAGTTGACAGGTCTTGAAGTCTGAATAAGGGTTCCTCTTTCTTCTTGATCTCTAAATCCTCATCATTCTACTTCCCTATTTAGTTAAATAAACACATTCATATGCCCCAATTGTCCTATCACTGAATTTTACCCTGGCCTTTATAATAGACTCTACTCCCACCCAATACAAAGTGGGCAGCCTAGACTCTCTCTAATATCTCTGGGGTTTCTTGGTGAGGGCTGAGGACTGTTTTATTTAGTCACCTCTGAATTCTATTCTCTGTGGCTGCTTGGAAATAAACCTGCTTCTCTTTTCCTCCCTTTCTTCGTGTAAATTTCTGCACTGGATGGTGGGGAGGACTTCTCTGCTCCCTATACCTTTGACCTAGTGCTGTGTGTGGCCTGCCAACTTTGCCAAAGATTTGAAGACATGAAAGCGATGCAGGATAGGACAAATTTCTCTGAGCTGGGGGTAGACCAAGCCCTGCACTAAGAGAAAAAGAGGGTTCCTTGGCGGAAGTGTAGAAAGAATTCAACACACATGCCAAAGTTAGTCAAAAGGAAAGTTTACTGGGGACAGAGTAACACATGGCGTGTGGACTCTTCTCAGAGGCAGAGAGTGATAGGGACCAAGAGAGACTCAGAGGGACAGAGACAATAGAGAGAGACAGGATAGAGAGAGAGACAGAGATGGACCCCTCGAGTGTTTGGGGAATTCAGTTTATATATCATTCTTTAGTGTCTGTGAGTTATAGTTTAAAGACTTTGTTTACCTATTTTCTTTGATATGGACATACGGTGAGGAAGGGAAAGAGTATGTAGCGTGAAAAGGTAAGAATATGTAGTGTGAAAGGTCTGCTGATGGTTCCCAGGCTTAAATCCATAGGTTCCCCATGGGTTTACCCATAGTGAATGAACAATTTCATTTGTGTAGGGCGCCACCTAAAGACTCTGTTTTTCCTGTTTCCCCCTCACAGTGTGGAGGAGTGGTTTGTTAGCAATCCCAGCAGAAATCTTCCTTTGTTCTGCAGGTGTCTTCCTGGCCTGGCTGCAGTGCTGATCAGCATATTGCAGTCTCTGAATGTGACTTGATTAACATTTAGTTCTCTTGCCTCCTCCCTACATTAGAAGGGAGGAGGGATTGAGGAGAAAATGGGAGTGGAAATTCAGACCATGAGCCACTCTCTCACGTTTGTTCCCTAGCTGGGTGTATAGAGCATAAAGAATCTAGGACATTTTGGACTCTACAAAATGGATTCCATGGGAGCCATGACAGTCAAGTCAACATGACATGACAGTGATTACACCCTAGTGCAGCTAAACAACCTTAGAGTGATATTTTTAAAATATTTGTCATTTATGCCTTGGTAGGATTGCCAGATTTAGCTAATAGGAATACAAGACACACAGTTGAATTTGAATTTCAGATAAACAACAAATTTTATTTTTCAGTATAACTATATCTCAAGAAATATTTGGGGATATCTATCTATCTATCTATCCATCCACTAAAAATTATTTGTTATTCACCTGAAATTAAAATAGTAGGTGTCTAATTAAGTTTGATCTAACACTATCCCTGGGAGATGTTCTCCAGACCTCCCTTATATTTATGATTCAGCCATCCATTGGGCTACACGGCCTCTTGCTGCTGCCTTCAACCTCTTCTGTGTCCCTCTTCAACTCATTTCCTTCAAACCACACCAATTTATTTTTATTTCTTCTGGGGAGCAGTTTAACAGTTTGGCAGTCTTGGCCCAGACCATTCAATATCTGCCTATGGGGGTTATCTTCATAACCACACATGGGCTTTGTCCTAAATAGAAACAGTTCTCTCCCAGGCAGGAATTTTGCAGCCAGTTCAAAGTAGGAAGTGTTCTTGTTTTTCAGTATAGTTAGCCAGAATTTGAGCAGAATTCATGAAAGAGGGTTGGCCTGTTATAATTACGATAAATAGCCCATCATTTTTATGAATAAACAAACAAATGTGATAACCTTACTTTGGCAAGATAATGCCACTCACATATCTTCGATGTGGCAATTGAATCATAGAGCTCAAGATATTGGGACTGAGATTATTTTAGAGATATGCTAGTTAATATAATGCAGGACAGGGCAAATTTCCCCGAATGGGAAGGAGACCAAACCCTACATTGAGAGAAGAGGGTCCTTTGGTGGAGAGTGTAGAAAGAATTCAACATGCATGCCAAAGTTAGGGTCAAAAGGAAAGTTTATTAAAGAAGGGAAAAGCAAAGACTAGAGAAAGCAAAGACAAAAACTCAAGATACGAAAAAACCCCAGTGTCCAGGAATTCAGTTTATATATATCATTCTTTAGCTCCTGTGCGCCTTGTAATGACTTTGTTTATCCATTTTCTTTGATATGGACAGGCAGTGAGGAAGGGGAATGGCAAGAGTATGTAGTGTGAAATGCCTATTAGCAGTTCCCAGCCTTTAATCCGTAGGTTCCCCATGGTTTTACCCACAGGGAATGAACGGTTTTATTTTGTGTAGGGCGCCACTTAAAGACTGTTTTTCCTGTTCCTCCTTCACAGGTGTGGGAAATGAGTTTATGCAATCCCAGCAGAAATCTTCCTTTGTTCTGCAGGAGTCCTCCTGGCCTGGCTGTAGGGCTGATCAGCATATTGCAGTCTCTGAATGTAGCTTGATTTAACATTTTAATTCTTTTGTCTCCTCTCTACATTACATCTTCCATTAATTTGCAGATAGAGGAGCTGAAGCAAGAGAGCCATAGCTTGTTAAAGTTTACACAAATATATGTCAGAGCTTGGGCTTCCCTTGAATTTGCTATGCCTGTCTTTATATCTTAGGACATGCAAATGATTTGGTAGAATTTGTGTTTTTCAAAGAAGACCCCTTCTTCCCTTGGTTGTGATTTTGTCTGGTAGTTCTGCATTGTGCTAAGGTGAAGGTGAGCTTCACAGTTTGTTGCTTATTCAGCTTCCTTGGAGAATCCTAAGTGCTGTGGTATGTTCCATCCCAAGCCCCCAGGTCCATCTTTGCTGGACCTCAGTGGCAGCTGTGATGCAAAACAGGGTGAACCCTCCTGAGTGTAGATTTAAGTCCTACATCAAGAGAGAGTGTTCTTGACTGAGCTCAGGAAAGAATTCAAGCACATACCAGAGTTAGAGACAAAGAAAAGTTTATTAGAGAAGGAATAATGCTCCACAGACAGAGATGTGGACTCCTCTCAAAATAGAGAATGAGAGAGCTGAGACAGAGGCAGAGAAAAGATGAAGAGAAAAAGACAGACTGGCAGACAGACAGTCAAGGATCTCCAAGTGTGTGGGGAATTCAGTTTATATGTAATTCTTAGTTTCTATGAATTACTGCTTAATAACTTTTTTCTTTGGTGTTATTGGTATACAGTGTGAAGGATAAAGGTATGTAGATAGAAGGCATGCTAGCATTCAGGGCCTTGGATTTATAGGTTCCACATAGGGAATGAATGGTTGAGTTTACTTTGTGTAGGGCATGACTTAAAGACTCTGTTTTCCTGTTTTCCTTTCATGGTGTGGGTAAATAGTTTGTTAGTAATCCCAGCAGGAATCTTCCTTTATTCCGTAGATTCCCTGGAAGTCTGGCTATAGGGCTGACAAACACGTTGAAGGCTCTGAATATGACTTGATTTAACGTTTAGTTCTCATGCCTCTTTCCTATATTAGCTGCAGTGGGGATGTGGCTGCCCTCTGCCCATTTGCCTGGTCCCGCCAAAGAGTTGGATTTATTCATGATGATTTCCACATAGAAAAAACAACAAATGCCTTCATATCATCAGTTTCATTTTAATGAAGAATAAGTCTCTCTCCCAGTTGACCTATAGATGTCTTCTCACTGTAAGTATGCAAAGTGCGATTTCATGGCAAAAAAAAGATTTCTTGTCAGTGTGCAGTGGTGCAGACGTCGCTGTTTCTTCCTCAGCTCTTCTTCTTGAAACCACTGTGCAAGGGCCAGTCTGCTGAGAGTGTTTCCTTTTTGTCAATTTTGTTTTTCCTAAGTTTGTTGCCTCAGTAAATGTTAAACACTATTTCTTGCCCTTTCTAAATTAGACAGGACTGCTAAAGGGAGCCATTCAGTCACACTGCAAAAAGGCTCAACCCCTCTGGTGAAGACTTGGACATTTTTACAACTTCCTTGTTTTAACCTCCCCCTGCTGGTGAAAAATAATCCAGATATATTCTGTTCAGAAGAGGAAAAAATTAAGGGACAGGAATTTGATTCTTGCAGTAACAAAATGCCTTCACTTACAGAAAGGTAATGATTTTGCCTTTTGAATACAGAAAGATAAATGAGTATTTTTGACATTAACCATTGTAGTCTGGCTACTGCTAAGAAGGAACTGAAGTTCTCTTGTACAGTGTATTTATCTATAACACATTTTACAGATGTGATGAAGTACCATAATCGATAGACAGGCACTGCATTGTGTCTGTTCTTTGGCATTTCTGACATATGACTGTGGCTGTTGGAATTATGGTGAACTATTGAATGGGATGGATTGGCCTGCTTATGGCCAAATTTTTCCACCTTCTGTTTGTTGTTTCTCATTGGCTGTAAGATATGAAAATTAGATGTCTGTGCCTGATAGGAATGTGCCCAAACTAAGACTTAAGAGTCCCAGAGGGAGTTCCTTGCACAGAGAATGCATGAGCACTCACTCGCTGTGGCATGAACAAACATTAAAGATTCAATGCAACATATTTCTTTTGTGCTTATATTCATAAAATACATTTTGGCTACTCAGAGGGATTTTCTGCTTCCTTTTTCATTTAAGGTGACTTCTTCATGGTTGAAGTTGATAGGTTAGTAGCCTTCAGATAAGTTAGGTATAATATGCTATTTGTAATTCTGGGCATTGTATTAAGAGGAAACAATGAAAAATTATAGGTTATTATCATAGAAAGCAACATTTTCTATTTTTTAAAATATGTAATCCTTTCTACAAGCTTAGCTCTGCAGTGTACATCCATAATTTATGAAACTCTTTTGCTGAGGAATGATGTGGGAGAATACTTTGAATTGTAACATACTTTATGAATGTTAAATATCTAGCTCTTTTGTCCATTTGGGATCTGAAGGTATAGATAATCCTTGTCCTATTTGCTACCATTATCACACATCCCACTTATTTTTGCAATGGCTGTGTTAATGCTGAAGGAGACACAGAGATGATTGAGATAGTTCCTGCCCTCAAGTTTCTGACAGCCTATTAGGTAAAAGAAGCCTTATTGTTGATGAGAAGCATAGATGGAGGCCTCTAGTCAGGGCTCTGCTTATGAAAGCATGACACTGAACTTCATGTGTATGAGTTTATTCCTTTGTAAAATAAGGACTTTAGATGACATGTAATTTAAACTATCATTCTGCAATTTTATAATATAAACCATAAAAAATATATGATCTCTGAGATCAGCATTTTATCTGTGTTATTCACTGCTGTTTATTTAGCACCTACTGTGGAATCTAGCACACAGTAGGTGCTTAATTGTTTATTAAATAACTTAATAGACAGAACTAAAGAAATCAGTGTAGGGAGGGCTCATTTTGGGATTGGGAGGTCAGTGAAAACTTTATGGAGGAGATAGTATGATAGTATTTGAAATAGACTTAAAACATATTTTCACAGGTAAAGATTTGGAATAGGGTGCAGTTGAAGGCACTTTGTATCCAAAGGAAGCTATGTGGTGTAGTGAGAAGAATATGGGATTTGAGTTCCAATCCAAACTCTGCCATTCGCTAGCATATGTCCTTGGGTAAGTCACTAAACTTCTCAGTGTCAGTTTCTTCATGTATAAAATGGAGATGATGGCACCAATCACTTGATAAATTGGTTATGAGCAACAGATGAAATTGTCCAAAGTATGTCACATCATCTAGTGCAGTGCTCAAAAATGTGAATTTGAGCCAGTAACCAAAATCAAAGAAGCATGAAGGTAGAAAATAAAGGGTATGTCTATGGACTGGTGATTATTCTGTGTTGGTGTAGGGTACAGCTGCAAAGGCAGTTGGATTCAGATTGTGTAGAAACATGCTTGATATAGTTAGAGTGTGGAAGAGTCTTTAAGTTTGTGTTATATAGACTAATTTTTCTTACAAAAGGAACAACCAAATAAAACTGAGGCCTTTAGCTCAGATCCAAGAACTGTAACCTTCCCAACAGCCAAAGTTCACAGTTTTCTTGTATGAAGGAAGTCATGACTGTCATTTATACCAAAATCAATAAAAATATTTCCTGTTTCTGAAAGGAGTATTGATCAAATAAGCAGCATGTGTGTGTACCAAGAAGAGCATAGTTATAATGCCAAGTCAGAACTTCATAGTCTTACAGTATTGAAAAGAAATTAATATGCAACCTGCAAATAATTAACTCAATCAAAGATATTAGATGTGGGGTTGGGAGAAGAGAGAATGGCAGAGATGACTTGTAGATTTTGAGCCTGGGAGAAGGGTGGTGCATGAGCAGACAGGAGATTGTCTTGAGGAGTTGTAGCTTCTGGAGAAGGTAGTATACTTAGACAGGGTGAGATGCTGCAGAAGCTGGTGTATCAGCAGCCAGTGGAGGAGGAGTTTGTTAGAGATAATGCCTTTAGGGCTCATTTGTATAAAGGTCATGTGGGTGCTAAAAAAATAAAACTTTCCCTCCCACCTTCTAAGCTTTTCTAGTAGGGCTAATAATTAAATTAACAGAGCAAGATTAACAAGAGAAAATCAAGTTTTTAATACATGCACATGGAAGTTCACATAAGCATGGAAGTTCCAAAGGCAACTTTGAGTATATATGACATTTTTGGACAAAAGAGAAAGGGGGAACCAGGTATTTTGATTTCAGAAGTGAGAATGGGTGATTTACAGGTCGTTGAGGAAGAGCAGAACACACGTGGCAAGGCAATTCAGAAATAGTCGGACAGGGGATATCTAGCTAAGGTCCCTACCAGAAGCCCTCTTATTTACCAGTTAATTCAAATTAAGCTATTCCTGCTAAGGAAACATCATTAAGATTTCCTTTCTGAGGCAGGTTTTTCAGCCTGACTCTCTTGGGCAGGAAAGCGGGGAAGAAGCAAAGGCTCTTTCTGAGTCTTCTTTCTTAATAAACAGCTTAAAATCAGTATCTCAACTTCAGGGTGGCAAAATTTCAGTTCCCTTCAGTCATAATCGAAGCCGAGTGAGTCATTTATTGCCACCTTTCTGATCCAGTTATTGTGTCCCTGATGGACTTCTGGATAATAAGCATTCTCTGAGTAATTACTGTGCGGCAGGCATTGTTCTAAGGGCTTTACATGAATTATCTCATTTAATCTTCACAATAGGCATGTCTGGTAGGCACAGTTATTATTCTCATTTTACAGTTGAGGCAACTGAGGCAAACACACAAAATTAAGTTACTTACCCAGTGGAGATATTTAAAAAAAAACTAGTTCTGCTTGACTATAGTGCTCATGTTCTTAAATATTCCTGGATAGGATTACCCAGTTAAATGTGAATTTCAGATAAACAGTAATTATTTTTTAATATAAGTATGTCCCTTTCCATATTTGAGATATACTTAATGCTAAAAATCAATCATTGTTTATCTGAAATTCAAATTCAATTGAGGGTCCCATATATTTATTTGCTAAATCTGGCAACCTATTTCTGGGGACATAATGGGAAGGGCTAACTCCTGGGTGTCATCCCTCTCTCTTTCTTCTTACTCACAGAGAGTTGTCTCTTTTGGCCTACTCCTTATTCCTTGGCTCTCTTCTCCCATAATGACATCATGCTTGGGCCCTTGGGCCACACAAGGTATTTCTGGAACCAGGCAAGAGAAATTTACCTCATTCACCTTTGCCATCCTTCCATCTGCTCCTTCACTGCAGGGACCAGAGTAGACTGCAGACCCACTTATATATCTCAACATATCCCATCACCAGCCAGGGAAAACCATATCAAGGCTCAGTTATACTTGATTTTCATTCCGTTTTTCCCAACACTGCATCTTCTTTGCCTTGATTTCCTTTTGATCACAAAAGGAGTGGATCATTAGGAGAGTGAGAAATGAAAATAGGAAAGAGTTAATGATCAATAGAAATAGATCCAAATGCAGGAAGGGTTTTCCAGGTGGGAAGAATGACACATACAAAGATAACTGAGGAAGTAGACCTGAGCTATTCTTTCTCACTACTCTTAGGGTTTCTTTTCCTTGCTCTCCAGCTTGCATTTACCCCACTGAAATGTTTTGGATGATTTTTTTCTCATTAAATCAATACAGTCATTTTTAGCTAAAGTTGCTTCACATGCGGTGACAGGGCTTTAAGAGAAAATTCCAGAAACAACTAACCTTTATCCCCCACCCCATCCATTTTTGTCTATAATTAGTCATAGGTATTGAACATGCTTAATCCTTTTGGAAATAGGTAGAGTTAAAATATTAAATTATTTTAGTTCAGATTACTTGAAAAGATAAAATTATCCAATAGGCATTTAATGATAGGGGTGCTGCTTGGTCCAGGTGAACTCTTATAATCTGAGACTATCCTTTGGAGCCAGGGATCACAGAGGTAGTTCTCTAAGCGGAACATTTCTCTTTTCAGACACCACTGCTAGCTAGGACCAGATGGCTTATCATGATAGTTCTCCAGAAACGCCCATGTCCAAATCTACAACTGATTAATGATAACTCACAATCTTACAAACTAAGCTGCTTTTAGATAGCCAACGTACCATCATGGAGGAAGGCTGAAATAGGCCTTTAAACCTGCCAGCAAAGCTAGCAAGCAAGGCCAGTGTATTAATGACCATCATTTTTATCTTTTTCTTTGTATTTTATCCAAAACAGGATTTGAGATGACTTGCAATAAAACAGACAATATAAGAAAAAAATATAACTGAAGGCTTTCGGGTTAGAGATGGAGGAAGGAAAATGGGCATATGCCTATTCTTGTCTGTGTCCTGCGAGCTCGAGTATGCATTCTGAACCTTGTCCCTGCCTGGCTCTGATGGCTGATTTCAGTTGCGTGAGCACAAGTTCTTCCTGTTCTGACTTATCCTGTGACTTGGCATTTCTGGCAAGATCTCTATTCTAATAACATTGACCTGACCTGGATCTTTCCTAGTTCATTGGGTGCCTCCAGTGCCAGCTCTCTGGGTCTCTCTCCAGGAGGCTGGAAGCCTTGGCTAATTGATGCATGTGGGAAGTACAATGATATCCTTCATTCTGACTCAGAACTGGGGCCTGAGTGTCTGTTGAATTGGAGACTTATCACCTCTTAGGTTATCTACTTTATACCATCAGAATTCACAGGAGACAGTATTGGCAACCTGTAAGTCTGGGCCTCTCATTGGAAGGATTTTACTTTTGCCCATTAGAATGTTCGTTTTTAGATAATGTCTTCAATCTAATTTGTTAATAGTATTATCAGTCATGTAGTCAATAACGTTGAATGCAATCATCATCATTATTTATCAGTAATGATAGCTCAGAGCTATACTAAAAGTAATTGTGATTATTTTGTACTGAATGTACACATGGGGGGTATAACTTAGCATCACTTTCCAGAGGACTTCAGCATATCAGCAATTGTGCCATTAATAATTTGATTTATGTTGCAGTTGTCAAAAAGTATTCCACATTCATGCTATAGATTTATTTAGTTCACATTTTAAAAAATTCATTTATTTATTTTAATTAGTTTCAAGTATGTGGTACATTGGTTAGACATCTATAATGTTCATAAAATAATCCCCTTAATTGCTCCCTCCCTCCCCTGACCCTCCATCTAGCCAATGTATTAATGCTAACTGCATTTCCTATACTGTGCTCCCCATCTCCATGAACATCCATCAGCTACAAATTTGTACTTAATTAACCCTTCATCCCATTCTCCCAGCCCTCCAACCTCCCTCCTCTCTGTCTGTCACCAAATTGTCCACTATATTTGCAAGTCTGTTTTAGATTAGTTTGTTCTTTCTGTTCCTGAAGTTCTGCATACAAGTGAAATCATATGGTATTTATCTTTTTCTGTCTGACTTATTTCACTCAGCATAATAACCTCTAGGTCCATCCATATCATTGCAAATGGTAAGATTTCATTTTTTAATGGCTGAGTAATATTCCATTGTATATATGAACCATAACTTTTTTATCTAATCATCTGTTGATGGACATTTAGGTTGCCTCCATATCTTGGCTATTGTAAATAGTGCTGCCATGAATATAGAGATGCATAGATCTTTACAAATTATTGTTTTCGTTTTCTTTGGATAAATACCCAGAAGTGCAATTGTTGGGTCAAAAGTTATATCCACTTTTCATTTTTTGAGAAACTGCCATACTGTTTTCCATAGTGGTTGTACGAATTTGCAATCCCAACAACAGTGTACGAGGGTTCCCTTTTCTCTACATCCTCGCTCACACTTATTATTTGTTGATTTATTGATGATACCCATTCTGACAGGTGTCAAGTGATATCTCATTATGGTTTTAATTTGCATTTCTATGATGATTAGTGACCTTGAGCATCTTTTCAGATGACTTTTTAAATTGCAGCTTAACACTTCTTTCTCAGGTCATCAGGAATTTCGAATCTTACTCATGTTCTATATGACAAAGAATGAGAGATTTGTTTTGCTGGTTTACATGCTAGACTTCTATATATAATGTGTTCTTTTACACCTGTAGCTATCACTGTGACATGCACAGTATGAGAACTGAAATGATTAAATGTTTTGCTGTGGGAAGTTTTTTTTGTATTATTATCAGAAATTGAATGATTCATATCCTGATGAGTTCTAGAAGGTTCTGATACTATGCTTCTATTGGCTTTTCATTTTCTTTACTGAGAACCACCTAACCTGTGTCTTATCTGAATTTTTCTTATCAGCAAATCAATTCAGTCATTTTCAGCTAAAGTTTAATCGACTTTCTGGATGTGTTCACAAGAATTTTAAGAGCAAATTCCAAAAGTACCTAACTTTTTAATTCCCATTTATTTATTTTAATTAAACTTTTTATTTTGACAAATTGTAGATTCACATGCAGTTGCAAGAAATAACATACACTGTACCCACTTTCTTCAAAAGTGACAGCTTGCAAAAACTATCATACAATATCACATCCAGGATATTGACATTGATACAGTCAACATTCAGTATAGTTATATCCCCATAAGGATACCTCATGCTACTGTTTTATAACCATGCCTACCTCCCTCCCCCATTCATTTTATCTATAATTAATCACAGATATATGTTACCTCTATACCTTTTATACATAGGTGAAGTTCTACCTTCAATAAATCCTGGATCAAATGAGTTATTGGTAGAAAACTTATTCTATGGGTTTCTAATTATGTTTTCTGCATGTAGTAAACTTCAGGTCCAATAGTATCAGAAATCATTTGAAAGCTCCCTCCAGCTAGATTTAGGCCATGGCTGAGAGTTAGGAGGGTGAGGGACTCTGTTGAGGGACTTACCAGAGCCTCCACAGTGAGCAGGTGTTGAGGAAGAAGCAGTGGAAATTGTGGGACGAGTTAGGAGATAAGGCAGAATTTTAGGCTGTGTTTCTAAGGCATGGCTATCCAACAATGGAAAATAAAGCATTCAATAGAATGAGGTGAACTCATCCATGACCAAAGCTTATAAGTGGATCTTCAAAATTCCAGTTTGTATGTGTGTATGTGGGTGGGAGAGGGGCATCTGGCAGGAGTAGGTAATGCTCTTAAATCAGGTGGAGAGTAACTTTTGGTTCTTTTGGGAAAGGTCCTCAAGCAATAGATGGATCTACTGAAAACAAGGTCTAAAAACCTGTGAGAGGGTCCTGAGCAGTTCTGGGGCTGCTACAGCTGATTTGCAAGGCTGACAGCGAGCCCTAATAAAGAAGAAACTAAGCCCATACAAACAGACTTTACCAATTCAGGAGGTATTTCAAGAAAATTGTGACTCTGAGTGTTCCAGAACTTAGTTCTACTCAGTGTAGATTTGCCAAATATTTACTATATGCCAAATTCTGAGCCAGGGATTAAGGATATATTACCCACAGACTGAAAGGAACTGAGAGCCCAGTGCAAATAGTATGTACCAGGCTGACCTAAGATCATACCAGAGCAACAAGACATGGTCTAGAGCCCATTTTTTGGTGTGGCTGGGGCTCCCATAAGACTCTCTAGCTTGGTCAGGATTGGTTTTAGCAGTTAGTATAGTCTCTGTCTAGTCCATTCTTAGGGCTTAAAATTTATAGATACACAGATAGAGACATAAATGGATGGAAATGAAGGTCAGCATTCCCAACAGAAGGGGGCTGCAGAAGGCAAAGGCTAACACTTTATAACAATTCAACATTCTTTTATTCTTGGAGAGTAATACAAGGGACATTTAACACTCAAGATATTAGTAAGCAGATTGGTGCAGCTTAATGTCATCGTGAATGTTTTAGAGCTCTGGAAAAGCTGTAGTTGACTAAAAAACCCTGAGTGATCTTGCTCAGGATCAAAAAGTGTTCATTAACATCTTTAATCTGTGTAATGAAGTCTCGAACTATTTTTCATGCTTTTATTGTTGCTTCAACCAGTAACCGAAATCTCAAGAGAACTCAAGGAATTAAAATGTGACCTAAAATTAAGAGAGAAGAGTCATCAATTAAAAAAGAGATTATTTGGAGAGCAGAAATTATTTGAATACCAAAGAAGCACTACTTGTTGACAGAAATATACATTTGTAACTATTGTTTCATTGGTCATATAAGCCGTGAAACAAATCAAAATCCCTGTCATATCAAAAAGAAATTTGAATTTAGTCTTGCCTCTACCACATCGATTTTCTGGAACTTCAGGTTTGATTCCCTGTGACTTTAAACCTTGGTTCTTTGTTCTCTCCTTGCCATGTCTTTCCCCCCATTGTGGTGTTCTCCATTTTTCCCTCAGGTTTATTGAGAAATAATGATCTCAATCTTGAAGAAGTATTCCACACTTATCTTTTCCCCCATTCCCTGTCTTTGCCAAACCACTTTGTCAGATAGCAGAGGCCCTCTTAGAGAATCCCTTTTGAGGTAGGCTGAGTAATTTAACAAACAACTTTCAAATGGCAATGTCTTAACATAATAAATATTTACTTCTTAGTCACACAAAATCCAGTGTTGATGTTCCTGGGCATTCAGTTAGTTGTCCTAGGCATCTTTCCTCTAAATGGTGACTCAAGAATGCAGTCTGCTTCTTTCTTTTGATGCTGTCATGTTCAGTATGAGCCTCCCCGGTCACTTCAGAAGGGAAAGAAAGTAAAAGAATAGAATACTTGATACTTGGTCCAGAAGTGGTACAAACTCTACTTTTTTTTTCATTTCATTGGCCAGAACTAGTCACATGGGCCCACAAGATACAAGAGAGACTGGCAAATGTAGCCTGGCTGGGCAGTCACTTCCCAATGACAGTAGTATACTTTGGTATACTGCTGTTTGTTTCTGTCTCACCAGTATTTGAAAGCATCGTTCCATGAGAGTGCCACAGCTCTCTTCTGATCCTTAAGTGATATTCTCTGTGCCTTATTCCAGCTGAACTATGTGTAATCACACAATCCTCAGGTCCAAGCCACCAGTAAGAAATTTAATCCTTTATAAAAATGTAAATAATGTATCTGAAGAAGAGTGGGCACTTCTTTATATGCTTAGCTATAATACCTTATAATTTATGTTTTCTGGAGCCAGAAATCACCTCATTAAAATTGGACCATCACTTGGAAGATTACAAGCAAACAAACCAACAAACCAGGAACAATAATTGACTGTAATTTCAGCTTAAGTTTCTATATTTGTTAAATATCATAAATTTGCAGAATAGAAACTTTGATTCACTTTTCTTAGACAGAAACTGGATTTTGATTGGCCCAGTTGAGTTCTCTGAGTGATGTTCTCTGGTACTGGTTTCTGATCCATATGAGAATGACTCTCATCATTATGGCAAGGAGCCCCTGTCTTAAATGTTTTGCTCTGGAGACAACCTTTCAGCATAACATATCAGCAAAAAAAGCTAAACATATATGTATGCGGACGGATCTTTCTATATGCTAAAAATATTGTATTTGATTGTCTTGCCTCCCTAGATTCTATTAACTTGCAGGGACCAAGGAATAGCTTAGGGTTCTTAATCTTCTGCAGTTAATTCAGGTCCTGTTATTCACATAACCATTTATTTCCTGACCAAGGCCTGCTGTTCTCTAAAGATAGGGGAATAGTTAAATAAATTATTCTTCAGTTATATGTTGGAATATTAAGAAAGCTTTAAATGTTGTTTCTCAAGATTTTAAATGACCATTAGAAAATACTGATTATATTTAGTTTTTTAAAAAATATATATGATTTTAATGTGTGTATATATATATACATATAAATATGCATATACATATGTGCATACACACATATGCATAGCAAAAAGATTGAAAGAAAATATATCAAAATTTTACCTGTGGTTATCCCTGAACAGTAGTAGGATTGTGGGTGACTTTTATAGTCTATATTTTTCTGTGTTTTTCAGGCTTTAAAAATGAGCATGAAATACTTAAGAGTGTTAGTCCCTATACCTGTTAATCAAGTCCAGCATCCAACTATTCTTGTAAATATTACTAGGGGCTAGCAGAAAGGGAAACTTTGGCTGTCTTCAAGTGGTTGACTCCTCTATCTTTAAATGAAAAAAAAGTAGAGTGATCTAGCATCCAAAATAGTGGTTATGTAATTTTTTCCCATTCTGAAACTTTACTGATGAAACTTATTAGTCCTTGCAGATAAACCTTTCTATGTGAACTGCAATTTTTCTTTTCCATTGCAGAAGCTTATTATAGAATTGTAAGTTATATAAGCATATGTCATAATTAAGTCATGAAATGCGAACAGTCGGTTGGTTAGCATTCACCTTTTTTGTCACGAGAATAGCCAGTTTTGCATAAGAGACACAGCATAGTCTTGGGAGTCCTGGACTTCAGTCTTGGCTCTGTTATGTACTAGCTATGTGACTTGAAACCAGTTACTTCAAATTTCTGAAATGTTCTGTCCATATCTACAGATTGTAGGTAAGACCTGTCTGACAAGTTTGTTTTTGATGATTAGAGGTAATAAGGTAAGAGCTAAGAAGTAATAGCTTACTTGCTTTACTACTCAATTGTTTAAACAACTTAATTGTTGCTGGTGCTGCTTTTTCTAGTACAGTTATTACTATTACTGCTGCTATGATCATGACCTTTCCCTCTCTCAGTGGGACTGGTAACCGTACGCTCCATCTGTGCTGAAGTTAGCAAGATCAGTTTGACTGCCCTAGCCTAACTTCTAATTCTAGTCAATTCTAGTTCCAGCTGCTTTTCAAGGGCAGGACAAGCCTTCTCAACCTGCAAACTACACCCTTCCCCCAAATCTAGCACCTAGGGAGTTAAGTTCTAGTGAAGTTGGGGACATTCAGTAACTATCTCAGGTCAGCATCTTTTCTGATTGTTCAGTGCCTGTTGGGGTACTGATTGTTAAATGTTTTGAATATTATATCTGGTTCTAGTCAAATAAAGACTAAGAGGAGTCATTTATTTCCTATGTTACAGAAGAATAAAATACTATAATGGCCAACTGTGCTAAAAAATTGGAGCCTTGAAAAGCAGAAGATTAGTAAACATGAGCTGATGGTGAAATCTTTATTATTCCTCTTTTCATTTTGAGTCTCTCCCTCGAATGGTTCTATGTTCAGGACAGTGTTGGTGAGCACAGCTGCTGTGGTCCTTGGAAAGCATCTTTACAGAGAAGGAGGACATGATTGACACTAACAGGGGACTTTTTCCTTTCCAAGTCATTTTCTAAGAGATGCAAAAACAAATAAACAAACAAAAAATCCCCCAATCCTAAAAACAAACAAATTTCTACAGCCTTCTTAACTACCTATTCTCTAGTTGAGATTTTAGGAAAGAAGCCAGAGACTGATAAAGTTTCTGTGTGGTCACTTATGTACATGATCTGGCCCCATTATTAGATTGCAAAGCAAGATTAATGAAGACAATCTAACTCAAGCATTCAGTTTTTGTATTCTTATGCATTTTAATTTGAGAGTTTGGTTGCTTGGTTATAATTGCATCAAGAAGGGAAAGATATAAATCTTCCTTGAATTAGATGATCTGTGTAAGATATAGTGTTGAATATTCTCCAAAAATAATTTTAGCATAACCCAAAACCTTAGAATTAAAATATCTTAACTATTAATTTGTCTTCTGCTCCTAATCCTAGAAGGACAGTAAAGGATGAGACTTCTTTGTCTCTACGAAGACTAAATGAAGTAGAAATCTTTTATGGACTGAATGTTCATGTCCTCTTAAAATTCATATGTCAAAGCCCTAACCCTAACTGTGATGGTTTTAGGAGGTGGAGCCTTTGGGAAATGTTTAGGATTAGATGAGGTCATGAGGGTGGAGCTCCTGTGATGAGATTATAACCGTTATAAAAAGAAGAAGCGACAACAGAGCTTCCCCTCTCTGCCATGTGAGGACACAGTGGAAAGGAGGCTGTCTGCAAGCTAGGAAGGGAGATCTCACCAACAGCCAAATCTGCCAGCCCCTTCATCTTGGACTTCCCAGCCTCTAGAACTGTGAGAAATAAATGTCTGTTGTTTGCGTCACTTAGTCTATGGTATTTTGTTATAGCAGCCTGAGCTGACTAAGACAAACTCCATAACACCCAAACTTTCTATAATATAGGATCGGTTATATTGCTGGCCAAAGCATGTCCCCCAGATAAAATAGCTCTATGTTAAGACTGAATACAATAGAATAGTCTCCTTCAAGACTGATATTATATTGGGATTTTAGGTGTCTATTTTGGATGGATAAATTTCTTGTAGAATAGTTTTGTATTTTACCCGGGTTAGTAATGCCAAAGATTGCTAGTCTGTGTCTTCACTAAGATCAAGGCATTTGCACAGTGGTTAGACTAAGTTAGTCAAGGTAAACCAGGCACTGGGGCTGGAAGAAGAGATACCATCCTTTTGAGCATCTGTATTTGTGTCTGGGGAGTTGGCAGAATAATGTTAGAGACCAAAGACATAGAGTTAGTATGGTATTGCTCTCTAGAGTCTCTTGTGCTAGCAGCCAGGAGAAGCCCATGACAATAGTCATTCATTTCAGACAACTACTTGAATGCTTCTGCTCTTTTTAAAGGTGAACCACTTCAAGCCTCCTTCTCAGCCTACCTAGCCAGCCAATTTGCAATTAAGATCAGATTGTCTCAACTTTAGCTTCCAACCCTTCTATGTTCTTTAAAACAAATTCTGTTATAAATTCTTAATCCACAAGAGTTTGTCTTGTTTTATGAATGTTCTCTTTTTTTTTATAGGACTGTACTTTTATACACATATCCTATTTTTATTCATTTACCCTCATTTTATAGTGTTTGGGGAGGAAGTGGATATAACCATGTGTGGTTCAGTTTGTTATAACTGGAAGTCTCCCAACATAAATCAATTTTAGCCCCATCTAAGGTCTGATCAGGTCCCTTCCCCATCTACTCAATTATTTCTCCATCTGACTTAATGCCCTATGTTAATTCCATCCTGCTAAACTGTGTTCCCTGATATTCCAGCTGCTCCACTTAAAGGAGAGAACCTGTTCTACACAGACAGAGAAACCACTAGGTTTGTTTATTATTATTTTTCTTCTTGGGCAAGTCTTGGCCCAGTGGATTTTGGAAACAGATAGAATTGAATTCAGATCCTGGTACTGTCATTTATTTACCACACACATAGCATAGGAAAAATAAATTAACTTCTCTGAGCCCACGGTTTTCTATCCATTAAATGGGCATGCTATCTATATCTTGGAGTTTTATGAAGACTACATAAGTTGAAATTTCAGCAACATTTAACAAGTTACCTAAGGGATAATAGATAAAATAAAGGAGAGCTTTTATTATATTCATGTAAGTCAGGGGGTAGGGCTAAATAACTGATTATATCCAAAATTGGTTACCACAGTGGGAAAAAAAAACAATCAAATCAGCTATTTGGTACTAAATACAAAAAATATCTGATTTATTAGAAAGATAGAATTAACCAATATAGTCAATCTAATTGGAAGAGACATTAGTGTGGAAAATTTCCCTAAATCAAAATAAGTTCATAGTTTATTGAATTTCCCAACATACTAGCATCTTTATATTATTGGCATTCTTTAGTTGAAATGTATTGACTATTTAGGTATTTGCAAATTTATTTCAAATTCAATAAATGAATGTAGAGGACTTGTGTGGCCCTTTTCTAGGTCCAGAAATGAGAAGGTGGGAGGGTGGTGAATAGAAATACCTTGTTCTGTTCTGAAGGAACTTGTAGGAGAGGAGATGAAGTGTATATTTAAGTCACTACAATAAGCATAATACACACTGAATAAATTCCAAGAGCTCATAGCAATCAGTTTTTTTTCCTTATCGTAGTTGTGTGAGAAAGGTGGCAAGGTAGCATTCTAGAGGGAGTGGGTTTTCATCTTGGTTTTTAAAGGATGTAGGTTCCTTGTTCATATTCTTTTATGAAATAGTTAGGCAGGTTCAGCCACAGGAGGAGGCAAGGAGAGGCTCAGGAAAATGAAGGTTATTATACTTACAGGTGCTAGAGACAGGCATGTCAAGCCCTGCAGGGCCACTTGGAAAAGCACCAGGGTGCTCAGAAGGCAGAAGACCAGGGTGAGGGGAAGGTTTAGGCTGCAGCCTTTATTGTATTTCTCTGGGAAAGGCAAGGCAGGATGAAGAATTTTGGATTGGCTAGTTTGAATGGGCTTTGTGTTATAGGAATGGTCCCTAGTTGTCTTGGCACTTGGACCTGGGATGATTAAAGTAGAGGAATATTGTTTTCTGGGGTATAAGGGCCAGACAGAGGAGATAAGGCTCTGGATTATTTGGTTTGTATATCAAAGGCATGTTCCTGGCTGGACCCTTTGTTATCTCTAAGAATTGGCTAGCCCCAAGAGGGGCACACTTTTTCCAGGGAGAACATCATAATATATAGAAAATTAAAAATATTTATATACATTTGGCTCATCCATGTTTTGATTTCTGAATGTGTAGTAAGCTACCAGCACTGTTGGCACAAATGCACAGGAGGCAAACTGGTAGTAGGAGTTCTAACAAGAGAAGCAATGCTGTTCTTAGATGTGGTTACAAATATTAAAGCTGGTGATATACAACCCATGGCCTCCTTTTGTCAGGGTCTGGAGGGCTGTGTCAGCCGATCTTCGACAGGCCCAAGGCAGCTGTTCTAATACATCTTTGCTTGAACAATTAGATTAAAGTGATGTTTTGATATATTGCTAGTCATCTTTTATAGCCCCAAATCTCTGACAGTCTTGGCTTCCCAGATGATTGTATTCCTGCTAGCTGCGGCAGTCCTGAGTGCAGCATTTTGAGAGTCAGAGGAACATGAACACACAGCCCCTATCCAGGAGCGTTCTGTGACTCTGCTTAGAAGAATCAGCTGTACAATGGATTTTGCCTTCTGTTGGTTGTCTTCTTGATGAAGTACCATGGGAAGGAATACTAATAACTCAGTTATTTTTATTTTTTTCCTATGGATTGGAGCATTATTTTTTATTATCAAAATGGTTAAATATTAGCATTAAAGAAAATTTTGAATCAGATAGACCCTGATATCTCAGTGGCTTAAAATAGTAGATATTTGTTTATCGCTTACTAAAGCCCATTTGGTATGGTAAGCGTGAGGCTCTATCCTACACTCAGGGACTAAGACTGACAAAATTCTACCATCTTCAACACATGATTTCTTGGTATTGACATCCAGCTGGTAGACAAGGAAAGAAACCACATGGGAGATGTGTATGGATCAGGCAGGGAGGTTGCTCACATAAATTCTACATAATTCTGTTGTCCAGAATCCAACCACATGGCTCTACAAGGATGCAAAAGAAACTGGGAAAGGTACTAACTGACAGGGTAGCCACTTCTCAGCATCAATCCACTTTGGTACAGCTACACACAGCTACTCTTTTTAACTTGGCATCATTGCAATCATATCATTTTGAATCCTGTCTTTTTACTCAATCTATTAAAACCTTTCCTATCTGCATAATTTACACAATTATTTTTGCTACCACATAATATCCTATTGTGCTGATGAATCATAATTTATTAGGCCATCCCTTATTGGACATTTGGATTATTTTTATGGTTTTAAAGATTGTATATTTTCTTTCTATGAACACCCTTCTTCAAGAGTTTTTCCTCTGTTAAATTATCTTCTTAGAGTAACATCTTATGAGTTAAATTAGTCAAAGGAAGTGGCTCTTAACATACCGCTATGCTGCTTTCAAAATGATGTTTCTGTTCACAAGGCCATCAGCAGAGTGTGGAGATTCTAGTTCCACTTGAGCCTTACCAGGCAATGAGAATTAAAGCATTGCTTTTCTAATCTGCAGAAATGACTAGAGAAAGCACAGTCTTCTTCCCTAGTTATTACTTCAAAATCATCCTTAAATATTTGGGAAGTGTTTCTTCGTCAAAAAGGGATAGTCGAAAATTTCTCTCCCCAAGTGGTTGAATAAACTGTGGCACAGCCACACAATGGAGTGTCATGCAGCTGTAAAAAGCAAAAAAAAAAAACCAAAAAAAAACGAGGGCGATTTCTAATGAAATGATTGTAAATAATTTCAAGGATATACTCTTAAATGAAAAAAAGTGCAAAAGGCTACTTATATTCTGCTACTGTTCATGTAAGGAAGAAAGGGATATGAGAAAATGTACACATATCTGCTCACTTGTGTGATAGATACATGAAGGATAAACCAGACACTAAAGAGACACCTATGGGGTTTAGGTGAAAAAGGGATGGAATGAAGGGGAGAATGGAAATGGGGTAGCAGGGATGAGGAGGCAGTGGCACTTCTCAAATTTTTTTGGGGGGGTATAGCTCTGATTCTTAAAACTATGGTAATATTACATATACCCCACCAAAAATTAATTGATTATTAAAATCAACCAAGCTGTGGGGAGGGAGAACCTAAATGGAAAACAAATAGTAACAAATGACCCTAACTATATTCCAAATGAATAACTTAGCCACACTGAAGAGGATGGTGAGAAAATAACTGACCTAAGTAATTGTCATAGGTAGTTTCTAAGATGGCCCCCAATGATCACTGCCTCCTGCTTTTGGGTGCTTATGTAATCCCTTCTTGAATTGAGCTGGATTTAGTGATTGCTTCTAGTGAAAAGAATGGCAGAGGTGATAGGATGTCAATTCTGAAATTAGAGTACAAAAAGACAGGGCTTCTGTCTTGGGCACCCTTTTCCTTGCTCTTTCTGACAGAAGCTGGCTGATATGCTGTGAACTGCCCTATACAGAGGTCCATTTGACAAGGAATTAAGGTTTCCATTTGACAGCCATCGAAGAACTGAGGCCTACCAGCAGCCACCTAATTCAGCTTAGGAACATGTCCTCACCCAGATGAGCCTTGAGATGAATGCAGCCCTGGTTGATACCTTGATTGCAGCTTTGTGAGAGAGATCAGGACCCAAAAGCATCTAACTAAGCTATGCCCAGATTACTTACCCACAGGAATGTTTGTGATTTTGAGTTGCTAAATTTTGGGGTGATGTTTTATGTAGTAGTATAATGAATATAGTAACTTTGGAAAATGGCATTCTGACTGAATATTATAAGGTTAAAGGAAAAAAAAAACTGTATATAAACTCTATTCCTTTTTGTTAGCTCTGTTATTACAAGGGTATTGTTTAGCAATGCTATAACAACTTTATGTTGTTAACTTTATGTGATTAAGATTGAACAAATAAAATGAATCTAATGTAGATAATGAGAGCCAGTTTTCTCAGTAGTAGAGAAAGAAGTTACAAATAAGGAAAGAGGGAAGGCTAAAATGGTTGGAGTGTTAGACTGGATACAGAGGTATCAGTACAAACTCATGGCTTTTAGTATTGATAAAGAGAGATAGATATAGAAATAGATATTTTTGTGTCTAATTGTGGATTAGTATATACACTAATTTCTAGCTTTGTCCTCAGAGGACCTAGGACTCATGACTACCCACTGGCAATAAGCATGCTTAGTTCCATGACTTTGATTTCTAAACAAAGTTTTCCAATAAAAGGAACCAGAGAAGTGGCTGATTTTAGAGTTGGGACCTAGAAAATGTAGGATGAACCTGGAAAATCTTATAGTACATACAAAAAAGCATGCCAAAATTTGACAGGGTCCAATCTGACAGGGCTCCCAATAGCCTAATCTGGGACAATTCGAACAACAAAATAAATAATAGTAGTATTGTATTATAACCTATAGAATGAACTAAATATCCATTTTTCTATACTGATATAAATAAGTGACTGAATGAATAAATAAATGGAAAATATTTTAGTCTGCTCGGGCTGCTATAACTAAGTACCATAAACTTGGTGGCTTATAAAGAACAGAAATATATTTCTCACAGTTCTGGAGACTGGAAGTCCAAGGTCAGGGTGCCATCATTGTCAAATTCTGGTGAGGACTGTCTTCTAGGTTGCAGACTGCTGGTTTCTTGTATCCTCACATGGCAGAAATAGAGCAGCATATTCTCTTTTAACTCTTATAAGGGCACTAATCTCACATGACCTCATCTAATTAATTACCTCCCAAAGGCTCCACCTCCTACTATCACATTGGAAGGGAGGATTTCAACATATGAATTTTAGAGAGACGCAGATATTCAGTCCATGACAGAAGAGAATGGGCAGCACTTCCTTGTAGAAGGATTCCAGTTAATAGGTATAGAAGGAATTGGGCAAAATACAAAATCATCACTAAGCAAATACCACAATGATAATTATTTATAGTAAGACCCATTGATAGATAAAAAAATCTGTAGATGTAAGTTTGAGGAAAAACATGATATTGGCATAGTCTCAAAATATTCTAAAGATGTTTGCCAATTGCAAAGGGAGAAAAATACTAACCTTACAGTGAAGAAACTAATCATGTACCATCTAAATCAAGTAATCAGAAATAACATCAATGGTAATAAGACACATGGGCATGATGTACCTCTGGATGTCCTGGGAAGGGCATAACATGACTTCAATGCCATTCATGCCAACACCACATAACCTCAATCTAGCCATGAGGAAATGTCTGACAAACCCAAACTGAGGCCCATTCAGTAATATACCTGCTCAGTGCTCTTTGAAAGTTTCTAGGTCATGAAAGACAAATGAAGGCTGAGGAATTGCTGCAGATTGGAGAGGACTAAAGAGAAATAATAACAGAATGCAAGATGGGATCCTGGAACAGAGAAAGGACATTAGTGGAAATACTGGTGAAACTTGAATAAGGCATGTAGTTAATAGCATTTCATTAATGTTAATTTCTTGGTTTTGATGATTGTTCTATGGTTATATAAGATGTTAACATTGGGAGAAGTTAGATAAAGGGTAGACATAAACTCTATTATTTTTATAAACTTTCTGCTGGGGAAGTTCCTTTCTGAAGATCTCTGGTTCCATCCCTGAGAATAAGACTTACCTGATTTTCAAGGGGGGGAACTTGATTCCCAGTTTAATGAATATTTCTGGGCACACACCATTATTAGTTATATCTTCAGTGGGCTAGTAACTGAACTACAGATTAATTAGTCTATAAATAAAGATGATCCTATATGACTTGACCCAGAACCTCAAAATTATGTTATGTTGTTTCTACATGCTTCTAAATAGGTGTTGTCTCTCTCTCAGGCTCTACTTTGGGCTCTGTATAGTGATGTATGGTATGGTCTTGTATGTATGTTCAATAGTAGAGGGTCAGGACAGTTACCATGGTCTCGCAGACTGCAGTAGAGTATCACAGAGGTATTGCCACCAAGGTCCTTTTTCTTTCAATCTGAACAGCTCCTAAACTACTGCTGCAGACAATAAAAGCCTTAGTTGCACCTTTAACTCACAGGATAATTTATGTCTTCTGTCAGTGTTCTGTTGGCTAGTGTTTGTTTCACTGCAAGCAAAAGGAAAAAGAATTGCATGTTGGAACAGTACAGGCAGCAGCACATGTTCAGTAACTTAAATCAATTGGAAATTGCCCTGACTGATGACCCTGTAAAATAGTTCTGACATTGGAGACTTAGACTTAAAGCCTCTTTTTAGGGTCAAAAATAAATGTTTGGCCAACTCTCTTTCTTCCTTTTCTCTTTATCATAGAGTGACTCTCTAATTCATTTTAATAGAAATTACTATTTTTTATAAAATGAAACAAGCTAAGTATACAAATCCAAGCAATACAAAAGTATAAAGAATATATTTTTTAAATTGAATTTCAAATTTCAATACTTAGAAATTAGTGATACCATCATACTTTGTGGTCATTATTATAGATAGCTCTCTCTATAAAGATAGAAGGATAAATTGATATATAGGTGTGCGGATAGAAACAAATTTAAAATAATTAGGTCATATAGAAGCTTGTTATTATTTTAATGAGAAAAGGGATAAGATTTAAATTTTCCTGAATTTAACAAAAGAAAAATAAAATAGAGCCAAATAAATCACTGAATGCTAGATAAAACTTTGTCATAAGAGATTGGTTCCTAAAAGATCCCTTTACAATTAAGAAAACAGATTCTAAAGATCAGTAGGAGACTGAAGTAATTATTTTTTGTAGGACCCCATATTTCAATTTTTAACAGTATAATTCACCTTAAAAGACCAGCTTAGTTCCCTTACAACTTCTCTCACTTCCTTTCCTTCTACCTCTGTTTTTGCTGTTTGTCTGGGTTTTATGTCATCGGGGCTTATAATACTTACATGCTAGTTTGCAATCACAATTCTCTCTGTTAAGTTCTACCTTTAATTGGATTTAATGCTGACTGTCTCATTACCTTATCTTCTCTTGTTCTGAGTTCTTCATTAGACTCCCCTCTTGGGGCTGAATTGCATTATCAAGAAGTATTTCTTTTAAGAGGAACTCATAGGTCTACGTGTCCTGAGTGCTTAGTTTATTCATGTTTGAGAATATCTGCTTATTGTTTTTATACTTGAATAACTCATCTGGGTAAAGTATTTTTGAGTCATGTGTACTTTGCTTTAGGATTTTGCTCTATCTGCTAGCATTGACAGTTTCCAGGGAGGAATCTGAGGCCAGCAAGCATAAAGGATAATATCTGTTAATAAGCCAATAAAGAAATAACATACACAGAAACAATGGTAGATTAATCACACTAATGTTCTAGGCAAGGGGAGATGAAAGGAATAAAGTCCAAATTTAGTCAAGGTGGACCTTTATATGAGTTGGTACTTGGGAGAGATGGCTTAGACAACCAAGAGTTGATGTCCAGCTGCCAGTGCAAATATAAAAGTCCCTTGTTGCTAAGGAATGACAGTGCTGGTGTTCACAGGTGCGATGTTCTCCTTCCAGGGGCTGCTGCATGGTTTTTCATATACCTTGCCCTGGCTGTTCTTGAGTTATATCCTTTTATAATAAACTGGTAATCTAATAAGAATGTTTCTCTGAGTTCGTGAGCCACTCTAGCAAAGTAATCAAACCCAAGGAGGGAGGTGTGGGAACCTCTAATTTAAAGGCAGTTGGTCTGAAGCACAGGTGACAACCGGGGCTTGTGACCGGTGCCTGAAGGAGTGGGGGCATTCTTGTAGGACTGAGCCTGTAGTTTGTGGAATCTGATGCTATCTCTGGGTAGATATTGTCAGAATTGAGTTGAATTGTAGGACACCCAAATAGTCTGGAGAATTGTTTGGTGGTGGTAGGGAAACCCCTCCCCACCATGAATCGGAATTGGAATCTGGACACTTATTCACGTTTGTTATCTCAAATCTTTCCTTATTCAGGTGATTCTATGTTTTTGCTTTTTCCAATTTGTTATGATCTGTATTAGGAGTATTTTAGTTTTCATTTTACTTTCTTAGCTCCTCCATCCCTCACCTCTGATTTTATATTTTAACTCTTGTTTTCTTTCTTTCTTTCTTTTTTTTTTTTTTGAAGCGTGAAGTACTTCCAGAAACAAAACTAAATAAAACAAAGCTGCTTCGGTTTCTTAAGTTTTGTTTTCCTTCAGACTTGCTGAGTCTTCCTCTATTCTACTCCCCTTATATCCCTCCCTTGCCTCCTTTTCTGAAGTCGTATGTTTGCATAGTTGCTTTGTAATTTTACATCTCACTCCTGCTTATTATTGGCAGCTTTGTCCAAGCCTTCTATTTGCTCTACAGTAGTGCATGATGATCATCTTTGATGCCATCTCTACATAATCTAGGTCCATCTTTTAAACCCTAGTCTCATGTTGAGGTTAAGTGTGAGCTCTGGGTATTATTGGTTTCTATAGTCTCAGTGCTGGAGGATATTCTCTTAGGTAAATTGGTGGAGAGAATGGCTGGTGCAGCATGGGTATTTGCAGAAAAACCCATGTTGAGGGATTTCTCTTCTAAGATCTTGTTAAATATGTCAGAGCCCCATACCCTGTCAGGAGTGTTTTCACTTGTGTGGGCTTTGACTCATTTCCTCATCTCAATACATTGTTTGGAAAAGGTAATGGATAATCCTGATGGATTTTGCTGCCATTTCTGTGATCTCGTGGGGACCTTAGTACTGCCTCATTTCATTTCTTTATAAGTCGAAGGGTATTAATAAATCTCCTATGATTTATTGTACTCATTTTCACTTTTTTCAGTTCTGCTTCTGACGGGTGGGGTTGGAGTTAGGAGTCCAAGCATGGTATGCTCTACTATGGTTCACTATCCCTTACCTATCTCATATCTTCTTTCCTCCTTCCTTTTCCAGTTCATATTACATGCTCAATCATTCTACTGATCTTTTTGTCGATACCCTCTAATCACTTGTCTTCATCTCTTATGTGGCAGAACCACAATCCTGGCTAAATCTAGCTCTGCCTTCTCTGTGCATTCACTTGTGCAATGAAGATGACTAAGAAAACACACAGCCTTTCTGACGGGTTTCAAAAACCTCATTTGGGCCCTTAGTTCCACCTAAAATCCCACTACTTTTCCCTAGTCCGTTGTGCACCCACTCTCTCAGATAATGGTTTCACACATTCTCCTCTCTCTTCAAACACCCAACACCCCCTCCTTCAACTTCTCTCTCAGATAATGTTCTTGTTTCCTACTCCACTGAGAAAAATGAGGCAGTCAGAGGAAAACTTCTGCAGACTCCTACCAAAACATCTACCCACATACATTCATGTCTACTCATATTCTCTTCTTTCTATCTGATTACTAAGATGAACTCCCATTGCTTCTAAAGCCAACACTTCCAACTCTGAATAGATCCTATTCCTCACCTTATCTACTCAAGAACATCATTTCAGCAACATCCCTCATACCTGCCCTACTAACAATCTTCCATATATAATTAAATACTAACTCCATCCTTCCTTTTTATTAAATGAAGCCTGAAAGTTTACTTTTCTTCTCTGTTTTTATCCTCTTATATCCCACATAAAATCCATCAGAAAAGTCTGTTGACCCTATTCTGATTGATTGATTTCTTCCTTTTATTTTTCTTTTATTTTAGAATCTGACAACTTTTTCCCACCCCCATCACAATTATCCTAGTCCAAGCCACTATCATCTTTAACCTGTATTATTGCAGTAGATTCCTCACTGTTCTCTCTTCTTCTACCCTGCCCCCTACAGTCTCTTCTTAGAGAGGTTGCTACATTTCTTTACTCAAAATTCTACAATGGCACCTCCTTATAATGGCCCACAAGGCCCTAGATGATCTGATACTTGTTGTCTCTCTTACCTAATTGTTTACTTCTCTTCTCCTTAATCACTCCATTCCAGCCTCCTTAACCTCCTCACTGTTTCTCAAAAATGCTAGGCAAACTCTTACCTGTGTCCTTTACACTTACAGTTGCCCTCTACTGAGACTATCATACATTGCCAATACCTTGTATTGGTAGGCACCCAAATATGTTGAATTGAATTCACTGAGTTCACAAATTAAGGAATAGATTTTCTGAATGTAGAAATTATAAGAGCACCCAATGGGTCCAGATAATCTCTTCATTCTTCATTTCAGCTTCATTCTTTTCCTTGACTCATGTATTCAGCAAAGAGAGGAGATAAGATGCTAGATCTTTTAGATTCAGATCATAGCTCTTTTCCTCATATGTGAGAACTGACTCTTAGCCTCTTCTGCACAAACACCAAGGGTTTTCTTTTGCTGACATGAGTGTTCTTGGGCATTTGGGAAATATGAGTATACTCTTGCTTTTCAGTTAGCAGAGCAACAAATGACTGTTCAGAGTGCACATTCAGTTTTCTGTCTGAACATTCTGGAACTCATAATCAGCCATTTAGAACATTACTCAACAAAAAACATTGGTGTAGTTTGGAGAAACAATGCTCACATTGTATTTTCCTTAATCCTGCTGAGTAAAGCCATTGCCTTTGGTCTGGCACACATGTATTTATACTATGTTTCATTTGACAAATGCTCATAGTTGAACCCTGACTTAATTCCTGGGGAGACATACTTGGGTGTTTACAGTTAACATTGCTTCCAACTACTTAAACTTGTTCTTAACATTTTTCTCAATTAACTTTTTCCTCATTTAACATGTATGTGCCTACAGGATTACTCTATTACAATCCTCTTTAATTTTTTGATGACAAATCTGACTACTGACCTTTCAGACTTTTGGTTACCTTTTAACATTGCAACGAAATGCAATGAATATTTAGTTTTAAGCCTAAAATGGCTTTAAAAGGTGATGGAGAAATTGCGTTTATTAGTAAAGAAGATTTGAAATAGCATTTGACATGATTCCAAAGTATCTTTACTCTTTAGAATATCTTCCAGGTATATATTATGGATATAAGTAGAGAGATAAGTGATAAAGAGTGAGGAGGGTAAATTTGCCAAGATTTCTTATCTTTTGGGCTTATAAAAATGGATTTTTAGGACACTGTTCATATTCATCAGGTCTAAGAGAAAGTTAACTTTATGTCAAACAGCTATTGGTACTACTTGGTAACCAAAGATGTTGGGAATGTTACAACTTAGATCCTACAAACACTTTTATTGATACAGTCATTACATTTTTTTGCCTTTTGATTTTTTATCTTATTTGACTAACATAAAAAGTATTCAGCTAGGGGGCGATCCATTTATTCTGAGAAAAGAACATGTATTATTTAAAGTTTATTTGGCAACAAGCACTGAGACTTTTAAAACTGAAGAACTGATTAAAAATTGTTTTCTTTCCCTGGGTTAACTTGTTTTATCTCTTGCTATGTCCCAACTCCATCTCAAAAGTACTTTCTTAGTATGCTGAAAAGGTCCTGGGACCCTATTTCTGCATGGTTATGTGGTACTTCATTACAGGTGTAAAACACTTTTAAAGACTTCAAACTCTTTCACATACACAAAAATAATCCTTTTGGAGGTCTCAAGGAAAATGCCAAGGTAATGCTAAATAGGCATCAGGTCATACAATTTTGATCTACTTTTCTCAGCAAAGAGTAGTGGGCATATATATCTCAGTTACTGTTATAGGTTAAATTGTATCCCCAGAAAAAGTATATTCAAGTCTTAACCCCCCAGTATCTATGAATGCGACCTTATTTGGAAATAAGGTCTTTCAGATGTGATCAAGTTAAGATGAAGTCATACTTGAGTGTGGTGGGGCCTTTTCTAATATGACTGATTTCCTCAGAAGAAGATGAGAAGGGACACTGACACACATAGAGGTAAGATGGCTATGTGAAGATGGAATCAGAGATGGAGTCAAGAAATGCCTAGGGCTACAGAAAGCTGCAAGAGTCAAGGAAGAGCTCTCCAACAGAAGACTCAGAGGAAGCATGGCCCTCTCACCATCTTGCTTTCAGGCTTCTGGCATCCAGAACTGGGGGAGAATATCTGTTATTTTAAGCTACCTATTTTATGGTACTTCATCAGGACAGCCCTAGGAAATGGATATAGGTACTGAAAAACAGGCAGGTATAACTCTCAAAATGCATTAAAACTGCCTACATGAAGGCATAATTTGATGAGCAACAAGGTGTATTGCCTGAAAATCTCTAATTATGGAACTCTGCATATGTTTCAGAAGTAGAAAGCAACTGTTTCTCTTTTGATGCTTCCCACCTTCCTTAGGCCAGAAGCAAAAAGTTTTTGAGCAGATATGAAAGGGAGCTCAGAGAATTTGATGTTCAATGATAGGACTCGGTTTCCCATAGCAATTTCATCTTAGGACATTGGGTATCTATCTTCCTCCTAGTTCCTAAATCCTCTAATCAAATTGGTACCATAGCAATGATGACAGCATCTGTGTGAATGAGACAGTGCAATGCAATCCACTTTTTGAAATCACTGCACCAGAGCAAAGGCAGCATAAATTTGAAGATACAAAAGTTCCAGGATTTGCTATCATGAAAAATATAACCTTTAGTTATGGACACTGGAAAATCAGTTAGACAATTTAATCAGCCCGAGGTATCTCTTGTACTGCAGGGTTGCCAACTATAGGGTTGTACCAATATTAGGAGGGCTCTTTACAATATCGACAAACATTAGGGACCCTTGTCAAACTCTCTGTCTAAACAAGAAGAAATAAAACCAAGTTTCTAGATCCCTCTAAGCCTGTCTGTAGCATATTCATCTACCCTCACCCTTTACTCACAGCTGACCTCTTGGAATTAATATTCCCCTTTCTGTTCAGCATCAGGTCTACTTTACAGGAGAACTTATATGACTGGTTTTCCTAAATTGCATGTAAGTAAAATATCTACTGATTTGTTTTCAAGGTTGGCAGGCACAGGGAAGAAAGGATCCTAAAGATTATCATGATCATATTCATCATCATCATCATCGACCATTTATATGGGATTTATTGTATAAAAGGTAATAGCTAATGTCTTGGGAATACAAAGAAGCATAAGGCATGATAACTTGGGCTCACAAAAGCTAGCAGTCTAGTTAGAAGGATAGAAAATATAGAAATGAAGTAACTAATACATTACAGTGTAACATGTTAAGATTCAAATGAATGAAACTCTCAATAAGTGTCCCAGGAGTTGATGGGAGACAGAGGCTTGCAATGAATTGTAGAGGTGGGACTTGAGTTGAACCATGGAAAAGAGATAGAGCTTGTTTAAAGGGAGATGATGATAGAATACATCTCCTCCCAAATTAAAGCAATGTAGTGAACAAAACCCTGGACAGGGGAATGCATGGAGCATGCTTAGGAGACCACACTAGATCCATTTGATTGGATTGGAAAGTTCCTCAAGGGAAGCAAACAGAGACTAGATTGTGGAAGATCTTGAAATGTCTGCCTTGGAGGTTTTTAACTTATCTATAAGAAACTGCTGAGGATGAAAATGATATTTGCAAAGCAATATTTTTGGAGATGTGACTAAGGGGAACAAAATAGAAAATTTACACCATACTTTCAAGATCTGGACTAAGATACTTGGAAGAAAAAAGGAGATGATTAATGTAACTGCTAACATTAGGGCAGATTTTGGAGATCTGACCTCCTGGGTTTGGGAATGGGAAGAAAGAACATAGGAAAGTAATTAATGAAAAATTCCTCAAATTTTAAGTTACCTCAAATACCTGCTTAAGAACGTTTTTATTCATTTTAGCCAACAATTATTAAACTCTGATAATATGCTAGTAACATGCTAGGTATTGAGGACATAAAGATGGGTAAGGAATGGTTCTTAGCACTGAGGACCTCACACACAAACTTTCTAATAATTACAATCTGCTGTGGCAGTTGCTCTATCTAGTAACATTGCTTCATAAGGAGGAAATTCAGGGTTTATGGAGTGATACTGCACAGAGGGTTTTGAGATCTCAAAAAGAATTCTAGGGCTTCTAAGTGGTAAGAGAGAAATCACTCAATGAGTAAACAAATTTGCAGCAGTGTATTGCAACACAGAGCATGTGGAAAAAATATTTTGGCAATTGATACTGTAGAAGTGCCAATCGGGAGATTTTGTTTTTGCAACTGGTTGAAGAAGTGAGAAACCCAAATGACAAGATATCACTCTGTTTTTTGCCAAACAAATGGAGTGAGGAGCTGGATTCTCTCTAGTAAAAATGGTTGAGACTAGTAGGATGTATTATACCAAACTACGGAGGCCCTGCCTTCTGGGTGAATTACTTGGCTTTAGGGCCAAGGTAGTACAGAGTATTGCACAGAGGATGCACTTGGAAAATATTTGAGGAAAAAAAAATGTGATCCAGAATCACATTGAGCAACTTATTTAATGATTCATCTCTAGGAAAGCTGGTTTATGACACTGAAGTTCAGACTGAATTAGAAAACCAATCTATTAATTTACAGTGAAAACATAATTGTCACATGATGACTCATGTTCACATTAGTGCTTTACATCCCCCAGAAGGGAAAACCATAGTAGTAGTAATACCCTTCTTTAATGCATTGAAGGTCAGTCATTTCACAGAAATTTTTATTTTAACAAAATTTTAAAATACAAAAACATTGCAAGAATAGTGCAAGGTACTTCTTTGTACCATGTATCCTTTCCCAAGATCAATCGACTGTTTACATTTTGCTCCATTTGTGCTCATGCTTTCGATATTTATTAATCTCTCTCCTTCTATATCTCTGTCTATATATGTCTATCCGTAAGACACACACACACAATGTATTACTTATTCTTTGATATTAATATGGACACTCCATATTTCTTTTGATTAGTGTTTACATGTATATTTTGTTCAATAATTTTACTTTTAACCCAACCGTGTGTTTATATTCAAAGTAGGTTTCTTATACATGTAGTTGAGTACCGCTTTTCTATAAAATCTGTCGACCTCTATTATTTGCTAGGTTTAGATCATTTGCATTTAATGTGTTTACTAACATGGTTGGTTTAGAGTACTTATTTATCTATTTGGATTTAGGTCTGTCATTTTGCATTTTTGTTTTCTATTTGTCTCATATCTCTTCCCTTCCCTCCATATATTGCTCCTTTCCTTCTTTTGGGAGGTTAATTGAATATTTTCAGTACTCCATTTTAATTTTTCTATTGACTTAAAGTTTACTTCTTTTCATTATTTTGCAGTGATTGCTCTATAGATTACAACATGTGTCTTTAACTTATGGCGATCTACATAGAATTAATATTACATTATTTCACATAACATACAAGAGTCTTATAGTTCCATTTAACCTCACGTCTTTTGTCCTACAGCATTTTTTATATATTACATCTGTGTATAACTCCCACAAAATAATTAAAGATTTAAGAAAAGAAAAATATATAGTGTTTGTGTTTACCCACATATTTACTAATTCAAGTGCCCTTAATTATATCTTGTAGATGTGAGTTACCATCTGGTGTCCTTTTCCTTCAGCCTCAAGAACTTCTATAACTCTAATGGTGACATAAATGTTCAGCTTTTTAAACAATATATGAAAATATCTTTATTTGACCTTCACTTTTTATTTTTAAACATTTTAATTTTTTATTGAGATATAATTGATGTATAACATTGTATTAGTTTTAGGTGTTCAACATAATGATTTGATAGAGGTATATATTGCAAAATGATTACCAACCACAATAAGTTAACATCCATCACTATACATAGTTATGATTTTTTTTTTCTGATGAGAATGTTTAAGATCTACTCTCTTAGAAGTTTTCAGATATACAACACAGTATTATTAACTATTGTTATCATGTACATTACATCCTTTGACTTATTTATCTTATAACTGGAAGTTTGTACCTTTTGAATACCTTCACCTATTACTCCCAATCCTCCTACCCCCTACCCTACTGCTTCTGGCAGCCATAAATCAGTTCTTTAGACCTATGAGTTTGGTATGTTTTTTTTTTTTTTTTTTTTTAGATTCCACATATAAGTGAGATTGTACACTATTAGTGTTTCTCTGATATTTTAGTGTTCTTTCACCTTCACTTTTGAAGGATACTTTTTAGATATAGAATTTCGAGTGAGATGTTTGTGATTTTTTTTTTAACCAGGCAAATGACTTGGTTTTATTTTATTTTAATTTATTTTAATTAATTTATTTTTTTAAATTAAGTTTATTGAGGTAATATTGGTTACTACAATTATATAATTTTCAGGTGTACATTATAATTTAACATCTGTGTATTCTATTGTGTGTTTACTACCCAAAGTCCAGTTTCCTTCAGCTACCATATATTTGATCCCCTTTACCCGCTTCACCCTCCCCCTACCTTCTATATTTGACCCCTTTTACCCCATCTACCTCCCCCTTCTTCCCTCAACCCATACCCTCTGGTGATTATTTTTAGCACTTTAAACATGTTATTCCTTTGTCTTCTGTGTCATTTTCCTCTTCTTAGTTTCAAGATTCTCTCTATCTTTGGTTTTCTTCAGTTTAATGATATATGCAACTGTGGTTTTATTAGTTAATTTTTAAATGACTGTTGTGGAGATTAATTAAAATGTTTATATACAAATTCTAACATTTTAATTTAAAATGAAAATATTTATTATTCATCTGTTTTTAACATCAGACTGAAGTGTTTTTTTTTGCACTAACCAAACCTTCTCTAATATTCACAGTTTGTATTTATTTAAACTAGATAATGAATTTGATAATGACACTACAATGCAACTGGGTGCAGAATCCTCAGATTCTCCCCAGTATTTTACATATGTCTTTTGCATGTATAATTTACAGTGTCATGCATTTATAAAGTCTTTCTGATATACTCAGCTTAACATTTTTTAAAATTATGACTATTTTTCCAGCAGTTTTAGATTCACAGCAAAATCAAGGGGTAGGTACAGAGATTTTCCATATACCCTCTGGCTCCATACAGCCTACCCCATTATCGATATCCCTCACCAGAGTGCTACATTTGTTAAAATTGATAAACCTCCATTGACACATCATAATCATTCCACATCTGTAGTTTACAATATGGTTCACTCTTGGTGGTGTGCATTCTGTGAATTTGGACAAAGGTATAATGACGTATCCATGATTATATTGTCATATGGAATATTTCCACTGCCCTAAAAATTCTGTGTTGCACCTGTTTATTCCTCCTTCCTTCCCTCCCCCAACCCTTGGCAACCACCGATCATATTATAATCTCCATACTTTTGCCTTTTCCAAAATAAATGTCAAATAGTTGGAAATATACAGTATGTAGCCTTTTAAGATTAGCTTCTTTCACTTAGTAATATGCATTTAAGTTTCCTGCATGTCTTTTCATGGCTTGAAAGCTATTTCTTTTTAACACTAGCATTCCATGGTCTGACTGTACACACTTTATCCATTTACCTACTGAAGGACATAGTGTTTGCTTCCGAGTTTTGGCAATTATGGATAAGGCTGCTATAAATATCCATGTGCAGGTTTTTGTATGGACATAAGATTTTGGTCCATTTACGTAAATACCAAGGAGTATGATTACTGGATCCTATGATAAGAGTATATTTAGTTTTGTAAGAAACTACCAAACTGTCTTCCAAAGTAGCTGTATGAGTTTGCATTCCCACAAGCAATGAATGAGAATTCCTGTTGCTTTATATTCCGGCTAATATTTGGCTTTTTTGTTGTTCTTGATTTTGGCCATTGTAATAGGTGTGTAGTAGTATCTCATTGTTGTCTTAATTTGCATTTTCCTGAATACATATGGTGTGGACGATCTTTTTACATGCTTAATTGCCATCTGTATACTATTTTCTCTAGTGACGTGTCTATTAAGTCTTTTGGTCCACTTTTGATCAAGTTGTTTATTTTTATTGTTGAGTTTTAAGAGTTCTTTGGATTTCGTATTGTATTGTACTTTGTATTTTGGATAGCAGTCCTGTATCAGACATGTTCTTTGCAAATATTTTTTCCCAGTCTATGGCATCTTCTCATCTTCTTAATATTGGATTTCACAGAGCTTTTCAGCTTAAATTTTTTTCAGCTTAAATTTTATACACAGAACAGCTTACTTTTATTTGAACTTCTTCTGTGTATTTGGTTTAATTAATATTTAATTAAATCTGGGAATTATAATAACAAGTACAATTTGAATAAGCATATTTGGATATATGAAATGTATATGCACACAGCCTAACGGTGTAAGCAGAATGATTGGATACACTAGAACATAGCTTATTATCCCCAAAGATTCAACATGCCGTGGCCATTAGACAGTACATTTTACAGATGGAATGAAGTATTTGATTAAATTTTCAAGTAATTTAAATTGAGATTATTTAAGAGAGATTCTATTTTACTTGGGAAAGTAAGAGCAGAAGGGTGCATGATTAAAATAGAGTCACGGCAAATGGATTTGGGTAATCCTAAACTGTATATTCAACTAGCTGTTTTGATCTGAAAAATTACCCTTTTACATTGTAGGGATATTTACACCTGCCAAGCCATATGGATACTTAAGTCATGACGATGCTGGAGACATTCAGTTCCACTGATTCGATAAAAAAGGTTTTGTGCTGAAATTGAGGTCAAGGGATAAAATGCCATGAATTAGGTACTATTGAGGAAAAAAATAAGTCGGTTTGTATAATTTGAGTTTGAGGAAATACCTATAGGAGTAACAAAGGTGGTGGAGGAAAGGGAGGGAATTGGTATAGATGAGGCTTCAGGTCCCATACACCAGCTTAAACAGACCAACTATGATTTTTTAATCTTTTTAAAAGTTAGTTTCAAGTATACAGTACATTGGTTAGACATTTATATATTTTATAAAATGATCACCCTGATTACTCTTTCTCCCCTCTGGCTCTACACATAGCCATTACATTATTGCTGACTGCATTCCATATGCTGTGCTCCCCATCCCCATGACAATCTATTAACTACTAATTTCTAATTCTTTAACCCTTCACCCCATTCTCCTAGTCACCTAACCCCATCCCATCTATCTGTCATCAAATTGTCTTTATATTTGTGAGTCAGTTTTTGATTAGTTTGTTCTTTTTATTCCTTAGATTCCACATATAAGTGAAATCATATAGTATTTATCTTTCTCTGACTTAGATAACTTCTAGGTCCATCAAGGCTATATCTTTTCACATCCCCTTCTTTTCAGTCTGTGTGTGTCTTTTATTCTGGAGTCTCTTGCAGGTAGCATGTAGGTGTCTTGTTTTCATACCCATTCATCTACTCTATCTTCTAGTTGGAGCACTTAATTCTTTTCCATTTGAGGTACTTGTTGATAGGAATGTAGTTATTACCATTCTTTATTCCTGTTTTTGATACATGTTTTTTCTTCTTAAAGAAGTTCCTCCAACACTTCCTGTAATACTAGCTTGGTGGTGATAAATTCCTTTAGTTTACTTTTGTCTGGGAAGCTCTTTATCTACCCTTCAACTCTAAATAATAGCTTTGCTGAATAAAGTATTCCTGGTTGTAGATCCTGGGTCTTCATCATGTCTTATATTTTGTGCCACACCCTTCTGTCCTGTGTATTTTCTTTTGAGAAATCAGCTGCCAGTCTCATGGGTGCTTCCTTGTAGGGTAAGTATCTGCTTTTCTCTTGCTGCTTTTAAAATTCTCTCTTTGTATTTAATTGTTGGCATTTTAACTATGATGTGTCTTGGTGTAGGCCTCTTTGGATTCCTGGTTTTTGGGATTCTCTGCTCTTCCTGGTGTTGTATGTCTATTTCCTTCATTGGGTGAGGGTAGTTTTCCATCATTATTTCTTCAAATAGCTCTTCAACTTCTTGTTTGACTCCATTATTCCTAGATCTCTGTTCTATTCTCTCATATGGTTTCTGCTTCTTTGTCTTCTGATTTTGGCTGTCTTTCTGTGTCTGTTTCTATGTACTAAGCAAAGCTCCTAAATCTCCTGGTCTTATTAGTGTGAATTTGTGAGGTAGGTGTCCAGTGGCACAGTCCTGAGAGGGGTTCTGCTGCAGGCCAAATTTAGACCCAGTCTGTGCTCCTCCATGGCCACCTGTTAAGATTCAGCAAGCAATCCACAGATGTTGTGCTTATAGTTGCCTCAAGAGGCCACACCAGAAATTGAGGCCAGCTGCTTCCAGTGTGAGTCTAGGCGCTGCTCAGCATGGAGCACCTGACTTGTTGTGGATGCACCTGGATGTGGCTTGGATGGGGTCTGAGTTGAGGGCGGCGGGGTTTCAGGGAATCCTCTGGGTGGACTGACCTCTGTTATCCAGTTTGGTGATGTCACGGCTATGGTGGCACTGTGTCTGCGCACTAGGAGGCAGAAGGGCTCAACAAGAAACAATGGATACTGCCTATACTTCTGTACAGAGCGAGTCTCATCTCTGCCCTCACTCTGACAACTCAGTGTCTTTCTGTAAGTCCCTGGTGTCCCCTGTGCACAGCTGAACAAGCACTGGTGCTCAGAACGACCAGGTCTGTCACTGCAAAAATCTGCTCACGAGACCCCTTTAAGAGGCATCAGCCACTGCTGCAGCCCCCGTTTCACTCAGCTGCTTGGAACTGGGCAGCCCCACTTCCTTGCCCCATCCTACTTTCTGCATTTGTAGGGAGATTTCTTGGATTTCTTCCTAGTCATTTGGCTTGATCATCTAGATCCCAGGCAATTTTTCCTTGCTGCTGCTCCTTGTTTCCATCACAACTTTGATTTGATCGCCAGAGGGATGAACAGAGCCTCTGTTATCTATGCCATTTTTCCACTCCCCCTGTATTTTGTTTTTGATGCAATTGTAAATGGTATTGTTTTCTTAATTCTTCTTTCTAAAAGTTCATCATTCGTGTATAAAAATGCAACTGACTTCTGAAAATCAATTTTGTATCCTGCTACTTAACTGAATTCATTCATCAGATATAACAGTTTTTGGTTGAATCTTTAGAGTTCTCTCTATATAGTTTCATATCATCTAGAAATAATGAGAGTTTTATTTCTTCCTTTCCAATTTGGATATATTTTATTTCTCTTTTTTATCTGATTGCTGAGGCTAGGACTTCCAATGCAATGTTGAACAGAAGTGGTGATAATGGGTATCCTTGTCTTGTTCCTGATCTTAAGGAACACGCTTTTAACCTTTCCCCATTGAGTATGATGTTAGCTATAGGTGTGTCACATATGGCCTTTATTATGTTGAGTATGTTTCCTCTATTCCCACTTTGCTGAGAGTTTTTATCATAAATGAATGCTGGATTTTGTCGAACTCTTTTCTGCATCTATTGATGCAATCATATGATTTTTATCTTTCAATCTGTTAATGTGGTGTATCACATTAATTGATATGTAGATACTGAACCAACCTTGCATCCCAGGAATAAACTCAACTTGAT
>CM053505.1:86713597-86915492 GCA_028627145.1 Eidolon dupreanum | reverse complement strand
ATAGACTCTCAATCTCTTCCTCTCTCTCTTCTCCTTCAGGTACTCCTACGATCTGAATATTGTTACACTTCATGTTCTCCTAGAGTTCTCTTAAACTATCCATATTTTTTAAAAATTCTTTTTTCTTTTTGTTGTTCTGATTGGATGTATTCTGCTACCTTGTCTTCCAGTTCACTGATTCCATTTTCTGCTTTGTTCAATCTACTGTTGAATTCTAGTGTATTCTTCATTTCAGTTATTATATTCTTCATTTTTGACTGGTTCTTTTTATGGTTTCTATGTCTTTTTTTATGCTTGCTATCTCTCTTTTGAGGTTCTCATTGAAGTCATCATTTCTCCCCCTAAGTTTGTTGAGCATCCTTATAACCATTGTTTTGAACTCTGTCTCTGGTAGGTTGTTTGCCTCCATGTCATTCAGCTTATTTTCTGGAGTTTTCTCCTGTTGTTTTATTTGCAGCATTTTTCTTTGTTTTCTTATTTTATTCACCTTTCTGTGTTTGTTTCTATGTGCTTGGAATATTTGTTTTGTCTCTCATAGCCTAATGTGCAAGGTATTCTCTATGGCCAAGTGGCACACTCTCCCTAATCACCTGTGCCAGGGGCTCTGGATGTGATCTTTGGTTGTTTGTGATCTTCTGTTGCAGCTAAGCCTTTATTAGTGTTAGTGTATCAGTGGATGGGATTAACACTCAGGCTGAGTAATTGTGGGAATTAGCTTCGCCCACAGTGTATGAGTTGCTATGTGGGGGTTCCCCATTGAGTGGGATTTGCCCTAGCAGGCTTGTGTACTTGTTGAGACCACCTTTTGTGTGTACTGCTTATGGGGCTAGTCAGGAGTTGCTCTGTTGTGGTCTAGCACCAGCCTCTAGGTGCTTTGGTTTTGTGGCCCCTTAGAAGGGGCTCCCCTGTAGGCCAAGGTCAGCTGCTGCTTTTGATTGCTCAGGGCTACATGGTGAGTGCTACAAAGCAATCCACAGATGATTGGTTGCTTATGCTGGATTTATAGGTAAGTAGAGGAGATAATGCTGTAGGCTGTGGTTTGGCTGCCTCTAGTACTGGGTCTAGGATTGTTTAGCAGAAGGACCAGTGGACTTCATGGCCTGAGGCTGCCTGTCGGTTGCCTGAAAAATTCTGCAACTGGAACAGTCTCTGGGGGATACACGCATTTGGTGGTGTGGGGACCCAGGGTGTCACCTGGATATATTGAACAGATTTCCCTCTGCCACTGCAGTCAGACCAACTATGTTTTTATCCATTTATTTTTGTGGCTTCTGCTTAGAAATTCACTTAAAATGAATTATGACTTTAAAAAGTTTTGAAATCTTGCTGTAGAAGAATAAAAGTTGAAGATGATACCCAGTAATTCACAGTACAAAAATAAGAAGTCAATTTCTCATGGCTTCAGATGATGATTTCCAATGTAGAGAATAGGTTATGACCAAAGTGACCTTAAAGATTTCAAATATGGAGTTATTATGTCCTAGGTTTTTCTGAGGTATGTAGAGTGGAATTCATAATTAGAATACTGTAATGGATGTATGTATACTTTATCTAAAAAAGTTTTCTGATAGGGGTTAAAGGTATGTTGTACATCACAATCTCAACCATTAGACCTAAAGAGAAAAATGGTAAAATTGAAGTGGGTGATAATATTTTTGAGAGATGACTATGGACTTCTTGAACACATAGATGGCTGTTTCGGATGATACTTTTATAATATCAATAAAAAAATGGGAAAAAAGCAAGATAGAGCAGTGACAACACATTTCAACTATACCTACGATGACTAGACTTCTCCTTCCACAGTATAGCATTCAAAAGGTTCTTGACTTTCAAATATAGGACTTTATGTGTTTTGGGATAAGAAAGGCATGGCCATAAGACACAGAATTTGTACCTCCAAAATAGGCAAGAATTGGACAAAAGAACAATAAGAATTTCTGTCTAGAACTGACTTTATGATTTCCAGTAACGTCATTTTTTACAGAGTGTAGCTTTCTCTTTCTGATGGTGTACTCCTTTTGGATTCTCTTTTTTCTTATGCTTTCCAATCAGTAATATGTGCTCAGGCCATGGTCATTCTTAGAGAATGCTGCTTTATGCCTTCGTTGAGCATGTGCAAACTCATTCTCATACACCAGTTACCTTAAAATGGTCTAGCAGGACCAGAATGGGGTTATAGGAAGTGCTCTAATTTTCATGGTTGGCTTTTCTGTACCACTTCTGGAAGATTAAGTCAGAGGGCCAAGATTTAGTGGGTGTGAAGGGAGGTTGTTCAAGGGGAAGGCACCAAGGCATAGGCTGCATGGCCTTTCCCATATCTAAGCAAAAGAAATTCTTAAAGCTTAGCCCTGCTAATCAGATAACAGCCCACATACAGATTTAGGACCAATATTCGGGCTAAGTATAACAGTGGACATTTGCCTTTAATGTTCTCTCCTTTAGTATAATAGCAACAGACAATGGGACTTATTCAGATTCAGAAATCCTCAGCTTGGATACATTTTACTAAAATTAAAAGAGTATGGTAACTGTGGAAGACATGGTCTATCGTAGTGTCTATAAAAGAAAAGAAGAGAAAGCTGTACACAAAAGCCCATAATAGACTATGATTTCAAAAGGTTGAAGACGTGATAAATGAAATAAGTCAGTCACAAAAAGACAAATATTGTATGGTTCCACTTTTATGATGTATCTAAAGTAGTCAAATTTAGAGAAAGCAGAATGGTAGTTCCCAGGGTCTTGGAGGATGGAGGAAAAGTAGAGTTGTTAAACAGAAACAGAGTTTAAGTTTTATAACATGAAAAAGTCCTGAGATCTGTTGTACCACCATGTGAATATACTTAACACTACTGATTTGAACACTTAAAAAAGGTTAAAATGGTAAGTTTTATGTTATGTGTATTTTACCACAATTAAATATTTAAAAACACTTAACTGTGGCTATGAAATAAACTTCGGGAGAACTTGGATTTCAGAAAAACTTACATAAAAGATGAAGGTATTTAACCAAGTTGTACACTAAATGTCGATGATGAGTTAATATGTCAGGAAGATTAAAGCTGAGATTGAGTTGTGAGTGTCAAAAAATGATAGAGCAAATAAATTGGTTTCCTTATTGCTGAATGGGAGAATACAAGAGATGGGCATATGGAAAATGATATATGAGATAATGCAAATGGCATATGACAAGAGATAATACTGAGAAGGCTGTTTTATTCAAATTTTATTTTTCTCTTCTTTTTCTCAAGAGAAATGGCTTTCCACAATTCACACTGATTGACGGTGACCTCCTTGTTTTTTTCAGGTCATTATAGACACATGGACAACCACACCATGGGTTGTGATAGCTTTCTGCTTTTGTTGCCTTAATTCTTGGCCTGCCACTAACATCACCATTCCACGGGTTCTGGAAAATAGAAGGCAGTAGGAAGCCTCAATATCACCATCCCTGTGACCAACCATGTTGACATTTGCTGTTAATTGGTTCTCTTTCTAGCTGGCAGTATTGCTAAAATGCTTCTGTTAAAATGAAATTTAGTGGTTAAAAGCAGAGGCCTTGAGTCAGAAAGACCTGGATCCCAGGTCTTCACCACCTACTATTTACATGAATTTGGACAGATTCTAAACTGTTCCAAGCCTTATTTTCCTAATCTATTAACATGTTCTCTACTTCCCAAGACTTCTGTGAAAGTTAGAGAGAATGTTTTAAAACTTCTAAAACAGTGTCTGACTTGTGGTAGAGTCTCCAGAAATATAGATTTCCCAGTCCGAAGTACCTCTTGATACTTATTCCTTAAGAGGTAATATTTTGTCCACACAACTGCTGTTTTCCTTCATTGCAGACCCAATGCCTAGTAGGAAATTATGTCTCATGAGTCCTAGCCTGAGTATCTGAAGCTTAAAAGTTGCCTCTGATGCAGTTTTTTGATCATTCATTTTATTGCCAGTTAAACTCTAAAGTGTGCCAGCTTGGTTAAATGACAGAGCAAAGACTGCCAAATGCATGAAACCTTTTTTTTTTTTTTGGAAATATATTTTTTAAAGATTCAATTTAATTTAAAAATTATTGATGACTATCTTTATATCTGTCTACATTCATTGGCATATCAGAGGAGCTAGCTGGCTGGATGGGCTCCACTTTGAGAAAACCTAATAAAGAAAAAAATCAGAACTTATAGAACATAACCAGTGTACCTTGCTTCAGGGATTTTCAGTGTGTGTGTATGTGTGTGTGTGTGTGTGTGTGTGTGTGTGTGTGTGTAGGGAATAGGCAGAAGATTATCCTGTGGGTCTTTGTCAAACTACAACCATTCCTACATTCCTCCTCTTTCTTTTTACTATTTCTTTAAATATTTAGGCAGTAAGGCATATAGATCCTTAGGGAGAGGCATGAGTAGCTTAAAAATTCAAATAATCACAGGTGATTCTGAAACATGCCTAGTGTATTTGCTTTACCAAAGTTTTGGTTTATAATATTATTTGTCAAAGATGCCACAGTAAAAGTACATACTATATCTCCATTCATTGGGAAAACACAGCTAAATTTACAATGACTCAGCTCACACTCTGGAAACACATCTACTGACTAATGTTAAGAATGTGTGGATGTGATTGTCAGTCCAGGCTCTCCAAAGCATTCTGTTTTCCAGTCAGAACCATTTCTTTACCTCTGTCAGAGAAGTGTTGGATGCTGGAGAACAATGAATGCATGATGGAAAGAGATTTATAGAAAAGACCTTTGGGTACATACATTTGTTCTCCTCATTGGTTTTCCATCCATAGAAGGGCCAGAGATTTCTTCAGCTGGTAACTCTGATGTCTGTGGTGGGAATAGAGACAAGGGATGAATGGAGCTCTCTCCATATAAGGAATGAAGTGAAGGGAGTGAAGAAAAGGATAAAGGGCTACTTTTGAGTACTTGCTACTATACCTAATCTGATATGACACTGCAACATTGTCTTTGTTTCACAGAAAGCAGAATCATACACAATGCTGTGTGTGTGTGTGTGTGTGGGTGTGTGTGTGTGTGGGTGTGTGTGGGTGTGTGTGTGCCTTACTGTTAAAGTGTACACCTGAAACTTACTGGATTTTATTAACCAATGTCACCATAATAAAAAGTAAAATAAAATAAATAAATAAAGCAGGCAAAACAATATACTATATCATCTATAGTAAACGTTTATAAGATACGATTTAGAACGTCGGTGGTGATGAGGTGCAGGGGTTAGAAAATACACTTCAGAAGAAGTAGTCTGGGAACTTCAAAAGTATCTGTAATATTTTACGTCTTAAGCCAGTAGGAGGCATCAGCATGTATTATACCATTCTTTGTACCTTTGGTATTTAAAAAATAAAGAATTAGGAGGAAAAAAAAAAGAAAAAAAAAGCAGTCATAAACAGTCAGTTTGAATCTAATTAGGTGCCTTCTGGCAAACAAGAGTATAGACTTTAATCAACATACATAAGAATTCAATATATATCCAGCTAAATTTAACAAAGCAACAGGGAAGGGGTTCATTTTCATAAATGCTATTGAGATAGCTTGATGTTATCATGGGGAAAATTAACCTATACCTCAGGCAATAATAAATCACAATCAATAACATAAAAATTAAAGTGTCAAGTATTTAGAAAAAATTACAGGCGAATAAAGGGAGAAAAGAGAGCACTTATTCAGTTTATGGTGGGAGATAATGTTTCATTACAAGAGAAAAATAAATTACAAAGGAAAAGATAGGCAGCATGATTGCACAAAATGTTAATACAACTAAAATACAATAAAATCAAGATAAAAGTTAAATGACAAAATAGAGAATTATATTTAATACATATGATGGCATTTACAAAAAATATTGAGTTTTTAAAAATTTGCATTAAGTTCACTGTGGGCAGTGGTCAAAGAATATAGAATCATTACATAAGATGAAACACCATTAGTAAATTAACATAGGAAACTGTGTAATCTTGCCAACAATAAAAGAAGTGCTAAGTAAAACGACAATGAAATGTCACTTCTTATCTCTAAAATTAGCAATAGTAAAGGAACGTTATAAAAACTAGTGATGAAACTATTGGGGAAATTGAAACGTTTATATATTTCTAGTGGCATTGTAAATTACCTCAGTCCATTTGATGAACAATCTGGCAGTTTTTAGCAAGAGTCATAAAAACACTCATAACTTTTTCCTAAATAATCTCACTCCAGGGTATTTGTTTTAAGGATATAATTCAGAAGGAAAGTATTTTACATTATCCATTATCATGGAAAACTGGATATACCCCAAACAGCCATTAATAGATTAGAATAAAATTATGATATTTTAGTGATATTGCTTGTAACCAATGAAAATGATAAATATGATTATTGAGATACATGGAAAAGTATATATAAAAATTAAAAAAATAAAAATTATAAGAGTCCATGCTAGAAGGTCTGAAGGGGCTAGAGCCATTTATTCAAATGACATATTGATCTACTAGGACTTACCGTCCGTGATGGAGCCTCATATTAAGGAGAAACTCCTGGCAGTTGAATAAAATTTGAATATGTCAGGAATAGTAGAGAACAAGGAAATAGAAGGTCCAAATAAAAGTTTGGGAGGGAAACAAATATAGGAAATCTCAGAAAGCAAGAGACAATATTTTTTAATACTATGTAAAAACAACATAAGGGGGGCCCTGTGAAGTTAGACAGTCTATCTGAATCATTCCTCTTTCTAAAAATTGAGTTGAACTAAATTCACATTAAAATGAGCAACAGAAAGGTGACAAGGTATATTATATAAAGTTTCATTGGAAAAGAGAATAAGAAACAAAACAATATTCTTTATACCATGAAAACACATCAGCAAGATAATACCTTAAAATAGATAAAAATTGTCACATTTTTATTTTTTATTATTCCTTTAAAGTTTTTTTAAAATTTTCAATTATAGTTGACATTTGCTGTTATATTAATTTCAGCTGTACAGTATAGCGGTTAGACTTTTATATAATTTAAGAAGCGATTCCCCTTTGATTGATCTAGTACTCACCTGGCATTATACATAGTTATTATAATATTATTGACTATATTCCCTATGCTGTACTTTATATCCCTTGACTATTTTGTAACTACCAATTTGTACTAAACCTATTAACCTTTTTTCATCCTTCTAACCCCACTGTTATCCAGCAACCATCAATTTATTCTCTGTATCTATGAGTCTTTTTCTGCTTTGTTCATTTATTTTGTTCTTTAGATTCCACATATAAATTAGATCATATGGTATTTGTCTTTCTCTGTTTGACTTATTTCACTTAGCATAATACCTTCCAGGTCCACCCATGTTGTTGCAAATGGTAAGATTTCATTTGTTTTTATGGCCGAGTAATATCCCATCGTATATATATACCACCTCTTCTTTATCCAGTCATCTATTGATGGGTGCTTATGTTGCTTTCACATCTTAAAACGCTGCAATGAACACAGGGGTGCATATTATCTTTTTGAATTAGTGTTTTGGATTTCTTTGGGTAAATACCCAGAAATACAATTGCTGAGTCATAAGATAGTTCTGTTTTTATTTTATTTTATTTTATTTTATTTTATTTTATTTTATTTTATTTTATTTTATTTTATTTTATTTTATTTTTTAATTAAGTCTAATGGGGCCAACATTCATTAATACAATTATTTAATTTTCAGCTGTACATTATCATTTGACATCTGTATATTCTATTGTATGTTTACCACCCAAAGTCCAGTTTCCTTCAGCTACCATATATTTGATTCCCTTTACCCACTTCACTCTCCCCCTGTCCACCTATATTTAAGCCCCTTTACCCTGTCTACCTCCTCCCTCTTCCCCCACTCCACTAGTAACCACTAGTCTATAGTCTATGTCCATGAGTCTCTGTTTGTCCTGCTCATTTTTTTTTTTTTTTAAGTTTATATCCCACATATAAGTGATATGTGATTTTCAACTTTTTCTGTCTGGCTTATTTCGCTTAGCATGATTATCTCAAGGTCCATCCATGTTGTTGCAAATGGCAGTATTTCATCTCTTCTTATGACTGAGTAATATTCCATTGTATATATGTACCACAGAAACTTTAGCCAATCATCTATCGTAGGACACTTTGGTTGCTTCCATGTCCTGGCCACTGTGAGTAATGCTGCTATGACCATTGGTGTACAAATATCTTTTCAGATATGGATTTTCAAGTCTTTGGGGTAAATACCCAATAGAGAGATTGCTGTATCATATGGTAGATCAATTCTTAGTTTTTTGAGGCAAATTCATACTGTTTTCCATAGTTGCTGTACCAATTTTCAGTCCCACCAGCAGTGTATGAGGGTTTCTTTTTCTCCACATCCTCTCTAACATTTGTTATTACTTGTCCTGTTGATCATAGCAATTCTAACAGGTGTGAGATGGTGTCTCATTGTGGTTTTGATTTGAATTTCCCTAATAGCTAGCGATGTTGAGCATCTTTTCATATATTTGTTGGCCATTTGTATGTCCTCTAAGGAGAAGTGTTTGTTCAGGTCTACTGCCCATTTTTTGATTGGATCATTTGTTTTTTGTTGTTATTGAGTTGTATGAGTTCTTTGTATATTTTGGATATTAGGCCCTTATCGGAGGTGTTGCTTGCAAATATATTTTCTCATTCAGATCGTTCTCTCTTTACCTTGTTGATGATTTCTTTTGCTGAGCAGAAGCTTTTTAGTTTGATGTAGTCCCATTCATTTATTAAGGTAGTTCTGTTTTTAAAATTTTGAGGAAGCTCCATATTGTTTTCTATAGTGTCTTCAACAACTTGCAGTCTCACCAATAGTGCACAAGGGTTCCCTTTTCTCCGCATCTTCGCCAACACTTGTCATTTGTTCATTTATTGATGATAGCTATTCTGACACGTGTGAAGTGATATGTCATTGTGGTTTTAATTTGCATTTGTCTGATGATTAGTGACCTTGAGCATCTTTTCATATGTCTGTTGGCCATCTGTATTTCCTCTTTGGATAAATATCTGTTCAGATATTCTACCCATTTTTTAATTGGATTGTTTGTTTTTGTGTTGTTGAGTTATACGAGTTCTTTATTTTGGATATTAATCCCTAATCAGATGTATCATAAGCGAGTATCTATTCCCATTTAGTTGGTTGTCTTTTTATTTTGTTTATGGTTTCATTTGCTGTGCCAAAACTTTTTAGTTTGATGTAGTCCTACTTGTTTATTTTGTTTGTTTATTTGCCTTGCCCGAAGAGATATATCAGAAAAAATATTACTAAGAGCAATGTCAGAGAATTTACTGCCTATGTATAGTTCCTTCTAAGAGTTTAACATTATTTTTTAAAAACAAAAATTATTAAGAATATGACAAGGTATGACAAGATATGACAAAATAGTGTAAATCAGAATTAGAAAAACTCATGAATAAGGGTACCAAAATAATGTAAGAATTAGAAATCCAGGGAAATTTATTTTAGACATGAATAATAAAGTAGAAGAAATATAAAAGTGAATTAACAAAACAAGTACTGCCTTAAGAGAAACAGAAGATTAAAAGGAAAATTTTAATTTTATTTACTTTTACCTCTAAAAGTTTCCTCACCCTCTTTATTTATTATGATTTTATTTGTGGTAAAAACACTTAACAAGATCTACCCTCTTAGGAAATTAAAAAATATAATAAAATAAAAAAAATGAAAAGTTGAAATAGCTTGAGTGAAAATTACACAAGCAAAGAGGATCTAGCATATGGATAATAAGAACCCTTGAGTAAGGAAATCAAGGAAGGGAACAGAACACACATACGTACATTGAAAAAAACACACCACTGTGTACCTGAGAGTATTGACCCAGAAGAACACCAGGAATACTTTCTAGTAAAATTACTGAGCTCTAAAGAAAAATTAAAATTCTTTAGGCATCTTTGATAAAGAAACAGGACTTATAGGAAAAAAAATAGCCTCTTTTTTTTGCTGCCTGTCCACCACCATCACAGGTCGCATGCTTTCTCTTGGGAAGGGTCTGTCCCAGTCGGTCCTATCCTACCACCGCAGCGTCCCCACATGGCTGAAGTTGACATCTGACAACCTGAAGGAGCAGATCTACAAACCGTTCAAGAGGGGGCCAACTCCCTCGCAAATCGGTGTGATTCTGAGAGACTCACATGGTGTTGCACAAGTTTTGTGACAGGCAATAAAATCTTGAGAATTCTTAAGTCCAAAGGACTTGCTCCTGATCTTCCTGAGGATCTCTACCATTTAATTAAGAAAGCTGTTGCTGTTCCAAAGCATCTTGAGAGAAACAGAAAGGATAAGGATGCTAAATTCCATCTGATTTTCATCGACAGCCGTATTTACTAGTTGGCTTGATATTACAAAACCAAATGAGTCCTCCCCCACAATTAGAAATAACGAGTCATCCACAGCCTCTGCCCTGGTTGCATAAATTTGTCTGTGTACTCAAACAATAAAGCCATTGTTGAACTAGAAAAAATCAAATAAAATTAGATTATCTTCCAACTTTTTAACAACAAAGCTTTATGCCACAAGGGAATTGAGTAATATTTTTAAGATAGTCAAGGAAAGAAAATGGGAGCCAAGAATTTTATATCTAGGAACACTGACCTTCCAGTGTAGAAGGCACAGATAAATTGTTGACAACATGTAGAAACAAAAAGGTATTGATATAAGCCTGTCCTGAGGGAAATAACAGAGAATGAACTTTTGACAACCAAAAGATCTCTATATATCTCTAGAGATATATTAATGTAAGGATGAATTGTGACCATTAAATATATAGTTGCTCCTAGAATTAAGTCTAAATGAGAGTTAAAAGGGAGAGAATATGGTATGGTTGTATGATGAGGCATTGTAGATATGGCACAACCACTAAACAAATGCAAAATGTTTAAACAATTCAGTAATATCTGTGGAGGCAGTAATAGTATCATTATGCATATTACTATGTGTATTGGTATATGGAGAAAGCATATAAGTAATTGTGGAATATTTTAAGCCATGTATTTTCACTGAGGCTAATATTGCCCCAAGAGGGGGAAAAAAAAATCTTGCAGAGTGAAAAAAATCTGACACAGAGCTCACCTAGTACTAAAAACTTTTTTTCCCCCTGGGGTTATTTGTTGAAAATATTTGGGGACAGTTGTTTAATTTTTATTCTGCCCAAGGCAGTCAAATGGGGCAAACAATTGGCTAAACAAAAAGCCAAAAAGGAAAATCTGGGGAATGAGATGTCGGTAGGGAGTTTGACATTTGTAGAGCTGTGCATATACTCAGTAAAGACATGAAAAGACCCTCTTGACTGTCACTGCAGGCTGGCATTCATTCTTTGCATAAGGAGGAAGTGAAGGCTAAGGCATAGTTGAAAACTGCCTGGCTAAGTGTTCAAAGCATTTCTCAGTATGAGTACAGAACCTCCAGGTAAAGCCTGGGAGATTGACTGGTTCCAGGCATTTAAGGAAAGCTTTCTGGACTCATTAATTAATCATTATGCTAACCAAAAAGAGATTTTAGTGACCACATATAACAAAGAATGCAGATTGCAGAATTAGTTTAGAAAATTCAATAACCAAAGAGCAATAAAACAACAAACTGGTGATGATTGCAAAACTTTGTGACTATACTAAAAACCACCGAACTGTACACTTTAAAATGGTTAATTTTATGGGATGTGAATTATATAAAAATCATTCCAGCCAGTAAATTAAAATAAAATAATAGAATATGATCATTTTGAAATCGAGCATCAGTGGCAGCTAACCAGAAAAAAAAAAGTGAAATCCGGAGATTGATCAAGACTTGATTCCACCAGGATATGCAAAGGAACATGTTGAAATGCAAGATGAGTATGTAATCAGCAACATGCAGATGATGAGGAACTCTGCAGACAAAACAGCATAAGTTCCTTGGCACATAAATAGTAGGGAAAATAAATTGAGGAGGGAGAGCGTAGAGATAAAAGTCAGCTTAAAATACGTGTTTTCTTTTTTTGTAAATTGGGCAAGATTATTCTCTAGTGTCTAGTGATTCACTCTTGGGTGATGAAACCATAATTCAAAAAAAATGTTTACTCTTAAAATCAGGATAGTGGTTATATTTGAATGGAGAGAGGAGGCTGTATTTGGGATTAAGCATTTGAAAGAGGTTCTGGAGTGGCTATTTTTTTAGCCCAGATGGTGGTTACAGGTATATTATTCATATAATAATTCACTAAGTTCTATATTTGTTTTGTGTGGTCTTCTGTGTCTACTTTAAAATAAGAAAGTAAAAAAATTAACTATATAAAGCTGAAGGTTGGAAGAGGTTAGAAGAACAAAAATATGGGTTATGGGCATATTTCTTCATATAAAATTAACAATAATGATACAGAAGACTAATATTAGGAATTGACTTTTCTATTCCATCCTAATATTGCAGTGGAGGAATTGTAAAGGAGACTCATCTTACACGATATCTAGAATGATTGTTTTTATAAGAGGAACTGTGTGCTGCCTATGCTATAAATGGGACCTGTATAAGTGGGCCACTCTACCCAAAGAACATCCATCTTATACTCATGAATTGTCCAAGATGAATTTTTAATTTAGTCAGCCTCTACAGTCATTTTTCAAAAACTACAAACAATGGGACTTTTATTTAAGGATGTCAGGTTGATTCAGGATCCTTGATGCAGAATTTTAATCTTGTCAATACCCAAGGGAATTCTGACACCAGTTTTCCTAGACCTTTTCTCCTCAAGCCTCTACTTACTCCCAGCCTTAGTAAATGACCTCTTCTACTTTGTCGAGACTGAGTCCATTATAAATATTTTTATCCCCACCTGAACTCATCTCTGCCTCCATACACATTTATCATTCTTTTCTCAAGTCTTAAAGGAAGAGCAAGTCCCTTCCTCCATTCCACATCTGCTTTGGTTTCGAAATGTCTGTTGAACTGTTCAATCTTGATGTATTGCCATGTACATCTTACTGTCATCAAAGAGACCACTAAAGTATCCAGTCTGGGAGATGGGAAGATTGTACCACTGATGCTAAAGACAGAATAGAGACATGAGAGGGGCTGGTTTGGGGAAGTGAAGAATTTTATTTGGAAGAATAGCAAACCAATGCAAACTGAAGGTCCATGAACTGTGGTATATCTGTTATTAACCTGTTACTGTTATTATGCTTTATTTTAAAATTATTCACTTAGTATGTGCAAAGTAATACACTGGGTGCTGGGTGTGTGTGTGTGCGGGGTGGACACAGAGACGAGTGAGGCAGTGCTTGACTTCAAGAAACAACAATATTGACCTTACTACTTGTATAAGTAATATACAAGGCAATGGAGAAAAGTAAGGATGGGGTGAGTGGGAGCAAATAGAATGCCGAGCATAGCAAATGAACCCTTGCAAGTTTTCCAACTGGAAAGGTTTGGACAGCATTGATGTGTCCTGTTTGTTTAAATTTTATTTTTAAGATTTATTTTTCTCCAAAAATGCTGTGGGAGGCAAATACAAAGACATATAAACAATGGCACCTGACCTCAAAGAGTTTACATTCTAGTTGAGGAGATAAGGCATATTTATGGAACTAGAGACACATCATGAATTAAAGGGTGCTACAGAAGTTAATATTATTGGAGTAGGTTTCATGAGTTAAACACTATTGTAGGCATAAGATGAAAGATAACCAAGATGATGAAAACATATTCTTGCACTTACTATGCTTAAGCCATGTTTTTCTTTAATTTGTTATAATTGGCATATAATATTGTATTAGTTTCAGGTGTGCAACATAGTGATTAGACATCTATATAACTCACAAAGTGATCACCCCAATATATCAAGTGCCCCTCTGACCATACATAGTTATTACAATATGATTGGCTATATTCTTTATACTATTCTTTATATCTCCATGACTAATTTATAACTACCAATTTGTACTTCTAAATCCCTTCTCATTTTTTACCATCTCCCCTCAACCTGCCTTCCATCTGGTAACCCTCGAAATGTTCTCTGTATCTATGAGTTTGTTTCTGTTTTTTTTTTTTTTTTAATTTTTATTCTTTAGGTATGAGGTATACATGAAGTATGGCATTTGTCTTTCTCTATCTGACTTACTCCACTCAGCACAATACCCTCTAGGTCCATCATGAAATATCTTTTTTCCATCCCTTTACTTTTAGTCTCTGTGTGTCTTTTAATCTGAAGTGAATGAATCTCTTGTAGGCAGCCTATGTAAGGGTCTTGTTTTCTTATCCATTCAGCTACTCTGTCTTTTGATTGGAGCATTTAATTCTTTTTCATTTGAAGTACTTGTTGATAGATATGTAGTTATGCCATTCTTTATTTAGATTTTTGACACATGTTTTTTCTTCTTAAAGAAGTCCCTCCAACACTTTCTGTAATACTGGCTTGGTGTTGATAAATTCCTTTAGCTTAGTTTTGTCTGGGAAGCTCTTTGTCCTTTGACTCTAAATGATAGCTTTGCTGGATAAAGTATTCTTGGTTGTAGATCCTGGGTTTTTATCACATTGAATATTTTGTGCCAAGCCCTTCTGTTCTGCATGGTTTCTTTTGAGAAATCAGCTGCCAGTCTTATGAGTGCTCCCTTGTAGGTAATTATCTGTTTTTCTCCTGCTGCTTTTAAGATTCTTTCTTTGTAGTTAACCTTTGGCACTTTAATTATGATACGTTTTGGTGTGAGCCTCTTTGCGTCCCAAAGTTCAGTTTGGGACTCTGAACTTCCTGTGGTTCTATGTCTGTTTTCTTCACCAGGTTAGGGAAGTTTTCTGTCATTATTTCTTGAAATAAGTTTCCAATTCCTTACTCTCTCCTTCTGATACCCCGATGATGCAAATGTTGTTGCTCTCAATGTTGTCCCAGAGGCTCCTAAAACTGTCTTCATTTTTTTGGGTTCCTTTTTCTTGTTGCTGTTCTAATTGAGTGTCCTCCTCTATCCCATCCTCTAAATCACTAATTTGATGCTCTGCTTTATCCAATTTATTGATTCCCTCTAATGTATTCTTTATCTCAGATGTTGTATTCTTCATCTGACTGGTTCTCTGTTATGTTTTCCATCACTAATTTTATGTTTTCTATCTCTTTGTTAAAGTTCTCACTGAGATCATCTACTCTGCCCCCAAGTTCACTTCATTGAGCATCCTTATAACCAGTGTTTTGAACTCTGCATCTGGTAGATTGCTTGTCTCCATTTGGTGAATTCTTTTTCTGGAGCTTTGTTCTGTTCTTTCATGTGGGACATGCTTCTTCATCTCTCCACTTTGACTGCCTTCCTGTGTCTTTTTTCATGTATTGAGTAGGGCTCCTAGGTCTCCCAGATTAGTAGAGTAGCTTTATGTAGTAGAAGTTCTATGGGGCCCAGTGGCACAGTCCTCGGGGTGGGGGGGCGGGTCCAGCAGCAGGCCAAGTTCAGCCATAGTCTGTACACCTCCAGAGCCACTTTGTAAGAGCCACCAAGAAATCCACAGATGGCTGCCCTCCCCCACCACAGGACTTACAGGTGTCTTGAGGGGCAAGTCAGAAACCAAGGCCATCTGCCACTAGTATAGGGCCTGGGGCTTCTCAGCAAGAGGTACATAGAATGCTGAGACCAGATGCTGCTGCTTTGGGTTTTGTGAGCCTTTGAAAGGCATTAGAGAAGTTGCAGCAGGAGCCAAGACAGGCCGTTTGCATGGATAAACCACCAGAGTTGGCTTGGGTGGGCCCACAAGCTGGCAGAGGCGGAGTCTCAGGGAATCCCCTGGGCAGAGCAACCTGTATTATCCAGGTTGATGGCTATTCAGATACAGCAGTGCCTGCATCCACAGGCTAGGAGAGGAGAGGACTCAACTGAGGAACAATTGGTACTGCCATCACTTCTCTCCAGGAGAAAGCCACCTCTCCAGCCCTTGCCCTGAAGATCAACAACTCAGTGCCTCCCCATATGTCCCTGGCATCCCTGGAGTGGCTGTCCCAGTGCTAGAGCTCAGAGCAAGTAAGTCTGTCAGTGAGTAAGGCTGGGTGTGGGCCCTTTAAAAATGATGCCTGGGACTCCAGCTATCATTGGTCTCACTCAACCACCATCTCTGCTGGTTTTCATACCAGAAGTTGTGGGGATTTCTCTTCCAAGCACTGGAAACCTGGGATGGGGAGCCCAGTGTGCAGCTGGGTCCCCTTGCTCCTCAAGTGTGGAAGTGACTTGTAGTCAAGATACCCCTCCCCATTCTCAACTGCCACACACAGTTGTGGGACTGGGTCATTTCATATCTCTACCCCTCCTACTAGTTTGAGATGACATCTTATTTTTGTGCCTAATTGTAGGGCTTTTGTTAAGCCATATTTCAGGTGACTCTGTGTGCTGATTACTCTGTAGTTTTTTATAATTTTGGTACGGTCACAAGAGGAGGAGTGCACAGCTTCTGCTATCTTGACTGGTCCTGGTTAAATCATGTTGATCTTGTTTTTGATCAGAATACACCAAGTAGTGAGAAACTGATAAGATTTAGAGAACAATGATAAAAGCTTTTAGTAAAAGCTGTGCGTTAACAAGATTAACTGGAAACATTTTGTTATAAAGGCTGAAGAGCGATAGTAAATAACGTATAATAAGGCATTGGAGTTGGACAAGTGAAAGTAAATAAATAAGGTTCTTATCTCCCATAGTGTGTATGTACTTTGTTGTCAGACATACATGGGCTATAATACCAACTCTGCTGTTTATGGACAGTGTGATCTTGGTCAGCTTACTTGTCCTATCTGAAACTTAGTCCCTGTATTAGGTAGGGTTCTCTAAAGAAACAGAACATATGTATGGAAATTGATTATAGGAATTGGCTTATGTGATTATGGAGGCCAAGAAGTCCCACAATCTGTTGTCTGTCAACTGAAGAACCAGGAATGCCAGTGGTGTTATTCAGTCAGTCTGAAGGCTTGAAAACCAGAGGAGCTGATGGTATAAGTTCAAGTGCAAATTCAAAGGTTTGAGAAACAGAAGTGCACATGTCCAAGGTCAGAAGAAGAGAGATGTTCCAGCTCAGTCATATAGAGCAAATTATTTCTTTCTCTGCCTTTTTATTCTATTCAGGCCCTCAACAGACTGGATGATGCCCACTGACATTGGTGAAGATGATCTTTACTTAGTCTACTGATTCAAATGCTAATATCTTCCAGAAACATTTTCATAGACATATCTAGAAATAATGATTTACTAGCTCTGTGGGCATCTTTAGCCCAGTCAATGGATGCACAGCTCCTTCAGGTGTTGGAGATGAAGAAGAGGGAATAGGTTGGGAATGGCCTCTGAAGGTAGAATAGAGAAGACTTGACAATTAATTAGAAGTGAGGAGCATGGGGAAGGGAGAAATCAAAGATGTCAAGTCTTTGGGCATGGACGACTGGGAGGATGGAACCAAGGAGCACAACGTTAGAAACAGGTAAAGATGGCAAGCAGAAAGCTGAATATTAGGACTAGAACTCAGAAAGTAGTTGGAGTTGGGAATAAGTTTTGAGAGTCATACACACAGTGGAGGTTTACTCTCAAAGTGGTAGGAAGCTGTGGTCTTCCTTTTCTTTTTAGCTTTCTGAGAACATTCAGTATTGTAGGCAGAAATTAGAAAATCTTAATTGAGGGTATGTGGGCTACTTTCAGAATCAGCTCAGAGGACAGAACAAAACTGTGACTTATTATTCTAATTGCACTCATTCCATTGAAGACAAATAGTGGACTAGGTGATACACAGCAGGAAGGCTGAGGGACAGAATGTCAGCCTTGTCAGGTGCTTAAGATTGGCTGTTGGTGATTTTAAACTCTGTGAGTCCAGATTCTGTCTGCCTGGTTAATCACTCCATGTTCATCCCCTTGTATAAACTTGGTATATAGCAACAGCTCAATAAATATATGTGGGATGCATGATTATAGAGTTAATGTAGACCCATTTGTTTTGAAGATTCTACCTTGGAAATGTCTGTTTGTCTTCTTCCCACATCCATTGCCCAAGTTCCATAAATAATGAAAATTATTTCTCTGGTCTCTGTGGAGTCAAATAGGCCTGGGGTTCTGGTTTTGGCTCAGTCACTTAGAGCTGCTTGACTTCATGGAACATGTTTTTAGTTTATTTTCTTCCTCCTGAAACAAACATTAAGCATTTCTAAGCTAATGAAAATGTGGTCTCAAAGGCACTGTGAATTTGGTAAAATCCACAATTGGCACCAATGCCCTTGACAGGATGCTACTATTTTAGCATCTCTATAATGCAGTTGATAGAGAAAACACTTTTTGAAATTTCATAACAAAGAAGAATATAAATGGCTCCTAGTCCCTTGTCCAGTTTTGAGAGGATGTGGCAGATAAAGGGAAACCTTGGAGTCATCTGGTCCCTGAAATGAGGTCCACTGGACTATTGGCAGTAAGAGAAAACTGATATTTTTGATCCTACTGCATATGGAGCTCTGGCAAGTGGTTTATGGTCAGGAAGCAGCCATCCTAGAAAGTATCCAGGAAGACAGATCTGCTTTGTTCACAGATGTGTTTTCAACACCTAGCACCATGGCTGGTATACAGTAGATACTGAATCAATACTGGTTACATGAATGAAACAGGAGCAGGGATATTCCTCAACATTTTCTATTAAACTGAAAGTAGTCTTGGATTTTTGTCCCAGTTCTATTGCTTGAACACTTCTGTGACCCTGCAAAAATCCGTTCTGCTCTTGGGCTATCATTTAACCCATTAGGAAACTGATTTTCAATGTTCTTTCTGTTCTCAGGTTATGCAGATTGTATTGATAACTGGTTCTTCATAATGAATCTGTGAAAAGTCTCCTTGATTCAAACGAACTCATATGTAACAAAACAAGGCAGAGAAGCAGATTCCCTCAGGCTGACAGTACATAGTGTGATCTTAGCTTCATGCTTACGCCTAAAAAAACCCTCTGTGACCAGAATATTGGATGCTTGTGGTACCTTATTAAATTCCCTTTTCAGGATAGAGACAGGTACTTCTGAAAACGCTTATTAACACACAAAATCTCCAACTAACAGCCAGGAAGTCATTTATTCGTGAGGCCATGGCATCAAGACATGCCACCAATGAAGCGTTCTGTCCTTGGCTTAAAGCTTGTTCCAAGTGGTAATTAGAATAAAGGCTCTTAATATTAGAACCATTCAATGTCAGCCTCAGGGGACTACTAACTCATGTTGGAAATTCTTTCGTTGCTTTTAATCAAGAACTAAGCTACACAGACTTCTTTTAGTTGCTACTTCATTAGGGAAAGAACAATGCAAACTTTGGCACTTTAATATGATCTTTGGTTGCACAGCATCATGGGATCTTTTTCTCCAATGGCCCAGAACAGGCATACCAAAACAATTTACTAGAATGGGCTTGTGTATCTTGAAGTCTTATCTAATTGCTGTTCGAACTGTTGCTGCCTCTTCTTCTTTATCTCTAAGGACTCCTAGCAGAGAGGAGAGAGCATACATTAATCATTCATTCCCTCTCCCTACACACACATTTGCATGCATGAGCTCACATGAAGACACACATTTGTTCCATCCCATGCCACCTCTATCCCTACACACACTTAGGACCTTTCAATAGAATTGTGTTAGAACTGGAATGGACCAGAAACATCATGGATCAACTCCCACATTTTATAAAGAAAAAAAAAGCTGAGGCTAAAAGAGAGGTTTACACAGCAGAACCAGCTCTTAAACCCAGTTCTGGTACCATTAGCATCATGTTTCTCTGTTTCCCTACCACAAGCCTAAGTTTTCAAAGAAGTGCAAAAGCACTTCAGTTCAACTCAATCCATGCATCATTCACGCTCTGTGTATGAAACACGATGCTTAGTCCCGGAGAGTGAAATATAATCCTGATCCAGTGGGGATAAATGGAGATGGATGCAAATACGTTGAATACAAGAAGATTGCTAAGTGTTCGCTTAGATGTACTAAGTAATTTAGAGATTAAAGTTAGAAGAGAGTTGTTCAAATTAAATTATGGATATGAAGTGCCTTTTCTGGGTTTCATTGAGAAGATTTTCATGATACTTTGGGAAGCTAAAGGTTACATTAAAGTATTAGCAATGGCACTGTTCTTTCTACACTTGTTTTGAGAAACTTCAAAAATACTTCTAATTAAAATAAATACTATGTTTTAGCTTCTGTAAAAAATAAAAAATGAAAAAGAATGAAATTATGTAGGTTTGGGGAGGGTAAAAGAAAATGGAAATGTGTATACATTACTGTTGGCAAGTATAAAAGTGTTAACAGTATGTATTAGGAGCTTTAAAAAATGTGCATATCTTCTAACCCATTATATCTGACCTCTAGAAATATACCTAATGATATGAATGTGTGTTTGTGTGTTTAATTGCATACATATTTTTGTGTGTATATGTAAAGGATGAATAGAAGAAATGTTTTTACAGTGCTGAGTTAAAAAGTCAGTGGACATTTATGTTGTCACAAGTACCAAGATTTCATTCTTTTTTATGGCTGAATGATATTTCATTGTACATATATATCACATCTTCTTTATCCATTCATCTATTAATGGACATTTAGGTTGCTTCCATATCTTGGCTATTGTAAAGAAAATGCTGCAATGAAAATAAGGATGCATATGTCTTTTTATGTTACTATTTTGGATTTCTTTATAAATACACAGAAGTAGGATTGCTAAGTCATATGGTAGTTCTGTTTTAAATTTTTTGAGGAACCTCCATATTGTTTTTTATAACAGTGCATGAGGATTCTGCTTTCTCTACATCTTTGCCAACACTTGTTGTTTATTGATTTATTGATGATAGCCATTCTGACAGGTGTGAGGAGATATCTCATTGTAGTTTTAATATACATTTCCCTGATGATTAGTGATGTTGATCATCTTTTCATATGTCTATTGGCCATCAGCATGTCCTCTTTGGAGAAATTCTCTTCAGGTCCTCTTCCCATTTTTAATTAGATTTTTTTTTGGTGTTAAGTTGTATGAGTTACTTATATATTTTGGATATTAACCCCTTATTAGATGTATTATTGGCAAATATCTTCTTGTCTTTTCATTTTGTCAATGGTTTCCTTCTTTGTGCAAAAACCCTCAACATGGATAGACCTCGAGGGTATTATGCTGAGTGAAATAAGTCAGATAGAGATTTAACTTATATGTGGAGTCTAAAAACAAAATAAACAAACAAAACAGAACAAACTCATAGAACAAACCGATGGTTGCCAGATGGGAGAGGAGTTGGGAGGTGTGGAAAAGGGAAAAGGATTAAGATGTACAAATTACCAGGTATAAAAACAGTTATGGGGATATAGTCAGCATAGGGAATATAGTCAATAATATTATGAAAGCTATATATGGTGTCAGATGGGTAGTAGACTAATTGGAGTGATCACTTCATAAGTTATATATATAAATGTCAAATCAGTATGTTGTACACCTGAAACTAATATAATAGTGTATATCACTTGTAATTGAAAAAAAATTTAAATCAAGGAACAAGACAACATGTTTTGTTAAAATATTTTCTGTATTTCATATATCCACATAGATCATACGTAACCCAAACTTAGTCCTATCTTATTCCCACCAAAGGTCCACTTCAAGGTCAGTGACATATGTCACATTAAAATATACCCACAAATCCAAGTCTAAAAATAGATAGATGAAATTGATTTTACTGAGGTTTCATGAGAAGATAGAGTTATTTCATATATCAAACAGCAAAACCTTGTAAATCACTTTCCCTTAAAAAATTTCTCTACCGCCGAAGTTCAGTGTCCTTCTGCAGCTACTTTTCTCCCTTACCTTTCTCTTGAATGCCCTCAGTGACTCCTCCTTTCTATTGCCAATATGCTCTCTTCTTCTGTTATTCCCTAGTTAAGCATTTTACAACAGAATTTTCTGCAATGATTAAAATGTTCTACAAACTTCTTTGTTCACTATGGCAGTCACTAACTATTGAACACTTACAGTGTGACTGGCACAATTGAGCAAATATGTTTTTAATTTTATTTAATTTTAATGATGTAAGTTAAATTAACCACATGTGGCTGTTAAGCATTTGAAATATGGCTAGTGCAACTGAGAAAATATATTTTTAATTTTATTTAATTGTAGAGAATTTAAAATAAATTGTCTGTATGTGGCTAGTGGTCACCACACTGGACAACAAAGCTCTAGTTTCTTCTCAGGCAGAACAAGCTTGGCCTCCTTGGCTTTACTGAATACAGGAGATGCAAGGGGTAACTCGACTTGCCTCAGCATCCACTTTATTTAGAAAATACCGGAAAAGGTCAGGGGGGTTGTAAATAACTTATTTTCATAAGTATGCACAGAAAAAAAAACCCAGAAAGACATAAATGAAATTATTATGGTTAATTTGTAGTAGTTGGATAATGGATGACTTTTTCCTTTGTTTTTTTTTTTTTTTTTTTGTTTTGCAACTTATGTAGAGTGGGCACTTTTTATTTTTGTGTTTAGAAAAAATACACAACAAATATTTTTAAAATACCTCTCATGCGTGACTTATTTTTTAAAAAATCAAATTAAGGAAGGCCTCTCTTTTAAGGGTCCTGTCATAAGCTCCCAGAACAGTTTCTCACTTGGCAAATGGGGAGAAGCCCAATGGTGGGCCCCTCTGGAGCAGGGCCCAGGAATGGCATGTGTGTATATTCTCCCAGCTGCTTCCTCACATCAAATAGCTAACCAGAGCTCCAAATCCAAGCCAGTTCCCACTGTCATCATTGATGAAGCCTGTACACAGATGGAGAAGTAAATAAAAGGGAGAGGTGGTGAATTTTCTATATTTGACCCAGTTACTATTTTTGCCGAATAAGGAGAGAAAGGCTTGGGATTTCAAGCATGAAGAAATAGATCCTGATTTTATGAGCAAAATCTCGCTGCTCTTTTAAGTCCTTTCCAGATGTACATTTTCTTCTTGGAATCAGGGCAGAATTTGGTAGAATCCTTATGACTCAGAGTTGTGACCTTACAATTCAGCCCAGAAGAGGCGGCTGTTGGAGACAGGCACAGAGGTACCACACAGAGGATCTGTACCAAGCTGACTGACCTGGGGAGCCATAGGGTAGGCATTGGGCCAGAACTTTGGGTTTAATAATTATAGTTTGTATTTCTCAGCATCTAAATTTGGACTCTACACTGCTGAAGGAAAAGGGTCCCATCAGGAAATGGCTAACACCAGTAGGACCAGTCTTATTTCTAGCTCAGCCATACCCAAGCCAGCCCAATGGTCATGTCTTTGGCTGTATCCTGCCTCTCTTCTCATTCCTCCTCCCCAGAATATAGTACCAGAAAATCTCTTGGAAGGCTCATTTACCTTCTCCTTGGCATGTGACAACTATAAGGGTTCATGCTTTGACATCTTCCAGGGCTTCTCATGTTTATTTCATAGAGGGCTCTAGAAGGCTGAGAAGCTTAACGGGATTCAGAAGAATGAAGCTAAAAAGAGTTAATGATGTGGTAATTGTGGGTTACTTAGGGCAGGGGGCAAATGGGGTCCTTCCAGAGCCTTCTGGTCATCACACAAGTAGATATTTCCCTGTCTGCTTGCTTGCTGAGTGAATTTCCAGGGACTAATGCCTACTTCAGCAAGGCAGAGGAGAGGGAAGCCACTAATTCTGGGCCTGTTTAGCAAAAGAAGGTAAACCACATTTTGACTTTCAATTTCGTGTTTGTATTCACTGGTTATTTTTAGATGGTTTAAACTTAGGAATATTTAAAAATCACTCCTTTCTGAAATAGCTTCAGTTCCCTGAAATTGGAAAACTAAGATGCTCTCAAGTTAGAATTCATTGTATTGATGATTATAAGACATTCTTTCTATTAAACAACCAGAGATTAAGTGAGCAGGAAATAGACCTTCTGGAGTCCTGAGGTGTCCAGGGCCTCTACTCAGCTGGATCAAGTTGCTCTTGAAGAGTGCCCTTGGAGCAGTTTCTGAAATGTTTCCTTCTGGCAAATTTCAAGTGGCTTTGAGAGGTGAATGTACATACTCCTTGTTTATTATACACAACATGGCTATTAATGAGTTCTTGACACCATTTTACAAAAGGCTGTCTTATCGCTAATATAGAAGTACCATGAGGATATTATTTGTTGCAGACCCACATTGGGCCAGTCAGCATTCATTTGGGTAGAACCCAGCACTGATGAGGCCAAGGTCATAGATTTAATCCCAAATGGGCCATTTAGCTTTAAACGGCAGATGAAAGTTATTTTTGTGTGTGTTTATTTCCGGATTGAAGCTCTCCCATTAAATTCCAGGTTGCAGTGCAGTGTGCTCATAAATAAGACTTTAGCTTGGTGTTCAGTCTGTCTAAGAGTCTGCAAGAGCTTTTTCCAGTAGGAAAACAGCTGCATGAGTATTCAAAACTCTAGGTTACAATAGAATGTCATATTAGGAAGATGGTGGACCAAGAGACTAGAGATGAACCCCAGAACGGTGCAGGTGTTTGGAGTGGCAGACTCAGGGCCTCAAGTAGGAGATGGCTCACCAGGCAGATTGAGTATTGTATATAGAAAGCAGCAGGCCAAGGTATGACAAGGAATGGCGAACTTATTATACAAGGGAACCACTGAAATTGATTAAAGAAAGTCTGGGAAAATTTGCTTTGCATTTGGAATATTTCTTTATTCTTCCTGCTGCCCCAGATTTATTGAGATATAATTGACATATGTTATTGTGCAATGTGATAATTTGATATACAAATATATTGTGAAATTATTAACATGCTAGGGTAAATTAATGCATCCATTGCTCACATAGTTGCCATTTTTTCAGGGGGGAGGGTAAGAACTTTGAAGATTTATGCTCTTAGCAACTTTCAAGTATATAATACAGTATTGTTAACTATAGTCACCATGCTGTACACTGGATCCTGGACTATTTATTATGGTGCTTCAAGACTCTGTTGATATCACCTCATCTGTGAGACTTCCAGACTACCACTCTCCTCACAAGCCAGGCAGTCTGGGGTTATTCAGCTCAGCTTTCATAGGATCCTGTGATTACCTCTATTATATCACTAACCACATTGTGTTTTAATGCCTCATTTGTATTTTGGTCTCTTCCATTACACAGCAGCTTCTTTATCTTTAGATCCCCAGTGCTCAAAAACTGTAGGCATAACACATGCTTATTGACTGACTGAATTAGTGATTAATGAATAGAAGAATGAAAAACAGGGAAGAAAATGCTAAAGAAGAGATATGTATGGGTTCTTAAAGAGTAAGTAAGTGTTTGATAGGAACAACATGCTGTGTTCTGGAGAAAGGATGTTCAGTGTATCTGGTGCCCTGAATGTCTGGAGGGAAGTCAAGGGAAACAGGGGCGTACAGGGAAGTTGGGACCAGAAGGTGACCAGAAGGGTGAAGAGCCTTGTGTCATCTTTGAACGAGTCAGCATGTTTTCTCTATCAGTGGTCTCAAACTTTAGGGTGCATACTAATTGCCTGGAAGTCTTGACAAAGCCCAGATTAATGGACTCCATTCCCTGACTTTCTAGTCTGGATTGAGGCTCAAAGATAGTCATTTCTAACAGGTTCCCAAGTGATGCTGATACTCTTGGCCCAGGACCAAAATCTCAGAGGGCTGGCCACAGAACTCCATTGTGTATTCAGTCATTCATGTATTCATTCACTTAATAAATATTTAATATGCATCAACCATGTATTTGAAATTGTTTTGGTGCTGGAGATACAGTGGTATAAACAAAGACTTGATAAAATAGGCTCAAGGTGAGTTTGTATGCAAATTTGAATGAGTAAATATCCTTGAGTCACCAAAGGGGCTAACTATGTTTTCTAAAATTCTGCTTCCCTCAGGTTAGGCTTAATTCCAGATTTTGAGCCTCCTGGATAGGGTTACAGGGCATGCAGCTGTTGGAAGAGACAGCAAGGATTCTTTACAGACCCTTAGGAGAGATGTATCTCAGAGCGTTCTGGAACCCTAGTGGAGGAAGTTAGTGAGTGCATTATTTGTTATTTGAATCCTGTTTAACCAAGGTTGTCCAGAGCAAGTGTTATTGCTTTATCTTAGGTGTGGCTTCCATATTTGAGGGCATTGGTATTGATTTAGAGCAGTGGTTCTTACCCCTGGCTATACATTAGACTAATTGGAGGAGCCTTTTAAAAAATAACCCAGTGTCCTTTTCATAGATCAATTAATTGAGAATTTCTGGGGTGAAGCACAGCCAAGATATTTTGTCAGAGTTCCCCAGATGATTCTAATGTATAGCCAGAGTTGAAATCCTCTATTCTAGAATAATTTGAATCCTGAAGAACTTAGCATAAGCACTTGTGACCATCACAGATCCCTGGAGGCTGCTGTTGCTGGCTATTAAATATATCTGCAAGTGTCAGGGTGGCAGAATTCCCAGTGACTTCCTAGAACCTGATGAGCCACTTGAATGTGATCAATCTTTTGATTCAGAGTGATTTGGGTATGGCCATTGCAATTTGAAAATTTTCAGAAATGTTGGTCCTTCATTAAGAAACAATTGTCATGGTTATATTTGCTCATCTCTGCCCCCTTCTTCCCATTTCATATCGGGCAATAGAATGTCATGGTTGAGAGTCCATCCTTGGTTAGAGACATAGCTGGTTTTGACTCCTGGATCCATCATTATCACATGTCCTAAACTTGTACCATTCTGTAAGCCTCAGTGTCCTCATCTGCAAAACAGGGATGGTCGTACCTACCTCACAGGGTTGTTGAGGGTGAGGGACAAAACAGAAAACATATGTAAGGTAGAACACAGTACCTAGATCATGGTAAGTAATCAGATAAATGTCTCGACGATATGTCAGATACCCTCAGTGGTTAGATCTGGGCTGTGAGATTGGGAGGATAGAGGAAATGGAAGACTTCCATATTTTACTTTATACCCTTCTGTATTATTTTAAGTTTATAGATGGTGTGATTTACCTTTGTAATTTTTTTACCTTTGTAAATTTTTAACATGTCAAAAAAAGAAGACAAAAGAAGCTTACCCCCATGTCATGACCTGAGAGAGTCTCCATGTAGGCTCAAAAGTCATTAAGTTTGTGCCCCCAACAAATGCAGGAAACTGCTACCATCATACTGTGAAGGCTCATTCAGTTTCCACTACACATTTTCTAGGGCAGGATTTCATGTCCAAGCTATTTCATTTTTCATATAATTCAAAATGTTAGAATGTTATCTTTCTATATTTGTCCAAATCTGTCTGCCTGTGATGCCTTCCCATTATGCCTGCCATGTTTTGCCTCATGGAGCCACACAGAGTAAGCATAGTAGATACTTTTGTTTCTGATACCTTATAACAAGCCTTGATATATTTAAAAAGATTTCGCCTGTCATTTTGAAATTAGCTTTCAGAAAAATCCCCAAATGTTTCAACTGTTCCTCAAAAGACATGGCTTCTTCACACTCACAGATAGACTTCTGTGGAAGTAGATACAGAAACAGACTTTAGGGTCAATGCTTATGAAAGGATTATACGAAAAATCGGATTGAGAAGAGGAAGAAATTGAACTACAATTCAGGCTGGTCCAAAATCTCAGCTAACCAGGCAGGGATCTCTGGAGAGAGTGTCACCTGTCAGACTTGCCCAGAGGCAGGCTGAAATGACCAAGCATTATGCCCACCTCCTTCAGTGCTCATTCCTTAGCTATGAGAGAAGGATATGTTCCAGGACTCCCTACTTGATCTGTAGAAAACTATCTTCTCCTCCTATCTTTTAAATTGTCTTCCCTTTGTACATGCCTGAGTCTAAATTTCCTCCTCTTTAAGCACACTACTCATATTGGATTAGGGCCCTCCTGAGTGACCTCATTTTAACTTAATTAATTCTGTAAAGACCCTGTCTCCAAATGTGGTCACATTGTGAGGTACCATGTGTTAGGACTTCAACATATGCCATTTAAAAAAAAATTAGTTTCAAGTATATGGTACATTGGTTAGACATTTATATAGTTTATGAAACAATCCCCCTGATTGCTCTTTCTCTCCTCTGGCTCTCCACCTAGCCATTACATTACTGCTGACTGCATCCCCTATGCTGTGTTCCCCATCCCCATAACCCTCTATCAACTACTAATTTGTATTTCTTTGACCCTTTACCCCATTCTCCCAGCCACCTAAACCCCTGCCCCTCTGGCCATCGCCAAATATTGTCCTCTATATTTGTGGGTTTGTTTTTGATTCGTTTGTTCTTTTTGTTCCTTAGATTCCTCATGTATGTGAATAATATGGTATTTATCTTTCTCTGTCTGACATATTTCATTCTTTTTAATGGCTGAGTAATATTCCATTGTATATATATGACCCATAACTTCTTTATCCAGTCATCCATCGATGGGTATTTAGGTTGCTTCCATATCTTGGCTTTTGTGAATTGTGTTGTCATGAACATAGGGATGCATAGATCTTTACAAAATATTGTTTTGGTTTTCTTTGGATAAATACCCAAAAGTGCAACTGATGTGTCAAAGGTAGACCCATTTTTAATTTTTTGAGAACTCTCCATACTGTTTTCCATAGTGGCTGTACCAATTTGTAGTCCCACCAACAGTGTATGAGGGTTCCCTTTTCTCCACATCCTTGCCAACCCTTGTTCTTTGATTTATTGATGATAGCCATTCTGACAGGTATGGAGTGATATCTTATTGTGGCTTTAATTTGCATTTCTCTGATGATTAGTGACCTTGAGGATCTTTTCATATGTCTATTGGCCATCTGCATTTCTTCTTTGGAGAAATACCTATTCATGTCATCTGCCCTTGTTTTAATAGCAAACATGTTGGTTTATTTAAAGTATGCACTTTTTAGAAATTTATTTTAATTAGTTTCAAGTATATAGTACTTTGGTTAGACATCTATATAGTTAGTAAAATGATTCCCCCAGTTGCTCCCTCCCTCCTCTGACCCTCCACTTAGCCAACATATTAATGTTAACTGCATTCCCTATGCCATGCTTCCCATCTCCGTGACCATCCTTCAGCTACTAATTTGTACTTCTTTAACCCTTTACCGCATTCTCCCATCCCTTCATTCACCCTCCCCTCTGTCCGTCACCAAATTGTCCACTATATTTGTGAGTCTGTTTTTGATTAGTTTGTTCTTTTTATTCCTTAGATTCCGCATATAAGTTAAATCATATGGTATTTATCTTTCTCTGTCTGACTTAAATACCTTCTAGGTACATCAAAGCAATATCTTTTTCCATCCTCTTCCTTTTAGTCTGTGTGTTTTTTAATCTGAAGTGAGTCTCTGATAGGGAACATGTAAGGATCTTGTTTTCCTTTCCATTCATCCACTCTACCTTTTAGTTGGAGCACTTGATTCTTTTCCATTTGATGTACTTATTGATAGGAATGTAGTTGTTACCATTCTTTATTCCTGTTTTTTTTTTGTTTGTTTGTTTGTTTTAGGCGAGGCAGCCCTTGGTTGACCTCACAGATTGCAAGGACCTTGTCAGCTTACAATCCCTTATTTTTTTTTGATTTTTATGCCTACAGCATCTGGTCTTCCTAGGCGGTCTCTATCCAAGTACTAACCAGGCCCGACCCTGTTTAGCTTCCAAGATCAGACGGAATCGGGCTTGTTCAGGGTGGCATGGCCATAATCTTTATTCCTGTTTTTGATATATGTTTTTTCTTCTTAAAGAAGTGCCTCCTACATTTCCTGTAATACTGGTTTGGTGGTGATAAATTCCTTTAGCTTATTTTTGTCTGGGAAGCTCTTTATCTGTCCTTCCACTCTAAATGATAGCTTTGCTAGATAAATTATTCTTGGTTGTAGATCCTGGGTCTTCATCCTTTCCAATAATTTTGCCAAGCCCTTCTGTTCTGTAAAGTTTATTTTGAGAAATCAGCTGCCAGTCTTATGGGTTTTCTCTTATAAGTAACTGTCTGTTTTTCTCTTGCTGCTTTTAATATTCTTTCTTTGTATTTAACCTTTGCCATTTTAATTATGATGTGTCTTGGTGTGGGCCTCTTTGGATCCCTGATTGTTGGAATTCTCTGAGCTTCCTGGGGATTTATGTCCATTTCCTTCACCAGGTTAGGGAAGTTTTCTATCATTATTTCTTCAAACAGCTGTTCAACATCTTGATTTTCTTCAGTTATGCCAATCAAATGGATATTTAGACCCTTAATAGTGTTTCATATGCTTCTTAAATTATTCGTATAGTCTTGGCATCTTATGTCTTGCCATTCTGATTGTGTATCCTTGGCTTTCCCATCCTCTAGATAGGGCATTTGATCCTTTTCTTTATTCACTTTGTTCATTCCATTTAATATACTTCTCATCTCAGATAATGTGTTTTTCATTTCAGACTGATTCTCTTATAATTTCCATTTCCATTTATATGTTTTTTTGTCTCTTTGTTCATGTTCTCACTGAGTTTACTTCCCAAGAGTTCACTGAACATCTTTATAACCAGTATTTTGAACTCTGCATCTGTTAGATTACCTGACTCCATTATTCCAGGATCTCTCTTCTGTTTTCTCATATGGTTTATGCTTCTTTGTCTTTTCATTTTGGCTGCCTTTCCATGTCTGTTTTTATGTACTAAGCAAAACCCCTAAGTCTCCCGGTCTTATTAGTGTGGCTCTGTGTAGTAGGTGTCCAGTGGCACAGTCCTGAGAGGGGTTCAGCTGCAGGTCAAATTTATCCCAAGCTTCTGCCCCTCTGGGGCTACCTGTTAAGATTCAGCAAGCAATCCACAGATGCTGTGCTTATAGTTGCCTCAGGAAACCACGCCAGAAACTGAGGCCGGCTGCCTCCAGTGTGAGTCTCAGCAAGGAGCACCTGTTCGCTGAGGACATAACTGAATGTGGCTTGGGTGGGGCCACGAGAAAGGATAAGGTCACATAGCCAGTAAGTTGGTGAGCTAGAGGGAGTCCAGATTGCTGTACTTCAAAAACCTGTGCTCTTTCCTGTAAGCAACTTATAATTTTCAATCACCTAAATCATCAGACCAAATTATAGACCAGGTAGTGGATCTTCTGACAGAAGAAAAGAAATGGCCAACATTTTCAGAGCAAGGCACTTTCATTTTTAGAGGCTAAAATTTGATAGTTCTTTAGGCTGTGTTAAGAATACATGCCTTATCCTCAAGGATCAATCCACTCTTCTCTCTTTTCAAAGAGTAGTCTCCTGAAATACAGACTTCTAACAATGGAGCAAGAATCAGTAGAAAGCTAAAGAAGTTTTATTCATTAGTCACTGTTTAATCTTAGCTGCGAGCCAACACTAAAATGAGTATTATATAACATGCTTTACACAGTTTAAAAAGTACATTTTTCTACTGCTGTAGGTTTTTCTTCTACTTTGGCCTTCTACTGATGCTTTTTGATAGCTTGGTGAATACAGTGTGCTGGTCAACTTGAGCACGGCCCCTCCAAAGGGAATTGCCCCAAATCTCTCCAGCACATTCCATTCACCAACCTCAAGTCCACTATATACCTTGTGATAAAAGACAGATTTCAAGGTACCTAAAGAGCTAGTTTAGGTCTCTTTGTTTTCCTTCCTCTCCTATGCCTGTAATCTTGAATTCAGCAAAATGTCTCTCTTCTTGGCCAGGTAAAACTTGGCCATAATTAGCCTTGTCCAGGGCTCTCAAATGCACAATCAGCCCTGGATCTTCATCCTTAATATTCGGATCATGATCTCATGTGCTTTTGAAAGAGTAATTCTTGTTATATAATGCGTATTCTAGTATTGGCTCACAGCTGAGATTAAAACTTGACTGATGAATGAAACTTTCATATCTAAAGACAATAGCTAAGAATTAAAATCCTTGAACTGGCAGCAGTATGATAGTGCACATGCTAGGAAAGTCTAAGGAGCTTTAAAAACAAGCATTTTCTATTAATTTTGTCTTTCCTACACTGTAAGAATACTCACATACTTAACCTTTTTCCCATTTAGAAAAAAAAAGTGCAGCTCATGTAGGAATGCTACGTTTTCTAGGATTTGTCATTTTCAGCAATTGAACTGCTAAAAATAAAATGTTATAAGTAGAATGATGTCATTTGTTTCCTAAGACTACTGATATACTAGAGTGATGCAAAAATAATAATAAAAGTGAGATATTTCATGGCACACTTTGGGGATAAGGTTAGGACTGTAATCTATGAGTTATTTCAGGACAAATGGGAAAGGGTTAAGAAATAATGAACCCAGCTCTGATCTTACTCCTGGTAATTGAAGATTGGGCAAGGGTTTGAGTATTCATCATATTCTTCAGTTTTCATCTTCTTACATAAGTGGTAACTTTTTCCAGCCAGCCACTCTCAGATCATTATTTCACTATCTACAAACCATGTCCATTACCATTATCATTATCGTCATTGTTATAATAGCCATCATCATTATAGAATGTGGTCATACCTCTGCTTGAATATTCCTCCAAGCCTGTTTTCTTCAGAACCCCTTGCCTAAATAAGTTCATAATTCTTCACTCGATTAACTACCACCATTATGTTTTTTTGTCTAATGTATGCCTCTTTTGTTATGATTCTCACAAAAGAGGATATATATATATATATATATATATATATATATATATATATAATCACATTCACTAGAAAATCCAGTTGCCTCCATCTTCAAAAAATATCCAGAATGATTTATGTATTCAATGTTTTATATAGATAATCTCTAATCTAGAATATAGCCTAGCCTCCTAACTATAATCTTTCTAATCACTCTAAGTGATCACTCTTGCCCTGTACAACCCATTCTTTCTCCAGTAGCAGCCTGCATAATACTTTGTTAATGTAAATGATATCATGTGACTCTTGCTCAGAAGTTTGTAACCATTTTTGGTTATATTCAAAATAAAACACATACTTCTTGCCATCTACCATGAAGCCCTGCATCGTCTGTGTTCTCCTCACTTCTAATCTTCATCTCTTCTCACTCTCCTCCCTTCTCACTCTGCTCCAGTCACACTGAATGAGACGAGATAAGGTGAATGTCATAGGATGCATGATAGGACTTTTCCAGTAGTCCTGGAAATTTGGCCGAAACTCAAAACTGGGAGCAACGGGTGTCAAGTAAATTAATAAAAATGAAAGCTTGTAAGTATTCATCACTTACTGTGTGCCAGGCATGTTTCTAAGTGCTTTCACATGGATTTACTCATTTAAACACTACCCCATGAATCAGGCACTGTTATCATTCTCATTTTACAGAAAAAGCAATCAAAATACAGAGATGATGCATAACTTGTTTGAAGTCACACATGAGTACTGGGGCCAAGAGTAGAATCCAGGTGGTCTGATTCTGGAATCCTTGCCCTTTACAGCCCCGTTTCAGCTGCTCCTCACAGTCTCATGGGATCAACCAAGGAGCCACCAAAACACCTTTGTAATGCTTGCTAAGAGGTAAAATTAAATGTCCCTTCAGACCCTCACCTCCTACCCCATCCAACCTAGATAAACAGAAGAATGGAGTTTTTTAAAGAGTGGGAATATAGTATTGAGAGAGAGGGAATTTGTACTAGTGGGGAGATATCAAGCTGAGTGGGGGCATTTTTCTTTCCTTCTCATGGTGGGGGGGAAGAAGATCTCCTCAAGTTCAAACCAAATGAAACTGAATTACTGATATGTCCTACAGTGACAATTGCACTGAACTGTTTAATGGCAGGGGCTGTGTCTTTTTGGGTCTCTGTATCCACAGTTCCTAGCACAGTGCCAGGCACAGGATAGGATTTTGGTACATGAGTGAGGAGGCACAGCTGTGCTGAGTCATTTGCATACTGACCTCTTCCTTCAATTGGCTGGGGAATATCCAGGAAATGAGGTGGATAGGATGGGCCTTGAGCTGCTTATGATCTAGTCAGGGAGATGGAAAGCAGAGATCAATTGCAGGGGAAAAAGAGGCAAGTACAAAAAGACATAGAAAAATCCAGTTGCCAAGCATGAAGAGTAAAGATGAGTTCCACTGCCAAGTGCGAAACTAAAGGAAATCAGCAAGGAAGGCTTAATAAAGATTGCAGTTATTATTATCTTCATGTAGCAGATGTCAAAACAAGATGCAGAAAGATGGTACAGGCCATGGATTTATGCCCATAGTGTAATAATCAGACATGTCAGGGAGATTCGGTCACTTTATTTGCTGGGGTCTATCTCCTACTTCATGTGATTGACTGGGGCTCAAAGACATGGGAACATTATTACAGCAAAAATCATGATAGTGAAACTTGCTGGAGAATAATGACTACATCTTACAGCTGCATCTGATTCCACTACATCTGTACCCATCAACTCAGTCAACAGTGCCAGAGTCACTTGAGTAATTGTAGCCAGAGTTAGCGAGGCTGCTGGTTATGGCCCCCACCGCAAGCACTGGAGCTGGGAAAATGATGCACGGAGATGTGGGAGAGGGATATACTTTTAACAGGAACCATGAGCAAGGAGATTAGAGAGGCATTTTTACAAATAGGTGGCAGGGTAGTATGGACTATTGGTTATAAGCTAGGGCATCAGAACCACACTGTCTGGCTTCAAATTTTGGCTCTGCTTAGTAAACCATAATCAACTTGTTAATTTTGGCACTGGCATGTGGCATCTTAATTAACTCCTATATGGCTGTCTTTTCTTCCATAAAATGCAACTAATAATAATGTCTACCTCATGGGATTCTATGACTGTTAAATGAAATAGTGTATGTAACCTGCTTGGCACTTAGCTAAAGCTTAACAGATATTTGCTATTTTTATTATTTATGTTATTATCTCCTACCAGTATTTTTCACACTGTGGTTTCAATCCATTAATAGATGATAAAAACCATTTAGGTAGTCATGACCTGAGTATTTCATTACTAAAATAAGATTGGATGAAAAATATGAGTGCATTGAATGTTATTTTGTTTCATGAAAGTTGTTTCAGGTGTTTATGTTTGTACATGTATAATATCCATGCATGTACATACACATAAACACATATGCACACAGGTACACATGAAAATATGTACATACTTGTATGTGTAAATATGTACAGGTACTTATAGAAACAAACAAACCTATAGGACATAATTCATATGCATATACACATTCACATAAAATCACAGATATGCAAGCACATATACACATGCAGACATATACATGCACACACACATATACACATACAGATACATACCATAGATATCCACATATACATATACCAATGCAATGTACTGATACATATAAACATACTCATAACATATATGCATATAAACCCGTATACACAATATGTATACACAACCAGGGACCACATGTCCCAGTCCTTATTATAGTTTGATGAAGTCACGTGACTAGTTCTCATCAGTAGCACAAGAATAAAGAAATTTGTATCATTTCCAGACCAATCATGTGCATTTTCTCCCCCCCCCCCCATTTTTCCTTTTCACCAGCCCAGTGCAGAGGAGCATAGTGATCTGGGAAGCCATGTATTGAAGGTAAAGGAGCCACAAGAGATAAGGAGACTGGGTCTATGAGTCACCACTTAGAAGAGAGTTCTCTACCTAATAGGAACACACAGTTTGGGTTTCAAATGAGTGAGAAATAAAGCTCTATTATGCTTGAACCTATCAATTATTTGAGTGTTTTTTGAGTTGCCCTACTCTAATACAGAGGTGATAATATATATATATATATATATATATATATATATATATATATATACACACACACACACACACACACACACACACACACACACACACATACCTATATATGTATATGTATATATATTCACACATACATATACATACATACACACACAATGTAATGTTACTCAGCCATTAAAAAATGAAATCTTACCATTTACAATGACATGAATTGGGCCTAGAGGGTATTATGCTAAGTGAAATAAGTCAGACAGAGAAGGACAGGTACTATATGATTTCATTTATATGTGGAATCTAAAGAGTAAAATAAATGAACAAACAAAGTGAAAACAGACTCATGGATACAGAGAACATTTAGATGGTTGTCAGATGGGAGGGAGGTTGGGGGACTGGGTGAAAAAAGTGAAGGGATTCAGAAGAACAAATTGGTAGTTACAAAATAGTCACGGGGATATAAAGTATGCAGCATAGGGAATATAGTCAATAATATTGTAATAACTATGTATAGTGCCAGTGGATACTAGACTAATCGGGGGATCACTTCGTAAATTATATTAATGTCTAAGCACTATGCTGTACACTTGAAACTAATGTAAAATAATATTAAATGTCAACTCCAATTGAAAAAAAAAGTTAATAGCAGGTTTTTCTGATAGGATGTGTATTCTGAATCAAACACCATCTTAATGAAAGTATTCATTCATCTGATTGACATGATCAATCTGATACTTTAATTTACCATGATTATACCCATCATATAATAAAAAATAGCTATAGAAAAAATTAATAAAAAAATAATAAAGCTATTAAACATAAAAAATAAATAAAATCCTTTCTCTTCCATTAAAAACAAAAACAAAGTAATGTAAGCCTATCTAAAACCCTCTCTTCTGATTTTAGCTATAAGTACTTATGCTCTGCAAGTAGGCTGAAGATTTTTAATAAAGGAGAAAAGCAGCTAACTTACTATTGACCTTCAGATACTTTAGCTGGTATCAAACACATAATGATTATTTATTTTATTTAATAAACAATTAAAAAGCACTTATTCTGCTAGGTACTGTTATAACTGCTTTAGAAATATTAACTCATTTTTCTCAACAATTCTATGAGCTAAGCTTTATTACTACCTCTGCTTTACATATGAGGTAACTGAGGCACTGAGAGGTTGAATAATTTGCCCAAGGTCACACAGCTAATAAGTGGCAGAGTCGGGGAGGAAAACCCAAGCAATCTGGCTCCAGAGCTCAGGCGATTGCCTACCATAGCAGATTGCCTCCCATTCATGGATAGACTCTTTTCTGCTCTACTCTTGGTGGGGAGCAGATCTGATACCTTTCTTTAAACTTCAAAGAGGTACTTTGTTTTTCGGGGAGTATTTGGTACCACGGTTTTGCTTTGAGCAGAAGACAGCTTCCAATCCCTGAACCCTTCTTGAATTAGAAAGTAGATGACTGCCACCTACTGCCTCCATGTTACCATTCTGAGTGTTCCTTGAAGGTTGCATGTGCGCACTGGAGGGAGGTGGCTATCCTCACAGAGGTCCTTTGTTTGTGAGAATTAATAGGATCACAGCACACAGTGATATGATTGCAAATAGAAATACTGCTCTGTTCAAACAAATCTGTTTCTTGCTTCATGCCAAGAATTACAGTGGGCAAGCTTGCATTCAAAGTGACCTTGGTGCATGGAGTGTTGTTTTTTTCTGTAACAAATTCTTGGCCTTGGCCAGATCTCACTAGTTCATGATCCCTATTATTGAGTGTTTAGTAGGGCAGAAGTGGCCCATGGCTCTGAGTTGTCAGGAGTCTGCCATGTCTTTGAATAAGAGAAGTGGAAAGAGGTAAATATCCTACCACCAGCAATCATCTCTTGTCTTCACTAAAACAGATTGTTGTTGGGTCATTAATTCTCACAGACCCCCTTTTTACTTAGAAGTTCCTGTGAGAGTTTTATAGCTCTTTCCTCTATCACTTTTTATTCTTAGGGTTGAACTCATCACTACTTTCACTAACCCAATTATTGAGGAACTCTCTCATCCTGTCTTTGTCTCTGTCCTTTCTTTAAAAGATGATGTTTCTACATGTTTATGTTTCTAGATGTGAAATCATAAGAACTTAGAGTGTCAGAGCTGAAAAAGGCCCTTAGAGTTGATATTCTACCCTTTATTTTATAAATGAGGAGACTGAAGGCTGGGAGAGGGTGATCTACTATAAGGGTATATACCTTGAATTGGAAGTGAGTAGAACTGCTGCTGAGATTTGACCCATGTCCCTAAGACAAGGTTGTTACACTGATGAGCCGCAGCTTCCTGGACAAAATCTGGGTGTACTTTGGGGTTGACATTCTAAACAGTACACTTGGCAGGGTCTAGACTGCAATTCATAGGGCCACACAGTTTAGTGAGAAAAAGTTATAACCCAGAGCTAAAAAGTAGAGATAATAATAGATTCCAAATATCAGGTCCCCTACTCTAATCAGATGTTGTGCTGTGTGCTTACATGCTCAATTTTTTGAGGCAACAAAGGGTTAATGGTCACAGCTATATTATTTCATTTGAGTATCACTGTAATCTTCCAAGGTTGGCTTTATTATCTTATTTTACAGATTAGCAAACTGAGGCACAGGTATATTAAATAACTTGCCAAGGATCAGATAACAAGTAGTTGCAGACCCAGGATTCACACCTAGCTCTGTCTGACTTCACAGTCCACGTGTTAAACCCTGAGCGAAGTGGGGACTACTTGACCACAACACGAGACTCTCAAATGCTCCCAGAAATATACCAAGATTGGTGCCTTCTGAGAGCTCTTTGCCCATTTTCTTTGGGATACTCAGTAGTAACATCTAAGAACCACGCCTTGGCTGACAACCAGGTCTTACCATGGACCCATGAAATAGCAGGAGGAGTTTGGCTTTCACAGCCCATTGTCCCTTGTAACTCATCATTTACCCAGGTGACCAGCTGGCAAATGGCCTGCTGACTTTGCTGTACAAATGATCTGTACCATAAACTCCTTCACACTCAAGCATTGGAAAGTTTATGTATTTGATTTCTGAGGAATTATTGCATTTCAGAAGAAAAATATTTTATTTTCATTTTCATTTTATTCCAGAGGGAGAGGACTGGCTCATTAATAGTGAAACCTGTAGCATGCTTGGAGTATGGGCAGGGAAGGAAGAGGGAGAAAAGGGCAGAGTTCTTGTCACTAGAATAAGGGCTCACTTGTATAAAGCTGAAATTCCTCTTGATATTATCAAGGTCTCACTCCCTTCATTACTTTAACTATATAGTGAAGAAGAGAAATGAAAAATAAGTTTGTCTCCTCTGGGTATATTCTTGACTGAAGCCATGTGTCATGGCACTTGGGGAACTGGGCAAAATTCAGTGATAATAGCTAATATTTATGTGGCACTCAATGTATGTAATATGCTGTTTTAAGTGCATTATATATTCATTAATTCACTTAATCCTCACAACAACCTTAAGACGTAGGTGCATTTCAATTATTAGCATCACCATTTTACAGATTTAGAAATTTAGGCACAGAAAAGTAATGTAACTTGCTCAAGATCACACAACTAGGAAGCCAGTTTTGTAAACCCAGGGCAGCGTGACTTTAAAGTGTGTGTACATGATCATCACACCATCTTACCTAAGGAAGGAAAAAGGTGACTAAAGTGCGGTCCTGTATATCTTTTGAGGACAGGCTGCCTATGCTGTGACTCAAACTTGGCTGTAGTACTTGCCAGGCCACTGATGAAGATTGCAGTGCGATGTGCTGACCAGGCTGTATGTATGATTGTTTGCTTTTCTGCCATCCCTGTCCTGTGTTGATTATGTCAGACCTACCAAGAGCAAGAGTTGTCAATATCCAGGAAACAAAAATTCTAGATTTATCTCCTTTCTCCTGCAAAATGGAAAATTGAGTCATGTTTCTTAATCAGCCGATTCCATTTTTGCTCACTCTTTTGAGGACCAAATCAGCCTTTTGTTCAAATGAAAGAAAATAAAACCACCTCTCACCTTGTTATAGCTTCTTCCTGGAGAAAAGTGAGCAGGCATGTTCATCAATAGTGTAGTCACATAATCTCTGTATTGGACTGGTTCCACAATAACTTTCAGCTATAAAAGTATGTTATTCTGTAGGTGGAGATTGGAATTCTAATCATTTTTGCAATTTCTGACAATTGCAAAATAAAAATTTCGAGCCCAACCTCAAGAATTTCATAGTCCTGAAGCCCACTATTTCACTGCAAAAAAAAGAAGGAAGTGGCAAGGAAAATTTAGTTCTCTATATTCAGAAAAACACAAGTAGTTTTAAAATATTACAAACATGTTATTTTTAGAAGCCTCACACTCTTAGTATAGAAGACTGATCGATATAAACAAACAAACAAACAAGTAAATAAATAAATAAACATACATACAGCGATAGTTTCTGCTTAAATTTGGGCTTTCTCAGTTTGCATGGCATCCAATCTGTTAGCAGCCATATTCTCATTAGGATCTGTGCTTAGCCTTTAGGATGATGTTCACTTTAAGGTTTATAGGACATATCATAGTTCAATGGATTCCATTATACTCAAGGAAAGAGAGAATTTATGGAAGCCAGTAGGTGATGCTGTATTTGATTCCTGGTATGAATGTTTGGTCCTGGTCTTCACATGACTCTCTGGGTTAACTGTGATTTGATAGAATTACAGATGATATATTTACTGTAAGAGTTTGGTCCCTAACTACATTATTCTATAGCAGCCACTGCAGGTAACATTCATAGGCTGACCCTAATAAAAGGGTACCCCAGGGAAATCATTCCAACACAGAGAAACAACTAGGGTTTAAACAATGTATAAATCTTCATTTTGCACCTTAAGAAACTTAACAGCAAGGCTTAAGACAAACTTTTCATGCACTAGTAGGTCAACACTAAATTTATTTCCTCAAGCAAAGAAATGGACAAGCAGGTAACCATACAAATAGAATTTTTGTAGGCCTTCCTTAAAGTGGGAAGAAAATATAATTAAACTGATATGTGCAATTTCCAAAAAAACAAACAGGAAGGCAAATGTGGATTTTTTTGTTAAAATATATATGACAGTGTGAAATAAAAGAATGTATAATAAATTTAGCAGGTGATATGATCTTTGTTCTTCTGGGCATATCACTTAAAATAATATTCCATTTAGAAAATGCATATGCAAGTCCTACATTTTATAATCACTGCTGACTTTCAAAGTTTATTCATTGTGTTTTTTCATCAGGTGACATCTTTCTTAAACCTTATGTCTTCCTTTTTTTTAAGTTTTCTATTTTTTAATAAGATTGCAACTGGAGCAATATCTTTGGGAAGATCAATTGAGATAGATCCCTACACTTAGTTTCTTTGTTTCAGGAAAAAGCTGCATTAGAACATAGATTCTTAACCTGGGCTTTATGGATGAGCTTTAGGGGCGTCTCTGAGCTCCAGGAACATGTATGAAAAATTTTGCATGTGCTTGTGTAAATATATGTGCAATATTTTAAGGAAAGAGTATGTGGCTTTAATCAGATTCTCAGATGTTTATGTGACCCCAGAAAATTTAGAATTTCTGAGTTAGTTTCTAAGTTCCTTTGTAACTCTAAAGTTCAAAGTGATTTGGTAAGCAGATTTATTACTGCTCTTCCTTTGTAAAGGGGAGGATGATAAGAAATTCAACAGATAGCCCAGCGGAAGCTGTATCATATTTGCCATAATGAAGCATAATTGAAAATCTATGTAGTGGGATAATATAATATATGATATTTAAATTGAAGACAGGGAAGTAATTAGGACCAATAATTTCTAAGCCCTAATAATTTTAAGTTAGTAATACTAAAAGATTTCTTCAAGCCTACTTTATTTTCAGTATTGTTTTTTAATTATGCTAACTGCCTACTTCTCATTCGTTTCACATAGCCACAGTATCCCATGGACTTTCTGAGTAAGCTACCCACATACAGCATAAACATGTGAGGGAAATAAGATGAGAATGAAGCTGACTATGATTGCAACTAGGTCAAATCTATTAATATGTGATATTTATGTCTCCACATGGTTGAAGCTGCAAATCCTTTTGCATAACATTTCCTCTTTGATAGAAAATTTATCACTCAAAATACTTCAAAACCATCATTTTAATTTTTATCACCCCTGAAAATTTCATTTTTCAATGGAGCACACTGTAATACTGAAATAGATGTCATTAGATTACATCGTTTTGCATGGCGTGAAACTTTCTCTCAAGTTAATTTCACTGCTGCATATCAGAAATGTGCCTGTGAACTTGGGGAGGGGTGGTTAGAGGACAGAGCTCATGAGAACCAAGCCTCATTATGGCTTCAGAGTCTATAAGGGTCTCAACTCAGTTATGTTCCCTGGCCATAGACTGTAAACCCCAACCCCAGCCAAAAGATTCTTGGGGTCAAAGGAATCCAGGGAAGAGAGGCTATGAGTCATTTTAAACCTATCCTCCATGACTAGAGAGACAGCTCAAAGAACACACATTTCAGAATCTCCTAATGTTAGTGTTGGAAGGAATCTCAGAGTTCTTCATTTTCTTTCCTATTTGATGTGCAATAATTTTCCTGAGGGGTTATCCAGTCTCCTCTTGAATACTTCCAATGACAGAGAACTAATTACCTTCCAGTGTCACCCTGTCAATCTTGGAACAATTCTGGTAAATTTTATATGTGAATTACAACTGTCTGCCATTTCATAAACTGGTCCTAGGACTTTCCTGTGGGATCAATAGAATGAGATTCCAAGCCAATCCTTTACTAGTTGGAAAACAGCAAAAGGGTTGAAGTAGGGGCTTCTGTCTTCACCTGCACATTGCCATTCTTATTGACTTAGGTCAGCAGAGAGAGAGCCCTTGCTTAAAGAAGCAAGCATTTTTAGCAGAGGTTTTGATTCCTTCATATAAAGCACTTAGGGAATAACATTTGGGAAAGGAACCTAAATCCCCTTCTAGTTCTTGAGGCCAGTTTTACATATAACACACAGCTGGGTGATATGAAAAGGAATACAAAGGAGGTATCTACCAACCCTCAGCCTAGAAAGAACATTGCAATGGGCACTGCCTCCAGGTTGGCGTTTTAGGACATTAGTGGGTGGTCCACACCAATCTGTCATTGCTTCTCCAGAGGGCCTAGTGGGGAGATCTTTGAATGACAAGATTGATTTTGATCCCCCAGAAGACATATACTCATTCTTTCATCCATTCAAAAAGTATTTATTGAAAGCCTTTTATGCCCTAGGTTTTGAAATACAACAATGAGCAAAACAGGGCTAACTGGAGGATATAGGCATTAAACAAACAACCATACAAGTAATGAAAATTTCAAACCCTGATTATTGATAGAAAACGCAATTATAGATTATTTTAAGTGCATGCATGTAACAGGTCGAACTTGGTTGAAGGTTTCAGGGAAGGCTCGCCTGACATTTGAGTTAACACATAATTGATTAACAGGAATGAACAGTAAAGGGTATAGAGATGGGGGAAGCATTCCAGCCAGAGACAATAGCATGTGCAAAGGCCTTGTAGAAGAGAGGTGTAGGAAGAAAAATAGAATATTCAAGGAACTAAGAGAGGACCACTGTAGGTAAAATTCAGAGATGAGAAGAAGTGTTTGGTACAAGAAGAAGCTGGAGAGGTCATAGAAGCAAGTCCATTAGGGATCCAGCAGTCTATAGTAAAATACATGACACCTTACTTTCTGTACTTCCCCTCACAAAGTCTTTGCCCTTTTCAGCAAATGCCAATATCACCGACTCCCACTCTCGCAACCTTTAGTTCCTTACTTGTATTATTCTTGTCTCCAGGAACATTCTCTCTTCTCATCAATCCATCTCCTACTCAAAGTCTTATCTTCTTATTCTCTGAACTTTGGTATCCAGGAAGTGGGGGTGGAGGGAAAGGGCTCTAATGTATATTAAGCACATGTTATTCACCAAATATAGGACTAAGTCCTTTACATTATAATTTTTTTACCCCTCATCATAACACTGCGAAGTAGTGTCCTTTCCACTCTCTGACAGAGGGTGAAATTGGCATTTAGAAATCTTGAATAATTGGTCCAATGTCATGTAGTTAAACTAATAAGCCCAGATAGAAATTCAGGTTTGACTGATTCCAAAGATTCTGCTCTTTCTCCTAAATCGGGTTGCTTCTATCTGCCTTTTTAGTTGTTCATTAACCTCCTAGTAGAAGTGTGTGTCCTGACTGTACTAGTTTTGACATTAAGGTGATCATTTAAAATGTATCGGTTGCTGGTATCAATGGGATAGCATTTAATGAAGGTCGAAGTTCGTGGGCATAAGAGCCCCATTTATGACATGGACAATAGGCTAGTGGTTACCAGAGGGGAGGGGGGAGGTAGACGGGGTAAAGGGGTCAAATATGTGGTGACAGAAAGAAATCTAACTATGGGAGGTGAACACACAATCTAAATATATACATGCCTTATTGTTAAAATGTACAGCTGAAACTTATTGGATTTCATTAACCAATGTCACCATTAAAAAAAAAAGAGCCCCATTTATGGTTCATAATGCCCTTATATTCACAAGGAACAGGATGAAGTCATTTTAGGGGAATTTTTTACACAGACATCTACTTTACTATCACCCCTTGAAAGTGAGCACTTAATGCAAATGTCAGGGTTTTCTAATAAGTTTTATGTAATCTCAGTGGAGCTAACCTACCTCAAGGTCACATTCAAAGAAATATTATTATGAACATCAAGAAAAATGTGAAAAACAATTATAATTAGCATGATAGATACGGTCTCAGAATGTACCAAAGGGAATTCAAATCTCAGTGTATATAAAATCTTCATAAAGATCATTCTAAAACCTCTTCCTCCACATCACTTCTCAAAAGCTCATATGGTACAGATACCCCAAACCTCTCACATTTTTCCCTCTCAGTCTCTCCAAAATCTTCAAACTTAGTCTGTGCTGCTGACTCTTGTCTTTCTTGTTATTTCCTCTCATTTTCTGGATTTATTCATCTCTTTCTTGCCAGTACCTTTCTACTCTATCCAGTGTAAATCCTTCATGTGGTCTCAGTGGTTAGGATGGCAAAAAAAAAAAAAAAGATATTTATAAATTAGGAGATGCAGAGGCTGCCTTGAATATCTGAACTTTATTTTTTCCTTCACATTTAGTTTTGTTGCATGTCTATTTCAGGATTCAACTTAAAATAATAGCAGTGTTCAAAAGCAATAGTTTGCTTCCAATTTCCTAATATTTGCAGAGCCCGCTAGTGCTCATGGATAGCCCTGACATACTCTGCACTTTCCAGCATCACTTTGCAGTTGGATTGGCCATGAGACTGGTTATAGTATATAGAATTCAAGTGGAAGTAACATGTGTCACTTCTTCAACTGAATGGTTAAATATCAAGTTTGCTTTTTCTAAACTCTTTTTCCCTTTGCTGTCTGTATAATACCAAGTTGACCTGGAAGCCACTAGATGGAAGCACTCTGAGTCTGAGTCACTGCTTATAACAGAGTTAATCCACATTCTTCTATCATATGAGCGAGAAATAAACTGTAGTTGCATTGTTTGTTTCAGTAGCTAGTGCTAATTATGCTAATATATTATTTTTATATTTTAATTAAAACTCATAAGTTCATAATTGTAATGAAGTCCATTTTATCAATCTTTTATCTATAGTTAGTACTCATTATGCCCTGTTTAAGAATTTTGGTCTAATCCAAGGTTATGAAGGTATTTTCTAATACATTATTCCAGAAGTTTTATTGTATACAATTTGAGGGTCATGGTTAATTTTCCATATTGATATGCAATTGACCCAGTACCATATGTGGAAGAGACCATCCCTTTCCCATTGGATTTCAGCGGCCTCTTCATTGGATATCAGATATAGCAGACTGTCTCTAAAATGACTTCTAAGGATCTCCAAATCCTAGTTAGTATTCACACCCTCATTTAATCTCCACTTAAATGTGGGCTGGGCCTCGGGACTCACTTCGAATGAACAGAATATGGCAAAAGTGACAGGAGGTCACTTCAATGATTAGGTTAAAAAAAGATCGTGACTTCCATTTGGTCTCACTTTCTCTCACTCTTTCTCACTCTTTAGAAAAGAACTTTAAATTCCCCCATTGTAATCTGGTATGTGCTCTGGTGAGGTTGGAGAGAAGAGATGACCATAGGCCTGCAGATGGCATAGTTTTTGTTGATATTACTCAGAATAAGATGGTGCTAGAAAGGCACCCCTCTGATAATTAGATTATTAGGGGGTGCCTTAACTGATTACCTGCAGAAGACATCACATAGGAGCCCCCAGGTGCAAGAGACAACTGAAAGGAATCCCCTGGTGCTGCACTATGTTGGCAAGGATGCCTTTTATATTGAAAAGGAAAAACCTTCTACCACATCTGTGTTATATGACAGGAAGTCAAGTTTATTTTTATTTTATTATCTGGATTTAACCTTCTATCAACAATATTACTACATATAAAACAGACTTCTATTTTTCTCCTTTTATAAAATTCTGATTAAGAGAAATTTTGAAGTATAAAATTTTATTTTCCTACGTCATCAGTTTTCTGCAAGATAGGTGTAAATCAAATAAATCTCCCTTTGCTCCTATCCCTTCCATCCATCCCTCCATCTAGACACAAAACCCATATATTAGAACATAAGCTTTCAGAGGCCAGAGAACATTCTTTTCTTCCTGATAAGTGAGCTAGTCCACTGTTGCTTCAAATGTTTCTGATTTAAAAGCAAGATTCTAAACACCAGAGACAAGCTACACTGGTGACTGGAGTGTGTCTGACTTTACACATGGAAATTTTTAAATCAAATCAGTTCTGCTCATTTTATTTCACAATTTCCTGGGGCTCCAAGAATTTCCAAATCCTCTAGTTCTGACAGGAGGAGCAGAAGGTATTTTAGTCTTAATTTTGTGGCCTATTCAGCTGATGTGCTTGGGGCACCCTTAACCTCATCCTCTTCAACTGGCATATGCCATTGCTCAGAAATTGAGTGCAGGGGTCCCATAGGGAAAGTAAAATGAAAAAGAGGGGAGAGGCTCCGTTAGTCTATTTGGCCTGGCTTGTGTTCTTACTGTGAAGGTTTGCCAGGGAAGGGAAAACACTAGGGAGTGACTTTGTCACTTCAGGCAAAAGCAAAATAAAGCAATTTAACTTCCATTTCCTAGGAGCATGACACACTCCTGAGCCTCTTACATTCTGTTATTTAATACTCACTCTAACCCTGTGAGGCATATACTATAATTTCTGATACAAAACTGGGTTAGACACAGAGAGATTAAGAACTGATGTGAAATCTCATAGGTAGTAAGTAGTTGGTTCAGGGTTTGAACCCAAGTCTGTCTGATTCAAAAGTCTATTTCCAGAACTCTCATATGACCATAAGTTCTTCATAGTAGTAAGATGTTCGAAGGACTGAGTGATAGCACATTTTAGAGTGGAAAAGTATGCAGCCATTACAAAAATGACTGAAAAAAGTAAAGATATCCAATATATATTTGTTTATATATTTAAAAATGCTCGAGTCACCGACTTCATGCTAGCCACAGTTCTAGGTGCAAGAGAGTACAATACTCTGCCCCTATGGAGCTTTTATTAGGAGGGTTCAATACAGATAATAAACACAAATTTCATATCTGACTGTAGTAAGTACTATGAACAAAATTAAATGGAGCTAAGAGATTGAAATGGCTGTTTACCTTAGATGGATAGGGAAGGCCTCTCTAAATAGATGAGACCCAAGTGCCTAGAAGAAAACAGTCATTCTGCATTTCAGTCAGGGGGAACAAGTACAAGAGCACAGAGAAGGGAAGAACATGTATGTTTCAAAGACTCAAACCATGGCTCAAGTATAGTTGATTGAACAAGTAGCGGCAATGAGGGGAGTGGTACGAGATGCAGTGGGAGGCCTGATTTAGGATGTTTTAGGCCACATTAAGGAGTTTGAATTTTATTTTTAGTGTTACGAAAAACGAGAGGTGTGTTTTATATAGGGAAGGGACATCATCTGGCTGCTTCCTGTAGATTGAAATGTAGCAGGAAGAAGGGCATCAAGGAGAATAGTTAAAGGCCATTATGGTTTATGACCAAAGGAGAAGATAAGCAAATATTCTCTCTTATACGCAATTATAGACCTGGCCAAAATTGACAAAATGCCCATCTCTGGACTGTAGAAATTGACCAAAGGCATGTAATAAATTGAGAATTGTTTATTTAATAAAAGCTACTGAATCTTAGGTCAGAACAACAGGAATTCAATGTTTCTTTAGTCTGGGGCTGCTCCTGACTCCCCTATATCTCTCAGTGTAGCAATTATGCTAGGGTAGGACAAGGTGTGAAGTCAACAACTTTGCTACCAGAGGTGGCTGAATCATTTTGGAGTGAAGCAGAGAAAGCCCTATGTCCCCCAGAACTGTAGGAAACAGAGATGATCTTGGTGACAAATGAATGGAGTAAGAACAACATCACAGCTTGCCTGATGTGATCCTAGTTGTCATGCAGCAGAGTGACAGACTTAAACTAGCCTTAACTTTATAGGAAAATCCAGGAAGTGAGACAACCATAGCGGGACTTGATAAGCTCCCACATGTTTTTGACAGTCTAGGAGGCTATGCACATGCTCAAGGCTGCACGAATACTGAGGGATCTGGGAAATTCCATGCTATGCATAAGGCCCTGGCCAAATGTGAGGCCTCACATGTGACAGAGGAGACCTAAGAGGGCCTAGTAGAAAATAGAAATGGGGACATACCTGTAAACTGCCTGAACTTTAAGTGCAACCTCCAACCCTCACGGAGATCTATCAGCTAAAGGTGGAAGACTCACTCACTCAGAGTGTTTGAGTACAACTTCTAACCAGTCATTGGCTGTTCAGAAAAATATGCTGACACAGGAGAGACCCATAAAACAGTTTTAAAAGTTAAAAATAAAGAATTTTTAAAAACCTGAGCAAAGACATTAGTGGTTACATGGTTTAGGGGCAACATACTTTACATAATGAGTATAGACAGTTCATTAACTAACTAACTAACTAACTAACTAACTAACTAACTGACTGACTAACTAACAAAACACAATAACTACCACCCCAGGGGAATCAATGTAGAGTTCCCATAATTTTGTTGAAAATATCCAGTTTTCAATCGAAAATAATGAGATATTTAAAGAACCAGCAAAGTGTGACCTGTATTCAGGAATATAACAAAGAAGCTGTCTCTGAGTTGGCTAAGATATTGAATTTAGCACAAAAGACTTCAAAGCCACTATTATAAATACGTTCAAAGAACTAATAGACATGATGTTTGAATGATTAAAATATGGTATGACCAAAATAACTCATCAAAACAGAGAAATAGGAGCCCTCATACATTGGTGGTGAGGATTTGAAAATGGTACAGTCATTTTGGAATCAGCTCATCAATTTCTTAACATATAACTCAGCAATTCTACTTCTAGAAATCTACCAAAGATAAATGAAAAAAATGCATCCACAGAAATCTATGCATTCAAATGTCTATACTGACATTATTTGTAATGTCTAAAAACTGAAAATTATCCAATCCTCAATACATACATAATACATAAACAAGATGTAGCATGTCTATATCATGGAATATTATTTGCAATTAAAAGGAATAAACTATTAGTATATGCAATAATATAGCTGAACCTGAAAAGTATTGTGATAAGTGTTAGAAGCCAGGCACAAAAACCCCTATATCTTATATGACTCCCTTCACTGAAAGGCCATTAAAAGACATATTTATAGATACCTGAAGCAAATAAGTGGTTGCCCAGGGCTAGGATATAAGAGTATGGATTAATTGTAAAAGGATTTGGGCAAACTTTGGGGTGATGGAAATATTCTAAAACTGGATTATGGTTCTGGTTACAAAACTCTGTAACTTAACAAAAAGTCCTTTTCTTAATGCTTACAGTAGATGAGTTTTGTTATGTAAACTACACTTCAATAGAAGTGTTAAAATATACATTTTTACAAAAGTTGACAGAGACTCATTCTGGGAAGCATCTTTGTCAAAATGAACCTGATTCTCCTCCCCTGCTGAGAGATACCAGGGCAGGAAGGGAGACCTGAAAAAAGGAACCTCAAATGGCCAGACCTTGGAAACCTCTTTATTTTCATAGGTAAAATATTCTTTACCTCACACTCAGACACCAGAGCATTTAGGGGCATCAATAACGCAATCCCAACACACTCTTCACTTCCCCTACTGAGAACACATTGCAGCCTGACCTTATGAGATCCTTTATGCCCCCATCAGTCAGTACTAGCAGGAAACACAGGGAGCCCCAGTGGCACCAGATAAATGAAACAAACCACAAAAATAACAGAGTTTCTAAAAACAGACTTCTATTGGAACAGCTCATAAAATTAGGTCAAGACCTGCATGCTAAACTAAAACAGGGTGACTGCCTGTTGAAATAAAAAGAATTAAGTAGTTCTCAGAGTGTCCTGACATAATGAACAAAATGTCCAAGATAAAGTTGAAAACCACCCATCATAACAAGAACCAAAAAATGACAACTAAAATGAGGAAAAACAATCAACTGATGCCAACATAGAGATGAATGAGATGTTGGAATGATCCGACAAAAATTTCAAAGCATTTATCATAAAAATGCTTTTGCAATCAGTTACAAATTCCCTTGAAACAAATGAAAAATAGAAAATCTCAGCAAAAAAAAAAATAGAAGTCATAAAAGAGAACCAAATGGAAATTATAGAACTGAAAATTACAACTGAAATAAATAGCTTGCTGAATGGGCTTAATAGTAGAGTAGAGATGACAGAGAACATAAACTTGAGGACAGAATAATAGAAGCTACCTATTTTAAACAACAGAGAGAAAATAGACTGAAAGGAAACAGAGCCCAAGAGACGTACGGGATAATAAAATATTCCAACATTTGTATAATCAGTGCCTCAGAAGGATAGGAGATATTGAAGCAGAAAGAGTATTTGAAGAAATAATGGCTAAAAAGTTGTAATTTGGCAAAAGACACAAACCTACATATCTGAGAAGCTGAATGAACCATAAACAGGAAAACCAAAGAAAGATGCCAGGACACATTATAATTAAGCTTTTGAAAAATAAAGACAAAGAAAAATCTCAAAAATAGCCTGAGAGAAATGACATATTACTTATAGGGGGACACCAGTTTCAAAGTGTATATCTTATCTGAAAGCATAGAGAACCAAAGTGACACAACATGTTTCAAGTCCTCAAAGAAAAGAATGGTCAACAATAAATTCTGTATCAGGTGAAACTATCGTTCAAGAAGGAAGAGAAAAGGAAATCATTTTTAGGCAAAAGAAAACTAAAATAAATTTTTACCAGCAGACTTAATGGCTAAAGGAAAATTCTTTAGACAGAAAGACAATCATAAAAGAATGACATTGGAAGCATCAGGAATAAAGAAGGATCAATGGAAAGAGCAGAAACATGGGTACATATAATAGCATATCTATTTCCATATGAGTTTTATAAATCGTAATTGATGATTAAAGCAAATATTATAACAACACTTAATACTCAAAACAATGATATTTAAAAGTGGGAAAGATAAAGAGATCTAACGGCAATTGAGGTTTCCACACTTCAAACGGTAAAACGTTGATACCAGTAAATATGTGCCTTATAAATAATATACAAGCAAGCACTATGAAAACTACATGAAGAGATAGACTTGAAAACACTGTAAATGAATCAAGATGGAACAGCCAAGCATCCTGTAGGAAGGCAAGAAAAAAGAAACAGAGGTATGGGAACCAGAGAGGTTAAAAAGAATATAAATAATAAAATAACAAAGTCAAGTGCTAATATATCAATAATTATATGAAATATAAAAGATGTAAATATAATTAAAATACAAAATTTATATAAGTAAATTTAAAAAACGTGGCCCAAATATATACTTCCTAAAAAATATTTAATGTTTTTTTTCTAGTTTCTTGAGGTAGGAGCTTAGGTTTAATAGCTATGTTCATTTCTAATGTAATCATTTAGTAGTTTAAATTTCTTTCTCAGCATTGTTTTCCATTGTTATAAGTAAATTCAATAGCATAAATAGATTGAAAGTAAAAGGATAAGAAAAGATGTACATTGTAAATGATAATTTTAAAAAGCAGGTGTGGCTATCTTAATATCTGATAAAATAACAACTTCTTTTTAAAAAATCACTACAAAGAGGGACACCACCCAGGAATATAGTACAATCCTAAAAGTGCATACCCAAAACCAGAATCTCAAAATATAGGAAGCAAAAACTTATGGGATTGAAAATAGAAATAGGCAAATCCACAATTACAGTTGGGGGCTTTAAAACCTCCCCTCTCAGCAACTGAAAGAACTGCTCCCCAGAAAATCAGCAAAGATATAGAAGCAATGCTATCAACTGACAGGATTGAATTGATATATATAGAAGATTCCACCTGACAACTGCAAAATACATATTTTTTCAAGCATATGAAAAAGCAAAGGCCTAGGATATATAAAACAATATTGGCAAAGAAGAATAAAATGAAAGGAAATGCTCTACCTTATAATAAGGCTACCATATAGCTAGTGTAATCAAGACAGCAGATTATTGGTAGAGAGATATACGCACTGGTCAATGGAATAAAGAATCCAGAAACAGACCCTCACAAATATGCTCAATTGTTTTTAACAAATGTACAAGAGTAATTCACTGGAGGGATAGCCTTCTCAACAAATAGTGCTGGAGCAATTGGACATCTATAGGTAAACAAACAAATAAAACACAACTCCTCCCAAACCCCCAAAACCTTTCACCTAAGCCTAATATGTTATTTAAAAATTAACACAAAATGGATCACAGACAAAATGTAAAACATGATACTATAAAACTTTTAGAAAAAACATAAGAGACAGTCTTTGGGAACTAGGGCTAGGCAAAGAGTTTTTAGACTTAACAACAATGGTATGTTCCATAAAAGGAAAAATACAAAAATGTAACCACATCAAAATTAAAAACTGTTTTTTTTTTTTCTGTGAAAGTCCATGTAAAAATACATATGAGGAGGATGAAAGATAAACTATGGACTGGGAGAAAATAGTTGCAAACAATGTATCTGACAAAGGACTAGTATCAAGAATACATAAAGAGCTCTCAAGACTCAGCAATAAAGAAACAAAAATATCTAATTATGAAATGATCAAGAGACATGATGAAAAGTATTGCATCAAAGGGAATATACGGATGGCAAATAAAAATGAAAAGATGTTCAATGCCATTACCCATTAGGGAAAAATATAAATTCAAACCCAAATGAAATAATACATCTATCAGAATGGCTAAAATAAAACACAATGACAACACCAACTGATGTCGAGGATTCAGAGAAACTATATCACTTTTATATTGTAGTGGTAGGTACAGCCACTTTGGAAATTAATTTCGTAGAATGTTACAAAACTAAAGATGCAATTATCATATGACCCAGCAAAGGTGTTCTTGGGCATTTATCCCAGAGAAATGGAAATTTTACACACATTTTTTATAGCATCTTTATTCTTTTTTTACAGCTTTATTAAAATACAATAGACAATTGTTCATATTTACATTGTACAATTCAATGGGGTTTTTTCAATTATAGTTGGAATACAAAAATATATTAGTTTCATTTGTACAACATAGTGATTAGAGATATGTATAACTCACAAAGTGATCACCCCAGTAAATTTAGCACCTATCTAACACCATACTCAGTTATTACAATATTAATGACTATATTCCTTATGCTATACTTTATATTTCCTTGACTATTTTATAACTACCATTTGAACTTCTTAATCCCTTCTCCTCTTTTCACCTACCCCCTCCAAAATCCTCCCATCTGGAAACTCTTAAAATGTTCTCTGGTCTATGAGTTTGTATCTGTTATTTTGCTGTTGTTGTTGTTGTTTAGATTTCACGTGTACGTGAAATCATGTGGCATTTGTCTTTATCTGACTTACTCCACTCAGCACAATGCACTCTAGGTCCACCATAAAATATCTTTTTCCATCCCTTTACTTTTAGTCTGAGTATATCTTTTAATCTGAAGTGAGTCTCTTGTAGAAAGCCTATGTAAGGGTCTTGTTTTCTTATCCATTCAGCCACCCTATCTTTTGATTGGAGCATTTAATTCTTTTTCTTTTGAAATGCTTGTCAATAGATATGTAGTTATTGCCATTCTTTATGCATAACTTTGATAGATATTTTTTTCTTTTTCTTGAAGTTCCTCCAACATTTCCTGTAATACTGGCTTGGTGGTGATGAACTCTTTTAGTTTTTTCTTGTCTAGGAAGTTCTTTGTCCTTTGATTCTAAATGATAGCTTTGCTGTGTAGAGTAATCTTGGATGTAGGTCCTGGTTTTTCATCATTTTAAATATTTTGTGCCAAGCCCTTCTGGCCAGCAAAGTTTCAGTTGAGGAAATGGCTTAAGGTATTATAGTAGCTCTCTTGTAGGTAACTAATTGCTTTTGTCTTGCCACTTTTAAGATTTTCTTTGTATTTAACCTTTGGCATTTTAATTGATGTGTCTTGGTGTGGCCCTCTTTGGGTTCATCTTATTTCGGACTCTTGGCTTCCTGGGCTTGTATATCTATTTCCTTTGTCAGATTAGGGAAGTTTTCAGTCATTATTTTTTGAAAGAGGTTTTTAATTCCTTGTTCTCTCTCTTCTCCTTCTGGTAGCCCTATGATGCTCTTGATGTTGTCCCAGAAGCCATTAAACTATACTCATTTTTTTGGATTCTTTTATTTTTTGTTGTTGTTGTTCTGATTGGGTGACCTACACTACCCCATCCTCTAAATTGCTCATTTGATCCTCTACTTTATCCAATATGTTTATTCCCTCTAATGTGTTCTTCATCTCAGATGTTGTATTCTTCATTTCTGACTGGTTCCCTGTTATGTTTTCCATCTCCATTTTTATGTTTTCTATGTCTTTGTTAAAGTTCTCACTGAGTTCATCTACTCTTCCCCTATGTTCATTGAGCTTCTTTATAATCAGTGTTTTGAACTCTGCATGTGGTAGATCGCTTGTCTCCATTTTGTTAGTTCATTTTTCTGGAGCTTTGTTTTGTTGTTTCATGTGGGACATTTTTCTTTGTCTCCCCATTTTGACTGCCTACCTGTGTTTGTTTCTGTGTACTAGGTAGGGCTCTTAAATCTCCCAGTCTTAGTAGTGTGGCTTTATGTAGTAAATGTCCTGTGGGGCCAAGTGGCATGGTCTTTCCTGGTCACCTGAGCGAGGTGCTCAAGGTGTATCCCTTGTGAGGATTGCATGTGCCCTTTGATGTAATTGAGCCTTGATTGCTATTTGCACTTCGATGAGAAGGATTAACCCTCAGGCTGATTGGTTGTGAGGATTGGCCAGTGAGGGGCTGACACTTCAGAGAGGATTCACTTTAGTAGGGCTCTGGTGCCTGCCCAGTGTGCCCTTCAGGTGTGTCCTCCTCAGATGTAGCTCTGGGTGGTGCTCTGGCTCCATGGCCAGTCAATGCAGGCTTCTGGGTATAACGGCTTAAAGGTCTCCTGGGAGGGGCTCAGCTGTAGGCCACTTTCATCTGCAGCTTGTACACTTCTGGGGCCTGATAAGAGTCATCAAGCAATCCGCAAATGGCTGCAACCTGTGCTGGGCTTATAGGTGCCTCAAGAGGCCTATCCAGAAACTGAGCCTGGCTGCCACTAGTGCTGGGCTTCGTGCTGCTCAGCAAGAGGTATGGGGCATGCCAAGGCTAGACACTGCTTCGTTGGGTTTTGTTAGTATTTGAGAGATTTTAGGAAAGTCTGCAGCCTGAGCTAAGACAGGCCATTTGAATAAACCACTGGGGGCAGCTTAGGTGGGCCCACAAGTTGGGAGGGGCTTGGTCTCAGGGAATCACTTGAGTTACCTGTATTAACAAGTTTAATGGAGATTCAGGTATGGCGGCCTCCTGTGTCCACATGCTGGGAGTAGGGAGGGCACAACAAAGGAACAATGGATACTTCCAACATTTATATGCAGGAGAAAGCCACCCCTCCAGCCTTTGCCCTAAAGCCTGACAACTCAGCTTTCCCCCATATGTCCCTGGTACTCCTTGAGCAGCTACCCCAGTGCAGGAGTTCAGAGCGAGTGAGTGTCAGTGAGTAAATCTTGGCATAGGCCCTTTAAGAAGAATGACTACAATTCACACAGCCCTCCATCTTACTCAGCCACAATCTCTGCTGCTTTTTGCAGCCAGAGATTGTGGGGACTTCTCTTGCTGGAACTGGAACCCTGGGTCAGGGAGCCCAGTATGGGGCTGGGACACCTTGTTCCTCAATGAGGGGAGGGGGTTCTGTAGCCAAGATAACACTCCAGATTCTAGATCGCCACATGGGATTGTGGAACTGGGCCATCTCACATCTCTGCCCCAGCTACCAACCTCAAGGTGACCTCTTATATATGTCCCCAGTTGTAGCACTTCTGTTCAACCAGACCTCAGGCCACTACTGGTGATTGTTGCTCTGTAGTTTCATTATAATTTTGGTGTAGTTATGGGAGGAGGCGTACACAGCCTCTACCTTCTATGCCATCTTGGCTGGTCTCCTAATGAGGTGGATTCTAGTTGAAGTTAGTCTCTGGGTCAACCCCAAGTGTTAAGGTAGGCTCGCCTATCCCTTATCCCAGTCCGATATCTGGCTTGCAGAGGACCTCCTAATTGGTTTGGGTGACTAACTGGTAAGTGACTTGAGACTACAGGTGTATTTTGAATGAGCAACCCTGGCAACCAAATGTTAGACATTTTCTTCACAATGTACGTTCCTCTCTGGTGTGTCAGCCAACCTATTAGGACAGCTCCACTTGGAAGTCTTGTAGGCACCCCACACTTACCATATTTCAAAATGAACTCAGGATTTTCCTTCTAAGAGTTAAATTTTCTCCTTTATGTCCACGAGTTTCAACTCTGACTTCTTATTCTCCTTCTTTCTGTCCAACCAGTGAATAAGTCCTGTTGATAGTCCCTTCAGATGTTTTTCAGCTCTGCCCTTTTCTATTCCTGCTGTCAATGCCTTAAATCAGAGCTTTAGCATTAACCACTCAGATGACTGTAAATATATTCTTCTTTCCCCACTCTGCTCTTCCAAGAAATAATAATAAACACATATAGAATTCTTCCTCTATACTAGATGTTTTCTGTAAGATTTATATGCCTTACATTGTTTAACTCTCACAACAACCCTTTCGGGTAAGTGCTGTCATCATGGCTATAATACAGATGAGGAAACTGAGGCAGAGAGCAGTGAAGAAACTAATCCAAGTTTATACACATCCAGTAAGTGCCCAATTCATCCTGTATTGCAATGATTCTCATGCTTTAGAGAACATAAAAGTCATGGGGGAGAGAGTGTGTTAAAATTCTCAAACTCTACCTTATAACCTGATGCAATAGGTCTAGAATTTGACTGGTAATCTGCATTTCTACCAACATCACTGGTTTGGATCTAGGTAGTCCAAGGATTATACTTTGAGAAATGCTGAACTGCAGCTTCAGAGTGAGCTTATTTAAACCCAAATCTCATAATTTCACTCTGCGCTTTAAAACCTTCTGATGGCTCCTTATTGTTTTTAAGATAAAGTCAAAATCCCTTGGTATGACACACAAAACCCTCCACAGAGTAGTGTCTATAGGTCTTTCTAGATTTATCTTCAATCTCTCCCCCATACCAGACTTCTTATAATTTTTTAGCTATTCATTAATTTGTTTATTCACCTAACCACCATTTACAGAGGTTTTACTCATGCTTGGCACTATATTTAGATTTGGAGATACAGTAAAAAAGATAGGGTACATGCTCTCAAAAAACTTAGTATAGTGGAGCTTAATTTTAAGGTGGCAGGTCTACCTGGCAGCCAATGAAGGTATCACAGAGGAGGTAGCATTTGAGCTGAAACTTAAAGGATGAATAGAAGATTACTTGGTAGACAGAGATAAGAGCCTTCCAGGCAGAGAGACACAGCATGTATGGAAGTAGGGAAATATGTATTCTAGAATCTATATATAATCCTGTAATTCTACAGTGAAATTATAAGGGCATGATAGAGTAGTTGTCAGAGTTGAAGCTAGACAGGTAAGCAAGGGCTAGGGACTTATATACTGTAGGAGGCAGAAATCTTAGATGGTATTCAAGATTCCCAGTGTTAACTGGTTTGGTTCTACTCTACAAATTCCTCTACCCTTTGAATGCAGGCAGGACATGTGTATATGATGGGCTATCACTCCAATGTTAGGATGTCAGTCAAAGAGTACAAAATTTTAGTTATGTAAATTGAATAAATTATGAAGATCTAATGTCCAGCAATAAGGAAATAGTCAACAATACTGTACTATAAACTTGAAATTTGCTAAAAGGAAAAAGGAAAGAAAAGAGAAATGGAAAGAAAGAAGGAAAAGAAAGAAAGGAAGAAAGGAAGATAAAGAAAGAGAGAGTGAGAGAGAGAGAAAGAGAGAGAGAGAGAGAGAGAGAGAGAGAGAGAGAGAGAGAGAGAGAGAGAAGGAAGGAAGGAAGGAAGGAAGGAAGGAAGGAAGGAAGGAAGGAAGGAAGGAAGGAGAAAGAAAGAAAACAGTAACTTTGTAAGGTAATAGATGTGTTAACTAGCTTGATTTGGCTGTTATTTCACAATGTATGTGTACATCAAAACATTGAGTCTTATACCTTAAATATATAGATAGATATAGATATAGATATGTAATTTTTATTTATCAATTATACCTCAGTAAAGATGGGGAAATTTCCAGGATTTCTAATTTATTGCATGAATCTAGCAATTCATTTATGGAGAATGAGCATCATTTGACTGTTAATGCATGGATTTATTTCAGGGCTTTCTATTTTGTTCCATTGATCTATGTGTCTGTTAGTATGCCAGTACCACACTATTTGATTACTGTAGCTTTGTAATATATTTAGAAATCAGGAATTGTGATGCTTCCAGTTTTGTTATTACTCAAGGTTCCTTTAGCTATTTGAAATTCATATGGAATTTTTTATGATTCCATATGAATTTTAGGATCATTTTTTCTATTTATTTAAAAAATGCCATTGGAATTTTGATAGAGATTGCTTTGAATCTGCAGATTGCTTTGGGTGGTATGGACATTTTAACGGTATTAATTCTTTCATTCTATGAACATGATCTATCTTTCCATTTATCTGTGTATTAATTTCCTTCATTGATGTTTTATAATTTTTGTCTACAAGTCTTTCTCCTCTTTGATTAAGTTTATTTCTAAGTATTTTATTCTTTCTGTTGCTATTATAAATGAGATTGTCTTTCTAATTTCCTTTTTGGATAGTTCATTGTTCATTTGGAGAAATGCCACTGACTTTTGTATATTGATTTTATATCCTACAACTTTATTGAATTTGGTTTTTAGTTTTAATAGATCTTTTTTTGTTGATCTTTAGAGTTTTGTATATATATGAGTATGTCATCTGCAAATGGATAATTTTTCTTCTTCTTTTCTTATTTGGATTCATTTATTTTTATTTTTATTTTTTATATTTTACTTTTTTGTCTAATTGCTATGGCTAGGAGAACTAGTATTATGTTGAATAGAAGTGACAAGTGTGGGCACCCTTACCTTGTACCATATGTTAGAAGGAAAGCCTTCACAATTTCACAATTGATTTTGATGTTACCTGTGGGCTTTTCATATATGGCCTTTAATATGTTGAGGTACAGAATAGCCAAATCTTGAAAACAAAGAAAAAAGTTAGTAAACTTATATATAAATTCAAGTGTTGCTATAAAGTTTCAGTAATTAAGACAATGTAGTACTGGCATAGGAATAGAAAAATAGATCAAGGAAACAGAACAGGAATTCCAGAATTAAACCCAAAATTCTAAAGTCAATTGATTTTTGACAAATGCGCCACAACAGTTCAGTTAGGAAAATAGTCTTTTTGACAAATGATGCTGGAACAACTGAATAACCATCTGGAAAAAAAATTAATCGTAACCCCTACCTCACACCATACACAAAATGTAATTCAGGATGAATCATAGATGTAAATATAATACTTGAACTACAACGCTTCTAGAAGGAAACATAAATTAATATCTTTTCAATCTGGGTGTAGTCAATGTTGTTTTTTTTTGTAGACACAATGAAGAAAGAAATAAATATAAAAGAAAATATCATTGTCAACTAGGCATAATGAGAATACAGAACTTCTGTTTATTAAAAGATATCATTAAAAAATAAATAGGAAAGCCAAATACCTTGAGAAAATATTCATAAATCATATTAAGTATAATAAAAAGATAGAAAAGACTATGTTTCCTCCCCAGCTCCATTATTCTCTGTTCCTCAGTTTTTCTGTTTTGTCATTTATCATAATATCTAATTATCCTTTTGCTTGTTTATTTGTTCAGTGTTTCTCCCAGAGAAATATAATCTCCAAGGGAACAGGGTCTTCTATCCGTTTCTAGCTCAGTGTACAAAGTAGGTACTCAAGAAGTAGTTGTCAAATAAATAGTATTTATTCATTGATCTAGGAGGGGCTGGGACTGTACATTTATTCATTGGGAGAGGGTTGGCATCATCCAAGGAGCCAAGTTGGCTGTGTATGGGAGGCTCTGCGCACCTTCCACAGCTCAGGCTGGATCTGCTTTAATATTTCCTATTTTTGGCAACTTGAAATGTCTTTTTTTCCAGCCTCTGCCTCAGAAAATGAAATTTGATGTTTCTTTGTCACCAGGAAACTGAACCAAACTTTTAGGCTTATATCGTTCCTTGAGTTCCTCCTATGTTTACCTAGCAACTCAATTGGAATAGTTCCAAATTTCATGGTAAATCACTTTGATTAGAGTATGGCAAAGCCCAGCACTTTATTATGGATTCAAAGTTGTTTTCATGCATTAATTAGGATATCAAAGTATTTTAAGCTCCAGATGGGAGCACTTACACATCTTGGTGAAGGAAGCATTGACTTTGGTGCTCATTCCACATGGGACTTATTAACCTTATCTTATATACTAAAATGCCAGCAATGATAATGAACACTGAGAATAATTTGGATATTGATTGTTTATATACCAGCCATTGTTAAAATTTTGCTTTCAAATTCTCAAAATCAATTTCCATTTATTTGCACACAAGTAAAAAGGGCAGGGTTTTGAACTCAAATTAACACCTAAATAAATGTACCCAATAAATGCTTGCATTTTGCCAGCATTTCTAACCACCATCTGGAAGGGGCAAAGTGGGTCATTTGCAAAGCTGTGTTTACTCTGAATAAATTTGAGAAATTCTATTTCAGTTTAATATCTACTTAATAATAAAACATTGGATTAGACAAACTGAAGATTACCATTAGGGATGGCTGTTGCAGATTAGCCAGCCTCAATCTTGGTTTTAATAAACAAAGTTAGAAGGGTAATAGCATCTTGTGGGATGTTAAGAAAAAGCCACTGGTTGCCTTTGAGGAGAGGATTTATCTGGGCTCTTATGTGACTGTTCAACATTCCAGTTACCCATCACTGGAGAACACTCTAACTCATATTCGTCACAACTGTACATTTTTTAACACTTTCTATATGTCAAGCACTAAACTACCTACTCCATTTTTACATTTATGAAACACTTTTATATTCATTTCTTCATGTAGTGCTTACAGCTGCCCATTAAAGTAAGTACCATTAGCCCCTATTAACAGATAATGAAACCAGGGTCCAGAGGAAAACAAGTGATACCACAGCCTCCAAGTGGATGGAAGAGCAGGATTCTAATTCCCCTCTGTATCACTCCAGAGATTTGCTTAGTTTTTTCTTATCTATCACAAATATAATAACATCAACTAAAATGTTTCAGAATGAGATGAAGATATTTAGAAACCGAGGTAGCAAGAGTGTGATGCAAGGGTCACGCAGGCTGGCTCTTCTGAGACCCAGGGCTCAGAGAAGTGCATTTCTGGAATCATTATCAATGTACAAACTCTATAAACATTGCCTCAAAGAGTCTACTAATTTCTCAGGGAGCCATACAGAATGATCCTTCCATTCTCTCTACAACTCACTTTAATCAGCAGAAATATTTCCAAACTTCTGACTCCCAGCCTGCGAGCAGAAAACTTCAGAGATGAAATGATGTCCCCACTGTGTTTCTCTGAGTAGGCTTTGTTTTTCTCTGTTTTACATCAGGGCATCTGAGCTATCTATGACTGTGGGGTGTCTAGATGGAGGAAAGAAGCCCGTTGAAGACAGATCCAATCCTCAGGGACTCAACTGAGTCCTGCAGAGTTAGAAGATATAGGATACAACCCCCTCCTCCAGTACATACACAGTAACCGGATGGTGTGGGCCTGGAGAGTTTGTGGGGCCTCTGGCCTTAGGCTCAGGAGATTCCTGACCAAGAGAGAGGCTGGCAGCTTTTGAGGAGCCTCACTGGATCCCCATTGCAGAAAAACTTGGCTGAAGGCTGGGCCTCTCTAGCTTCAAGTGGCACAATATCCTGATGTCCAAATCAGAGAGACTGGCTGGAGTTTTAATATATGGACTAGGGTTCTGATTCTGAAAAGGGTTCTGGAGCTCATAATTCACTGAAGCCTGTCCCTAGAGTAGTAATAAAGACCCAAAAGTACGGTTCTGGGAACATAGAGCCTAGAGGTGTTACCAGCAGAAGGCTTTGATGCAAAGGCAATGATCCATAGCAAAAAGGACCTGGGATTGAGAACCAGACAGGCATAGCTCCATTCTGCCATTTAGCTGTGTGACCTTGGGAAAGCTACCTAACCTTTCAGTTCCCTCATCTGTAAAATGAGGATAATAATTATACTTATTTCAAGGGACTATTGTGAGGTTAAGGGCACATAGAGCTCTTAACCTACTGTTCTATACATAGTAAGCATTCAACAAATGGTAGTCAATTGTATTATTGTTAGGATAGATTAAACTGTTCTTCTCTGAGATCATTCCTAGTTCTAGAATGCTGTCATTCTAGAATTTAGATCTTGCTCTCTAGGTCTGGATGGAGTACCACCTTCTGGTCTACTTCTATCAGAGAACTTACTATATTCAGCCATCGTTACCAGTTAGTTCCATGAGGACAGGGACACAGTCTTAGTCACCATGTTTCTAGTGCCTAGCACATAGGTAACACTTGATAACTGTTTGAATATTTAAATTAATATACCAAAAGAATTCCATGCGTCCTCTTATTATTGTCTGATGTTCTCACCTACTTCATGACTCCTGCTCCTTCCTCTCAGACAACCCTGTAAGGCCTAGTTAGGAATGTAGGCTACAGACAAGAGAATATAATATTTACTCCAGTTCACTCAATCAATAAAAAATATTCATTAACCATTGTTGGGAAAAGCAGTCTCATTGTGTGCATGCAGTCCTTTGACCCCTACTCAGCTGCATAAGAATGGGCCTTGGGCTTACAAACTTTCTTACCAATAAGGAATCCTCACAGCCTGTGCTGGATTTATTACCTTATTTGGGAACATTCCCCATTTCAGATTTAATGTGTGCTCCTTTGTTCTGCTTAAGCATGTGCATCATGTGGTACCTTTGCTCTGTTCCCCAGGGGTGCAGACCATCTTCTCATGGACCACTATTAGTCTTGAGGGACTAATGGCCACTATTGAAGCTGATCTTGCTCTGTTTCTTCTCTATGTGAGTAAAGCGTAGCTCTACCCAGTGCCTTTGTGTGTCATAACTTCATGGTGTCTCAAACCATGATTGATATTCTGAGCCTGTTGCTCCTAGTGGTAAGCACTGTTATACTTTTTGCTATCCTTCATACAGTGGGCCTTCTGGAGGTGATAACAGGTGTCACATGTCTGAAAGTTCAATAACCACCTAATGTTTTCTAGGCATCATGTAAGTGAGGTTCTGTGGAGGAGTAAAAGTCACTGAAACTGGGTCTCTTCATTCCAAGAGGCTCACGATTTATTAGGGAACGCAGTGCACAAAAATAATAGTTATCATTTTCTAAATATATACTGCATGCAGGGGCTTCATCTGAACCAAAGCTCCTTCTCATTCCATTAAGCATAGAGTTACACATATCATGATTTCTCTGGGACAATCCTAGTTTATTCTTTTTGTACTAGTGAAATGATAATAGCACCCTTTTCACCCTCGAAAATGCCTTGATTTGATCAATAAATTATATGATGAGTCCAAGTAAGCTACATGGACTTTCAAATATGCTGTGACAGAAGTATAACCACATTACTTTGAGAATCCTAGATAAGGAGCAGTTAGATCTCCCTCAGGTTGGATGAGAGAAGAGGGTCATAGAAGAGTAGAATTTGAGGAGGATGAAATAGAATTTTTGACAGCAGAGGTGATGACTAATGATATGTTTTCCCTTTTCCTTTGTTACCAGTATCTCTGCACTTGAATGTCCAAAGCCAAGATAGTGAGCTTTGTTACAAAACACGGGGATCTACATCTAAGTACAGAAAAATATATTAGTAAAAAAAATAGGGCATAACTTTTATTAATCACTTATTATGCACCAGGCACCGTGTTAAATAAGTCATGTGCATCATTTTATTAAATCCTTGCAAACCTATGAGATAGAGCCTACAAACTATCGTACCCTTTCTACAGAGAGGAAATGAAGGCTAACTAAGAGGGGTGAAATGACTCGCTCAGGGTTACACAGCCAGAAAAGTGATAGAGTTAAATTCAGACAGAGTTCATTCTGACTCCAGAGCCCACATTCTTATTTTTAATTTAGCTATGACATTGTGTAAGTTTAAGGTGTACAATGCATTGATTTGATACATGTACATATTACATTATGATCAGCACTGTAGCATTAGCTAACACCCTTATCACATCACATAATTATTTTTTTGTGGTAAGAACATTTAAAATCTAGTCTCTTAACAACTTTGAAGTATATAACCCAGTATTGTTGGCCGTAATCACAATGTTGTGCTTTAGGTCTCCAGAACTTATTTATCTTCTAACTGCAAGTTTGTACACTTTGACTAATATTTCCCCATTTCCCCCACCCTTCAGCTCTTGGCAACCAGCATTCTACTCTCTGTTTCCATGAATATGGATTTTGTAGATTCACTTATATGATATAAGTGATATCATATAGCACTCCCAAGATTATTGCAGAATTATTCACAATAGCCAAGATATAGAAACAACTTAAGTGTCCATCATCAGGTGAATGGATAAAGAAGACATGAGATATCTCTGTCATCTATCTAATCTATCTATCTGTCTATCTATCTATCATCTATCTATCTATCTATCTATCTATCTATCTATCTATCTATCTATCATCTATCATCTAGGAATATTATTCAGCCATGAGAAAGGAGATCCTGCAATATGTGACAACATAGATGGACCTTGAGGGCATTATGCTAACTGAAATAAGTCAGAGATCTCATTCTTAAATTCTTCACTATCAAGCTTCCAGAAATTTCCACAATCTTGAATTAGAATTAAACAGTTACCTATGTATTTTTCAATTTCAGTTGATCCTGGTAACAGTGCTAGGGACCACCATACATTGAGCATTCACAATGTGCCAGGAACTTTATAAAATTTATTTTGAATCTTCAGAACAACCATGCTGAATAGGTACTTTTCATTTTATGAATTAGGAATTTGGAGTTCATAGAGTTTAGACACCAACTCTTAAGTGTAAACTTTACTTCCTTCAAGATGGGGAGCAATAGTAAGCATAAGAATGCCTTTGGGTAGCACAAGATCTGTACATTAACAGATTTCATGAGACACTACTTCAGATGGTAAGAAATAGAAAACCCTCTGTTCTTTTTAACCAGTGAGCTTCTGGATAATACCAGAAAGTAAGATGTTATTTCCTTGCTTTTACGCAGTCACCAGCCATGTCACCCTGGGCAAATTCATTCCTCTCTAGGAGTTTGTTTCTTCATCTGTACAGTAGAAATAACTCCTACCTCACAAACTTGTCAGGAAGATTAAATGAGAAAGTGTATGTAGACTATATAGTCCAGCCTCTATCTATTCATTTTTCCCTTCCCTGTAATCATAGATCTTGCCTTTATGTGAACTGTTGGCATGTTTCTGTTTCACTTTGGTAGTAGTCACAGCTGAAATTTAACTCTACTATTTTTTACATTAGGAATATATGATTTTTCTATGTTAGCATTTAGATAAATTGAGGAAATTAAGTCACAGTAATTTTGTACCTGATAGTCTTACCCCTCTGAAAAATCCAAGCATTCTGTTTTCTGAGTGTTTGCATGGAAATACTAACCTCTCAAAGAATGTACATAAGAGGATTCCAAAATTTGACCTTTTGCTTTTTATGTTTTTAATAATACATGCACATGGGATAAAAGGCAAAAGCCACTGAAAGTTATACACTGAAGAATAAATTGTTCTTTCCCCTCACCTTCAGTCCCCTAGTCACCCTCCTTAGAAGTAACCACTGCTATCAATTATTTTGAGTGTCCATCAAGAGAGATACTGTGCATATACAAACATATCTGTATATTTTTATCTCCCTGCTTATTTTCACAAACATGATAGCATATTCTATCTACACACTGTTTTGAACCTTGTTTTTATTATTTAACAATGTGTCTTGGCAAATCTTTTCATTTCAGTATGAATAGATTTCCCTCATTTTTTTAATGGCTGCATGGTATTCAAATAAATGGATATCCTATAATTTATGTAAACAGTACCAAAATTGTTTATAGTCTTTTGGTATTACATATAATTTTGAAGGCATTTTTTTCATATACACATTGTTGCTCCTGTGCATAGACTCATAATATAAATGGCTATTACTGGAATATCTGGATAAAAGTATATGTACATTTACAATAGTGATAAATATTGCCAAATTGTCCTTCAAAGAGGTTGTCCCAGTTTAATTATCATTAACAATGAACAAGGGTGTTTCTTCATATCCTGGAACACAGTACATATGTTTTCTCTCCTTTACAATCCTAGTTGAAAGATGATCATTCGTTTTACTTTAATTTTGTATTTTTTTTTACTTTGACTGAATCGATCATCGTTTTATATATTTAAAAGTCATTTGCATTTCTTTTTCTATATATGTTTCTTTTGCCCATTTTTCTTAAGAATTAATTTATTTTACTCATGTCTAAAATTCCTTTATATATTAAAATGTGATTCCTTACCATATAGTTGGTAGTATTTTGTCCACCACTTATATTTTGACTTTATTTATGGTATTAATGATATTTTAATATATAGAATAATTTAATGTCTCTGTCTTGTTTAATGAGTTTTGGTGGTGTGTCACACTTATAAAACATTTTTAAGACTAATAAATCAGTTTTCCCCGTTTTGTTACTTAAATGGTATCATTTTTAAAGAAAATATTTAACATTTTTATCCATCTGGTATTTAGCATAAATAATGAGATAGGTATCCAACTTTATTTTTTCAAAAGCCTAGCCATTTGGCCCAGTACCATTTATTGAACAATGCATTTGCCCCTGTTAATTTTAAATGCCTCCTTAATATATATATAATATAATTAATATAATATATAGTATATAGTATATAATATGTAATATGTAATATATAATATATAACATATAATATATAATATATGATAAACATAACACATAGCATAATATATAATATATGATATAATACAATAGATATAATATATAATATAATATATAATATAGTACATATATATTAAGGAGGCATTTAAAATTAACATGGGCAAATGCATAATATATATATAATATTACATATATGATATATAAAATCTTCTAGGTTCTGTTCCATTGATTTATCTCTTCATTTACTGGTATCAACTGTTAATTACACGAGTGTTATGGTATTTTAATAGGTGTTACTGCTAGCACCTTCTCACTACTCTTATTCAAAATTTTCCTTGTGTTTCTTACAAGTTATATTTCCATTTGAACTTTAGAATAAGTGTGGCTGATTCAAAATAGAACCCTATTTGTATTTTATTTGGATTTTTAAATTTATAAATATTCTTGATAGAATTGTTTTAGTAAGAATTATTTTTGTTGCTACTTTAAATGGGTTCTTTTCCTTGATTATATTTTAAATGGTTGTTATATATAGGAAAGTTAACGTTATTTTATTAAATAATTTCCTATGCAGCTATAAAAATCGTGATGGGAAAGCATATCTATTGAGTGTACATGACGAGCACTCTGGTTCCAGTTTTGAAATACAGATATATATAAATATTTCTAGAAAATATATTGGCAGGACACAAGCTAAAATGTCAACCCTGATTATCTCTGTATAGTGGATGATGGTTGTGAATGCTCTGTTGTCTTCTTTGTGTTGTCCAATATTTCTTGCAGTAAACATATTTTACTATTATATAGAAAAATATTTTTAAAAGAGAATAATTTATAGCATAGTTAAGAAACATAATTTTGGAGTTTAACTGTGGTGCTCATATAGGGAGGAAGGGAACGATGTTATCAATTGCATAATTAGGGTAGTCTAATGCTATAATAAAACATCCCAAAGACTCAGTGTCTGGACACAAGAAGAGTTTCTTCTTTCTAATAATCTAATGCAGGTCCACAAGGACACTGGTATCTTGGTCCTTTTGTCCAGTCTTTGCATTGAACCATCTCCAGTCTGAAGTTGCATCATTAACTCTGATCCCTGACCTTATGTCTGACCTGCTTCTTACCTTCAGTCATTTAACTCAGTATCTGACCTTCATCTATGTTAGGCACTGCTTGTTCTGTGTGCAATGCTTTGGTGAGTTGTCTATATTTCTTTCTGTGTCTGAACTCCATCTATCTCCTACTTCCTAACCTGACACTGGGTTGTCAGGTTGGCATCTCAAAAGGACTCTGTGTCATCTTACCTAGAGCTGATTACGTACTGGAGAATGAGGAAATACTTTTACCTGCCCTGGTTTCTGGAGAGTAATTGATGAACTACTTAACAGTTGAATTCACGCTGTCACCTGCTTAGTGTCCTTTGGTACCTCAAGTTTGTGGAAGCAAACCGATGGATGTGGTACAGCCTGACATGGCTTATCTGGAAAGGATTGCTGATGGACAACTGTAACCAACATGATCTCAAAATATCAAAATATATGTTATGTTAAAAACATTCAGTGTATAAAGGACAAACCCCCCATAAATATCCCAGGAAGCTGGGGTTTGATTTTGTTAGCTCTGCACTGACATTGAAAGAAACTATTTGTTTCTTACCCATAGGGGCTTCTGAGTGTAACTCCTTTTTCACACAGTACAGGTTTTCTATGATGTGTTTTAAATGGGGCCTTCATTCAAGCAATTTTTGTGCTCTGCTCATGTTTTGCTATCCAACAAAGTGTTAGGCAAACAAAATGCCTGGGGCCTATGACAAACCATGGGTATTAAAGTCCAGAGCTATTTTTAAAATAACATTCTCTTTCTGATTATAAAAGTAATGCATAACATTGATTTATGCTTTTGAGTCCATACTAAGAACTCAGTACTCAGGACGCAGTGTTTTGCATGCATTGGGTAATCTTCACAACTTTCTGAGGTAAATATTATGATTTCTATTTAACATTGATGGAAACTGAGGTCCAAAGAAATACAGTATCTTGTTTAGGTTCACACATCTAGGAAATGGTAATGCTAGCATTAGAATCTGGGTCTTCTAACACTGGGGACTGCATAATTTACTGCTGCTAAATCCTGCCTCTATACATGATTATTACAGCAAATTTGAAGAGCATAAAATGTAATGAAGGAATAAACAACAGGGATAAAAATATCCATAATACCTTAATCTAGAGATATCTATTTTATTTGGTATGTTTTCTTTGAGTATTTATCCCTGATGGACAGGCATTTTTTTTTTAAATGAACAGGTTTTATGGATGTTTTGTACTCCACTTTAGCATTTAACCTCTTATTGTGAGCATACTTTCGAGTCATTAAATTTTGTTGAAAACATTTTCATGGTTGCATGCCATTCAGCTGTACCATAATTCATTTAACCAGCTGCTTATTGCTGGACATTTTTTTGCTTTCAGTTTTTGCTATTACAAAACCAATTATAACTAATTCTATCATGAATCCATGTGACTATTTTTGACTGATTATTTTCTTGTTATAAATTCCTAGTAGAATTACTGTTTTAAATATATACACATGTTTAAGGCCCTTGGCACATATTGTCAAATGTAACAGATTCTTGATAGTATCTATATATCAATCAGCCATAATTGACTTTAATATATTGCATAATGATTCTAACCAATACTAGAGGCATCTTTTTTACATGGCCATTGAATATAAAATAGATTAGGATTATTTTGAACTACCAAATCATCTTCCTTATCTAAAGATCTGTATTTGGGGAATAAGAGAAAGACTGAGCCTCAGCCTTGCCAGCTCACAAAGGGCTTGATGACCTTAGGAAACTTAAGATAGACCTGGATAGCATCTACAGTAATATATGGCTACTAGGATGGAGGACCTGCAGGTTAGAGGCTGAAGTTGTTCTACCTACTAGAAGGGTTATTCTTGTTGCAACATTTGCAGGTACATTCCATTTGTGAGAGTGGCATTCTTGAGTAAAAAAGAGGTAAAAATAACTATGAGCACTTACAGTCTCTTTCAGCTTAGAGATTGAATTTAAACTACCACCCATTTGAAGCTGTCATGACTTTCCCTATGTAATGACCTTGCAACAGTGCTATCAGTCATGCAGATTAAGTACTATCATCCTCATTTTACAGAAAACAATAGTAACAACAGAAATATATCAATCACATACTATAGGACATGCATTGTGCTAATACTTTGCATGTATTATTTTCCTTAATGCTCAAAAGAACCCTATGAAATTGGCACCACATTTCATGGATAGGGACAATGAGAATCAATTTAAAATAACTTATTTAAAGTCACAAATTTAGCAAATGGCAGAACTTGGATTCAAACCTATTTTGTCTCCAGAGAAATCTTAGAATGGTTAAATATCTTGTTTAAAGTTCCTCAGAGACTAAGCAGTGGAACTGGAACCCATGTCCTGTTCTCAGTATTCAGTAAATTTTTCCTATACCCCTAGGTTCCACTGTAGGCATTTGGATGCAGTTGGCAATATCAGCCCTCATTTCAAGTGCCCAACAGTGTTAAAAGTCTCTCAAGCACAGACTAAGTTTGCTTACACAGTAACTAATCATTGGGTTTGTTCCCTGACATCAGTGCATGGGTGTGTGTCTATACCCATGGGGACCCAAAAACTTCCACAGGCACCTTTTTGCTAATGAGTAGGTAGAGGAAATAAGAGATAAAATAACTTGTCCAAGGTGACATAGCTGGTAATGAAAGTGGAGATCATAATACTCATCTCCCAGAGATGTTGAGAGCATTATATGCATGTTGGAAGGTGCCTGTCACAAAGTAAGCATTTGGTAAATGATAGTAAATATTAATAATGATGATGATGATAACTATCCTATTATTATTATAGAGTGATCAGGTTTTCTGCCTCATGAATCGTCGTGTCCTCAAATCAAGACCAGTGGCTTCATTCCTTGTCTAAACAGACCAAATACTGCCTGACAGATAGGCAAATATTGATTCTACTGTGTATGAGGAATGCCTCTTAGAAAGTTGCTGGTAAGCTAGGAGAACTTGGCTAACCCTGAGATTCTCAGAGCTGTACCATCCATATCAAAACTACAGAGGCTTCTAAGCAGAGGCATTATTTTCAGTGTGTCATACATATCTTTGATAAACAGGGCACTTCTACTTTTGCATGCTATACTTGAACATGAGTCTGCTTTAACATGATAGGAAGCAACAAGCTGCCCAATCTCTGCTATTTTAAGTGTTAAATAGCAAAATTCTTTGGCAGTCTAGGAAACTTCTCTCTACAGAATGTGCTGAAACAGTGGAATGGAATTAAATGGAACCTCATACCTAGTGTATTTCACCACCAGCATGTTTTATTTATCCTTGCTAGACTGTACGAATGGGCAATTTTCCTTCTGGATGAAAGGGCTTTCTAGTAACTGAACTCTAATTTTTTAAGGGAGAATTAATGGGCCCCTGTTTTGAAGGAAGGGGTCACTTTGGCTGGGAGAAATTAATAGTTTTCTGGTAGGTATTCTCTTTACCACTGAAATGTATGGTGTGTAGATTCTAGCCTGATTTTTTCCTATGAACAATGAATGCAAATAGTGAGACTCTCTACTCCTTTGTTATCGAAACCATATATTCTAGTGATGCTAGAACCAGGCACAGCTCTAGATTGGAGCTCTGGCTATATAATTATACTGGGGATCATGTCATGGCCATGTGCATTAGTATTTTCACTGGGAAATGGGAAAATGGAGAAAGCCATATCCCTCAAAGGGGCATAGTGAAAAAAGGTTTGAATCATTTGTCCTCTCCAAACAACTGTGCGCTGTGTGCTGTGTGCTGACATGTCAGGCTAGCCTGAGATCAGGCAGGAAAGTATAGCAGGCAGTATAAACATTCCTACTACCAGAAATAAAATATAAAATAAATAAATTAATGAAACACTTGATTTTCACTGAGTGTCAATTATGTGAAAGAGTCAAGCACCTAAAATGTGCTAGGATATTGTAGTAGATGCTTTACTACTAGTATTGCCAAAACTCAGAACAATTATGTGGGATAGATACTATTATTCTCAGATCCATTTTATAGATGAGGAAACTAAGACACAGATAAATACTTTTCCAAAGACAATAGGAGGCAAGGCTGAGATGGAACCTATGTAGTTTAATTCCAGAGCATGTGTTCTTAACTACTAAGCCCAGTTTTTTATCAGCATAAAAACAGATGCATTATTGAGGACAACAGATCAATAAAGAGATTTTACAGTGTATTCATTAGAATACTTGTGTCATCATCACCACCATACAGATAGGACAACTGAGGCACAAAATATCTTCCCTCAACCATCTAGCTTGTATGGTACAGAGCTGAGACTCAAACTCCAGTTTTTCTGATTCTGAAACACCAGCTTGCAAGGAGGCTACAAAGATTGATAAAACTGCCTTTGCCCATTGTGAATTTGTATTCTAATAAGTGAGGAATGGACCCTGAATGTGAATCATTGTATTTCAAAGTCCAATGTAATAACTTCCATATGAGTAATGAAAAAGAGCAAAGTGACCCCTTCTTTTAAAACAGGGGCCCATTAATTCTCCCTTAAAAAATAGAGTTCAGTTACTAGAGAGCCCCTTCATCCAGAAGGGAAAGGGGAGGGGGAGGAAAGGGGGAGGAAGGAGGCAGAGAAAGAGAAGTGATCTTGTAGAAGAGAGAAATACCATTTCTGTTCATGAATGGCTCCATGGAACAGGAGGCATTAAGTGCATCCTTGAGGGATGGAAAGACTTGAATAGACAGAGTCTCCTTTTATTTAGAGCCTGCTGTATGCCAGGTATTACACTAGGTTCTTTAAATCCATTAAGGCTGGGTCTCGCAAGAGTAGTGTCATTATTCCCAGTTCATAGCTGAGGAAACAGGCAAAGCAAGATGATGTTGCCAGATGTGGGTGAATGGCATGAACAAAGACCTGGCAGAGGGACAACAAATAGAGATGTTGCTGGAACAGAGAATTCACTGTAGCATTGGAAAGGGTACACTGGACCCAGATTACAGGAGCTCTGGGACTTTGTCCTATTGACAATGGATAGTTGGTCAAATTTCCTGAGAAGGCTGAAGGGAGATAATGAGAGCTGCTCCTCAGACACTGGTTTGCAAAGATGAATTGAATGGCAGTAACTAGAATAAGTACAGATGCTGTTTCTGTACTCCAAGCACAGTGCAATAGGCACAGGCCCAGAGGCATGAGTCTGGGGCCAAGTTCTGTCATTGATTAACTGTCTGGTCTTGGGCAAGACATTCTATCTCTCTTGACCCTCTGTTGTCTCAGCTATAGATGAAGGTGATAATATAATGTACCTGCCTCACGAGGATGCTGTGAGGAGTAAACCAGACAAAATATGTGAAATACTCTGCTCAGTGCCAGATCCATAGTAATCATGAAGTAAATTAGAACCCCTATTTTGTTACATGAGAAACAGGGATACTGGCTTGGAGGCTGTTAAAGTAATCCATGCACAAGATGATAAGGGCCCAGCCTGAGATGGTGACTAGAAATGATCAGAAGAGGGGAAATATTGATAATAGAAAGACAGTGAGTGACTCCTTCTTGCATGGCTAGGTTGTTGAGAATTTTTTTTTTTTTTACTTTTGCAAGAATATTGTGCTGTCAAATGCAAAACAGATTTGAAAGTGAAAATTATCTATTGTGTGCACTGTACTATTTGTACAGCTTTTGTTAGACTGCAAGACATTGACTCCAATTTTGGTATATCTATATCTATCATTTTTTAAGCATTCAGTGTGTTGATGTCATATCTCCCAAAGCCTTTCCATTTTGGAACTATTGAAATGAAAGGTTTTGAGATAAAGCAAGGGATTTGACAATATAAGAAAATGAGCCCTACAATGGAAGATTGAGTCTCATATTTAAAATCTTTTATTCTGTGATTCCAAAAGACTTGCCTTTTCATCATTTCCATCATATTTTCTGAACTGACATTATTGTATAGATACTAAATCTGATATTTAATTAAAGGAAGGTCATCTGTTCATGTAATTGCTTTGCAGGATAATTAGTCGTCTGTCTTAGGTAGCTAGAACAGAATGTTTCTACCACACACCCATGTCAGCTATTTGATACACAGATCAGTTCCTGGAGAGAATGGGCTTAGGAATTCAATGAGTGTAACATACCTTTGATTTCAGTATTCAGCCCATAATAAAAAAAATCTGGAATGCCAACCTGCAGCACTTTCTTAAAATGAATTTATTAGTTGATCATTAAACATAAAGTATAGGCCACAAAATTAATTTTATAGTGAATAAGGCTAGAGCCTGGATAAATGGACAATTAACCTCTCCTCTGAGAACATATCTGTAATCATAATTACTAATAAAAATACAATTCACATGCATGCATAAGACAAAAATAACCCTTCTCCTTCTCTTAGGCATTTGATACCAAAGCAAAAAGCTCAATCTATAAGATCTAGTAGGACTAATTCACTTCATTTTTTTCTTCTTCACCTTAACAACGGTAATCAAGTTTTCATATGAAGCTCTCCTATCTTGTTTACATTTAATTCTCCAGGATCCCTTATTTGAAATCTAAAGCTCGTGTTTATACTGGAATATCTTATTGGGTAGATTTTGAATACCTAGTTAAAATGAAGAGAGCATATAAATATCATTAGGAGGCTTTAAAATCATAATTCACATGATAGATCAATCATTTACATGTCTATTCATTGAAATGTTAAATATCTCTGAATGAAAAATAAGAGAAATGACATATACTTTGAGATTCCACATACTTTGATAACTCCTCTGCTGCAGACAATAGTATTGATGGATAAAATATAGAAAAAATAAACAAAAAGACTCATCTGGTTTTGGATTAGAAGACAGACATCTCCATGGATTAGACACAAAAAAGAAAAACACCAGTATGAGCAGGGCTGAGTGTTACTGACTTTCTCTTCTAATAATAGGCAATGATTGGCAAGAAGTTGGGTCCTCTTGGAGAAGACACCTAACATGCTTTACAAATGAAGGGGGATCAAGACTAACTCTGCTTAAAATCAAGAACTAGGAATGGGGAAGAGAGCAGTTCACCTTGTCTCATAAAAGGAAATGTAAAATGTGAACTGAGACCATACCCCTGCAAGATATAGGCCTTAGGAAACAGGAGGACCCAGACACAGCCTTATGACCTAGGAATGAGCTAAGTTGTCCATTTGTTCTTTTTTTATATTAGGGTTTTATTGAGTGAGTAATGTTCTATAGTACAGGCTGTTAGCTTTAAACTCTGCCCCAGTGTTGTTAACCAGAGTCTCCAGGAACAAGCTTAATACATTTTAAAAAATAACAAATCATAAAAAAGAACTATCAGAAACAAGATCTCTTAAAGAGGCCTTTGGTTAACTTATTATAAACAAAGATTTGTACAGAATTGTTTGGTACTAAATCATTGCTTAGTTTTTTTCTCCTTCAAATTTATACTACTTTTCTGTTCTAATAATTATTATTGAACCAAGTTAATTGGTAAATCATAGCACAATTTAGATAAGGATTTCTATAAATCTTGCTCTGTAGGGCTGTTGGCTAATCTTTTGTCCCCAAAATTACCACTGTGCAGAAACTCCAAATCGAGTTTGTAAAATCTGGTTTGGGAATAGGGACCTATAGGAATGGATAGAGACAATCATAAAACTGCTAGATGGGACGGGATGAAAATAGAAATGGAAAAAAAGGCCCTAGTTCTATTTCTTTTAAAAAGGCACTTGCACAACATGGAGAATAAGTTCATCCTTCAACAATTTTATGTCCTAGCTGCCTAACTCCCCTCACTAGGCCCTGTTAAGAATCTACAAGTCCACACAAATATAAATAAATGATCAATAAATGGAGGGTTGGTGAGAGCACTTCCTTATAAAAATGTTAATAAATGTAGAAAGAATAATAAAAAATCATTATTTGGCAATCATCATGATAGTATGTTAAAACTGTCAGTTACTTTTTTATGAGGAATGGCATATTTACATATTTTCAAAGGATCTCCTCTACAACACACTTATTAATAAAAAAAAGGGCAAATAGTAACTTTACAATAGGGAAACCTAGAAGACACCACCATAACTAAATGATCAAAATTAGCACCACTAGTTATGGCACACATAGATACTGTGTGTATCCTGATAAGATGCACCAAGAAGGACACGTCATTTTTCTGGTATCTATTTCTGTCCAAATTATGTAACCTGGATTTAATCATGAAGAAAAATTAAACAAACCCAAAATGATAAACATTATACAAAATAAATGGCCTGTATTCTTCTAAATTGTCAAGATTATGGAAGACAAAGAGATGCTGAAAGACTGTTCCAGAGTGAGGGACACTAAAGAAACATGACAGCTAAATGCATTACTTGATCCTGGATTGGATCTTTTTTCTATAAAGGACATTAGTGAGACAATTCATAGAATATATAAGACCTGTAGGTTATACTACTGTATCTGTGCTAATTTCCTGATATTTGATAATTGTGCTATAATTATGTGAAAGAATGACTTTTGAAAGAGAGTACGCACTAAATTATGAGAGATAAAGAGGGTTGTGCCAGCAACTTCCTTTTAAACCTAGCAGTTTACAAAATATATATGTAATCATGTATGTTTATGTATATATGATGTTAACATTTGTGGAATTTGGATTGTGGTACATAAGAATTATTTTACTATTTTTGCAGCTTTTCTGGCAGTCTTAAATTATTTAAAAATACAAAAATCGATATGACAATAAAAGCACTATACTATCAAGGGTAGTGTTATCTTGCCTATCACTTGCCTAAGTGATAGTTAAAGGTAAATTTTACAATTGTAACTACATTTAATTAAAAATTAAGAAAGATTGAAAATTTATGAAGTATTCAACTTAAGAAACCAGAAAAAAGGAAAAAGTAAATTAGAAAGAAGGAAATTGTAACAAGCAGAAGGAATTAATGAGTTTGGTGGGAAAAAAAACTGCAGACGGGATCAACAAAATGAAAAATTGGTTCTTCGGTGGAAAAAGAGTGAGTACAATGAGAAAATGTCAACAATGGTCAAGACAAGACTATTTTAGGAAAAAAGGAAAAAGCAATTGTACAGATAAGAGATTTCAATGATCATAAGTTAAAGCTATAATCAAATTTATGCCAATGAAATTGAACACTTAATAATTTTTTAGAAAATTTATGAAAAGTGACTCAAGAACAAAACAAAAATCTCCATAAACCAATAAACAAACATCAATGAAAATGAATTGGTATTCAAAGGTTTTCTACCTTAAAAGATACTAGGTTCAGAAACTTTTACAAAAAAATTTTGCCAAACCTTCAAGCATTGGGTAATTACTCTTTTACAAACTGTTTCAGAGAATAGAAAACCTAGGGGAGATATATCTAAGAGCTTTTGGAAGAACTGAGCAGAGGATCCTGCTCTACTTGGTAAAAAAAAAAATTTCCTATAAAACTATGTCAATTAAGACACTGTGTCTTGGTGTAGGGAGGGACAAAAGTACTGATGGACTAGAATAGAAAACCAAGAAATATACTCGTATGTGCATGAAACCTGGATATATGTTAGATGTGGCATATCAAATTAGTGGGGGAAAAGGAAGTATCATCCAATATACGGTGCTAGTAGAAACCTCTATTACATGTAATACAAAACCAAACACAGGAGAAAATCTTTATAATCATAAGACAGGGAAAGTTTTCTTAAACAAAACCAGATGCCATAAAATAAAACAAAAAGAAAAAGCACAAATCATAGAGGGAAGAAGTGATCAACTTGATTCTATACTAAAAATTCGCACAAAGACACCATAACCAAGCCTCCTCATAATATAGTATGACCTCATTTGTTAAATGTTAAAAAATACACACACTAATAGTATATATTGTTTAAGAATTCATATGGTGTAAAATTATTTAAAAATATGCACACTAGCTTTAATACTGAATGCCTAATTAACAAGGGGATAAGTGGGGAATGGAATTCGTAAGTACAGTGGGGTTCTCAATCTTATCTGAAATGGTTGTTGTTTCTTAAAACAACGAAATCTGAAATAAATATGGACTAAAATTAAGATTTGATAGCACAGAATATAGGTAAATGGGTATTTTTTTAACATCATCTATTCATATCTATATGCTTCGAATACCAGTACCCTGTATCCAAATGTGCTGTACTACCAAAGCATTAGTCTACATCATGGTTGAAGTCCAGTCTCTACCACTTGTCAGCTGTGTGACCTTGGCCAGATTTCTTAATTTCTTAGAACCTCAGTTTCTTAATTTGTAAATTAGGGATAATTGTAGTACTTAAAGCATTGCCATGACAATTAAATGATGAGTAGAAAGGGTTTTCACAGTGATTGGTACATAATAAGGATTCAACACAATATGACCTTTGTGATCATTTTCAACAATTGACCAAATTTTGACTTTTTTGGCAGTCTTATTTTTTTTATTGTGGGATAATTGAGGTATAACATTATATTAGTTTCGGGTATACAAAATTATTTGATATTTGTGTATATTACAAAATGATCACCACAATACGTTTAGTTAACATCTGTCATTATTTATGTTAAAATTTTTTTCTTGTGTTGAGAAATTTTAACATTTGCTCTCTTAGCAGCTTTCAAATATGCAATACAATATTTTTAACTGTACTGACTGTGCTGTATTACATCCCCAGGACTTATTTATTTTATAACTGAATATTTGTATCTTTTGATCCCCTTCATCCATTTCACTCACTCTTACCACCTACCTCTGTTCTTTCAGATCCCACATATAAATCAGATCATACAGTATTTGTCTTTCTCTGTCTGACTTATTTCACTTAGGATAATGCCCTCAAGGTCTATCCATGTTGCTGCAAATGACAAGATTTCATTCTTTTTATGGCATTCTGAATAATATTTCATTGTGTGTGTGTGTGTGTGTGTGTGTGTGTGTGTGTGTGTGTGTGTATAATGCCACATTTTCTTTATCCATTCATCTCTCAGTGGACACTTAGGTTGTTTACATGTCTTGGCTATTATAAATAATATGACAATGAACATGGGGTGCATATACCTTTTTGAATTAGTGTTTACATTTTCTTTGGATAAATAACCAGAAGTAGGAATGCTGGATCATGTGGCACTTCTATTTTTAATTTTTTAAGTAACCTCCATTCAGTTTTCATAGTGGCTGTACCAATTACATTATCACCAATGTGTGCATGGACTCTTTTTTCTCCACATTCTTGACACTTGTTATTTCTTATCTTGTTGATAATAGCCATGCTAACAGGTGTAAGGTGATATCCCATTGTTGTTTTGATTAGCATTTTCCTAATGTTTAGTGACATTGAGAATCTCTTCATGTACGATTTGGCCATCAGTATGTCTTCTTTGGAAAAATGTTTTATCAGGGCCTCTGCCCATTTTTTTTTAATTGAAGCAACCCTTGGTTGACCTCACAGATTGCAAGGACCTTGTCAGCTTACAATCCCTTATTTTTTAATTTTTTTACACATACAGCACCTGATCTTCCTATGTGGTCTCCCATCCAAGTACTAACCAGGCCCAACCCTGATTAGCTTCTGAGATCAGATGGAATCGGGCTGGTTCAGGGTGGCATGGCCGTAGACCTCTGCCCATTTTTTAATTAGATTGTTTGTGGGTGTTTTTTTTTTTTTTGGTAATGAATTGTATGACTTCTTGATATATTTTTGATATTATTCCCTTGTAAGATATCTGATTTGCAAATATTTACTCCCATTCAGCAGGTTACCTTTTCATTTGTTGATTGTTTCCTTTGCTCTGCAAAAACTTTTTTGTTTGATGTAGTCTCACTTATTTATTTTTACTTTTGTTGCCTTTATTTTTGGTGTCAAATTCAAATAATCATCACTGAGACTGATGTCAGGAAGCTTACTCACCTATGTTTTCTTCTAGGAGTTTTATGGTTTCAGGTCTTACATTCAACTCTTTAATCCATCTTGTTAATTTTTATATATATGGTATAAGATAGTGGTCTAGTTCATTCTTTTGCATGGAGATATCCAGTTTTCCCAAAAACATTTATTGAAGAGATTGCCCTTTCCCCATTGTATATTCTTGGGTCCTTTGCTATAAATTAATTGACCTTATATGTGTGGGTTTATTTCTGTGCTCTCTATTCTGCTCTATTATGATTTATGTGTCTGTTGTTATGTAAGTACCATACTGTTTTGGTTATGATAAGTTTGTAATATAGTTTGAAACCAGGGAACATAGCATGATGCCTCCAGGTTTGTTTCTTCTCAAGATTGTTTTGGCTATGTGTGGGTATTTTGTGGTTCCATATGAATTTTAGGATTGTTTGTTCTATTTCTGTGAAAATTGCCATCGGAACTTTAGTAAGGATTACATTAAATCTGTAGATTGCTTTGGGTAGTATAGACATTTTTACAATATTAAGTCTTCCATTTATTAGCATGGTATACCTTTACATTTATTTGTGTCTCTTTCAATTTCTTTTATCAATGTCTTTTACTTTTCAGTGTATAGGTTTTTCACCTTTTTGCTTAAATTATTTTCCTAGGTATTTAATTCTTTTTGATGCAATTGTATATGGGATTATTTTCTTTCTTTCTCTTTCTGATAGTTCATTATTAGTGTTTAGAAAAACAACAGGATTTTTTTTGCATATTTTTTTTGTATCCTACAACTTTGCCAAATTTGTTAATTCTAACAGTGTTTTTGGTGGTGTCTTTAGGGTTTTCTATATATACTATCATGTCATCTGTGAATCATGGCCACTTTTGGCAGTCTTTTATTTTTTGATAATATTTCATTTTGGAATAATTTAATACAGAAATAATTACAAAGAGCTCCCATTTACCCTTCACCTAAATTTTACCACAGTCATTCTATTATTTGGATCAAAAAAATTCTTGATGAATAGGAAACCAAACCATCACATACCCTGTGCTATGATAAAACTGGACTATTTAGAAGGCAGTATATAATGGTGGTTAAGAATGTAGGCATTGTATTTTAACAGTCCTCTATGGGACCTCAGCTTTCCCACTAACCAGCTTGTGACTTTGGGTAAATCACCCAACTTCTCTGAGTCTATGAAAGAAAAAGTTGATATGGTTTAGCAACACTGGCCAGTAATCCATCCTCTGAATCAATAAGCTGCCCCAACATTTCTGAGCTGAGATTATTTCCGTTGCATTTGTTGAAAAGCTTAGAGAGGCCTATCATTTCTAAGGGGTCGAGAGATCTGGGATATGGAATTTTTTCCTGTGAACCTGAGTCAGATGAATGAGGCTCAGCTTCAGATGCCTGAAGCTAAACTTCAAATTTCCTAGGTTCTTCTTTTGGAATGTGTGTGTGTGTATGTCCTTTTGATTTGTTTGTTTGATTTTTTTCTACTTCATCAAATACAGCTTCCTTTGCCACTTTATTCCCCTTATTGTTCACTGCTGAGACTTTTAGACATAGACATTCTTTTTCTATGGAGGAAAAGGCCTGATGGCATTCTCCTTGATGAGGTTCTGACTGGAGCAGCAGTGAGCAGACTTGGCAGAATTGATCGCCTACCCAGGGTGACTAAGGTGAAAAGGAAGAATGTTTTGTTGCCATAGAACAATGAATTCCAAAAGTGGGTCTGTGGGACTTTGCCAGTCCTTGATAATGTTTTCCATACCTATACCTAAATGATTAAAAATAAAGACAAGGTAAGGAGTTTTTCATAATGATAAAAGGACTTAACACAATGATCTGTCCTCTATTTTGAGATTATGCCTTTCCAGCTTTTTTGATGATAAAATCCCTGTTTTTGTTATTGAGATTTTCACGGTAGCTTTTTAAAATGCTTTCACTTGACGATTCAACTTTGTATGTCCCTAAAATGTTTGTGGAAAATGTTATTGGTCTTTGAAATTCAAAAATCTGGGAACCATTGATTTGGATTGCCAAAGATGAAAGAATTCTTCAACATTAAGCTTCTCATTCCAATTTTACATATGAGTCAACTGAGAGATTTAATCTCACATACCAAGTTGGTAGCAGGACCAGGACTAGAACTGCCTTGCTTGATATCAAGGCTATCGAGCCTTCCTCTTTTCTGCCTTGCTGTTCCAAATGAAAGAGACACTGATGAAAACCTCTCTTGGCCTCACTATGTAACAAGTTTTTACCATGCACTGATTATTTCCTGTTTTGTTTTAAATTCAAGAACTAAAAGAATAGCCAAAATCCCAATGGGTAATGATGACAGCTAGGTTCTCTGACTCATGATCATTAACCCTGTTGGAGTGGGGTTGGACAATAAAAGGGTCACTTAAAAGTTCTCAATGACTTGCTCCCTGTTGAATCAGAAGAAGTGCTTACTGAGAGCATTAATTTTTGATTAGCTGTTAATCCATCCAGGTTAGAAAATTGGATGGAGAAAAACAAGCATTCACATGGATTTTTCAGGTCGTTAACCAGGAGAGGCTTGCATAAGTGGGTCAGCATTGTTACAGAGGGGAAAACTGGACGTTTCTGAGCTCTACCTAAAGCAGGAAAGCTTCAGCTGATGGGGATGGAACCAGTTCAAAATTGGGGCGTTTGGCTAGCTCGCACCTAGAATTCTAACTGCAGTGCCAGGATTAGAGGGACCCTAGTAAGAGTCATGGAGAAGCACTGCTTTGGGGAAATATCCTCTAAATCTAAGTGAAAGGAGGCCTGGCTTTGATTAGAAAGATGATTATGCAAAAATCCTACAACAAATCTACTTAATGGTGAAAGCTGGATACTTTTCCCTTAAGATCAGGAACTAGGCAAGGATTGTCATGCCCTTCTAGTCTACATTGTCCTAGAGGTCTTACCCAGTTCAATTGTGTAAGAAAACAAAGACATATGAGGGAAGAAATAAGTGAAAGTGTCTTTATGTAGAGATGGTATGATTATGAATATAGAAAAATTCCAAGAAATCTACAGAAAAGCTATTCAAACTGATAATGAATTTAGAAAGGTCTCAGGATAAAAAAGAAATATACAGAAAAATCATTTAAAAAGATGACTATAAACATCATGTTTTATACTAGTGTATTCCTTTCCTGTGGTTTCTGTAACAAATCACCACAAACTTAGTGGTTTAAAATAACACACATTTATTATCTTATAGTTCTGTTTGTCTAAAGTCCAAAATAATTCTAACTGGCCTAAAATCCAGGTGTTAGGAGGGCTGTGTTTCTTCTGGAGACTCTAGGGGAGAATTCATTTCTTGTCTCTTCCAGCTTCCACAGGCTGCCCACATTTTTTTGTCCCATGGTGGTGTCTCTTAGACTTCTGCTTACACTGTCACATTGCCTTCTCTCTTTGACTTTGACCCTCCCTCCTCTTTCTTATGAGGACATTGGTCTTACCAGGATAATCCAGGATAATTTGCCCATGTAAATATCCTTAATTTAAAACACACCTGCCAATCCGTTTTTTCCATGCAAAGTAAACTTCGCAAATTCTAGAGCTTGAGATGTAGACATTTTGGGGGGCATTATTTAGTCTACTACAACTAGTAAGACTATTTTTTCAAGTGAAACCACGTGAGATAACTTAATAAATTGTATCAAAGCACAGCAGGTGAAATTAAAGTCTTACCCATTCAGTCTCTAACTGCAACAGTCACAGAAGCACCCAAGTGGAACCTTGTGGCTCTAGGACCAGTTTGAATAAAACTGATTTATATCTGAAGGGAGGACATCATTTGGAAGCACCTCAGCCACCACATCCTCACTGTTCATTATATTCTTCAGTGAAACCAGATGCATTTTAATGCTTGTCAGTGAGCTCTATGGGACAAGAGACCATGCTCATTTAGAATCTGAGGTGTTCAATGTCTGTTAAATGAATGAGTGAAGAATCAATTAATAGTGAATGAAAAATGCTTAGGCAGCATCCATTTCCTATTTCTCTGCTCACAATTATTCATGAATGAGACTTATACATCAGCATTATTGGAGAAAGATCAAAATGGAACTGTGCCACCTTGCTCTCCCTCACTATATCTGGTCCCAAACCACTTATACACATGTATACTACTGAATTTAACTGCTTGTCATGAGTCTTAATAGAGTGTATTGTTTCAAATCTTGATCATGGACATCTTATTTGTACATCATGAAAATAATTAGTGCTATTCTAATATATTTCTCTACCTGTTTCCCAGAACCTCATTCCTGAGGTCAAGATTAGAAATGGAAAAAAAAGGATGTTAGAAATGAAGGTGCTTTGGTTCCTTAAAGGCTATCTATGGCAGGCAACTTTACAGATGAGGAAACTAAAGTCTAAGGAAGAGAAGGGACTTATCAATATCATAGAGCACATTTTATAAGATCTAAACTAGAACCTAGGTCTTCTGTTTCTGAATACATTCTTTCTTCCATTGTTCCGCAGTTGTACAAAGCTGAACAATTCTATCAAGAAGAAGTTTAGCTATAGAGACCATAAAATGTGAGTTTTCAAGTATGGTACAATGATCTTTTATCTCTGTAAACCTGTATTTAGAAAACTGGTGGCTCTCAAGAGTAAGCCAACCCACAGATCTGTATAATTTGTCCCATAGGCTATTTTTTAATGAGTTGGTATATCTTTATATAGAGTAGATACACTCCAGCTCACAAATTTCCCCACCTAATGTCTTAAATTTTGCTTATTTCATCCACTTATATTCTATATTTGACCTTTGTAGACATTTGAGTTTTAACCACTGACATAATCAAAATGTACAAAACTTTCAGTGTTTGGGTTTACAAACTTTATTTCTAAGTGTCTTTCACACTGTAAGTAGTATAAAGATTTGTTTGACAGTCCATGTGTCTTGGTTCAGAAAATATGGTTCAGAAAATAATTACCTTAGTCAATCCATATTTCAGTCAGTGCATGAGAAGGGAAAGATGATAAAGCAGACCATATCTCATATTCCTCCAAACTAGTCATTGCTAACTTCTCACGTAGATCCTTCCCCGCCAAATTTTTTGGAATCTTTAGGTCTGACTTTTTAATTGGATTAGTCTTAGGTCACATGTGACTGTGGCTTTGACAGTCTAATCTTATAAGCATAAGAAAATTGTTGTAAAGCTAGTTATCTTGAGCATGAGATAAATGTTAATAGTGAGGACAGAGCAGAGCTCCAGTACCAGTGGGGAACTGGAATGATAATTAGATTCTGTTGTAATATAATGAGGTTTGGAGTGGAGCCTGTATTTCAATTGACATGAATGTCCAAAGTCTCTTAGTCCATACACGGAGAAGAGGTTCTAGGTAGCAGGACTGAGACCCACCCTGCACATGGTGGAGATTGAGCCTCTTGTATCTTACTTTGCATATAATTTATATGTTTTTCATACTTAAAGCTGAGCAGAACTGGGGCAAGCAGTGGTTGACAGTTGCCACACTTTAGGAACACATCATTGACACCCAATCAAAGCATGTTCATTGAAAGGACTTATTGGAGATAATGCCAATCTACCCAGTAAAAATATAATTGGTTCCAAGTTTTGGTTCTGGACTGCCACACCTAAAATCATTGAAACTATCTCACAACTTTAAGCCCACTGTACCACATAGAATATTTTTGGAAATTCTCTCTTTTTTTTTAAGAAAATTATACTGATATTTGATCAAGGATTAAAGTTTCTTAGGCTTTGAAGTAATTCTGAATTCTAAACAGTGACTCTTCAAAAGCTTTACTCTGCCACAGGGCATTGATGGGATCTACAAATGAGAAGAGAACAGTATATGAAAAGGAAAAAAAGTGCCAAATTTTGCCATTAGGTATAATAGGCAGAATTCCTTTTCTATTACAGCAATAGTCCTATCCCTTAGGAACACAACCCCAAGCCAAGTTATCTCAAGAAGAGGCATGAGCAAGAAAGCAGGGGAAAACATCTACCTGGCTCTGCCACTGATGCCACATGGTTGGAGGACTGCCCCAGTTGCCTACTCCATGGAGATAGCATGCTGCGCAAGTGATGGTGACAGAAATACAATTCATACCAGAAATGTCTCCTGGGAGACTTAGACATATAAGTTCCATGAGGTCAAGAACTTTGCTTATGACACTCGCTATTATATCCCTGTGACTTAGAAACTATGTGCCTAGCACAGAGTTGATGCTTATGGTGGCTCCTAAAGGCTCGATATAAATATCACTTCATTTCATTAAATACACAAAACAGTAAATATGGACTTTAAAACATCACTTCGTTATCGATGGAGTCCAGGCCAGACAACCTAGTTTAACCAGCAAAAGAAATGTGTCAAATGAATTGTAAAAATTAGGCAGACTTATCTACTTAAATATAAGCAGCACAGGAGAAGCAGAGTAGAACAGGCTGCCTACCTGGAGAAGCAGAGCGGAACATCTGCTCCCGTGAGTACTATTGTACCCAAGAGGAAGGAGGACTGACTTGAGTTAAACATATCTAGTAATCCACCCAAATTTATAAAAGAACAAAATTTACAAAAGAATAAAATAAATGTTCCTTGCTTGTGGTGCTGAATAAATACTTTATGAAGGCATACATGAATGGTACCTTTAGAAGGTAAAAAGTGAACTTAAAACACCATCTGTGGTAATTAGTGTAGCCTGAACACTGATCTTCATGTTTGCCCAAGGAGTACTTGGGATAGTCACAATGGGGTCTTTGTGTAAGGAGCACTTTGGAGCCCACATTTTCTATCACACCAGGCTTTTCACTTATAAATAATGTGAGGCTGCCTTGACTTCTAGAGAAGGAATCATAGGAAAACATCTTTCACTCTGAGATAAGTGAGTTCAACTGGGGGTCAGAGCAAGGGGTTACTGATACAGCTTGAATAAGAGGGATCAGCTATTATTTTCTCCAATACCAACTGGAACAAGAAAAAGGGATTTATTGAGCCAAAGCAAGTTTCATGCTTTGTTTTTGCTTTTCTTTGCTTTGCTGAACACCTGTTAATGTCACTTTATTTATAGTCATGTGTCTCATTGAACTAATCCAAGACCACAAAAAGAAGAGCCAAAGGGCCTGGTGCTATCAGAAGGAAATCCTCAGAGGGGGCTTCCTTGTTCCTGAGACCTCTGTGATTGGTAGCCACAGTCTTGAAAGGAAAAAAAAAAACATTTGAGGCTTCCTCATTTCCCTAAAGTACTGAGTTTAATAACTGACAGTGATTAGAAAGGGTTGCCATCATGGTTACCATGCTTTTGAGGTAATAAGGCTAGTAGGTTTTGCACTGGCAGTTTTTCCTTTCAAATGAAGGACATTTCCTTGCAAAGATATCAACACTATCACCACTTGCCCTGACATGTGATCCAAAGTGCTGGACTTAACTGTGGCAAAACAGAAATAACAATCTTACCATCCATTAATGGTAATCACCCACATTTAATCTAACTCTGTTCCTACTCTGACCATCCTTCTTAACTTACTCTAAAAATGACATCAGAGAATCCTTCCTGAGTCTAGGATTTGTATCAACAGTTTAATGACCTCTAGTTTTCTTTATGTTCTACTTTTCTTTATGTCACAACCATCGGTATTCTCTTGACCTTGCTTGAGCTTTAGAAAAAAAGGGGCACCCTTTCTGATATTTATAAGTGGCCATTAATTCATTTATTGAGAACCTACTCTGTGCCAGGCTCCATGTTCTTTGAGCCCTTCACATATACCATCTCATCTAACACTTACAACAACCATGCAAGGTTGATGATATTCTCCCAATTTCTCAGATGAGGAATCATCTCATTAAAGAGATGAAATCACTTGCCCAAGTTACAAAGAGAACAAATGGTAGAGCTGAGATTCACACCCAGGTCTGCAGAGCTGCCAAGCTCCATAGGATGTGCTCAACTGCTCCCAGGAAGCTGCCTTTCTAGCTCATCTCCAGCTCAGGGAAACCAGTCCTCCTTTATGAAATGTTTACTTTGTTTCTTCTCCCAGTCTAAACAGAAAGAGGAGCTGCCTCATCACCCCCATCACACTGGGATGGATCCCTTAATGGTAAAGGTTGCTCACTGATCTCCTTTTTGGTAAAGAACAGAATGGTTCTCTTTTTCTGTTGTTGTTGTTGTTATGTGCTTTCTTTGGAAACTACCAAGTGTGAAGAAATGTAACATCATTAAAAAGTTTTAGAGCTTTCACCAATAACTGCTGAAACTAGAGAGAAAAAAATGGTGTAGATGATAGAGGCTCTGTTCATCCTTCTGGAGACCAAATCAAAGTTATGATTGTAATAAGGAGCAGCAGCAAGGAAAAATTGCCTGGGATCTAGATGAACAAGGCATATAACTATGGAGAAGTCCAGGAAAGCACCCTGCAATGGCAGAAGGTAGGACGGGGTGAGGACGCAGGGCTGCCCAGTCCTAGCAGCTGAGTTAAATGGAGGCTGCGGCATCAGCAGTGGCAGAAGCCTCTTAAAGGGGCTGCATCCATGAGTGGACTTTCATGCTTATGGACTTAGTTGTTCTGAGCACCAGTGTCGATTCAGCTGTGCACAGGGGGCACCAGGGACTTACAGGGAGACATTGTCAGAGTGAGGGCCGAGACAAGACTCGCTCTGTAGAGAAGTGCCTGCAGTATCCATTGTTCCCTGTTGACCTCCCCCCGCCCAGCGCACTGGACACAACTCAGCCATAGCTGTGACATCATGAAACTGGATAACAGAAATCGCTCCACCCAGAGGATTCCCTGAAATCACGCCTCTCCCAACTCACAGCCGTACCCAAGCCACATCCAGTTATAGTTACAGCTTCAGCGAGTCAGGTGCTCCTTGCTGAGCAGTGCCTAGACTCACACTGGAGCCAGCCGGCTTCGGTTTTTGGTGTGGCCTTTTGGGACAACTATAAGCACAGCATCTGTAGACTGCTTGCTGAATCTTAAGAGGTAGATCCAGAGGGGTAGAGGCTTGGGCTAAGATTGGCCTGCAGCTGAACCCCTCTCAGGACTGTGCCACTAGACACCTACTTCACAAATCCACAGTAGTAAGACTGGGGGACTTAGGAGCTTTGCTTAGTACTAGAAACAGACACAGAAAGGCAGCCAAAATGGGAAGATAGAGAATCAGATACCATGTAAGAGAACAGAACAGAGATCCAGAAATAATGAAGTCAAACAATCTGACAGATGCAGAATTCAAAACACTGGTTATAAACATGCTTAATGAACTTAGGGGAAGTGTAGATGAATTCAGTGAGAACTTTAACAAAGAGATAAAAAACATATAAATGGAAATGGAAATTATAAAAGGGAACCAGTGAAATGAAGAACATATTATCTGAGATGAGAAGTATATTAAATGGAATAAACAAAGTGAACAAAGAAAAGGATCAAATGACCTATCTAGAGGACTGGAAAGCCAAGGACACTCAATCAGAATGGCAAGAAAAAAAGATGTCGAGACTATAAAAATAATTTAAGGAGGATTGGGACACTATTGAGGGTCCAAATATTCGTCTGATCAGCATAACTGAAGAAAATCAAGATGTTGAACAGACGTTTGAAGAAATAATGATGGAAAACTTCTCTAACCTGGTGAAGGAAATGGGCATAAAACCTCAGGAAGCTCAGGGAATTCCAACAATCAGGGATCCAAGGAGGCCCACACTAAGATACATCATAATTAAAATGGCAAAGGTTAAATACAAAAAAAAAAAAGAATATTAAAAGCAGCAAGAGAAAAACAAGTAATTACTTATAAGGGAACACCCATAAGACTGGCAGCTGATTTTTTAAAAGAAACTATGCAGGACAGAAGGGCTTGACAAAAAATATTTGACATGTCCATCATTATTCAACAGGATAAAGACCCAAGATATACAACCAAGAATACTTTATCCAGCAGAGCTATCATTTGGAGTTGAAGGACAGATAAAGTGCTTCACAGACGAAAGTAAGCTAAAGGAATTTATCACCACCAAACCAGTATTACAGGAAATGTTGGAGGGACTTCTTAAAGAAGAAAAAAACATGTATCAAAAGCAGGAATAAAGAACAGTAACAACTACATTCCTATCAATAAGTACCTCAAATGGAAAAGAATTAAGTGCTCCAACCAAAAGATAGAGTGGCTGAAAGGATAAGAAAACAAGACCTCTATATATGAAAAGGAAGGGGATGGAAAAAACATGTTGCTGTGATGGACCTGGAAGGTATTTAAGTCAGAGAAAGATAAACACTACATGATTTCACTTATATGTGGAATCTAAGAAATAAAAAGAACAAACTAATCAAAATCAGACTCCCAAATATAGTGGACAATTTGGTGTTGGACAGAGGGAGGGGGATTGGGAGGCTGGGAGAATAGGGTGAAGGGCTAAATAATTATAAATTAGTAGCTGATGGATGGTCACAGGGATGGGAAGCATGGTATAGGGAATGCAGTTAGCATTAATACATTGGCTAAGTGGAGGGTCAGGGGAGGGAGGGAGCAATTGGGGGAATCATTTTATGAACTATATAGATGTCTAAACAATGTACTGTATACTTGAAACTAAAATAAATAAATGAGATAGATGATAGGTAGATAGACAGATAGATAGATAGATGGATAGATAGATAAATAACTGCCGAAATTAGCAAATGGCCTCATTGGACAGAACTTCCAATTACAAGTTGAGGCTCCTACCACAACAGAACCTCTGTAGATGTTTTAATCTAATTATCAACAAAGTTTTTAAATAGAGATCTCAAACAGTTTCATGTAAGCCTCAAATCAGCAGGGAAATAGAGTGCTGTCTCCACAGATGGACATTAAGATCAAGCCCCATGTGTCTTGGAGTGCTGACCACCAAACTTGCCTATCCCAGTTTTGGAGGTCAAAAGGCAGGGGAGTGAGAAAGTAGGAGTGTTATGATTCCTCAATCTCCCAGTTGAAATGTTCCAAAAGATTGTTTTCTTAGGACAGTCTTCCACACATATGCACTCAGAAAACAGATAGAGTGGGACATCTGGGAAATATGAGCTTAGAATTTATTCAGTGGATTCCAGGATCCTGGGGTAGTCAGCTGGCACATTCTCAAGTGAGGCCTTTCATCCCAGCTGACCCAAGATAAATCATCTAATTGAGGGTGAATCTCATATTACAACACTGGAGAGGTCCTGCACCTCTGGTACAAATTGATGTTTTTATTTTTGTAAACAGAAATCTTGTACAAATGTTCTCTCATTAAAGAAGCCTTGTGATGAATCCTTTTGTAAACTGAAAAGACCTTTTGTAATGCAAATAAGCTCTTTCTAATCTATCTGTATTGTTTCTGAGTTTTGTGGGAAGGATTTTCTTAGAGACTATATTAGTAATGCCTCATCATAAATATATTGCTTATTTATAAGTTCATTTTCAAATGCAGCCCACCCAGAAATTCATATCCCATTGTTTCCTTTCATTGTTAATGAGTCTTGCAAAATACTGACTGTTTTAGAGCCATTTCACTTTGGAACAGCAAGCTTTGGAAACTTTACAGGAGATTTTCAAAACCAACAAGGACAAAAATCAAGAGGATCTTGAAATTAAAGAGAAGCCAGGTGTCAAATATCAGGATAATGACACTAAGATCTTTGTTTTTGCTTTTATTATTTTTTTTTTCATTGCAAAATGAAGTAGATGGCCTTGTGCAATCCAAATAAACTTTTCTCTTTTTCCCATTCTTAAACTGGAGTTAGGGCACTGAAGTCATTAAAAAAAGAAATTAGTTGAAACCAACAAGTTTTGCCTTAAAAAGAAAAACAAAAACAAAACTTCAACCCGCTGATGGGTGTATGGGCCTCTTTGTTTCTTTGCTGGCTAATTTGCTTCTGCAGTTGATACTGTGGAACCCTACTGAGTTTTAGGGTATAGTCCTCTGAAAAAGAAAGTACCAAGTTTTAAGTGGAATTGGAAGGACAGTAAGTTTGGGCCACAACATTGTTCACTCCAATTGACTAGAGATCTGTTTCATTGATCACTAGCAACAGTAGTGTAAGAGGAACTTTATAAAGAAAGAGATGTGTCTTTTCCTGAGGAGACAGTATAAGTGGGCTTGTGATCCCAATGTACTTGGATCTTTTCTTAAAGGAGGGAGTTTTCCAGAAGATAACTAGGAGTAACAAGGACACAGACCAGCAAACCTCAGGAGAACCACAGAGGCCGGGCAGTGAGAAGTAAGGCATCTAGAAGTAAAACTTGAGTTCAGAGACTGGGCCCCAGAAAAGGGAATGGAGACCAAGTAGAGTATTGTGAGGACACTGTCTAATAGTAATTGGTTTTTAAACTTATCTGTGAATTGAGCTAAAGAGTTGTTGGTAGGAAGTGCCCAGCTAACTGAGAGAGCCTATTCCCCAAGTTTTGGAGTGAGGGCTGGAGCTCAGAACAATGGGCAAAATTCCCTGAAGGAGCCTCCAGACTCTGTGCCACAGGTGAGCAATACAGGATATACACGCATCACATTTCCTCTTATCTTCCTTACCTGTAACTACATGGTACTTTTGAAATGCTAAACTGGGTAGATAATATTCAGTTACATTCCTAAAAAATTCAAATGCAACTAGAGAGTAAGAGGAAACCATTTTGTTCAAATGTTAAATAGTCACGGATGACATCTTTGAAACTAAACTTGATGAGAATCCTCAAAGGAGATGTTAATAGATGAATTTGTACAATATAAAGTAAATCCACCCTCAATTATGCTCTGCTTTCTTCTATAAGAAAACAACTAATTTTGAAACTAATTGAATCGTGGTCCTGCATTTGGTTTATTTAATTATGAATTTCTGTTTTTAAATAACGGCCCATTTATCAGTGACATCTACATCCTCAAATTTCTACCTAAAATGGACCCAAACAGTTTTGTCTGCAACCCTAGTAATCCAGTCTTGTGTTTTAATTTTTATGTATCCATATAGGGATGAGGCAGGTGGTTGGAAGGCCCCTGGAAAGGAAGGTACCTATAATAGTAAAAAAATAAGATGGGTTGCCTGGAGTCTAATAGCATTTTGCTTTGGATAATTTACTCATTCACTTATTTATATAATTATATGATTATAATAGCCTAAAACCCACATTTTATGGTATAGGATTGAAAACTACTATCATTGCTAAGCCCTTCAAAAGTAATTGTGAGAATAAATTATAGCTAATACATAACTATTAGCACTTGATAAAAGACAAACAACAAGAAGCCAGCACGAGGACCAAATTAGTGGTAAGTGGTAGTTAGAAAAATGATGCTTGGGGCACCAATGACTTGGGAGTTACCCGGAGACCTGAAGCACCAGATGAACTGTACTGAGAGAAGTCCTGCTCTGTCACTGGAGTTTTATTCAACATATGTGTGGGCCCGGGAAAGGGGCAAAGCTTCATGGGAAGCACTTTGGGTTGGATTCTGCAACTTAATGATAGGTACCTAAAGAATATCTCTCAGCTAAAAGAATGATGGGGAGGAACAGCACTAAGTCTTCATCCTCCCTCAATTATGTCTGCTTCACTAAATCGAATGGATATTTTTCAGTCCTCATCTTACATGACATCTGTCCCAGCAGCTATTGTTAATCACTCCATCCTTGAAGCTCACACTTGCCTGGCTATCATTCTGCCTAGTTTTTCTCAGTCTCCTCAGGTTATCCTCTACTGGACCTTTTTTCACTGTTGTTTATCAGAGTTCTGTCTTCAATCTTCCTTTGTGCTCACTTTCCATGCTCTCTAGGTGAATTCCTTCACTTCTTGGCTTCAATTGTGATAAAATTCAGATTTCTATTTCCTTTCCTCTGAGCTCCAGATCTATATATGCAACTGCCTACTACTATGTCTCCAAGTTACCTCAGTTCAGCACATCTCAAAATGAGCTCACTGTCCTTTCATCCCAATCCAAACCTGCTCTTCCTCCTGTGTTTCCCATCTTCATGAACAGCTCCCAACATCCACTCAACATGAAAGCCTGAGAACAGGGAGTCATCCCTGACATCTCTTTCTCCCTCACACTCCACGTCAAACTCATCATCAAGTCTTTTCAATTATAACTCTAATATTTCTCTGAAATCAACCCACTTTTCTCATTCCCTCTTACCACTTTCCTACTCCAAACTGTTCCATCATCTCTCACTAAACAATAGCATTCTAACAGGTCTCTGTAACTCCCCTGTGGTTGCCTTGCCACAACCTATTCTCCACACAGCTGCCAAGTCTTTCAAAAATATAAATCAGATCGTGTTACTCTCTGGCTTAAAATTCATCAACAGCTCCCCACTGTCCCTTAAAGAAAGTCTGAACTTTCACGTCCTTATCATGGACAAAAGGCCTTGCAGGATCTGGGCCCACTCACCTCATTTTGTACCATTCCTCCCTTTGCCAATTATTCTTACACTCACTAACAATTTCTCAACTCTTTTCTCAACTCAGATGCTTTCTTTTCTTGGGGCCTTCCCTAACATTTCCTCTGCCTCTAATCATTTCTCTCACCCAGCACCCAGCCTCCCACTGCCTTTGCCTAGATAACTCTGCATCCTTCAGAGCGCAGACCAAATGTTACTTCCTCGGGGATACCTCTGTGTTTCCCAAGCTGAGTCAAGTCCCCATATTTGCTCTCTCAGTGACCCATTCCTTTTCTTTCCTTCACCTAGACATCAAGCATGTTACTACAATAAGAAGTATATAATTACAATTATGCAGTCCCCTTCACTAGATTTTAAGCACCATATGGCCAGGTACAGTGTGTTTTGAATTGGCAACATATTTCTAATACTGAGCATAGGACTTGGCACAAAATATGTGCTCAATTTATAGTGATTAAATAAGTGAATAGCTCTAATCACCTTTTATTGTTATTTCTTGCCCAATTGAGTATTTCCAATCACTGCAGGCAGAGACTGCATCCACCTTGATTATCACTATAATCTCAGTGCCTGGCAAAGAAGTGAGTCTGGTTCAAGGGTAGCCACTAGCCTCACTTCAAGGATGCTAAGAAAGATAGCTATAGAAGCCTGCTATCAAATGCCAAGCCTGTGGGGGGCACACTCAGTATTTTTAGCAGGAGAAGCCATAGCATATAAGGAAGATCTGCCTAGAGGGGACTCCTAGAGATAATCCCTCTGGGGCTCAGCTATCCCAAAGGGGTTTCCAGAGCAGAAACACTGAAATTCCCTCCATCTTCCAGGGCCCCCTAGAAATATACATCTCACCAGTGTGAGTATAAGTAGTGAGGGCCTTACTGTCATAGGTACTAGGTCTGAGCTATAGGAAACTAGGTCAGCTTTGAAGGATGGCTCAGGGACAACAGAGGTGAGGGACAGCACAGAAGATGACTGATGGAGGGTAAAATTTCAGAGAATTTAGGAAAGTAAGCAGAAGTGTCTATGTATTGAATGCTTGGCAGGTGCCAAGCACGGTGCTAAGGGTTTTACAGACATTCTCTCATTAATCTTTGGAAAACTCTATGAAGTAGATGCTTCTTTATACATGAGGAAATTGAGGCATTAAGATACTAGGTAATTTTGTCAGGGTAATATGGTTAGGAAGGTGGCAGAGTCATTTTGAACTTCAGCATAGAGACTTACTCTCTGGACGTAAAATGAAACAGACTTACACGAATGGGGTGGGGGGCTTGTTATCCTCTTGGGAAAATTGAGGAAGTTAGACAAGATTGTCATTAAGGGCCTTTCTTAGTGTTTTCATCTGGTAGTGACAGCTTGTTTTCCTGGGAGAAGTGGCTGAGACCCCTTTCTGAGCCCAACCAATGCTTCCCTGGTCTGATTGCACTGTGCTATCAGCTGAACCTAAGATACCCGCCTTGATGTCTTCCATGAAACCTCCGCTCCATTTGTGCTGTGAGGAGAGGGACCGACTGTTATAGGCTGCCACAGCCCCCTCACACTCAGGGCTCTCCCACATCCCAAACAAGCTGATTTAAATCCCATCTTCCCTTCCTGCCACTTCCTTTGATCTCCCAGTTGGGGTTGCCATGGAGGTAGGTGAGGCACAGGGGAGCTTGCTTCCTGTTGGTTGGGAGCCCAGGCTCTCGTTTCACAGTCTCACAATATGAATGGCTACCTCGCTTTGGGTGTCTCTTCTGTGCCAGGCTGTGTTAAATGCTGTATTAGTGTTACTGCATCCTTGCCACAACATTGTAAGGTAGACATAATTATTCACATTTCATGTATCAGTAAACCAAAGCTCATGGAAATTACGTCAAATGGACTTCATCTAGAAAGTGGCCATAATGGAATTCCAAGGCCAGTAATTTTCCTCTTATACTGGTTTCTTGTCACTCTCTATGTGGGTTTTGGCAAGTAACTTAGCCTCTCTGAGCCTCAGTTTCCTCATTTGCGAAATGAAGACGTAATAGTACCCATCTCATGGGGTTGCTATAAAGCTCAAAACACAATCATGTGTGCACTTAGCTCATACTAAGTGCTCCATAGATTGTAGTAATAATAGTTGTGGTTGTACTTGCCGTTGTTACTATTATGATACTGTTACCACTCTAAGCTGTCCCCACTGAGGTCTTCTGGCCATCACTCTTCTCTGCACAGCCAGGGCTCCAGAGTTTAAAAGCAAAGCTTCTTTGTGACAGGAGAACATGGTGTTGTTTTGTCTCTTAATGGTCACCTTCCCCTTTTCCATCTTCTCTTCCCTGGGAGAGCCAGCTTCTGAAACACGGCTCTGCCCAGGTGACGATAATAATGAGTTAATCTACATAATAGGCAATTGAGCTGCTCATTCCTAATAAAAAAGTGAAATTCCTGAAGCCAGCCAGCCAGTGCCTTTAAATAAAACTGAATCAAATGAAAGAGGAGCTCTTCCCAATTGTTGAAATCATTGCCTCCTGCACCTGCGGAAGGGGATCTGCAGCACTCACGTGTTCAAATCTAATATGTGGGCTCCAGTCTCTTAGAACTGATTAGTTTAATGAATTTTAAAGGTAGAGCTTTAATTAAAACAGGTCTCTGTGGACAGAAAGCTTGCTATTTTCGGAGCTCTGTAAATATTACCTTTTAAACTAATAAGTTCAGTTACCAGAAATCCTACTGCATATAAACAGTTGACTTTTTTTTCTTCCTATGCTTTGAAAATATAACTAGATATTGAAGAGAAGCTGGCTGCATTTCAAAGCCTGGTATTTGGCTTTCAAAATAATAGCAACTTAAATTTGCAGGACATCTTTCTCCTCTGGAGCACAAAGAACATTTCAGACATGATCTTATTGTCTTTTGACATCCCCATTATGAGGCTGGACTGAGGAAGACAACATTCATCATGGCAGAACTGTCTGTGAATTGCATCATGACCTTCAGTTGTACTCCCATCCCACCTTCTACATTACCGAGAAGACTGAAACCAGTCAAAGAGACACCACAATTTCTTTTCCTTTTCCCCTTACCCAGTCAGAAACACTTTTCTCTTGTTCGGAATACAGATAATAAATAATATGAGTCTGTTTACAATAATGCTGATGTTTATGTGCCAGACACTGGGCTAAGCATTGACATATTATTTTATTTAACCCTCAAAACAAGTCTGTGAAAAGGGGACTAATAATATCCCCAATGGTTCCTCCACCTTACTCAGATTAACAGCCAAAGCCTTTGCGATGGCTTGTAAGTCCCTTCTAAAAGTCCCTGTTAGCGTTCTGATGTCATTGCCTCATATCTCCCCCTTTGCCTGGTTGGATATCTGAGAGATAGGACAGGCTAGAACAGCAGACCTCACATTTAGAAATTATCCTGACAATATTTTAAAAATAGAGACTTTCCATTGGATATCTTTTCTATGCCAAGTTTCATGCCAATCACTTTTACATAACCTATTTACCCTTCTCAATAGCTCTATGAGAAATGTATAATTATTATACTCATCTTAGCAATGAGAAAACCAAGGATTAGACAGACTGAGTTCTTTTCCCAAGGCCACAACTCCAGTGAGTGGCAGGTCCAGGGCTTAAATCCAAACTGTCTACCTCCATAGTCTGCTCTATTTCCATGAAACCCACTGTATCCTGAAGTCTAGAAATAGGTATGCTGACATAAGGAGAGTTCTGCAAGCTCTCTCACTGCACATTGGTCACATTTGTTTTAAATTCCCCTAAAAGCAACATGTAGGCTGAGAGGCAGTGTGCATGGATTGTATAATCTGTCATTCACCTCTAATTATGTACTCAGCCATTGAGTACTTTATTGTCAGAAAGCAGATCTTTTTTGTCAGTAGAGGTTCTGTCTTCATTCAAGTAAACTCTAACTTGTGGGCTGATTACTCCCTTTGGGTTATTTGGAGGAGGTATTAGTCATGCTGTGGTCAGTTCCAGGATTCCCACTTGTTTTCCTTTTGTCTTTACTTATCTCCAGATTTATTGCAATTACTTAGTCATTTGTATTCCTGATTGAAAACCAAAGAACAGAGTACTTGACCTTGGAGGATGTGGCAGAGACCTCTAACACTCACCAATATTTGTGTTCTCTTCTTCTTAGGCACATAGCTCAGCTCTGGTTCCCAAGCTTCCCTGCAGTAAGGTGTAGCCATGTGACTATTCCACATACAATATGAGTGTAGATGTGAACTTTTTGCAGACTTAGCCTGTGACAACTCCATGTGATCCTCATTTCCTTTCTTATGTATCAGCTTGATGGCGAGAACTCTGCAGATTAGCAGAGCATAGGTCCAGGACGACAACAAGGGAGCTGCCCAATCAGGAACACCCGCATTGGACTGTAATGTGAATGACAGCCCTTTTTCTGTTAAGCCACTGAAATTTCACTTACAAAAGCGAACTTTACCCTAGCTAATATAGAGAAAAACAATAATTTCTGGGTGTCCATATATAGATGGAAAGGAAAGAGGCATAACACGCCAAGAAAAGCAAAATTACTGATTAGGAGGAATCTGATATATGGTAAGTGAATAACCTCCTTTCTCCATTTTCATATATCTTTCCTTTTATTTCTCTCTTCCTCCTGCAAAGGAATCAGCAGAACTTAGGATAAGACCATTTTGTCCCCATGTACAGCTGATTAAAAGCAGTAGATACCAGTGAGTGAATACTTCTGTGTATGTGTAAACCCGTTGATCAACCCCAACGTCTCTCCAATTTGTGAAATATGTGGTGACTATTTGTGAAGAGGAATCTAATGTGTGAATGTCACTATTGACAAGAGAGGGGTCTTCTTTCCCCACCACCATTCCTTATGAGCCTATCCAGAAATTAACTTCTCCTCCCAATCCTTCAGCAGTGACTCTGACCCATTACTATCAACACAAACAGAATTATCTCACTGGGATAAGAGAGTTATGCATATTCAATTCCAGAAACCTTAATGAAGACGGGGCTTTGAGCAGGAATGCAAAGAGTCTTCTGTATTTTTAACAGATGACACAGAGGCTTGTTGTAGCTTTCATTCACCTGTGGAGTCCTTACTCTTAGACCTGGAGGTGGTTTTGTATAGATTATACAAGTGAAGACATGGAGGCCTTGGGGTGGGGCAGACACAACTTGTTCAACACCCAATAGTTGATAAGTGCCAGAGTGAGAACTTGATTAAGGCTGCTTCAGATCCTTTCAAAGCAAACTTGGGTTTAATCATTTCATAAAGATGAGAAGTAATTTTAATGTAATAACTCTTGTATGGGTTGCTGGGCATATCATCCCCCAAACTCAGGGGTAGTTATGAAAATTTAGCTGAGTGAGTAATCTTTTGGTGTATATATTTATTTCAAAATATCAGAATGTCGTAAATAAAGTATTTGTTTCTGAAATATTAATTTGGAGATTTGCCTGAAATCATGCAGTTTTCGCCTCTCGTGTTATGCAAAAAAATTTGTTCTTAATCAGCGACTAATAGCTGTGTATCTGTTTATCATTATTCAGTCATTAAACATTTACAGAGCACTTATTTGGGACCTGTATTAGGTGTTGCTTGGAGGAGTGTGTGGATGTATGGTCTAAAAACAGTGCCTCGCTCGGGGGCACAGGCCCTTAAAATCTTGGGATCCATCCCTTGTATTTCTCCACAGGAGCCTTCCAGAAAGCAAAGCAACTTTGACCACAAGGCAAAGTTTTGCCTGTTTCTGGGTCAGCAAGGCTTTGTCCAAGACCTGTCTTTTCAACTCCCATAGTCTTTCCTGCAACTTAGCCTACTCTGCTTTAAATGCTCTGTTTTGCTTTTTATTAAGCATTATGTCTCAATTATTTAAAAAAATACATATCTTTTGTAGAAGATATACAAGATATAGACAAGCAAATGCATAGAAAACAACCATAGGAAATCACTGTAGACATTTAGTAAACGTACTTCCAGTTTTTTTTGTATGCATATAGAGATATGTATATTTTTAATTTATACACATGGAATTCTGTTTCACACACTATTTTGTAACCTGCCTTTTGATCAATTTTGAAAAAAAAATTATGACCACAAATACATCACTTTTATTTTATTTTTAGTGGCTTCATAACATTTGAATGTAAAGAACTATCATGTACTTAATCACATGTTTTTGAATATTAAGTTACTTCCAGTTTTTAACTCTACTGAATAGTATTTCTGTATTCATCCTTAAATATACATATTTGTATGCCTATCTTGTTATTTCCAAAGAATCAATACCTACATACTGAATTTCTATATCGAGGTTTATATACTTTTACAAGGTTCTTAATCCCTGTCTGTTTGGCATTTGATCCAGCCTGTCCTAAAAATATTGCCTCCCAAATTGCTCCATTTTTGGCTACAGAAACCTCAGACCAAGTGTTGCTTCACCAATGAAGACCTCAGCTCACACAGCCAGCTAGCTGTGTCTAGGTTGAGGCTAAACCCTCCTTTTCTTGATCCAATTGACTGATAAGCATCTGGCTACTAAGGGTTAACAAAATCTGTCATCAGCCCACCCCTTCTCATCAACAGTGATCTGGCTGGTGCCTGGAAGTAGGACAACATGGTTTGTAATGTAGCTCTTGCTTATCTTGACATTTTTACTCGTGTCCAAATGGAAATCACATTACCCGGAATACAAACATGATTTAGTGATTTTTAAAATGTGTAGCTGTCTTCATTCTAACTGCCCATTAATGTGGGGAGAATGCCTTTATGATGATTTGAAAAATATGACATATAAATAAATATGAAGCTGAGAGGGAAGGGATAAAAGAGAGGCAACCTGATCTAGTAGAAACAATAGACCATGGTTCTAACTCTCACTCTGTCACTAATTCTCTGTGTGACCTTGAAAGTCCCTTTGCCAAGCTGGAACTCAGTATCTCATTGTGAGCAAAGAGGAGATTGGACATTTATCTCTAGAGTTTACGTAAGTTTTAATGATCTAGCATTAAAAATCAGCAGGTTGAGGTTTACCCCTTTTCTGAAGCTTTGAAGTTTATAGAGAATGGGGTGTTTAAGATAGTCTAACAATAGACCCTGGGACCAGGACTTGAAGAGAAGAAATAGGATATCATCTATTGACCCTTATCAAAAAGCTTGAATCAGCTTGCCATGAATTTAATGTGCCTTAAAGCCTCCTAAATAGGACTTACTTAATGCACCTTATATAATCTTAGATATTACTTTTGTAAGATGCTTTCTTTTGCACCACATTAAGCATACCAATATTGGTATCATAAGATGCAAGAAGGAGAAGAGAGAGCAAGGAATTGAGAACCTATTTCAAGAAATAATGCTATAAAACTTTTCTAACCTGGCAAAGAAAATAAACATACAAGCCCAGGAAGTGCAGAGTTCCAAATAAGATGACCCCAAAAAGACCCACACCAAGACACATCATAATTAAAATGCCAAAATTTGAAGACAAAGAGAGAATCTTAAAAGCAATAAAAGAAAAACAATTAGTTACCTATAGGGAGATCCTATAATACTGTCAGCTGACTTCTCTATAGAAACTTTGCAGGCCAGAAGAGACTGGCAAAAATATTTGAAATGATGAAAAGCAAGGACCTACAACCAAGACTACACTACCCAGCAAAGCTATCATTTAGAACTGAAGAGCAGATAAACAGCCTCCCACACAAGAAAAAGCTAGAGGGGTGGGTGAAAAGAGGAAGGGACTAATAAGTACAAATTGGTAATTACAAAATAGTCATAGGGAGATAAAGTATAGCATAAGGAATATAGTCACTAATATTGTAATAACTATGTATGGTGTCATATGGGTACTAGATTTATTGGGGTGATCACTTTATAAGTTATATAAATATATAAATGACCATGTTGTACACCTAAAACTAATATAATATTGTATGTTAACTGTAATTGAAAAACTAAAAATATATATGTTTAAAAAATAAATAGAAGTAGAGAGAAAATTCATAAAGAGATAGTGGATTTGAATAACACTAACTAGACTTGACAGACACTTTGCCCACCAACAGCAGAGTATCCATTTTTCTGAAGTGCATATGGAACATTAACTAGAGAGATAGGCCATAGACTAGACCATAAAATAAGTCTCAATAAATGTAAAAATATTGAAATTATATAAAATACTTTCTGTATCCTAAAAGAAATGAAACAAGAAATTAATAACATAGTAAATCTGAAAAATTCACAAATATGTGGAAATTTAACAACACACTCAACCAGTGGATCAAAAAGAAATCACGAGGGAAGTTAGCAAATACTTTGAAGTGAATAAAAATAAAAACATATTATACTAACACATAATAGTTGCAATGAAAGCAATGCTCAGAAGGAAATTTATGGCTGTAAATGGCCACATTGAAAAAGAAGAATCTCAAATAATCTATCTTTATACCTTAAAGAACTAGAAAAATAAGAGCAAACTAAATGCTACAATGGGGAGTGTATGTGTGTAAAGTAACACACTGTTTAATATGTGCCAGGCGCAATGCTCAAGCCTTATATTAATTATCCCTTTTTAATAGTAGCAGAAGGAAATAAATAATAATGTTCATTGCAGAAATTTAAAAAAATATATAGAGAGACTAGTAAAACTAGCAAATCAACAAAACCAAAAGTTGGTTAATCAATGCACTATCCCAACCTTGGATATCAGTGTCTACCAAGGTTGGCACATCTCTAGCTAGACTGACCCTGGAAAACAGAGAAGACTCAAATAGCTGAAATTAGAAAGTTGAGGACATTACTACTGACCTATAGAAATAAAAAGTATTATGAGACAATACTATGAACAATTTAAATGTCAACAAATTAGATATATTAGATGAAATGGTTAGATTCCTAGAAACACTGAAACCTGACTCAAGATGAAATAAAAAACCTATGTAGATTCATAACAAATAGAGATGGAATCAGTAATCAAAAATTTCTAACAGCCTTTTTTGAGCCACGTTTCTCTTGCTGAGGCCTGCTTCCACTTCTGGAAGTGTACTTTGCTTTCTAATAAAACTTTTCTTTTCTACTGTAAAAAAAAAATTCTAATAAAGAAAAGCCCAGGACCATATGGTGTAACTGATATATTTTACAAAACATTTAAAGAAGAATTAACACCAAACCTTCTTGAACTCTTCCAAAAAAATAACAGAGGAGGGAATACTTTGTAACTCATTCTTTGAAGCCAGCATTACCCTATCAAAGCCAGACAAAGACATCACAAGCAAAGATCCATATTCACTATGCATATAGATGCAGAAATCCTCAACAAAGGACCTTGAATACAATGGGGAGTGTATGTGTGTAAAATGGGGAGTGTATGTGTGTAAAATAACACACCGTTTATTATGTGCGAGGCACAATGCTAAAGCCTTATATTAATTATCCCTTTTTAATCCTTATAGTGATCCTGTGAGGAAGGTACTTGTCTTTTAGACAGTGTGGTTTATCTTATAAACAGCAGAGATTTTTTTCTCACATTTCTGGTCTGGGAAATCCAAGATCGTGGTGCCAGCAGATTCTGTGTCTGGTAAGGGCATACTTCCTGGTTGATAGATAGCTGGCTTTTTGCTGTGTACTCATGTGATAGAAGGGTCTAGGGAGGTCTCTGGGGCCTCTTTTATGAGGGCGCTGATCTCAATCACAGAAGCTCTACCCTTATGATGTAATCACCTTGCTAATACCATTACATTGGGATTATGTTTTAACACTTGAATTTTAGAGGGACACAAACATTCAGTCTTTAATAGCACTATTACAGCTGAAGGACTGAGTTTAGAGAAGTGAAATAATTTGTCTGAGTTTATACACAGAGCCAGGCATTATACCCAGACAGTTGGACACCACAGCTCTTTAATCAATGCACTATCCTAGCCTTGCATATCAGTGTCTACCCAGGACTCATAAACTCCCCACTGGGAAATCCAGGCTTCAATCATGTGTTTATTCTTCTCTACCTCCAATACCTAAAATGATGAGAGAATGACTTTTAGAAAATGACAAAATGAAAGGAACATGTTTTGAGCAAATGCTTACTTTGTGCCAGACTTGCCAGGATCTATTACATAAATTCATATCATTTGGATAGGTACTCTAACCCCAATTTACATGTAACAAAACTAACCCTTGTATAGATTAATCAGTTTGTTCAAGATCACTAGGCTAGCTCATGATGGAATTAGGATTTGAACCTAGGTCACCTGACTCCTCGGTTTATACTTTTTTTTAACCTAACAGGCGACTTTTGCGGTGATCTTCATAGAGCCTTGGTGCTGTACTACTCAATGAACACTTCTGGAGTTTGGCCATGTAAGCTCTATGGTCAAGCTTACTATTTACTGTTTCTGCCTTCTTCTTCAGGCTAGGTAGTTTCAGAGTCATACTATATAGCCTGTTGTAACCTCATTAGTCCATAGGTCACATACTTATCAAACTTTGGCTATAATCCTGTTCTCAAGGATCCCTGTACACAGTGCATTTTCAGAGTGTGTGAATGTATATATGCTGGGTGGTGATGGAATGGTGGTAGAGGCTTTGTTAAACATACATGCCCATCAGCCATATCTGGGACTTTCCAATTTGACAAGCCTCCCCACTCTCTACATGTTCTTCAGGGGATTTTAAATGGTTATTTAAAAAAGTACAACTTGAACTTCACAGTGAAATCTGAGAAATCAAAGCAACTGAATGCCACAATGGAAACAGATATGCTAGACAACGGGTGGGGCTTGTACTCAGACCTGAGCAAAATGTTCTCATTAGGTCCTTTGCATCATTGTCAGGTTGAATGAGTCATGTTACATTAAATGAGATATTTTCAATTCACAGAAAAGTATAGAGAGTACTAGAAATGATATACTTATATACCCACAATCAAAGTTAATAAACGTTAACATTTTGCTTCAGGGTTTTTCACTTTTATTTAATTTTTTAATTGAAAAATGTTAACAGAAAATTCCAGTTTTAAGATGGTAGAATAAAATAGTGATTTTTGAGTTGGGGAGAATACATACCCCTGGGAGAACATTGCCATTATTCTCTCCTTATGTATTCTATCTTGAAATTGATCTGCCTGAGAAAAGATGTCAGGATGACTTAATAGACTTGCCCACCAATGGATCATTAAATAGAATTTTTGATGAAATATGACTAACTGATTTGGGCATATAATTTAGAAATAGTCAGGGAATTTAGTGACTTTGCTATACCAAACTCCTTCTAGTATTCATTTATGCGAACAAAATTTTTAGTCCTCACATATAGAAAAATGTAATAGAAGGGTAGACTTTATGTTGAACCCAGTCTCATTCTGCAAAAAAGTAATATTAATTCAGAGATGCAGAAGTTAATTGAAAACTCATCCAATGCATTGAGATGAATAAAATTTTATTTTTAGGTCTAGTAGTTTTTATCAAATATCTAATATGTTTATATTGTTTCAAACTATTCTGTGATAGTGATAATTATATTTATAATTCAATCTTGAAGAAAACAATATCATATAGAGCCTGTGTTTACAGGAAATTTTAAAAAATTAATTTCAATATATGTATATATTTTAATGTGACAACTACAGTTATTCAAGTACAATATAAAAATCTTGGGGAGGAATGGAATAAATGTATGAGGTTAAGAAAAAACAGCAATATATATATATATATATATATATGTATATTTAAAGTAGATAATTGTGAGTAGTAAATAATGATTTGACAGTTCTTATTTTATTCACAGTATTTGGGAAATTGTATTCCTTTTACCTACTTACACATATGATAAACAAATCAACTTTAAAATGTGCAGAGACACATTGTTATTAAAAATTCTTTTGGGGGATGAGAATAATAATTGAAGACCACTAAAGTAAAGACTTCACTGCCACCTTCTCTCAGAAATCATCTGAAATCAACCAGTAGTAAAACCTTAATGTTATGCAGTGATGCATGTCAATTATTTCTCAATAAAACTGCAACAAAAGAATGAAGTAAAGAGGCATTGTGCTTTAGCCACCCCTCTCATTGTTTTTCTGGTCTGTTTTATCAAATTCAGTATTTTTGCTAAGACTTCTCTCTCATGACCTTTTTGACTTCTGAATTTTGATCTTCAAATTTTTAAAAGATATTTTAATCACATTGTTTAAATATAACAAAACTCTAGTTCGTTTGGTGCCAATTTACTGTTGAAGCTGAAATCTAAGGATTCAAATGACCTCTTGCTAACAAAGGAATCAAAAATGTTCTGGCTGTCAAACTCAGAGGCAATATCTTACAAGGTATTTGGGGTTGTCCAGAGGAGATCATTGCCTGGAGCTCTGCTGAAGACTGAATGTTTGTGTCCTTCTGAAATTCATATATTGAAACCAAATCTCTAATGTGATAATATTTGGAGGTAGGGCCTTTAGATGGTGATTAAGCCATCAAGGTTGAGCCTCATATATGGGATTAGTGCCCTGATAAGGGGCTGAAGTGACCAGAGTTCTCCCCTCCCACCATGTGAAGATACATGGAAATGAGGACCTTTAATGAATAAGGAAGTGAGCCATCTCCAGATACTGAATCTCCAGGAGCCTTGATTTGGACTTCCTAGACTCCAGAAGTCTGGGAAATAAATGTTAGTTGTTAAGCCACCAGTGTATGGAACTTTTGCTACAACAGAACTAACAACTCAGACAAACACCCTGGTCATCTCCATGCTTGCCTTTTTCTCTTTGGAGATCGCCCTTTCCATCCTTCCACAGAGGAAAGCCAAGAACCATCTTTGGCTTGGGCAGAAGTACATTTTCAATGTACTGTGCTTCTCAGTGAGGTTTGCCAGGGTATTGGACCATGTGTACTATATACTCTTATAACCACTAGAAAAACAACAAAATAATTCACAAATCATGCAAATCCCTGTGCTTTAGGTCACAGTGCCATCTTGATTGGTCTCTCCCTTTCAGGTTTGTATCTGTGCTCACATGTCAGCACAGACACAAACCTGAAAGGAAGAGCAGGAAAGAATACACTCCTGTTCTTTGTTCAATTTTTGACTTAGACTATCTAAATCCATCCAGGAATCCTTCCTTTTTAGAGCAGTGAGAGAGCTTCATATAACAACAAGATATCACAACATTTATTTTAAAGATGAAAATCTTTCACTGAAACCAAGAAAGGAGAAGTGAATTGCCATCACAAGCAGCACAGAATCATACAAAGAACATGAAATAGGGAATTAGGCAGCTTTGTGACCTGGGACAAGATATTTATGTCATCTGTTCTAGTAGCGATAATAGCAGCTAAGCATTCTTGATCACTTATGTGCTGGGTACCGTGCTAAGACCTTAAGATGCAGTAGCTCATTTAATCCTCACGATAACTCTAAGATGTAGGACTTATGCTTAAAGTGGAGACACTTTTGATATAGGAAAACTGAAGCTTTGAAAGTTTAAGTGATCTGCCCAGCTCACATAGCAAATAAATTACTATTATTACAACTCTGGATTTAATTTAACCCTAAATTTTGCCCATGATTAAAACCCTGGAAATCTGATTCTTGGTGTGAACTCTTACCACCATGTTATGCTGTTTATGAAATGTAGATGATAATACTTGTCCCATAGGATTATTGGGAGATTACATTAAATCAGATAATGCTATGGGATAGCAACTGGCACAGGTATATGAAATTCAGTACTCAGTAGGTAAGTGTTGGCATATCTTGCCTGTTAGGTAATAACTGTCATTGGATTAAATAGAGCCTCTCCAATTCCATCTATATCCTAAACCCCACCCCACCCCACCCCAAATCACTAGTTTATCAAATAATAATAGGTAATATTTATTCAGTCCTTATAGCATGCCAGGCACCATTTTAAGTGCTTTATGTGTAGTGACTTAATTAATTGTCATCTCATCCCTCTGAGGAAGGTACTGGCATGAGTTATATTTTACAAAGGAGGAAAATGGAGGCCAAGAGAGGTTAAGTAACTTCTCTAAGATCTCTGGGCAGTAAGCCAGGATTTAGAACCCAAGCAGTCTCACTCCAGAGCCTGGTCTTTTAAAAACCATGTGATATGCTCCAGATGTGTCACGATTAACTCAGTTACCAGTGTTTTTCACTCAATTCCCCATTCATATTCTAGGGTCCTGGGTTAGTTTTCTCTTTCAAATCAGTGACTGACCAGTATGTAATAGTTTCTATAATCCTTTAATAGAGAGGGTAGAATAGCTGATTTTTAGAAAAAATATCAGGCCAAAGATTTTGTTGACAACTCAGAACCTGATTTCTGCTCAGGAACATTTTAACATAATAATAATTTCAAGATGTAAATTAGTAATTTTTTCCAATGCAGATAATACAGGTAAAACAGAAATTATGATCCTCAGCAGTATCTGAGTTAAATATATGCATGATATGAATACTTAAAATATTTTTAAATGCAAATGGAAATGTGATCATTTAAACTATTGTTTGATTAAAACTAATTATGGAATTAGCGATGTGTTATATTATCACACCAAATGTGATAGGGATAAAATAAAGAAAATTTGAACAGGCAAAATCATATATGAATGTCAAAATATTACTGTATCTCAAAATATTTGGGGGAAATAGGAAATGTAATTGAGATTCTAGAATGTTGAAAATATGAAGGTCAAATTGAAACACCTAAAACTCAATATAATTAAATGATAAGGTTGGGGCCAAATTTATCTAGAGAGCCACTCAATGAAGATGAGAAGAATGAAGAGAAATTTAGAAAGATGATACATGTAGATCACTCTGTAACATTCATTCTCAACCACACAAGAAAGCCAACAGACCAGATTTAATGTATAAAATATTTATTTTTATGATGTTAGCTATAAATATTCATGTTATCTAAAGAATATAAATATATTAAATATTTGATAAAAATTATTAAACCTAAAAATGAAGTTCTATTCATAATGCATGGGATAAGTTCTCAATTAATTTATGCATCTCTGAATTAATATTACTTTTTGCAGAATGAGACTGAGTTCAGCATCAATTCTATCCCTCTTTTACATTTTTCTATATGTAAGGGCTATAAAAATGACAAAAAGCAGATAAACAAATAGATGAAAAAGTTTAAAATACTCATAATGCTATCACTCAGAGGTAATTGTCATTTAAATATTACATTTATTTTAGCTCATTGTTATGCACACATACCTATCAATAGTTTTATATACGTATATTTTATATTAGTTTCAGCTATAGTTTTAAACAAAATTTTACTGCATATTGTTTTAAAACTTTTTAAAAACATAAGATTTAAAACAAGTTTCGATAAATAATAATCTACAATGTCTTTTTTAGTGACCGAATAGCATTCCTTTATTTGAAAGAACCATACATTTTTCATCCAGTCCTCTATTATCAGTATTTATCTAGTTTGTGGTTTATATCTATTAAAAATGATACTGTAATGATAATGTATTTTCAGGATACAGATTTTGCATATGTTTTGTTAGATTTATATGTATTTTATGTTTTTGATAGTATTCTAAAAGGTAATGCTTCTTTTAAAATTTCAATTCTAATTGTTCATTGTCAATGTATAGAAATGCAATTGACTTTTGTTTATAGTGCCTATATCCCATAACTTTGAAAATGCACTTATTAGTTCTAGAAGCTTTGTAGTAGATTGTTTGAAAGTTTTCACTGAAACAACCATGTGTTCTGTGAATGAATATACTTTTGTTTCTTTCAAACATCTTTTGATTGAGAGTGAGATTTAAGTATCCTCTTATTTCTATTGTATTTGTAGCTGGGACCTCCAGTAGAATGTTGAGTAGAGAGGTGAGAGTGGACATCTTTGTCTTATTCCTGATCATAGGGGAAAACATTAACTCTTTCACCATTTGAGTAAGATAGAGCATTTTTTTAAGAGAAGATCTACTGGCTGTAGTTTTTGTTAGATGCTCTTTATCAGTTTTAGGAATTTCTCTTTTATTCTTTTTTCCTGAGAACTTTTTTTAACATGAATGAGTGTTAAATCTTGTCAGACGTTTTTGCTACAATGGAATGAAATAATCAAAAAAATTTTAATTCTTCTATTGTTATAGTGAATTACATTATTGGTCTTTGAACTTTGAACCAACCTTAGATTCTTGTATTAAACTCTACTTGGACAAGATATATTATTCTTATTATATATCATTAGATTAAATATGTTAATATCTTTTTTCCACATATATATTCAGGAGGGGTATCATCTGTATTTTTCTTGCAATGTTTTTGGTTTGGTATCAAGGTAAAGGTGGCTTTATAAACTGAGTTGTTAATTGTTACTGCCTCTTTTGGGTCAACAGTTTTTTCTTTGAGGAGGTTTTTAATCTGGGACTGGGATTGTGTTTGTGGGAATGTTTTGACTACAAATTCTATTTCTTTAATAAAGGACATTCAGGTGCTGTATTTCTTCTTGAATAATTTTAGTGGTTTGTGTTTTTCAAGGGATATCTACATTTCATCTAAGTTACCAAATTTATTGGCACAAAGTTGTTCATAATATGGCATTAATTTCTTTTAAATATCTTTAAAAGCTATGGTTATAACATTATTTTAATTTTTAATGTTGATAATTTATCTTTTTTCTTGAACAGACTTGGTAGAAATTTATCAGTTTTATTGATTTTTTTTCAAAGAAACAGAATTTAGTTTCTTGACCTTCTGCATTGTTTCTGTTTTCTATTTCATTTATTTCTTCTCTTATCTCTATTATTTCCTTCATTTTGCTTGTTTTGGATTTAAGTTACTCTTCCAGTTTTTTGAGATGGGAGCTTAGATTATTGGTATGAGAACTTTCCTTTTTCTAATTTATGTATTTTAATGCTATGTTTCCCTCTCAGCACAGCTGTAGCTACATCCAACACATTTTGACTGTTATGTTTTTAGATTTTCTTTTACTCAAAATGTCTTCTAATTCTCCTTGTGACCTGTCTATTGTTTTATAAGTTATTTAGAAGTATATTTTTAAATTTCTAAATATTTGGGAATATTCCAGATATCTTTGTTATTGATTTCTAGTTTAATTCTTTTGCAACCAGAGAACATATTTTGTATGATTTCAATTTTTAAAATATATTTGGAGGGCTTCCATCTCTTATAAGATGGAATAAACATATTTTATCCTATATCTTCTGCTAAGTGCAATTAAAAGTCATGGGAATTATATATACAACAAGTATAAGAAGACTCTAAAATGCGGAGAAGAATGCAAACTGTCTGTGGACCTTAGGACCTGAGGTACAACATATTACTCAGTTCCCTGAGTTTTCTTTTTCCTCATATGTCACAGACTTGGAGCTGAAGAAGTCAGCAACATAGAAATAGCAATGGGTACACAAACATACACACACACACACACACATACACACACACACACAGAGCCCTATTTAAAGCATGTTCTCTCTAGCTGAAACTTTCTATATTTCTATTTATTCACTCTTAGTTGTTGTGGTATTTTTATAACAGCTTCTTTAAATAGTTAATTTCTAATAGCTGCTTTGTCAGATAATTCTAGCATCTGTGTCGTCTCGGCATTGGTGACTGTTGATTACTTTTCCCCAGGCATATTTACATTTTCCTGGTTCTTTATATGTTTAATAATTTTGGATTGTATCTTGGGTATTGTAAATATTATATTATGTGATTCTGGGTCTTGTTTAAATCCAGTGGAGAACACTGATATTTTAACTTTTGTAGATAGTCAACTCTGTCTTGTTCAGAGCAAAAGTTCTAATCAGCTTTATGGGGGTTGCGGTTTCAATGTTTTTTCGGTTTTCAAAGCCTTTACAGTGCTTTTTGTATCTATACCACCAATTGACTAGTCTAGGACCTAGGTGGTAGGGTATCCTTTCTTTCAGTTCTCAAAGTCTATAATATGCTGTTTTGGGTCAGATCCACACATGCACGTGATTTCATAAATGATTATATTGATTTGATATCCTGATCTATTTTCTCTCTGTGGTCTCATTGGTACATTTGCCATCCCATTTTGGTCCTCTCGCTCAATAGCCGATGCTATATTTACCTTGTGTTGCTGTGTACTTCTCATGACTGTACACAAATTTGGCACAATTTGTAGAAGAATAGAGGGAGAAAAAAGCAATGCAGATTCAGCCTACCCATTTTGGATTTCAGCTCCTCAGATTGCAGAGGGTAGTTCTCCTCTTTCAGAGTTTTTGGCTCTTAACAACCCCTATTGCTGCTTTTGTCACTGCTACTTCCTCTGAAATAAGATTCCTTAAAGCAGCAGTCCCCAACCTTTTTGGCACCAGGGACTGGTGCTTCTATAAGAATCTAATACCTGATGATCTGAGGTGGAGCTAAGGGCTTCAATAAAGACACCCTCTGAGAGAATGTGTAAAGATCACCTTGCATCAACTTCTGCCTTATAGGAAAAACTGTTTTCTTGAAATGTTAACATAACCAAGATACGCCCCCAAAAACATTCTTAGAGAGATAGAGGGAAATAACAGAAATAAATAATTGATAGTGAGAGAAGAAGAAAGCTCAGTTGGTCCCTGGATGTTATAAACAGTTTAGTCAGATCTCCAAATCTACTAATTTTTAAGCCATTTTTCTCTTACTTCTTTAGATTCTTGAAGTTGAAATCATCTCTGAAAACATATTAGTAGCTGGGGCTCTGGCTCCACATCCCTGTGTGATCAGCCCTCTTGGTGAGCTCATCTTGATGACCAGAGGCAGGTTAAGCAACCTGCTCCTTTTTCTCTTTTCCCTTGGAGCCACTCTAATTTTTTCTTTGCCATGTGAGGAAAAAGGCATCCTCTTATCTGGACATATTCTGGGGCCAGTAGAGGAATATATCTTCACCTCACTACACTTTGTCAACACCAAGAGTGGTATGGAAAGATTAGAAAGACACTGCCCGACATACTCTGCTGGCCCCTGTTACTGTAGGATGGTGCTGAAAAGTAGGCTAGTGGATTTGAGGAGGCTACACAGTCAGAGAGAGGATGATACAGAACAATCTGCAGGGTCCAGGGAAATAAAGATTAGAGGGATGCTTGGGCAGTTCAGCAGCGATATGGCAACATCCATTCAATCTGAGCAAACCAGGATGCCTCCTGGTCACCCTCCTGTGTTCCTTGTCACTTTTCTATTTATAAAGCTTACTATCTCTGTCCTCATTCTTCATGTTGTCCTTGTAATTCAGTTTAGGGGGAAGAAGTGGGGTGTCCTTTCCAAAGGACATTCTTATGCTCTAGCACAGTGTTCTTAGCCTTTCTTTGCTGCTACCATGATAGAGGACCTTCAGTGGCACGATACACACTATGGACATCTACACTCTGCTGTAGGCAGCACAGCTAGGGCTGGGGGTCCTTGGGGATTGGCTTTTCTAAGACACCAGAAAGTGCCAGGATTTTTATTTGAATCCTTGACTCCTCTTTTCCATCCTCCCAGACCTGGGTGGGGACTGTGCTTTGAGGAACCCCAGATGCCCCTGCTCTTGGTGAGCCATGGAGCCAGCTGAACCCCAGGCTGTCCTCAATGGGAATGCTGGGCCTGGCCCACCCTGGAATAATACCTAGTCTGCCATGCTCCTCTCCAGTTCCCTCAACATAGCTTTCCAGACACTACCTGATACCTCCAGGACCAGTAACTCCTAGAGAGCAGTGATGCCCTTGGGGGAGAGGCCCGCCCCTACCTCCCTCAACACTCCTCCAAGGGAAGCCCCTCTCCCCCACCCAGCCTCTCATGGGGTCACCTATAGGGAACTATGTCCTTTTCCTTGGGGCATGGAAGGTAGAGTGGGGTCCTCCAGATCCCTTATAACTCCCTGTATTATCTGTATAAATAAATAGGATTTGAATGGAAAAAGAGAAAGAGATGGGATGGTCTCTGAGTCTATACACAATTCCTGGTAGATTCTCTGTAATTGCATCTTTCTTTCATATTACACAAGTACTCAAGTAAAAGAGATTTTTTTAAAAAAATAGAGAAAACAATGAATCTTCCCTAAGTTACTTTTAGAGAAAATAATTAGTTCTAAATTACTTGTGGCACCTAACAATTTTCCTTGGCATACTTGCATGCCATGCCACCTCAATTGAGAAATGTTTTTCTAGCTCTTTTTCACTCAAGGTGTGTGTAATACATGGTGCAGCATGGGCATGGCCTGGGACCTTGCAAGAAATACACTCCAGACTTGCTAAGTCAGAATCTGCCTTTTAGCAAGGACCCCAGGTGATTCATTCTCAGGTTAAGGTTTGAAAACACTCTGGAGGGGTGGTTTGAAAAGTATGGTAACTGGACCAGCAGTACAGCATTACTTGAAAACTTGTGAGTAATGTCAATTTTCAGGTTTCACCCCAAATCTAATGTATCAGAACCTCATGGAGCTGGGCCCAGCAATCTGTATTTTAACAAATCCCTCAGGTGATTCTGATGAAAGCAGAAGTTTGAGAACAGTGCTCTAGACTAGGGGTACCCAACCCCTGGGCTGTGTACCGGTACCAGTCCATGGCCTGTTAGGAAATGGGCCGGAGGTGAGCGGCAGGCAAGTGAAGCTTCATCTGGATTTGTAGTCACTCCCCAGTGTTAGCATCGCCGCCTCAGCTCCACCTCAGATCATCAGGCATTAGATTCTCATAGGAGCACAGGTCCCTGATGCCAAAAAGGCTAGGGACTGCTGCTCTAGACAATGGTCAGAAATTCATGAGCTATGTGCTCCCATTTCACTATATGCACTTCATGGCAGGTAAGTAGTGCTAATCAGTTGTGACACTCTGCTTGACTGAACCTGGACATGGCCTCAGTCTTCCTCTAAACAGCATTTTCTTCAGTCACTACCACTTTATTGGATGTGACCTACTTGTCATCCCAGCATAAGTGGCTACAGGACTGCCTCTACAATAACCTGTGTGCATACCTACTACTGCAGTACACAAGAGAGAAGTATTCTTCTGAGTAGGGGCTACAAGAGCCTCTGTAACTGTATGAAAATGTTGATAGCAGGATGAAGATTAGATCCTTTTTTTTTTAGTCTCATAAAACAGTACCATGGTAAATTCATGATTTCAGTGGCAGTGTTCAAAATACACTCCTGCTATGCTTTCTCAGTGTACTAAGTTCTTCTTACAGCCATCAATCTCATCACTTTGTCCCCTTCACATATATTGTGGGGCAGGAGAGCTGTGGCTGTGTGCTTGCTGATATAAAACTCTCATTGTGACTTCCCTTTCCTATTTGTAAACTCAATGACCTTCTCATTTGTTAAAATTAGTATCTGTCTTGCCCATCCCAAGAACAGAAATCACATTTATCTTGCTCATTTTTTGTATTAACTTCCTAGGGCTGCCATAATAAATTATCACTGATTGTATGGCTTAAAACAACAGAGATGCAGTTCCAGAGGCCAGAAGTCTTAAATCAGTATCACTTGGCCAAGATTAAGGTGTTAGCAGGGCCACACTCCCTCTAGAGGCTATAGGAAAGGATTTGTTCATTGCCTCTTTCAGCTGCTGGTGGCTTGCAGAGTTCCTTGGCTTGTGGCTGCATCACTCCAATCTCTGCTTATGTCATCACATGTCTTCCACTGACTCTGATAACCCTGACTTCCTCTCATAAGGACCCCTGTGATTAAGAGTGGGCTCATCTGGGTAATTCAGGATAAGCTCCTCCTCTCAAGACCCTTAATTTAATCATATCTTTTGCCATATAAGGCGATATTCAGAGATTACAAGGATTAGGGCAGGACACGTCTTTGAGGCCATCATTCAGCCTACTATACTGCTGAATCACCACCAATGCCTAACTCATAGAAGGCACTCAATAAAACTATGTGATAGGAGTGGATGAAAGAATAAATAAATGTAGATGCAGGTAGGATGGTAGGATGCCCTAGGAAGGGCATCATGAAGGAGGAAAGAACTTACGAAGGAAGCCTAGCGTAGTGCTTAAGAGCATAGCCCTTGGGGCCAGACTGCATTGGTTTGTATCCCAGCTGTGCCATTCACTAGCTGTGTGACCTTAGGTAAATTACTTAACATTATGGGCCTCCGTTTCTTTATATATAAAATGGGCATGACAATATCTACTTTGTAGAATCATTGTAGGAATTGTCTGAGCTATTGTGCATAAAATTATTAGAATAGTGTTTGAGATGTTATTTAATATAATTTGCCATCTGTGGCACAAAGCAGAGGGCCAGTCACATAGAAGGTGCTGAATAATGTATGTCGAATGAAATCTGGAAAGAAGACATGCACCTTATCTTCCTTGTACTCTTTGCTTGGTAAAAACTTTGAGAATAATCGCAAGATAGCTATAATATCCAGAAGAGTGCCCTGAAAGGGAAGAATGAGCATCCATGAAGATTCTGAGAAGGGAACAAGATATACAATCAGTGGCCCTGGGAATGCCTTATGAAAGTGACAGTCTCTGAGATGTGCCTTAATGAACCATATGAATTTCCAAAGTGGGTACAGGAGCAATTCAGATGGAGAATCTACTTGAGCAAAGGGGTAGAAGCAGAAATGCATGGGACATGTCAGGAACCTTGACAGCTGGTAGCAAGGGAAAGGAAGAGAAACAAATCTACAGTTTGATTAGGCCTAAGTTGTGGACAACATTGAATGCCAGGCTAAGAAAGAAGTTGATTGAGTAGGTGAAGCGAAGCCATGAAAGATTTTTAACTGAGTAATTACATAACCAGTATGTATATTTTAGGAATACTGACTGGAAAATAATGGATTGGAGTTGGATAGAGACATGGGAACTAGTTAGGATGCTACACTAGGAAAAGGGTGAGGAGGCCTAACCTAGGCAGATGTAAGGATGGACAGAAAGGAAAGGAGGGTTAGGATACATGTTGCAGGGATTAAATTAATGATATTTAGTAGCAAGGGGTAGGAGAAGGAACACATTCCAGGCTTTCCTACTGACTAGTGGTGGGACTTAGGACAATTCACTTAAGTTCTCTGTGACTCAGCTTCCTCATCTGTAAAATGGGGCTAGCTGCCTCAGAGAAATGTTCTGAGGCACTTGATGACATGGAGCGCATAGAATAATTAAAACTCTTATTTGCATGTGTTAGGTGTAAGAACTGTTTCATGGAAAGTGACAGAAACATGATTTGATTAAGCTTAAACCAAAAAAGGAAGGAATATATTGGTTCTTGTGATCAAGCCAGGGGAAGGACAATAATGGAGTTGGCCTTGGGGACAGCTGGAAAGCAGGAAGAGGAATGCTTTTAGGCATTCTTTCCTCCTTTCATCTCTTTTTTGTTTATGTGTCAGCTTCATTCTTTCCTGTTGGAGGCTGGCATCCTTGTGAAAATCCTGATCACAGAGCAACCTCAAGCTCACATCCTTTTAGGCCATTAATCAGAGAACAAAGAGAGTCCTCATCTCCAGCGCCAATTTGAAGACTCCTAGAAATGGATGTAGACTGGCCAGGCTTATATCTTTTGAGAAATATCTGGACCTACCTCCATGGACACAGTAGGAATGGGAGGTGGAGTGCTTCATAGAGTCACATAGTCACAGTGCAAGAGGAATAGTTTCTCAAAAGAGGTGGGGACTACAGGCATATCATCTTAGGAAACTTCTGGGACCTGGACAACCATCACAATGAATAACCCACTGGAGATAAAGGTGAAGAAAGAGTCAAGGCAGGTTGAAGGTTCAGGCCTGATTGTATCAGTTGAAATGAAATATGGGGAAAGCAGGAGATAGAGCTGGTGTGTTTGGGAACATGCTCTTTGTGTTTGAATCACTGCTGCCCTGGACCTCCTGTGTATAAGTAGATTGCACTTCTGGTGACATCAACTGCAGCCTCCCCTCAATCTCCAGCCCTGCCCCAGACTTATTAATAACCGGGTCCACCTTGAGAAGCTCTTGTTCACCTGTGGCTCTGTCGAGACTTCATATTCTGCTTTCTCAGTTCCTTGTGTATGCAGGGGGTCAGTGGTTCTGTCCTGACCCTCTTTTCAGCCATTGCCATTAGGCACACACTCAATGCTTAATTAGACACTCCAAGCATGACTACAATGTGACCAGACTGTGTGCTTCATGCCAGCTCATCCTTTTTTCCTCGGGTTATGAATTTTTTTTTTAAAGTGTCAGGATTTGATCAGAAGTGTATGTGCAAGCCAGTACCATCCCCTGGTCATTGCTGACCCTGGCCTTGGACTTTTCAGGTTGGACAAGTATAATAGTATAATAGTACTTTGATAATGATGACAACACTGACAATTATGATGATTAAGGAGTACTATAAGCATACAGAAAATTACTTAATTTTCTATTAGACCTGTCTTCTTTCAAAAGTGAATCCCAGTCACACACATCATCTCTCTTGAGCCTCACAAAGACTCTGGAAGTCAGTGAGGGCTAATGGAAAGAACATAGCTGGCCAATCACAAAATCCTGGGTTTGTATCCCACTTCCATCATGCATAGGCAAGTCATTTTACCCCTTTGAGCCTTGGTTTCCCTTCTGGAAAACAGAATAATAATATCAACTCTTTTGCAAGTGTCCAGGGAAGACTCCTTGTGAAAAAAAAAACACACAAAGCACCTGATGTAGCAGATGTTCTAGAATCTTAATTCCTAATCTTTTAGATCAAGGGCATCGAAAGTCAGGTATTTTAGCTTTATTACCTTGGACAAGTTACTAAATCTCTCTGAGCCTCTGGTGCCTCATCTATAGGGAGTGGAGGGGCTATTAATAATGTACTTAACTTACATGGTTGTTATGAATGTTAGATATGTTTTGATTCATAAAACACATAGCAGAGTGTTTTGCCCTGTATTAACACTCAATAAATTAAGTTTCAGAATCAGACAGAGATGAGTTTGAATGCAAGTTCACTACATACTAGCTGTGTGACCTGGGGCTAATTACTGAAGTACTTTCAGTCTTGTCTGCAAAATAAAGATGATGTAGCATCTGCTTCCTATAATGGTCATGAAGATTAAGTGAGGTAATACATATGCAATCCCCAGCACTGTATCTAGTACCAATTTTTGACTGATATATTTTCCTCTTTACTCAAAGGTAGTGACTTTATGAAAAACCCAAATCTCCAGGCTTGAGAAAGCTGGCCTTTGGTCTAAGAAATGAGACCTGTAGTGGACTGAATGGCAGACCCTCAAAAGAGTGTCCATGTTCTAATTCTCAGAACCTGGGAATGTGATCTTATTTGTGTAAAGGGGTTTTTGCAGATGTAAGTAAGTTAAAGATCTTGAAATGATCTTGGATTATCTAGATGGGCTCTAAATCTAGTGGAAATGTTCTCCTAAGAGAAAAGAGAGATTCGACACAGATACACAGAGGAGGGAATGTGAAGATAGCAGCTGAGGTCGGAGTGATATACATGTGAGCCAATAAATGCCAAGAATTGTCAGCAACCCCCAAAGGCTAAGAGAGAAGCAGTGAGTGGATTCTTCTTCAGAACCTCCAGAAGGAACCAGCCCTGACCACATTTTGATTTCAGACTTCTTGCCCCTAGAACTGTGAGAGAATACATTTTTTGTTAATTTATGCAGCCCAGTTTGTGGTAATTTATTATAGCCACCCTAAAAACTAATGCATACCATATAAATTAATCTAAGAGATTAGTTGGGGTGGTGGAGGTATTTTTCTGCATGCCTGACACAGCAACTCCAGTTCATGTAATACCATGTTAAAATTGGGATCTGTATTTGGCTGGAGATTTCTGAATCTCTATAAGAAGATATTTTAAAATCCTTTCGAGTAGCAGAGATTTCCCAAGGGAAAGATGGCCTCTATTACACCTCTGTGGGTACCCTAAGGGCGCCAAGTAATTTAAGGGGTTGGCCATAAATAGACACTTGGGAAAATGAGGCCAGGCAAACTAATCTGTGTGATAGAAGAGGGGAAAAAAGACTCCATAGGAAACAAGAAAAAGTCAATTTATCCTCTTGGCTATGTTGTCATCTCATTGCTTCTGAAAATTAAATTCCACTTAGGGAAAAGAAAGGGAACTACAACTTATTGATTGCCAAGTCTCTGCAGGTGCTTTACACACAATTTTGCATTTGATTGTCACAACGACCCAGAGAGGAAGACAAGTACTGTTATTACTCTCATTTTACCAACCAATTAGGTAACTGAGGCCCCAAATCTGATGGCCAGTAAATGGTGGAGTTGGATCTTAAACTCAACTGTGGAAGAGTAAAAGGTGTGTACAGGTATATATATGCCCTGATCTAGAGAGAGAAAATTTTCATCAGATTTTCCAAGGGTATTATGACCCCAGAAGCTGAAGAACTCTTGCTCATGTCTGCTATTGTTATTTTCTTGGTCTCTTCTGAGGTGTCACCTCCTTGGGCAAGTCTTTCTAGACACTTGCCTCTATAATAGTTAAGCAAATAGAATTGGCAAGGTGTACCTCCATTGTGCCTTTATGCTACTGTCCCATAGTGCTTTCCGCATAAGTTCATACTTATTCCTCCTCTATCATATTATGAACTACTCAGGCACAGGTAATGTGTTTTCTTCACCTCTGTATCACTAGCACCAAACACAGGGCTTGCTGTGTGGGAGGAACTTGGCAAATGTCAGATGAATGGGTGGGTGGATAGATGGATGGTTGGATGGACAGATAGATGAGTTGATGAATGAATGGATGGATGATTGGAAGAATGAATGGATGGTGGCAAGGCTTTTCCAAGGTCAATACCTGAAAGGTCATGCCTCTTTCATTGTTTAAAGCTTGTGATATATTAAGGAAAACCATAATGCCAAAATAGGGTTGTGACAACTGTACTATGTGTAAAATATTATGAATATTTTAACAATTTTAACGCGCACTTAAAATATCACTGTAGTATAACTTTATTTGGATTAAATGAGTTATTATCTATAAAGGGCTCAGAACAGGGCCTGGTATACACCAAGTGCTATGTGTTCGCTGTTGTCATTATCATTTAAAGATGATGTCAAAATTAACTTTTAGGCTCCTATAACTATGTGGCTTAGGCCCAGGGGCTTCCTTCCCTCATACCCCCACTCCACATAATCAGCCCTATTTGGATGAATGTTAGGATAACTTTTTTCTTTGAGGAGTAGTCATTTAATCTCTTACCTTCATCTCTGAAAGCCCTTATTATAGATGTATATTGAAAGAAGTTAGTTTAGTTAATAAAGTACAAATGCTCCTCAACTTACAATAGGGTTATGTTTCAATAAATCTATTATGAGTTAAAAATATCATAATTAAAAATTTTAATTAATATACCTGACTGACCTAATATCATAGCTCAGCCTAGCTTACCGTAAATGTGCTCAGAACATTTATATTAGCCTACAGTTGGGCAAAATTGTCTTGCTGCCTCTGTCCAGCTTCAAGAGAGGGTGTTATATCACATATTGCTAGCCTGGGAAGATGTTAAAATTCAAAATTCATAGTAGGGTTTATACTAAATGAGTATTGCTTTTGCACCATTGTAAAGTTGAAAAATCGTATGTACCTATCAATAATCACTTTAAATGCAAATAGAGTAAATGCTCCAATCAGAAGACATAGGGTAGCCGAATGGGTAGGTTGAAAAATCCTAAGTTGAACCATTGTAAGTCAGGAACCATCTGTATATCACATTTTGTTAAAATGAAAAAAGTTTATAAGTAGCTGTGCAGCAATAGAAGGAACACTGGTATGTCAGCCCTAATGTCTACTCCAGAATCTGTCCCTAAGATACTGTGTAACGTTGAGCCAAATCCTTCCCCTTCTGAGTGTCAGTCGCCTTAATGAGGGAGAGAATTAGACCAGATGACATCAAAGGCTCACTTAAGTTTTGGAAATACTATGAGTCTTTCAGTGCACTGGTAGAGCAGGATGATCAGAATGAGTAGACTAGTAACATCCTCAGATTTCTGGGCAAGGCAGGAAGTGACTCTTTCCATTCCCTCACAAATTAAGAGGCCATCAGAAATTCCCAATGACCCCAAAGGGTGAGGAAGGCCAGAAGGAAAGGATGGTTTAGCTGTTTTCAGGATTTCTGGCTATAGTTCAGTCGATGAGTTAACAGATGCTTTTAGGAAAATACTTTGACTTTCCATGTCACATTGGGATATGGAGAGGTAGAACAAAAGAAGAAATGGCCTTTTTTAAGGTCTACCATGAACCAGGTAGGATGCTAAGTATTTCCAAATGTATTATTATCATCTAGATTTTACAAATTAAAAACAACTAAAACAACTAAACCTCAAAGAAATGGAGTGATTTCAACAGGCTAATAGACAGCTTTTCTGTTTCTCATTCTCTGCCCTCCTCCATAATTGGAGAAGTTACACTATGGCTGGTGGTATAGGAGTCCTTTTCTGGTATGACTGACTCCAGGTTCTCTGTTGTACACCATTAATCATGTTAGCCTTTATAATAGTTGAGATTTTTGAAGGAAGTTGAACAAGACTGATTTGACAGAACTAAGAAAACAATCAACAGACAACAAAAAATAAAAAACAGTTGCTTGGCCCAAAGTATATGTGTTTTGCTGACCAGGTTGAGGCCCTCCTTCCCCACTGCCAGCTCTATGGAAATATAATAGACAATTAGTTGCTTGTATTTATATTGTAGAGTTCAAGGAGCTTTTTTCCCGTTACAGTTGGCATACAATAATATTAGTTTCAATTGTGCAGCATAGTGACTAGAGATCTGTATAATTCACAAAGTGGTCACCCCACTAAATTTAGTACCCCTCTTCCTCCTTACATATTTTTACAACATTGTTGACTATCTTCCTTATGCTACACTTCATATCTCCATGACTTTTTGTAACTATCCATTTGTACTTCTTAATCCAATTGCCCTTTTTCACTGTCCCCCCAACCCCCCTCCCATCTAGTAGCTCTCAAAATATTCTCTGTATCTATGAGTTTGTTTCAGTTTTTGTTGTTGTTGTTTTTTTTGTTCTTATATTCCACATGTAAGTGAAATCATGTAGTATTTATCTTTCTTTATCTGACTTACTTCATTCATTGCAATACCCTATAGTTCCATGAAGGCAATATCTTTTTCCATCCTCTTGCTTTTAGTCTGTGTGTCTTTTCATCTGAAGTGAGTCTCTTGTAGGCAGCGTATGTGGAGGTCTTGTTTTCTTATCCATTCAGTCACTCTATCTTTTGATTGGAGCACTTAATTCTTTCCCATTTGAGGTAGTCATTGATAGATATGTAGTTATTACTGGTTTTTCTTCATGATTTTGATAAATGTTTTTTCTTCTTAGAGATGTCCCTCCAACATTTTCTGTAATAGTGGCTTGATGTTGATGAATTCTTTTAGCTTTATTTTTGTCTTGATTGGGGCCATGAGTTGAGAGAGGTAGACTTTCAGGGAATCCTCTGGGCGGAGTGACCATGACATCTCAGCTGTGTTTGCACTGCATCCACACACTGGGATGGGGGAGGGCTCAACAGAGGAACAATAGATACCACTGGCACTTCTGCCTGGGAGACACCCTAGCCTCTGGCCCTCACTCCGACAACTCAGTGTCCCCTGTAAGTTCCTGGTGCCCCCGAGCAGCTGAGCTGGAGCTAGTGCTCAGAGCAAGCAGGTCAGTCACTGCAAAAATCCGCTTGTGGTCGCAGCCCCTTTAAGAGGTGTCTGCAGCTGTCACTGTTGCAGCCTCTGTCACATTCAGCCACTGGAGACCAAGCAGCCTCGTGTCTTTGCCCCATCCTACCTCCTACCATTGCAGGATCATTTCTTATTTCTTTCCTTAGTTGTAGGGTTTCTGTGTATCTAGACTGCAGAAAACTGCTATTTGCTTTGTGTTTCTGTCACAACTTCGATGTGGTCGCAAGAGGGGGGGGTATGAACAAAGCTTCTGTCTTTATATCAGTTTGCCAAGGCCCTCCTTTTTTTGACTAGCCCAACAGAAGAGCATTTTTCTTCGATCCTGTGAAAAATTCTGTTGCTACTCCAAGTCCAAAGCCAAAATCTCTGAAGGCCATCCCAATGATTTCAGAGTCCCCTTCTCTCCACTGACAATCCTCCTCCTTTGTCATCCAATGTGGTTTCCTTATCTGCTTGGGCTCATTCCCCTTGAGGGTTTTGTGGGTATTATTGTTACTGGTCCAATGTCCATGATGCTTTGAAAGGCCAATGCTCAAAAGGTCAAGAGTTTGGAGTAAGGCAAAGTTTATTGATCCAAGAAGGTGCCAACTGAGAAGATGGGAGACCTAGTGGTACTTCAACTACATCTTAAGAAAATATAGGTTCAGGCATTTTTTATATCAAAGGAAGGGGAAATGGGACCGGCAAGAGGTGATTGACATCTGGGTGCCAGCAGGGATCCGAGGAAGATTGTGCTAGTTGATGTGAGTCCAGGAGGTTCTTTCAAATATTTGATAAACAATGCATATACTTCCTTTATCTCCTCAGGCCACAAGAAGAATTTCTCTAATGATTAGTATGCTAATAACAGAAGCTATTAGCCTGAAGGCCATGGGAACAAAGCAGGCTTGAACAAGATGGAGTCAGAGAGACCTAGCATTTCACTCTATTACATTATTTTCCATAGTTTTTTCCTCCAGTGCACTGGATACATTGTTTCTGCTAACCCAGCTTTTATTTTCCCATCTTCTGATGATACTTATTTTTAATTAAGGAACCAGTTGGACCCTATTCTCAGTCCAATTGGTTTGGGTGGGATTGACCCTCATTCACGCCTCAAGGCATGTGACCTGGGCCTGGCCTACTGGTGAATTCTAAGCTCTATGCCACAGTGCCAATCCAGTTCAATGAAACTCAATTCTGGAATTTTGGTTGGAATTATAGAAAAGAGGTCTCTTTCTACTAGACTAGAACTGGCCTGTATCCATTATCCATGTACAGCAATCCTGAACTTAAAGGCATTTTTGTTTCATCTAAATCCCTAGCCATTCCCTCCTATCAATCATGAAGCCACTCTCAAACACCATATAATTTCATCTATAAATGCTTCAATATATGTCTCTAATGGTAAGGTAATTTTATCATTGTAATTCTATTACATCTAAATAATTAACAAAAATTCCTCAACTATCAGATAGCCAGTCCATATTAAAATCTCCCTTATTGTTTCACAAATGTGTTCTTACATTTGGTATATTTGATTCAGGGTTCAAACAAGATCCATACATTGTACTTGGTTATGTTTCTCAAATGTCTTTCAATCATTATGTTCCCCCAGTTTTTCATTTCCTTAAAATTTGTTTGTTGAAGAAATGAGAGACCATAAACTTGTTTCTTGTTTTCCTGGTGTCTAGTGTAGAGCCTAGAAAAGAATCAGAACTTAATCAATGTCAGTGAGTAAATGAATGAATGAATGAATGAGGGAGTTAGGAATCACAGCCTCATCAGCCTGGTGCAGTACTCATATGGGCTTTCCACTTCTCAGGAGCCTTTGTTTGTTGTCCTTCCTTGGAATAGTCTCTCTTCATTGACCTCTCAGTCTCCTGGTCTGCAAAGTGGAGCTGCTAATACCTGCTTTCTGCTCCAGTTCTCAGGGAGGTTGTGACAAAGGCTGGGATTTAAAAAATAAAGCTTTAAACAGTTTTGAGCAATTGGTGCTATAAATACTGGGGGAAGAATTCTATTATTAAATGTCCTTTGTTCATAGAAGCTTCAGGCAGAGTGGCAAAGTTGAGAAGTAGAACCCCTTTTCTTTGTCCTTTGTGCTTCCTCAGTGTGGCAACTAGAACAGGCAAGGCTAGGAGCATGCCCTGGGGTGGGAAGTCCCAGTGCTCCCTTTAGGCAAGTCAGCCCTGATCTGGCTGGGGAAGGCCTGCAATATCCTATTCCAACCAGGCAAAAATAGAATAGCCTGGAGAATGGGAGGACTGAGACAACCGTTCCTGTTTTGAAAAGTGTCGGAAGGATGTAGCTACAGGTGGGGCGTGAATGTCTGCCCCTCAGAGCGAAGCCCAGCCAGGAAGTTACTGGGCCTCCCCAGGGGAGAGCTGAGATTTGGGCTGGACTCTTGACAGCACCTGTGGCCCCAGTGTCTAGTCAGTTCACTGGCAACAAAGGAGAACTTGCCTACAAATTCTGCACGTGTTTATGAGTCAATTAGTTCTTATTTCAAACAAAGAGATTAGAGAAGCTTTGATGAGTGGCCAAGAACTGCTACATGTTAATAGCCAGTTAGGTCAGGTTTCAGCCTTCCCTGGTTTGGAAAGAATCCCATTCTGAAGCCAGCAGCCATGTGATGTTACTCAGGCCCACGCAAGCAGCCAGGAAACAAAAGGAAGCCTCCCCACAAAGTGGCAATTGTTGAGGCCAGTACCTTGGGTTCATAACATACTGGGCATACACATAGGGTGTGTGCTATGGGAATTACAAAAATGACAACAGAACAAAAGAGTTTGCAAAATGAGCAAATTGCTAGAAATTTTAAAAGTAAGTTTAAAAGTAATGAGGACTTAAAAGTACCCATATGTGAAGTGGGAAGTTTTAAAGTTTCAGCCTTTTCTAAGCTTTCTGTATGCCCAAAAGAGGAGCTTATTTTGGAAATGGAAGAAGTATGATTTTTTTTTCCTCAACTCAAAAGTGGTCGAACTGATTTAGCCCGAACTATAAAAAGACAAAAACCAAAGACAAAAACCAAATGCACCCTGGTACAAAATTTCTGTGTGGAATAGAGTGGAAGCAACCAGAGGGGTGAGACGATGAAAGTCTAGTGCCTTGAAACCTTATTCTTCCAGCTGATTTTTCAGATGACCACTAGAGGGTCTTGAGGGTAAGTTTAGAGCATGGGGTTCCTAGTCAAATAGGCAACCAATTCAAAATTAAAGCCTCTTTTTAATAAAAGGTTACTAGAAGTTTCTGGGTATCTGAAATTATTTTTCTAAACATTCTCATCTATATTTTTATAAAGCTCCCAGCACAGCCTTGAATTTTATATGTGTTTAACTAATGAATTTAAGTGCGTATTGACCAATTAAAGAGGAAAGCGGTTCAGAGCTGTTAAGAACACAAACTTTGGAGACAAATAGGCCTAGATTCACACCCCAGTGCTTCCCCTTACTAGCTGCTTGGACTTGATACTGAGCCTTACTTTTTTTTGTAAAACTCGGATGAATTTACCTCCGAAGGTTGTGGTATTAAATAAGACTATAAACATCAAACACTTAGAATAGTGCCTGCCATATAATAAAACTCCCCAAATAGTGGTTATAGTAGTAGTATTTATGAAATTAGGGGTGGACCAAGGGCTTTTTATCATGTTCTTTTCTACCAAATCATCTAGATCAGTGTTTTAAAGTGAAATTGCATGGTGGCCAGCAGTAAGAAATACATTTTATGTGGTGATTGAGTACACATGTACATAGAAGAAACAAGTTTCACAGAACAATACTTATCTTTACTGTGCTCAATGCATTCTGTTCTATTCCATTGTAACTATTCTAATCGACCCTATGGCATTCTACTCTGCTCTATTCAATTCAATTCTACTTTATTTTATTCTTTTTATCTCCTTTAATTTTTAAATGCTGATCACAGCCCACTAAATAGATTTCATTACTGTCTATTGGGTCTTGGCCCACAGTTCATAAAAACACTTACATAGATGAGTCTGGGGAAGGCAATTACCACTCTCAGAATCTCAGAGAGCTGTGTTTTTCTGACTTAACACCACTGGTCAAGGTTTGGAGCCAAAATAGATGTTCCCTGAATTTTATTCCCCATTAAAACTACTTCTTAGAACAATGAATGACAGCTACAAAGTGACTAGACACCAGTCCTCCTCATACTTTCACCCCTGGCCTGGCTCTTAAATGATGGCATTTTTCTAGACCTTTCTAGTAAGTCAGGCCAAGATCTGGCTTTGACTTGCAGAACCTGGCATGTATGTGTGTGCGAGAGAGAGAGAAAGAGAAAGAGAGAGAGAGAACTGTAGAAATGGTGGAAGATAGGTAAAGGACTGCCAACTTCTAAATTTTTCCCTCTAATGGCATCAATCTATCAAGTTTCTCCCAGGTTAGAGGGAAATGCCCACTCCCTCTAAAGATGTCTGAGACAGTAAGAGCCAAAGCACTAACAGTCGACAGCTCTTTTCTCCACCTCCCTGGTTTGGTCCCTTCGCCTTGACACAGCCTTGGTCCAGTAAGATGATCTGATCACAGCTGGTCTCCTACACTTAGAACAAGTTGGAAGCAAGAGAACTTGGGGAAGGAATTTGGTTTCACTATAAATAGCTGCAATATAGACCCTGTGACTTACCACTCCTCAAAACAGTCTGATATGAACCGCACAAGGTTCACTGACCCCTGCAATCACTTTGGACTATTTGCTTTTACTGCCTGAAATCCTTGAAACCAGGAGGGGCTTAGGGAGTTGGGGGTGCTTTGACTCAGATGTAGACTTATAAATCTCAGAAACGCATGGTGATAATATAACCAAGAAGCTTCTTCCCCATGGGAGCGCGTGACTGCTGGCACTTATAACAACAGGTCCCTTTAAGATTTTGGTCCATGGTGAAATCTTGCTTGTTCATCACTACCAGGCCCTTTGCGTCTCCACTTCTAAGGTAGGTGAAACCAAACTCATTGGGGGAAATGCTACTGAAATTGTGATCGTCTTGGGTAACACCAGCCCAGGTTTACTCTGCCTGGGACGTGGAGGCAAGTGCTAGGGCAAGTCATAGCTTACAAATAAAAATTAAGTCTATGCCCCAATACACTGATCAAGCCACAGCAATGTTTGGAAATTATTTCCTTTCCTTGTACCCTCCTACCCAAAAGCCAAGGTATTAATTAGCTAGTAAGAAAGCACCTCACATGTTACATTTAACCCTGTCTCAACTTCTTTACATAGAGGTGCTTTATTCTAGATGTCTCGTCCTCCCTGTTCTGCTATTAACTTTGAGAATTTGAATTTGGCTCAGGGTACTGGTTATCTGTGTTCGCCTTTTCTGCTGTACAGCAACAGAGAGTAATACAGAACTGCCTAGAGCAGGGTTTCCTATAGTTTAGGCAGTCCCTGTGAAAGAGGGAACCCAACCCAGGTGCACAAAAGACTAACTTGGATTCGATTTCCTTCCTGAAATACTGCTGTCACGACTCATCTCCAATTTCTAGCCTGTTTATAGCAATGGGCCTTGGGGAAGGCGTTGGAGTTGAAGGGAGCTGGAAAGTTCTGAGTGTGAGGTTAGGAGCCCTCTGAGAGAAAAAGGGGCTGCCTTGGTTGTTGGAGGGTTAAACACTAACAATTCTTGCTTAAAGTTGACTTTTAAACATTGTACTAAGCAAACTACTATGCCAACATTCCAGCTTGCCAAACCAAGGTGTTTTCATGTAAATGGAGAGGCAGATGTGCTTACTTTCAATGAAAACGACACTCCTAAAATATTACATGGCTGAAGGAAACAAATCTTCATACTCAGAAACATCTGTCAGCTTTTTTTTTTAAGAATAGATTACTGACTGATACTTGAACATTATATCCTCTCTTTAGTTTTTTCCTTTTCACTTGTATTCAAAATAGATGACTGTCCAAACAATATAAATTTAAAATCTTAATCCAACAAGAAATATCTTGGAAGTCATATGGTCTAATCCTAAATTGGAGCATGAGTTGGGATGAGTGATCATCTGGTTTATACGTCGATTGTTACCTCAACTTCCCCTGTGACCTCAAAATGGATATGTGGTAGATATTTCCATTTTGAAGCCATTGCTCTATCAGCATAACATGCCACCACTTTCTCCTTTCCAGTATTACTTCAAAGTTCATTCATGTTGCTGCAATGCTAGATGAAACTAGAATATTTTCAATTATTTTCCTCATGTTGCATTCGTGCAACCATATGGCATAATTAATACCAGGTGATGGTCTTACCACTTAAATGTGTTGTCACATTTTACTGAAAGTTGTCAGGTGTTTTGCATTCAAATTGGGTATGCATTTTATTGAAACACTCTAGGGAAAGAGATTTGTTGGTGGAAATATCACACTGGCATAGTACTTTGAACAAATGACTCCACTAATGAAATCTTCATGAGCAAACAACTTTTCAGGAATTCATTTGTTAGTAAAGCAATGATTCCCAAACTCCATTTCATGAACCAATGCCAGGCTGGTTTCCCAGGAGTCACCTGGAAAGATTATTTCAAAATATAATTTCTGGGCCGCATCCCTGGAAACTTGAATTCAAAAGATCTGGGAGTGGAGCTCCAGAACCTGGACTTTTGTAAGCAGTCCTGATAATTCTGACACCTGGCTACATTTGGGAATCACTGTGAAAGTCAATGTTCTCCTGTTTTTGTTTTATTGGTTTGTGTCAAATCTCTGAATGAATTAAGTTCAAACTTCTTCGCTTGCCATTCCCCAGGCCTTCCATGATCTAGCCCTAACCAATGTTCGGAAATCTTATTCCTTATTATTCCTCACCACCTCCACCCCCAGTCAAATTGAACTGGCACGTTTTGCATTTGCTTTCATGTCCTGGGAACTTTGCAAGTATTATTGCCTTTGACTGCTGCATCCTTCCTCACTTTTCTGTACACTCCAATCTGCTCTATTTCTCGTGGTGTGTACTTGAGTGTGCATAAGGACTTAGAGGGCATCTTTAAAATACTAAACCTTAGTACTTAATTCTGGGGATTCTGATTCAGCAGGTCTGGTGTTTTCAAGCACCTCAGAGGATCTGATGCTGACCATGCTTTGAGAAACATCCCATCTAGCTCGAATGTCATCGCTTTATAAAACTATTTCTCGATCATAGCATTCATGCTTTCCCACTCCAATTCCCATAGCCTTTGTTTTATTCTCTAGAATTTCACACTTCACCCTCTACCTTTTATTTGAATTATTTCTATACAGTATTATTTCCTTCACTCAGTAAACATTCATTGAGTACCTAATATAAAAGGTATATCTTTCCTTCAAGAACCCAAGCTCCTTGTCAGAAGGGTCTCTGTCCATTTCTCTATGTAAACACCTTGTGCATGAGTGTGGAGTGGTTACCAGCTATCAGATATCTGCATTGTGGGAGCTCAGTCCTTGAATCCCCCACAAAAGATTTTCATGGAGGTCTAACGCTTGGAGAAAAACAGGGTAGAGGAAAAATAGCAAACAGAAGTGATTTTATTAAGTAAATAGGCAGAGTAAAGTACACTTGGAAGAAAGCCCAAGTGGGCAGCTCGATAAAAATCAAGTGTATTGAGAAATTGGGGTTCTCAATTTTTATGGGCCATAGGGTTTCTTTGTTCTCCCTTTGTCCCTCCTACCTCCAAGGCAGTGAATTCCCTGCTCCTCCCTCATACCCTCCTGCTTGAAGCTGGGGCTTGCCTGGCGTGTACGCATAGATGGGCAGTCATACACCTGTGCTGTGGGGCTTCGAGGGTATGCGCATGCCCACTTAACCAGTTTTGCCCATATTAGTCGAGTGCCCCCAGTGTAAGGTCATATAAGGCTCGTCTGCAGTTAACTGACCGCGGGAGCATGGAAGGTGGGTCAGGGCAGAGGTGGGGGGGTGGAGGGTGTAAAGAAGGCGCCAGGCATGGCCAGATCTCTTGCCTTACTATCTGGCTTTTGACATTGGGGGAATAAGAGAGTCTACAGAAGTTTGCCAGACACCTGGTTGTATATATTCTTCCAAGCTGGTCTCTGGGCTTCATTGTCATTCTCCCTTTGGTTCATATCTACCTATATATGTACCTTGTCAGTGTGTCAGTGGGCATGGCAAGGTTAAATTCGTTCTGCAGCAGATGAGGCTTTTTTTTCCCCCTAAAAGATGTGGATGTGAGGCAGGTCCTTTATGTGTCTATGCCCCAAATCTGAGATTTATGCACAAGAGTGGGACATGATAAGCCTTCTGTGGTTGGGCAATCTCAGTAATGACTGGATTTCAAGGAGTCTTGTGCTTTAGGTTGGACGGGAAAGCACCTGGCATTTCTAAATACAGTAGTTCTGCCATAAGGGAGGGATAAGCACAGGGCCAAGGTGAGAGACACAGGAGGGGCAGGAGACACTGGGTGATGGGGCTCTACAGAGTCTTCAGTTGGGACATGCTTCTCAGCTTTGCCTCACCTGGTTCAGCAACTTCAGCTCTGGAATTGTCTGTTCCTAAAATGCTGTGGCTATTTAGTTATTTTAAATTTACTTATATCCATATAATATATAATTATATAAAAATATATAATAATCCCTATTTGCCATTTATGACCTTAGGGCTTCAGTTTCCTCATCTAGAAAGAGAGGATGATGATAATACTTATCTCATAGGGTTGCTGTGAGGATTCAATGAGTTAAAGTACATACAATATATAAAACTGCTGTATATGAGTGTTTGAGTGTTTGCTGTTTTCACTGTTACTATTATTCTCATTCAACAAAATCTACAAGTCAACTGCAGTTGCTCAATTTCTGTGCAACTGTAACTGCACAGAATTTTGTGATGTAGATGGAGAGTGGCTTATCTAACCATATGATGTTTCGTGGACATTTACTTTGCTTCCATTTTTTCTGTCACTAAAAAGCAACACTGCAATACCTTTGTATGTATACTCTTACATGCACTTCTTTTTCTTACTCTGTGGCAGATTCCCAGGAATGGAATAGTTGGGTTGAAGTATGTGTGTGTGTGTGTGTGTGCGCGCGCATGTGTGCGTATTATATATATACACTATATATACACATATGTAGTTTTAATTTCATTAAATGTGGCTACATTGCTTTTTAAAAAGCATGTAGCAAATGCACAATTCCATCAACAGTTGATCTAATGGTTGAAAAGTGTCATTTCATTGTTACTTGAATTTCTCTGGCTACTCAGAAGTCTGAGCATCCTTTGAAAAAATTGTCAGCCTTTTGGGTTTACTTTTCTATAATGTGGGCTTTTATATCCTTTGACTATTTTTGAATGGATTGTTTTTCCTTGTCAATTTTTAAGAGCTCCTTGTATATTATAGCTATAAGCCACTCATTTGTTCTTGGTGTGCAGCTATGATTTCAATTTTCTGTTTTATTGATTTTAATCATTGTACCTTGTACCAAAACTTTGAAAATTGTATATAGTCAAATTTCTTTTACAACTCGGTTTCGAGAACTGGTTAAGGGGATCTACCCAGTCCTAGGTTGGTCATGTAGTTTCTTAGATTTTTTTGCAAGATTTTTACCATTTTTATATTTAAATGTCTTTATCTAGAAACTATATTGATTTTTGGCATAAAATAGAGATCCAATTTTATATTCTTTGAAATTAATAGCCAATTGTATCCATATCATTAATTAGCAGTCCATCTTTTCCCCCACAAAAATTAAAACATTTGCCATGTATTACATGCTCATATAAGATTTAATTCTGCATTCTCTGTTTTATTCCCCTGATCTAATTGCCTTTTGTTCCTATGCAACTACCACGTTTTGACTTGATTATGGTGGCATTATGGTATATTTTGATGTCTGGCTAAGATATTTCTCTCTCATTATTCTTATTTTTTTTTATGGCTATGCTAAGGTTTTTATTCTCCCATACAAGTATTAAGATTATGTGTGTAAATGAATCCTCTCTTTTTCCCTTGAAATATCATGTTAAGAATTTAAATTGGAATTTTAAAAAATAATACTGGTTTTTGAAGAATTGAAATTTTATGATATAAAGTCCTATGATTCTTTTTTTCATTTTTTCAGATTTTATTTTAGTCTTTCAGTAAGCTATTGCAATTTTCTTCATATTAGTCTAATCTTTTTCTAGTTAAATTTAGTCCTGTGTATTATATAGGTTTTTTTCATTATTGTGAATATAATTTTTCCCATTTTCATTTCTTTGTGTTGATTGTTTGAATAGAGAAACACTATTTGTTTTGTATAGTAACCTTGTATTCCTTTACCATACCAAATTCTCTAAATAAATTTTACTAGAGTGTTTTGTTTGTCTAGCTATACAAATATACCATTAGCAGAAAAAGAAATAGATGTCTTTTCCGATGCTTGTATTCTCATTCATTCTCTTTCTCTCTCTCCCTCTCCCTCTCTCTCCCTCCCTCCCTCCCTCCCTCCTCTGTTCTTATAAGCTTGAATCTCCAAGGCAATGTTGAATAATAATAGAAATAAGAGGCATTCTTGTCTACTTCTAAATTTTATTTGAACAGGTCAGTGTTTTGCCCTTGGGATGATATTTGGCATCTGTTTTTGGTAGTCTGTATTATTTTAAGAAATTTTCTTATAATCTTATTTAATTTAGAAATATATTAGAAATTCAGCTGAATTTTGTCGGTTGACTTTTAAGCCTTTCTTGGTATCATTTTTATATGGTTTTCCTCTTTAATTTATTGATGTAATGAATTATGTTGATAGATTTGCTGATATTGAGCCTCCTTTATATTTCCAAATGTAATAATCTATAATCAGTTATTATTTCTGTGAAACAAATCAACCAATATCTCAGTGGCTTCAAAGACAACAATCATTTGTTATTGCCCCTTTTCTTCAGGTTAGTCAAAGTCTAGCCAGTCTGGTCTCAGCTCTGCTGAGTGGCTCTACTTGTCACTGTAGGTCTGTTGGTCTATCAGTGTTGTTTTGCTTCAGGTTGTGGTAACTAGAGTAGCTCTGCCTCTTGCTGGGGTAATCAGGCTAGTCAGGCTGTTCTCAAGGTGACTGCAGAAGCACAAGACAGAAAGTGGAAATGCATAAGGCTTTGGTTGGAAAGTGGCATACTTCTTTCTCATTTTATTCACTCACACACAATGTTTGGCAGATCTCAAAGTCAAGGGACAAGAAAATGTATACCATATTTATGGCAGGAACTCTCAAATCATATGAAAAATATCCTAGACACAAGGAGGGGTGAAGAATTGGGCCAATACCCTATGTAGCCTTAATTTTACTTGATTGAAAGATTGCTGGATTGTATTTGGTAATGTTTTATTCAAAATTTCAGCATCTATATATAAAAACAGAACATTATAGACTTCTCTTTTGTAGCCTCTTTTGTAGGTTTGTATATTGAATTTGGGCTGGCTGCACAAAAAAAGTATAAGGAGGTTCCCAGTAACTTGCTCTGTAGATGATGACCCCAGCAGCTTTTGCCACTAAAGAATCAATGGTCAGCAATGACATTACTGACTCCTCCACAGATTTCACCGGGTTTTTGCTCCACAGATATTCATATTCACTGACACTAGCTACCTGAGTCCCACCCTGTTCCCTTTCCCCTGCTGCCACCTGAGTCCCCGACCTGGAACAACACCCACACTGGCAACCAGCCCAGGACACTTCAACTACATGAGTGAAAGACTCCAATCTAGATCCCACAGCTGAACCATACCACTGTGTACTTGCATGCCAGTAGCCTGGCACCCATCACCAGCCTTCAACGCCATGTGCACACCTGTGACAAGATCTTAATAGTTATGGAAGTGTACGCTGATAGCCAAGGTCACCACAGCTGCTTGTGAGCCCAGGTCTGGCTCTGTCTTCTATCACAGACTTGCACCACTGACTGGGCTCACCTACAGCTCTCCCCTCCAGCTGTGGACCTGAATGTCCCTAGCCTGGCTCTAAACACTGGCCTCCCCTGCCACATGTATGCCCATGGGGAGATCATGTAGCCACAGGAGGGCAGAGCATTCCATCTAACAACAGCAGAATACACTTTATTCTCAAGTACACGAGGAAAATTCTCCATGATAGATCATATGTTATGTCACAAAACAAGTCTCAGCAAATTTAAAAAGATTGAAAGCATACCAACTACCTCTTCCATATATAACAGTATAATACTAGAAATCAATGACAGGCAGAAAACTGAAAAATTCACAAATATGTGAATTAAACAACACACTTCTGAACAACCAATAGGACCAAGGATAAAATTTAAAAATATCTCGTATCAAACAAAAATAGAAAAACAGCATACCAAAACTTATGGGATGAAGTAAAAGCAGTGCTAAGAGGGACGTATATAGCAATAAATGCCTACATAAAAAAGAAAGATGTCATGTAAACAATCTAACTTTACACCTCGAAGAACTAGAAAAACAAGAACAAACTAAGCTCAAAGTGAGTAGAAGGAAAGAGTTAATAAAGATCAAAGCAGAAATAAATGTAATGGATAATAGAAAAACAATAGAAAATATCAACTATACTAAGAGTTGTTTTTTTGAGAAAGTAAACAAAATTGACAAACCTTTAGCTGGACATAATAAGAAAAAAAAAGAGGACTCAAAAAATAAAGATATAAATGAAAGAGTAAACACTACAACTGATACCACAGAAGTATAAAGGATCATATGACTACTATGCCAACAAATTGGACAATACAGAAGAGGTGGATAAATTCCTAGAAACATACACTCTACCAAGTCTGAATCATGAAGAAATAGAAAATCTGAACAGACCAATAACAAGTAAGGAGATTGAATCAGTAATCAAAAACCTCATAACAATGTAAAACTCTGGACCAGATGGCTTCAAAAGTGAATTTTATCAAACATTTAAAGAAGAATTAATGCCTAATTTTCCAAAAAATAGAAGAGAAGGGAACAATCCCAAACTAATTTTATGAGACCAGCAGTACCCTGATATACCAAAGCCAGATAAGGATACCACAAGAAATGATAACTATGCCTGATGAATACAGAAGTGAAAATTCTCAACAAAATACCAGCAAACTGAATTCAACAGTGCATTAAAAGAATCACATACAACAAATAAGTAGGATTAATCCCTGGGATACATGGATGATTCAACATATACAAAGCTATAAATGTGATTCATCACATTAATAAAATGAAAGCAAAAGTCATTATGATCATCTCAATAGATGTAGAAAAGCATTTCACAAAATTCAATATCCTTTCATGATAAAAACTTTCAAGAAAATGTGTATAGAGGGAACGTACCTCAACATAATAAAGGTCACATATGACAAACCTACAGCTAACATCATACTCAAAGGTGAAAGGTTAGAATCTTTTCCTCTAAGATCAGGAACAAGACAAGTGTATCCACTCTCACCACTTCTATTCAACAGTACTTGAAGTCCTAGTCAGAACAATTAGGCAAGGAAATGAAATATAAGGCATCCAAATCAGAAACGAAGAAGTAAAATTGTCTCTGCTGATTGCACGATCTCATGTATAGAAAAATCTAAAGACTCCACCAAAAAAAAAAAAAGAAAAAGAAAAGAAAACTTGTTAGAATTAAGCAAATTCAGAAAATATTCAGGATAAAAAAAGCATAAAAATCATTTGCATTTCTGTATGTGAAGAATTAACTAGCTGAAAAAGAAATAAAGAAAGCAACCCCATTGACAATAGCATAAAAATAATAAAATACTTAGGAATAAATTTAACCAGGAAGTCAAAGAGCAATACACTGAAAATTATAAGACATTGATGAAAGAAATTGAAGAATACAACACTAAATAGAAAGATAACCTATGTTAATGAATCAGAGGAGTTAATATTATTAAAATGTCCATACTACCTAAAGCCATGTATAGATCCAACATTATCCCTATCAAAAGTCCAATGTCATTTTTCACAGAAATAGGAAAAACAATCTTAAAATTTGTATGGAACCATAAAAGTTCTTGAATAGCCAAAGCAATCTTGAGAAAGAAGAAAGCTGGAGGCCTCACACTTTCTTATTTGAAACTATATTATAAAGCTAAAGGAATCAAACAGCATGGTACCGGCATAAAAACAGACACACATACCAATGGAACAGAATTGAGAGGCCACAAGGAGGGCAAGAACACTCAATAGAAAAAGGATAGTCTTTTCAATAAATACTGTTGGGAAAGCTGGATATCCACATGCAAAAGAATGAAATTGGACCCGTATCTTACACCACTCACAAAAGCTAACCCAAAATGGATCAAGGATTTAATCGTAAATCCTGAAATTGTAAAACTCCTAGAAGAATATATAAGGAAAATCTCTTACGCATGGTTCTTGGCAATGATTTTTTTAATATGACATCAAGAGCATAGGAAACAAAAGCAAAAAAACCAACAAGTGGGACTACATCACACTAAAAAGCTTCTTCACAACAAAGCAAATAATCAACAAGATGAAAAGGCAACCTATGGAATGGGAGAAAATATTTGCAATTCATATATCTGAAAAGGAGTTAATATACAAAATAGATAAAGAACTCATACAACTTAATAGCAAACACACACACACACACACACACACACACACACACACACACACACACACAGAATCTGATTAAAAAGTGGGCAAAGGACCTGAATAGACACTTCTCCAAAAAAGACATATGAATGGCTAACAAGTGCATGAAAGGGTGTTCAGTATTCCTAATCATCAGGGAAATGCAAATCAAAACCACAGTAAAATATCACCTTACACCTAGTACAGTGAGTATAGTCAAAAAGACAAGAGATAAAAAATACTGATGAGGACGTGAAGAAAAGGGAACACTTGTGCACTGTTGGTGGGAATGTAAATTGGCACAACCACTATAAAAAATAATATAGAGTTTCCTCAAAAAATTAAAAATAGAACTACCATATGATCCAGCAATCCCACTTCTGGGTATTTGTCCAAAAGAAATGAAATCAACATCTTGAAGCAATATCTGCACTCACATGTTCATTATAGCATTATTCACAATAGACCAGATATGGAAACAACCTAAGTGTCTATTGATGGGTTAATGGATAAAGAAGATGTCACACACACACACACACACACACACACACACACACACACACACACATATACACACACAGAGTGGAATATTATTTGGCCATAAATAATATTCCATTTGCTACAATGTGGATGGACCTTGATGGCATTATACTAAGTGAAATAAGCCAGACACAGAAAGACAAATATTGTATGATCTCACTAATATGCAGACTCTGAAAACATCAAACTCATAGAAACAGAGAAGAATGGTGGTTGCTATTGGTCAAAGAGTACAGCTTTTCATTTGTAAGGAGAATAAATTCCGGAAATCTAATGTACAGCATGGTGATTATACAACATTGTATCACATACTTGGAATTTGCTATGACAGTAGAGGTTTAATATTCCCATTTTTACAACAACAAAATGGTGATTATGTGAAGTGAAGGATATGTTAACTAACCTTATTTTGGTAAACATGCAATATATGCATGTATCAAATATACACATGTATCATATCATCACCTTGAACACCGTAAAGTTACACAATGTTATGTGTCAGTTATATCCCAATAAACCTGGCAAAGAAAAATTAAGGGGCTTTCCTTTTTTATGGCCTGGGATAGTTTAAATGATATTGAACTTTTTTTTTTAAGTTGAATTAAAAATGATGAACCAATCTGTAATGATGACTTTTTCTATGGTAGTTATTAACTTTTTCAATCTCTTTTTCGATAATTAACCTATTCAATATTTCTTGTTGGGTTAATGTTGCATTCTAAAAAAATCATTCTTTTTCTCTAGGTTTTCAAATTTGCTGCTGTTGAGTTCAATGCAATTATTTAAATCATTTGTGTGTACTTTTTCACTTCCCTTCTTGTCAATATTTATTCTTTCTCTTTCCTTAATTGGACTTGCAAGAGTGTTATCTGTTTTATTAGTCTTCTCAAAAAATAATTTTTGGTTATTTCCTTAATTTCAGCTTTTTTGTTGTTAAAGACTTTTCCATCTTCTTTTTTAGTTTAACTTGTGGTTCTTTCCCAAATATTTTAAGATGAATACTAGGTTCCTTTATCTTTTTATCTTTGGTTGTTAATACTGAAGACATTTAAGAATGTAATATTTTTCTGAGTACAGCACTCACTGTTCTATGTAGGTTTTGGAATAAAGTGTTCTTTTTAATTGCTTTCTAGGTACTGTATAATTTCACTTTTGACCCAATGGTGCTGTAGCAGTGTATTTCTTAATTTCCAAACCATTATTTCTTTCATCTTTTAAGCTATTTATTTAAACTTTATAGCTGTTATACTCAGAAAAGCTCTTTTTAGTATCTTTTTTTAAAAAAAAATTACTGTCTTTCTTCTGTCTCTTTCCTCTTTTGGGTCTCAGCAGTGATCATCCTCTCCTTTAGTTCATCTACTGAACTATTTCTTTGGGGAATCACATTTTGTAATTCCAGAAAGTCTCTTTTTTATGCTGCACACGAATCTCTGCATATATTCCTATTTTGTTGTTACTACTGTCCTTGTTGTCATTTGTCTCTCATCCCACCAGTTTATTTCTTTAGGCCTGCATTGCTTGATTAACCTTCTTCTGGGTGCTGGTTGCTGGACCAACACAAATGGCTATAAACTATTTCGTTGTCAGCCTGTTAGGGGAAGCTCATGGTGGAAGGGATCTCAGAGAGCTTCCCGAGTGCCAGTAGGCCCTCAAATGGTGGGATGATGAAGTACCTGAAGACAGCCACCCTCTTCCCAGGTCTCCTCACCTATGTCCTCTCTACACTGACCGAGTCTACTGCTTTAATTCATTCTTTCTTGGTCCACTGAAGGCCTAGGAGACCAGGAACATGGTCTGATATTGTTTTGACAACATCTTGGTCTCCTCGTGTGGGGCCTTTTTGGTGCTGGATTCAGGCTTCGCTCAGTACTCGAGAAAGCTCGAGAACTCTTCTTTCTGCTGAAAGTCCCACAATGTCTAGGACCTTACTCATATCCAGCTCTTCTTCACAGGACTTCATAGCTATTTGGCTGAGGAGAGGCAAGCAGCCTGGAGTTAGGAATGAGACACAAACTCATGCTTAGTTTATCATCTTCCCAGAATCTTCTGTGGCTTATGAAGAAAAAGAAAAGTATTTATATGACTGGATCTTAGTTACATGACTTCCCAGGGCATCACTTCATAATAAAACAGGACTAGTGATGAGGCTCAGCATGGAACTATATCAGTCTAGGTGTAGTTATGAAAATAGAGCTCCTAAAATATTGCCATTAAAAGGGGTTTTATATATAAACTGGGATTACACAAATTGGGAGGAGCTAAGAGAGCTAGGTTCATGTCGGATCAGACAGATATCTCTAATGACTTCATTTGGAAGCATTGGAGGAGATGAGGAAGCCAGAACTCACAGGAATTTTGAGAAGTCATTAGGTGTAGGTGACCAGGAAGTGGAAGAGAGAGATCTGTGAAGCTACACTGACTGTTGCACTTTCTGAGAATAGTAGCTTCTGCTTCACTCCCACCTTTTAAGTCTTCAGTGAGTTTCCTCAGTGGCAAACTTTAACCTGGAACTACATAGGGAAGTGGCTTCTGAGTAACCCAGTTCATGGCTTTGGTCAGAAGTGGCAGTGGTAGCTGGGCTGAAAACAGACAATTTAGCACCATTCCTTGGCAGGAAGACCAAAGAGTAGCTGTATAGGATTGTGGATGTGGCTAAAGAGGCCTCTGGAGAGAACGCTTAGGTTCTAGGTTTCAATATCATAGCCCTCTTCACTGGCATGCTTTGATATGGCTCTCAGAGATGTCTTCTCTACTAATACAAAAGCCAGAGCACCACTTACTCACTAGTCATGTGTTCTTCCGGAATCAAATGGCCCATGCCAACCAGTGCCAAGACTGGTACATAAGCCTTCCTGACTGTGTCAGCATCTGGCAGTGGAAAGAGCCTAGGTTTTGTAACACAGTGATCTGGGTTCACATCTTGATGGTGCTAATTCACTAGCTGTGGGAACCTGAACAGGTAAATTGCTCTTTCTCAGCCCTTTTCATTATTTATAAATGAAGGGTAACAATATCTAACTCTTAGGACAGTTATAAGAATGAAATGACAGTTTATATAAAGAATCATATATGAATTGCCATTCATGTTTTTTTTTTTGTGTCATTAGTCTTGCTGCCTTGACAATGTTTCCAGTACATGCTTACAGAGAAGAAAAAATTATATTGTTGTTTCTTATCCTTCCATAGCAAGTGGGGACTCTCAAGGGAGCTCCTCCTTTGCTGGCCTAGCAGCATGGAGGGAAATCTCTTATCACTGATATGAGATGCTCTCCCTAGAAGCAAACAGCAATAAAACCTGTCCTTGAAGGCACAGTGATATAGGCAGGAAGAGGCTTTATGTAACAGAGTGGAATAAATATAAGGGGGGGGGGAATAGGGAACAGTCATGCTAGACCCTAGCAATGGGAGAGGGGATGAGAAAATAAAAAGGGAAATAGCACTGGTGGCTGCACTGGGAGAGGTGGAGTGGAGAAGAATAAAGAATTCCAGAAGTGGGAAACTGAGTAGTGGATATTCCTTTGAAAAGAACACCATTAGACACAGTCTGGCAGGTATAGTGAAACCAACAGTGCCATGAGTAGAGAACCTCCAACTGTGTGACAGGATATAATCCATTTTGTGCCAGGTAAAATCACAGCTTTTGGGTTACAAACAGTTTCAAGTCAAGGAAAGTACTAGTACAAGTGTCTCATCATTAGAAACTCATCTTGGTATTTGTTAACTGTCTTCAAGTGGTTCCTCTTTCCCTAAAATGTAACACTCATATCTATACCAGCTAGGTATTAGGGTTCTGTGGCAGGTGTAAATCTAGGCCCCAAATCCTGGCCCTCCAAAGAAGGATCCAAGCAATTCTCCAATAAGACAGAAAAGTCTGAGGAAAAAGGCACTAGCAACACCATGAAGATGATTTAAACCACCAGAGGAAGAGGATTCTCAGAATCTCTCTTTACCCAAAGCCTGGACAATAAGACAGTGTTGTAGAGAAAAAGAGAGAGGAATCAAAGGCTGGGATCTCTGAAAGTAGATGGAGTTGGGGATGGAGGCTGTTTGTTAGGAGTCAACAACTGTGAAAAGAAGGGGAGGAAGCAAGATTGGGCAGAGGGATAAGTTAAATTGCGAAGCAGGCCCAACAAAGCTTTGGCCAGCCGGATGGGGAGCTGTGGAGTGAGTAGTGTCTATCAGAGAGCCTGCATTGATCCATAGTGGCCAGGCTACACTCACTTACTGGATGTGGTCTGCCCTAGGAAGGTGGCCTTAGGTGAGGTCAGGGTTCTATGGCTCAGATAGACCTTGAAGGAGCTGACAGCTAGAAGATGCCCAGTGACCACACTCCTTACAGCTGGACAGCAAGCCCTTCCTGAAGGGGGAATCTGGACAGCACTCATCTATGTCTACCATACAAGGGGGGCAGGTGTTGACATTAAATGGACAGAAGCCCAATAAGCCCTGAGAGCTCTGCTCTTGCTCTAATGCTTGGCTTTATCTTTGGAGAAATTGTAGAGGCCTAATTATTCCATAACATTTACAAAATATGCAGTGTCATAGAGTAGAAAGAGCAGGGACTTTGGAAGCAGGTCTAATTGAGTCTCAATCCTGGGTGTTCTTTTTTACAAAGATCTAGGGTAAGTTGTTTCACCTGTCAAGTTTCTTCATCTGGAGAATGGAGATAATAATAGTCACTAACTCAGAGGGTTGCTTTGAGTATAAAATGGCATAATGTAGATAAGTATTTAGTACAGAAACCTAGTAAATTAAATAAATGGTGTTAGAATGATGAGGCCATTTATTGTGCCTTTCATGTGCGGGGGGGGGACGTTATTAGTCTTAGAAGACTTTAATCTAGTCCCTCACACCTGGGACTTTAATCTAGTCCCTCACACCTGGGAGTTTACAATCTTGTTGAGGATTCAAGATATGGGCAAATGAAAGTGTACTAGCAACTTACTACTACATCCAAGTCTTTTTCAAAAAATAAAATTTTTCTGCCTGAAGTGTTTTCTGTTGGCATCATCAGTATAACCACTAAAATGGAGGCAAGAGCAGGACTTAAAAATCTCCTGGAAACTGACATAGGCCAGAGTCTTTTGTGTGTCAATTACTGGGAGAGACCATGGCTATGTTCTCTGTTTCTGATGTAGAGAAAATTGGAAGTATGCTCTGAGGAAAAGGCCACCTTTGATTATCCATTCCTCTTGACACAGGAGTTTCTGAATGCCGTGGACTGATAGGAATTCCAGGTGGAGTGCTGATGCTGTCTGGTGCTGTTCCTTGTTTGTGGGCAAGTTCAGATCTTTGAACAAGCTCCAGCTCATTGTTTCCTCCTTCACTGGAGAAGAAAGTGGCAAAACATTTACAGATGTTCATTCCTGACAGGCACCACAACATTGCATTACAATGTTCCAAATATTCAATTTCAAGAGATGCAGAAAATCACATTTGTGTTTGGTATATATTGGAATGGTCTCGATGTTCACGTGTTTTTGGGTAAATCATTGACATCTCTGTGTCATAACTTTCCTCCACTTTTGAAACCTATTCTGATCTTAATGAACAGAGACTGCTTTGGTTGAAAAGTGATTTTAGAATTCTCATTTCAGTTATCTATTGCTGTGTGTAATGAGTTACCCCCAAACTGACTGGCTTAAGAAAACCATTTTGTCACAATTCTGTGAGTCAGGAATTTGGACAGAGTGCAAGAAGGCTGACTTTCCTCTGCTTCATGAAGTCTAGAGCCTCGCAGTTTGAATGGCTAGGAGCTGGCTGTGATGGCTTTTCTGTGGTCCTATGTTTGGAGCCTTGGTGCCTGCCACCAATTGGGTTCCTCAGTTCTCTTTCATAGAGTCTCCTCACTTAGGCTTCTACACAACACAGGTCTCAGGGTGTCTGCCTTCTTAAAACTGACTTACTTCCTCCAGAAGGAAAGTGGATATGCCAAGTCTCTTAAAGGCTAGACTTGGAACTGGCATAGCATCACTTTGGCCACATTCTGTTAGTAAAAACAAATCATGAGGGTTCAAGGGGACATTATGTCTAAAGGGTAGAATGGCATACACATACATTTAGCAGAAATTGATGGTCACTATTCTACGTACTATTTCTGCATAGTTTATTACCCTAAAATATAGCAGCTAAAATCATCCATTGAATTTTGCTCATAATTTTATAGTTCAGGAATTTTAGAAGGGCTCTACCAAATAGTTATCCACTGAGAGGGTCTCTCACAAGATTGTAGTCAGATGTCAGCTGGAGCTGAAGTCATTTGGTGGTTTGACTGGGCTGGACATCCAAGATGGGTCTCTTGCTTGGCTGGCAATTAATGCTGGGAGCTCAGCTAGCAGTATCACCTGGAGAGCCTTGATGTGAACTCCCCCCGCCCCCATAGTGCTTTCAGGGTAGGCTGACTTTATGCATGGTGGCTGGCTTTGCCCAAACAAACATCTCAAGAAGGCCAGGCAGAAGCTGTATGGCCTTTTATAACCTAGCTTAAAACTAGTGGAACATCACTTCCACCATATTGCATAGATTGAAATAGTTACAAGTCTACCCAGAATCAAAGGGAGAGGTCATAATGCCTGCCTCTCAATGGCCATGTTTTAAAACTGCACAGTCACCATCTTTGCAGATTATCTTACCTAACTCTTCTGTCACAGAAATCTACCAACTGACCAGAGATTCCAATAGAAAGCAGTCTTAAATTGTGATATAGATCAGAGCTGTAGGGTTTGAGTCAGAAATAAATCCTTGTAGAACTCTAGTATTTGGATCTCAAAGATGAAATTGCTGAGATGTGAGTTTAAACTTGAAGTGACTTCAAACTCCAAGCTCTTGGTCCAGTGGGCCTTTCTTACTCTCCAGTACTCTGGCAAGAAATTAAGGTTATGCCAGGCTGCCTTTTTTTGAACCAGCTTTCTGCTGTAAATTTTTTTCCCAAATGAAAATCACGTTCAGTCTAGTGAGAAGCGGTCTTGTCACTAAAACATCTAATTTGGTCGTACCTGATGACAATGGCTCTACATTCAACTAGTCTAAATCTGCTAGGAGAAAGCCCAAAGTATATCTATCCTCTGTGACCCCAGTCACCTCAACCTTAACCTACAGCACAGACAATGAAATCTCGTGTCATATTGCCCGGAAACACTGTACACAGCTGCTAAAGGATGAACAAACATGGAATCCAGAGGCTGGTGTCTAGAGACATTTTGGGGTCTGGCATGAAATAGACACCAGGGAAATGATAGGGCCAAGAGAATGAGACTCTCAGGACCTTTTCCACTTTTCTACCAAAGACTCAAGCTTCTGCCCCTGACTCCAGAAAACAACCAGATTCTCTTTAGAGGCATATCCATGCAGCATTTTGTTGTAGAATATTGCTTTAATTCCAAGACTGAGTTACTCGACTACACAGAACAACCCCTGTGTCCCATGTTTTAGTAGATGTTTGGAGTTCTCTCCCAAAAGAGGGGCAGAGACAGGATGAATGGGACCATTTTACCATAGTGACAAGGCAGAACAAATTAAAGTGATCAGGTAATGTAAACTGTTGGGCTGAAAAATGAAGGCACTTCCACCCCAGTGGAACAGGGCAGGAGGATCTGGTTTGGGAAGAGAGAGTGCTACGGACTAAGCCAGGGCTTTAAAGAGATGCTTCAACACTCAGTCTATCTGGTGGTGGGGAAAAGACCAGCCCCTGAACACCCTCACACAGATGTCAGATCTTCCAGCTAACCACCTCCATTTACTAAGTAGCTTGGGGGCTGGACACTGAAGCATGCCTTCTTCTGAGCCAGTACCAACAACTTTCTGTTCATATTAAATATCTCACAGGGCTTTGAAGAGGGTTAAACCCCCTCGCCTTTCACAAAAGAGGCTGCCTGTGTCTTTCTTATCAGGGTCTTCAGAAGCTTCATTTAGATGAGCTTGCTTGTCCTTACAGTTGAATGTTCATAATCCTTGATCTCTGGCATGGATACCCTTACAAAGGCGTTGATTTGTCCCCATATGAACACGCAATCACTATGTCGTTCTTGCATAAAATGTCTATTTTCTTCTTCTGATTATTTCTTTTACAGGGTGGTTTATGGTGAAGAACTACACTTTATTTGACCTGTTTGTGTTGATGGACAGACAGACTCCACTAATATTCCCAAGCAGACATCTCTTCAACCCACTTCAATAATATTAATTAACCTAAGTTTAGTCATATGTTAATTATTAGTGTCCTTTAAGGAATAGGGTGATAGCTGGCTTCCAGCTGGAAGTTACACTTGTTAAAGGTGTCATTAGTGATAGCGTTTGGGGTTGAGGGGATTTTTTGATCTATGCAGAGAACTTTCCTGGACATTTTAATGTGTTAGGAAAGCCAAAACCCTCAGGATGGACATAAGTATGATTTTAATATCTCCCAAGACAGAAACCAGTCCTTTTCCCAAAAGAAGGTCTTCTTGTTGCTTACAGGGGGAATGTGGATAAAGTAAATATTTTGTGTACACAAGAGAGGGGTGTGTGTTCCCGTGTGTGTGTGCCCATGTCTGTGTGTTTGAATGTGCTGAGTTAAGAGAGTTTGAAAAGACCTAGGACTTCAGAACCGGTAGATAGGTCCACTGAAAATGTGCTTTCCCCTTCTGTTGAGAAGCTGATAGGAATGTTGAGAGACCATGTGGTATAATAGAACACTGTCTAAAAAGAGGCCCACCTGGTTTCTATCCTGGTTCTCCTAGTTTTTTCATCCAGGCTTCACCATTTACCAGCTGTGTGACCTCAGCACAAGTTATTTAACCTCTCTGAGCCTCAATTTTCTCATTTATAAAATGGAAACAATAGTCTCAACACTTCCTAGGCCTGTCCTAAAGATGAAATAAGATAATGATGTAAAGTACTTAGCATGTTGCTTGTTATAAGGAGGCACTAAATCCACCAGTAAGTGATTATTATTGGGTGTAAACTATCTAATGATTCTTTCCTCTTTTCCCCTCCACCTTCCCTCTAAAACCCACCCAAGTCTCCAGATTCTTTAAATTCTGATCATTTGAAGAGAAATTCCTTCTTTCTCAGAGTACTGTTATTAATTAATGGTCTAACCTTGGGTTGGATAATCACATTGTGTCATCAACCTCCAGAGCATTGATATTATTTACAGGAAAAACAGGCCTGTAGTTCCTTCCAGACCTAGCACAGAGGCTGCAAATTGAATTTAGAGGGTTGCTGACCTTTAGACCCAGGCTGGCTGCAAGGGGCAGCCCACTCTTCTGGTCTTGAAAGCTACAGCAGGCTCTTATAATTGTGTTACCGCCTGGGATTCAGTAGGACCAATCCATCTATATAATTTCTTCGCTTGGTTTAAGGCCATTCAGGAAACCGAATTAAAGAGCGGGTGGGGTTGGGTGGGACGAGAGGAAACGGATTTTCTACATGGAAGTGGATGCTGCGTCTCCACTGCCAGTCTGGAGCTTATGGTCTGATTAATAGATGGCTCTGAGTCCTGCCAGCGGTCACCCCAGCCCCTCAGCAGAACATTGGGCTTCCGGGTTTAGGTGCACCCCAAAAGGGCAATTGCAGAATGGGTTTCCCCCGAAACCCTAGGACTACCCTATTCCCCCTTCTCTTTTCTTGGCTCTTTCTTCTCTGTCCGCTCCCTCTGGTACAATTTCTGAGCAGTTTTCCTTCTAGTTCAAATATTCAGGGACCTTCCCTATGTTTTTGTGACTAGTGTGCCCCAGGCGATATGTCGATTCCACTTATCTCTCTCCAACACTCGCCCCCAGTCCAACTCACTCGGTTTGCCTGGGGTTGGCTATCCTGGGGGGTGGGCACTCTTTACTCCCAGTTTACCAACCAGAGCGACCAGCCCTAGGAGGAGGGGCCTGTGTGTGCGAGTGAGGTGGGAGGTAGCAGCCGCCACGGTCAGTTTCACTCTGTGACACCCAGGTCCCAGCGCGCCCTTCTCAGACAGCCTGGCTATCTCAACTTCAGCAGCTAGACGGAGGAGACAAGGAGTCGTCGACTCCGGGACAGACTGCACCGCTGGGTGCAGGCGGTGGCCAACAGCGGAGTCCCCAAAGTGTAGGTGGCGATTAGCGCGGGGCCAGATAGCGCTGCGGGGATTGCAGGCGATGGGAGCAGAGGGGGAAACATGGGCAGAGTGGGGGGCGGGGGCGACGGGCCCCGACCTCGGTGGCTGACAGTGCGCGTCCGCTCGAGCAGCATCTGTGGGCTCTGGGTGCCTCAGAGGGGCCAGGGGACGCCCAGTTGACATGCTTGCCCGCTCACCGCTGGGCTCGCGGGGGTTTTGCCAAACCGCGGCTGACGTCGGCGCGCCCCTGCCGAGCTCTCCCTTTACTACAGCCGGCCAGCTGCTGTGTGCCACCCCGCCTTCACTAGCCCCCGCCACCCGCGTGCCCACACCTTGCCGTGGATGTAAAAGGCGCCACCGTGTTGAGTCGCGGTTCCGGGACCCGAGAGTTCTTTTGAAGGAGAGCGCAAGCGAGGAAGCGGGCGTGCTCCGAGGGGGTGTGGGTGTAGGGAGAGAGAGAGAGAGAGAGAGAGAGAGAGAGAGAGAGAGAGAGAGAGAGCGCGCGCAGGTAAGGGCCATCGATTTCCCGCTCCCTGGTTGCGAGCAACTCGTACTCCCCTTTTGGCAAAATAATAGGAACCTGAAAATTGATTAAACAGAAGAGGCGACCCTCCCTTCTTGATTCTCCGCGAGCGAGGAGCTGCGCGGCTCTGCGGTGTAACAGGCTCACACGTTGCTCATCACATGTTCAAACATTTCCCTTTCGGGGAGGCTCGTTATTTTTAAGTGATTATTTTCGTCTTTGTTTTGATTTCTTAAAAACCTTCCTCGGGGTTTTATTTTGATGGAGTTGGCGGCCGGCAGCGGATTGGGAGCGGGGGAGGGGGAGCGGGAAGCAGCCCGCCGGCGCGCGGGGCAGCCCACCCAGGCAACTCCCCGTGCGGCTGGTGCCGGCCCGGAAACCGGCCCGCGTGGAGCCCGGAGAGGTTGGCTGCGGAGCCGGAGAGCCCCGGCCGTCCCTGTCGGCCGCCCCAGGGTTATGGGCGCGGCTCTAAGCGGGCAGGCGGCGGGTGGGCAGGAGTGGCGGGCGAGGGGCGCAGAGGGAGCGTCGCACCGCTTTGTCTTTCCACTTCTTGAGCCAGGCGAGCGGCTCCTCCCGCGGCCGGCCGCTGGGGCTCGCGGTGGCGGCGGCGGCGGCGGCAGCGACTCCTCCTTCACCCCTCTCCTATCCTCCCCACTCTCTCGCAGGCAGCGGCGGCGGCGGCAGCGGCGGGGAAAAGCGGATTCCACCCCGAGCCACACCGAAGGGAGCTCGCGGTCACGTCTTGCCGCCCTAAGCACTCTCTCAAGTCCGGCCCGCTCGGCGAGGACTTCCGTCTCCTGAGCGAACCTTGTCAAGCAAGCTGGGATCTATGAGTGGAAAGGTGACCAAGCCCAAAGAGGAAAAAGATGCTTCTAAGGGTAAGCCCGCCCGCCGAGTCCGCCTGCTTCCTTTCCCTTGGTTTCCCTCGCCCCGCCTCGCTTGTGCGCCGCCCTTCAGCGGCTCCCGGCCTCCCTCCGGGAGCCTAAGCTGCCCATGACCTCTGCGACCCCGGGCGAAAAACGGGGAAACCGCTGCCGCTGTGGGGGAGGGGTCTGGATTTGCACCACTTTCCCTCCTTCCTCGTGGAATTGTCGCCCCACGAGTGCCTCCAGCCTCTTCCACTCCCCCTCTGGACGCACCGTGGTGGCGCTGCGGGTAGCCGAAGCTGCTGCAGCCCGGAGCGCTGGGAACAGCGCTGCCAGCTACCCACTGGCCTCCTGCCTGTGTGAGTGCATGTGTGTGCGTGTGCGCGAGTGTGCATATATGTGCAGCGCGGGTGAAACATGGTTACATACTCAGGAATCTGCCCCACTCTCAGAACCTAAGCTCGGATCCACCTTCCACCCCCTCTCCCCGCCCCCAATGCAAACAAAGAGCCTGGTCGAGACGCAAAACCCCTCCCCCACGCTCCTTTCCCCCTCACACCCCCTACTCCCTAACTCTCTACCCCTCCTCCCCAGAAGGCAGGAGCTTGCAACCTTCGACACACCGCGTGCAAAAGTGAGCAATCGCGGTGCCCCGGCGCCGCCCGCGCTGTGCCTTGGCAGCGCAGCCTCACCACAAGCCCCGGGAGAACAAAGGCTGTTGTCCCCTTGCCACTAGTGCCCAGCGGAAGTGGGCCTCCGTGAAGGGGAGAGTGCCCTCCCTCCGCTCTCTGGGGTTTAGCCACCTGGCCCCAGGCGCCCTGCCGCCGGTCCCCCTGGAGTGCGCGTCTCGGCCTGGGGCCTCCCACCGGAGGGTTGGGGACGCGCAATGGAACAGGGCTCAGGTTGGGGAGAACTCAGAAGGAGGGGGCGTCCCTCCGGTCCCCAATTGTCCTGGCCGTTGACTTGCTTTGGACCTGGCGCAGCTCTGGCTGTAAACTGGAGACAGCATCCTTGGAGAACCGGGTGCAGACAGGCGCAGAGAGGGGGTGTGGTTAGGCAGTGGGGAAAAGGCAGGTGCCTTAGGTGCAAGTGTCCGGAATGGCCACAGAGCAAACACTGGAGTGGGCTGGACCGGCCCTGAACCGCAGCGACGCATGCCGAGTCCACGCTGCAGAAGTGGGTTTGCAGTGGGGCAGCCCCAGCTTTCATTCTTGGGCCCCCATTTCCTCCGTGAGCCCTGGGGCCCCCTTCCCTCCCACTCCTTTCCTTGTTCTTTTTTCCCATCTCCTCCTCGCCTCTCCTCATCTCTGAGAGCTTTCTTTCCCGGGAGATTCTAGGGCAGCACCAGCCCTCCCCCGCGGAAAGTTGTCAAAGTCTTCAGCTCTGGGCCTTTATCCTTGTTTCTAAATGGAGCCGTTTCTCTTCCAACTAGGCAAAGCGTTGACGAAAGGCTCGGGAACTTTGTTAGGGGGGTGGGAGGAGATTAGATCTGTAGTCCTAAGGATCAGTGTTGCCACAGGTCTGGCCCAACGCTAGAGTTCAACCCCTTGGACCCACTCTTACCCGCTGGCTGTTTGAGGTGTAGATTAATAGCAACAGCCACTTGGAAGGTAGAACGCCAGCTACACATTTCCAGAGCTTTTCTAATTGTAGTGCATCTTAAAACGGGCATTCATATGATAAGAGAACATGATAAGAGAACTTCAGGGTCATTAAGGGTTTTGTTTTCCACTAGGGGCACAGGAAGGTAAATGCAATTAAAGATTGGAACACCCAGTTGATCTAGGCAAGTGATTGCACTTCTGAATCTGAGAGTATTTCAAGTTTGTTTCTGGAACTTTGGTATCTGATTTCCATCGAATGGTTACCTAAGCTTTATTTCAGGCTATAGGGAGGACCCTGAAACCAAATTCATTCACAGAAATCGAGTTGCAGTTTTAGGAATATAATTTGCATTGTCCAGAACTGATTAAGTTTGGAAACATCAGAACAACTTTCCGTAATTCAATAATGAAAATTTTACTAGGCATATGTCATAACATTTTCTTTGTTGACTCACCACATTTGAAACCGAATACCTCTCTGTAGGAATTGTGTAATTATCATTTGGAATTTTGGTTGTAATTAGAGTATATTAAGGTAATTTTATAAGGCAACTTTTAAGAAGGAAATTTACTTTCCTAAGGAGATGGGAATCTTATGGCTGCTAAGAGCGGGAGTCCCATTTCTGCCTTTCTGTTGGTTGGTGAATTTAGAACATTTTAAAAATAGTGAATTCCTAGTAGTTCTTAGTATTTTCCTTTCAAGTATGTTAAAAGTCTTATATGAAAAATTTCAAACACTACTTTTTATGTCAGAGATGAAAGATAGCAAGTCTGTTGATATTTTTAACCAGTAAAATTTATTGACCATTTTCATGAAGAGGTTTGTTTATTCATAAATTTCCTATATATAGGTCGTTTTCTATTTTTTTAAGCTAAAGGACTCACGAAGACCCTCTTTGCAACATAGCTAGAGGACTGAGCATTTAATAGGTACTGTGATATCCACAAATTTGATGTTAAATAGTGGTGTAACAAATGATTGAGTCAAGTCAAATAATTTAGTAACAGTTTGAATGAATTTCATAATCTGTTTTCAAGAGCCTACTGCTCATTTAAATTCAGCCTCCCACCTCATCATTTGGGGTTCATGCCCACAGCCTATCATAACTACATAGAAGATTATGATAGAGTACAACATTTCTAGAGTTTTTAAAGCACAAGTAGTAGGTAGTCAGTAAATTATTTTGTGCTGCTTAATGAAATAATGGATTCGAGAGCATATAAATTGCTGATTGTTTTTTTAATGAAGTTTTCTTCAACTAACGGAGGTTAAGGCCAGTGATGGAATCAATCTTTAGGATTACCTTTTCAATTATGTAGCCAGCCAAGATAGCCAAGTTCTCTTTGGCAGGTGAGTGGGCATCTTGATTCTCTTTGAAACTATTTTAACGGCCCCTTGTGCAGCAAATCATCTTTTGTGTATTTATTAAGGATTTGCATAAACTTTGAACTTGACAGATGTGCATATAGTCCAGCTCCAGCACAGGAGGACTTATTTCCATTTTGGGGAAGAACAAAGCATAACATTTGCTTGTTCAAGCAGATATTCACTTAGCTTTGACTCATTCTTCTCTACCGTGTCACATAAGATCTTTTCAGCAGTTCTTTGTTGGAAAAGCACACAGTTAAGGCTGTGTCTGGTTTACCGCAACTGTGTTCCTGTGGCATTCAGAAAGCATGTAGCCTGTTATAGTTAAAACCAAGTCATATCTAGATTGAACAAAATTGTTAGTTCTCAATTTAAAAACTGCCATTTGGTTTGTTGCTACCTGTTTGGAATTGTGTGTGTTTTTTCTACAACCCTCTCTCTTGTGCTTAGCCAGAGTGTCATCACACCCAGGTAAGTTTCAAGGCCATGTGGGCTGTGGGTTCTCTTGGTGGGACAGCTGGCACCAGCTTCAAGCTGGGCTTATGCTGGCTCCTGGGCAATGCAGGTCAATTCCAGGCATAGTCCAAGAAGACAGCCACTTGCACAGCTGTTGCTGTAACGGGTTACAGTGCCCATGTGTGTTTATGGATGCAGCTCATTATCTGCTCATTTCCTGCCCTCTTTAATAGCCACTCTAACCATACCTAAGAAGGACAAGGCACTGTGGACAGGCAGCCAGCATATCAGGTCTTGAACCCTGAATGCCATTCCAGAAGATCATCTTGGTGTTGGTAGATTACTGTAATAGTGTCCAACGGGTGTCTTTTTCAGGCTTGGGCCAGGCGAAGCAGGTGTTTAGAGATATTTTTCCCACAAGAAATCATGACGTTGGTGATTTCTTATTAAAAACTAACAATAATAATCTACCTATTACTCATGTAGGGACTTGTGTTTTCACTTTGTGAATAAATCATCATGGACCAGTTATAAGGCCCTTATTTTCTTTAGGGCTGAAGATAGTGATTATAGCCTTGCTGAGGGTGTTTGGTCACAGAAATCTCTAATCAGAAATGTTAGCTGTTCGTTCTTATATATAGGTACAGAACATGAGTTCACAATGCCCCCAATCCTCTTCATTATTATTTTTAGCGATGCACAGCTTCTTTATTGACTGAGGCTGAAACTAGAAGAAGGGGCAAGTTGGGACATGGGTTAGGGGTACTGTTATCTTCTTCTTTACTTAGTACTTCTTTCTCTAAGTCTCTTTCTAGTACAGTTCAAATCATTAAAAGGGGTTAGGGTACATCCTCATGCTAGAGATGTCGTCAAGATTGAGGTGGGAAGGGATGCTGGGTTGGGGCCTGGGTAAGAAGCAGAAAGTGAGCTATGGGCTAAAAGAAGGGGCTGAGGTCCATGCCTAGGGCAGGTAAATGTATGGTGGCCTTGAGAACAGAATCAAAACTGGGGAGAGAATTGGAATCAGGGTTTGGGTGGTAAGCTGGAGGGCTGATTTGTGAGGCAGTGAGTAGGGAGATGAAACTGTTAACAGTCCAGATCTCTTTGCAGCTGTGCTGTTTTATGTTCAAATCAACTCCTCATTCTGGGAATTACAATCAACACAGAACAACCGGGAAGTGTTGCAGCTCTTCAAATATATCCAATAAAAAGGATTTCTAGTGTCTGCTTCATTATGGCTTATATTTTTGGATTGGAGAAATTTGAAAGGAATAGGAAATAATTGCCAAGATTAAACAATTCAAGGAGAAAAAAACACAAACTAAAGTATGGTGGGTAAAAGGGGTCCTACACGTCTATTACCTTGCTAAACTTAACTTAACCTTTGAAATGTGAAGACTAGGCATATAATGTGGTTTTAGCAGTTAGTAGAGAAGACAAATGTTTGCATAAATCATTGTCTGCAGTCACTGGCTTACGTTTCCCACAAGACACATCAGCACCAGGATTTCTCAATATACGCTGAGGACTGGATTTCAGGCTCCTTGTTTGGGTAATGTGGTTCATCTTAGTCCTCACTAACTCAAAATGTAGCTTATCTATTTGTGATACATCAGTTCTACAAACTCAATTGAATCAGAATTATGACATTTTAAAATATGGCATTTTATCACTTTGATGAATGCCATATCTTGATGAAACATTTCTTAGGGGTGTAGATTTCTGGGTAAATGCATTAATTTCCCAAAGAAAATAAAATAGTATCTAGTTAGTAATCATTATGACCACCACTGTAGCCTGCAGGTCTAATTTCTCCTTGAATTGGATGGCCATTTATTTTCCTTTAAAGCAGTGTTTTCCAGGGTATTAACCCTGAAAATGGAGATTTTATATTAGAAAAGAGAGACGCTCTTGATTCTTGGGGCATGATGGAACTGTGGGGGAGTGTTTTATTAAAGATCTGGTTTTGCAAGAAACATTAAGCCTAGATTACAATTACTGTATGTTGGAATTACTATAGAGCAGTCCTCATGCCCTAGTCTTGCTTTTGCCCTTTGAAATGACTTAGCATTGATTTTCAAATGGAAATGGTATTCTTTTTAACTCTGGCAGCACCCTTGGCTTCTCTTGGTATAAGGTTTGGCTTGACATTGTAGTAGGGCTAGGCTGAGCTGGGTCATTTGCTTGTCCTGGATGCTGTCAGCCTTCTGCAGAGGCCTCGGATTTAGTCTGGACAATTACTGTTTGGTCCAAAGGAATTCTCAGGTATACATTTCTGTCCTTTCTGGATCTGGTCAGTAGGGCTAGGAAGAAAGAAAAAATCTTCTGGTGAAAAGCAGACTTGGTCAGAGGCCAAATTAGAAAGGAATTAATTGAAAAAAAATAGTACAAGCCCAATTTCCTTTTTTGGAATTGAGGATTATACACAGTAACATGCCCAAATCTTGAATGTGCATCTCAATGTGGCAAATGTTTACAATCATGTAATCAGCACCGAAATCAAGACATAGAATATTTTCATTACCCTAGAAAGTTCTCTCATGTTCTTTTCTTGTCATTCCCTTTTCAAAGGCAACTACTATTTTGATTTCTGCCATATATTAGTTTTGCCTGTCATTGACTTTAGTATAAATGGAATCATGCAGTATGTACTCTTTGTGTCTGACACCTAGCCACCTCTCCTTTCAGCATACTTCCTTTTCTGGTTGACACTCTTTCTTGTCTCCTCTGGTTTCTTGGCAGACTCCTGCCTGCCTCACACTAGGGCCCTCAACAGGGTCTTGTACTTGGCAGATTCACAAGGAGTATTTGTTGAATGTTCTAATTGGGTAGGGAATTCCTTTAAGCCAGGATGTGTTTTATTCATTTAATAACAATAACAGTAATGATCATAGTTATTATCCTTAAAATAGCTTCTAAATTAATGAGCACTTACTATTTCCTAGGCATACATTATTTTTACATATATCTCATTTAACCCTTTTGATAGCCAAATGGAGTAGTGATTAGTATTTATGGTCTTTAGAGATGAGAAAATTGAAGCTTAGAGAGGCAATGTAGTTTGCATGAGGTCATACAGCTGGTGGGTTGCAGATTACCAGCACAATACTTGGCATTGCAGTAATCAATAAATGATTGTGATACATGTACCATGCACATATCAAAACTCACTGGTCATATACTATGTTCATTTCTAGTTTGTTGTCATATCAGAAAGCTGTATGATGAAGAAAGGCTCTGTCTGACTTACTGTGGCTTAATCTGCTATGTCTAGGGATATTTACATTTTAACTAAGCATTGCCAGAGGCAGAGCTTTAACCCAAAGGAATTAATATCCATGGTTATCTTTCTGACACCTAGATAGGTTGGGGAAGTAGTTTTGGTTGGAGTCCGAAAAATAATAGTTTTTCTGAGCACAGACTGTATGCCAGGTATTTGACATGAAATATCTTACGAAATCTTCATAACACTTTCTGGAAGACAGATATACATGTTCTTATTATTCTCATTTGACAGATGCAAAAACTGGGCTTCAGAGGTGGAGGCCAGCCAAAGGTCACTTGGCCAACAAGATGGTGGAGTGAGGGTTTGAGCCAGGTTTCACCGACTTCCATTCCACTTCTTAACTACTTTGTTATACTGCCTCCCTAGGCAACACAATTGGTTCTTTTCTAATCTAGATTTGCACAGACAAAATTACTTCCCGTTTGCCACTAGGGACATGATTAGGATGAGTTTACCTATACATGCATGGTTGCTCCAGAGCTGTGGTCTTGGTGCAGCTGAATAGATCTCTCAGCATTTCTTGAGTGACTTTTCCATACCAGGCACTATGCTGGGCCTGGGTGTGCAGAGATGAAAGAAACCCACTCCTACCTTAGGGGTGCCCTTTCTTTCCTCTTTGGCCTTGGACATTGACTTTCTACTTTCCAATGTACATTACCCCTCACTTGGCCATGACTGTGACTTTCAAAATTTAAGCATCTGTCAGTTTAGAAATAATAGTACTTTTTTCCAGAACTGTGTCTGGGAGCTTGTTTCACCTGTTCTAAAGATCACACTTCCTCCTAATTCACTGCTGGGTAAAACTCCCAATTGTTTATTTTTTTTCTCATTACATGGCATATGCTATCAGTCTGCTTCTCGTCAGAATCATATGTTTCATTTCCCTCCTCTGTCTTTCTCCCAACCCTACCCTGCTCTCCCTCCCTCTTTGCTTCCCTCTCTCTTTTTCTCCACCTCCTTTTCTTGTCAACAGATGTCAGTGGTTTTCAATAACCAAATGACGTTCTTTAGTGTATACTGGGCTCATCGGTGGGTTCTCATTTCTGGGTTTTCTCCCTTGATAGCTATAGTAACTTCAGGAAAAGAACCTTCCCTTCCTTCCACAGAGAAGCTTTTGACTACTTATTATATAACTCATTTTAAATGGGAAAGTGTGAGCTTTATATTTTACACTATTTATTCTGCCTCCAGTTAGATATTTCCAAAAATATATCTTGTTAACAGAGACACACACTTTGAACAAGCCTATTAATTATAGTTCTCAAAATTAGGAATCATGTAGTGTTTCTCCGTGTCACAGAACCTATGTTTAACAGTGGAAATTAACAGTGACGGGTCTATTTCATGGTTATAGGTAAGTTTAATAACAAATGTGAAACCCAGTTCTCAAAAATCCCTCGAAATGATGTAGATAGCATTTCTACTGATCTTGAACTGGGAATAGTAAACAGATTGAGCTCTTAAAATATTTATCTTGCTGTTAAAAGTAGAAAGTAGAAGTAAACAGCCTAAAGAAGGCAGGTTCAGTGCAATTCTTGAACATGCCTGTGGATATTTTCAGAATCTTCTTTCAACCATGACTTTGAAAGTATTGTGAATTTACCTGCTTATTTTGCCTTTGATTCTCTATGTGTATGCTTGCTTCTCCCCTTTGGGGGTTTGCTGAACGTGATGATTTCCAAGAGCTCTTGGATTTGCGCGTCATTTTCGGAGCTCCGGGACCAAAGTGAGCCATTCCCCTGGAAACAGGGCCGGGCACTTCTCGCTGCTCTCATTCTGGGGAGCGTTTGTTTTCTGACTAGCTCGGAACCGGACGGTAGTGATTGAACGGTCTGGTTAACTAGCGTCCCTCTGTCGCTGTGGATCTGGCAGGAGGGTTTATTACAAACCTCTGTGTGCTCATTAGCCTCGTGATGTGGCAGCTGCCTAAAAAAGAAACACGGAAAAGTTGTGTCACCAAAGGTGAAACTTGACGAAGAGCCACTGGGCGCCGGGCATGACAAAGCTCCTTGCGGGCAGTGACGGTGGCAGCGGGCGGCAGAGGGCTTTACCAACTTGCCTGGAGTGCCCACGGCCCGGTCCGCTCGCCTGGGGACACTGCAAAGTGAGCCGCGGCGGGAGCCGGCGGTGCGGGCGGCTACAGGCAGGGGAAAGGGGTCCGCGCTCAGGTCTAGCCCTGGGAGCTGGCAGGCAGCGCTAAAATGGTGGCTGCCAGAGGACGCGCCCCCACCCCCTCTCCCGCAGCAGAAGCAGCCTTGCTCTGCATGCACTTGACCCACCCGCCACACCCCTCAAAGGCAGACCGAGAAGGCAGGTTCCAATCAAAGCCTTAAAGTTATGGCTTGGCCACCACAAGAGCTTTGCTTCCTCTGTTTTCTCGTCAACGCTAATTTGGTGTAAGCAGTTCAACAACATAGGATGCATCTTGAGCAGACCACTCAGGGCCGTTTTGAATTTATTTCTGTGCTTTTATGTTGCTTATGTTTCATTGCATTGACTTTTTTCAGATTACAAAATAATGTATATTTACTGGGACAATTGGAAAAATCATAAAAGCATAGAGAAGAAAATATCACCCATGGGTTCCACTCCCAGCTTAACTTTTTGAGATTATCCTTCCAGTCTTTTTTCTCTTAATTTTATAATACACACATACACTTATGTGTGGGATTATGCAGTATATACTATAACCTGCTCTTTCCTCTTAACAACATATTAGAATGTTTTTCTATATTATTAAATAATCTTCGTACCATTATTTTTAGTGTGTGCACTGGGTGTGAACTTGGTAATGACAAAGGAGGGATGGTGATTTTGTGCCTGTGGGTGTGAAAGGGTTTTCTGTACTGTCTTGAGAACCTTCTTACTGAGCTCTACAAACATCATTTGTATTTCTAAATGTACGTATATAAATATGTGCATATATAAACATGCATGCATAAATCTGTAAATAGAAAAATAAGTGCATGTAGACCATATGTATATGTCTAAATAAATACACACATAAATATGCTTAGAATAAATCCTGAAAGAATAGACACCAAAAAGAATCTCTGGGTGGTGGTTGGCATATAGAAGATGTAGTTTTTATTTCTACTTTCTATTTTCTCTACAGTGAATGTATATAATGATAATAATGATATAATAAAAAGAAATATAAACAAAATATTGCTCATGGGTTGTCTTCAAACTGACTTTTCTACTCCAGCTCCCACCATTCCTTGATCTAGAATGTTCTACCTATTCTTTTTACATTTTATGATCCTTCACGTCCAAGCTTAACCCATACATCTTCCAGGAAACCTCTCTCCCTGCATTATGTTTTACCTCCCCAACTAGATTGTAACTTCCTTAAGGGCCCTTTTCACAAAACAGGTGCTCAATAAATGTGTTATTTACCCACGATGCTCAGCATCCTTCCTAGATTTCTTTAAATGTGCCTGTATTTTTGAACTCTAAACCATAACAAAAGCCTTTAGAGTGAAAGCAATAGTCCATCTGGATTTAATATTGCTAATTTAATTTGTAGTATACTTTCTACTTTACAATGGGCCATCTTCCATGTAAAAATGGTTACATGGTTAAAAGCATGGATATTTTAGAGATTTGGGTTCATATCTAAGTTCCTCTACTTATTTGCTGTATAATTTTGGGCAAGTAATCTTTCTAAGCCTCTCAATGTAGATAGTCACATTTATCTCACAGGCTTATTTTAAAGATAATTGAGATAATGTATAGAAAACATACTTAAGGATTTGGTCACTGCTGATATTGATAATAATACTAAAATAGCAATGATTTTCATATTAATTATTCAAGTTAGAATGTTCTCTTTAGAGGGCTTGTTGGTCATAGAAACAAATCTATAGATTCATACATCTGTCTGACGGTCATACTTCAATTTAATGGATTTTAGCCTGCTGATGTGGGAGTTGAATTAATACAATTCATGTATTAATTAATTCTTCCATTAATTCATTTAATAAATATTTATCAAACCATTTATGTGCCAGCTACTGTGCCAGACACTGAGGATACAGCAGTGAGCAGAACAGATAATCATCCTTGCCTTTACTTAGCTGATATTTTACGAGTTTATTTAGAGGAACCAGACTTGACACAAAGCACTCTTCTCCATGTTCATTATATGTCAAGCAGTGAGTGACCTGGTACCCTTCATGGCCATTGATGCCCTGGCCAAACTACCAAGGAAGCAGCCTTGATAGAGTTAGACATGGGTCACTATTCATATTTGGTCCAGGGACCACTAGAGCTGAAGTTCTTGGACCTGCTTGTGGATCAGCACCACCTTACACCACATACATTGCCGACTATGAGAACTCGATTCAGTAGATCTGGGTGTGAGGCTTATGAATCCATATTTTTCATAAATTTCACATAATTTTAATGCTCAGTGAGTTCAGGAACTTACTGCTCCTGAGCAGTGTTTCTCAAGTTTGCTTAAAGTTAAGAATCACCTATAGAGTTTGTTAAAAAAAAAAAAATAGACTACCCCCTCCCCCTGATCTGCTGAATTAGAAATTTAGGAAGAGAGTTTGCTAATCTGAATCGTAAACAAGTGTCTGGGTGATTCTTATCATCAGGAAGTTGTGGGAACATCCTAGAGACATCAAAGAACCCCTAGAAATTATGTATAGATATACATTTTTCTGGTGAATAGGGTCCATACTTTAAACAGATTCTCAAGGGTTCAGTAACTCCAAAAATGAAGTTGGGTGGAGCCCTGAGGTCTATGCCCAGCATTATTATCAATGAACTGTGTGCTTTGGGTCCTCAGTTTTCTTGTGGGTTGGCTTAAATAGCCGCATGTGCCCCCCAGCCCTGCTCATCTTCCACATGCAAAAATTCTATTTGGAAGCTTTCTTTCTCCTTTTTTGCTCTTTTTTTCCTCTCTCATTGCCAGTCTTTCCTCCATTCTTCCTCTTGCTGTATTCTCTTTAGGAGAAAATGAGGAAGGAAGAGAATTTCAGAGCCTGGACCATTCCAAGAAGGGCAGGGCTGGGAGGGAGCTTTGGGGATGCCATCCATAGTTGACAATCTCAGTACAACTATTAGAATGACAGAGGCCAATGCTCAAATATTTTGACCCTTCTGGTGGCTTGAACTTCAATGGATATTAATGTGGTGGGCTAAAGTGGTGAGAGTGAGACTTCTATGATATCCATTTCCCTGTTCAGAGCAGATGGGCAAGGGGAGTCCTGTCTGAATCTTGTAGGAGGTAGGAGGGTAGAAGTGTGAGGGTTGGGCAAGGTCTAGGTGCATCTCTACCTCTTCTCATCCTCCATGCACCAAACAGTGTCTCTTGGTTAATGTCAGTTGGTTCATGACCAATCAAGTGCATTGACCTACTGCTAGTTACTTTGAATTATAAATGGTTTTCCTTCCCCCTCTGGAATTGGGGGTTCGGGCTGTATAGAATGACCTGATTTGTATCACAGGAGCCTTTGGGACTTTGACATATTTCACCATTTTAAAAACACACAGCTTTCTCCCTCCACTCCACTGGACATAAAAGCAACCTTTCAATTGATGGAACAAAGAACATGTCTAAAGGCCAGCATGCACTGAAAGGGAGGAAAAGGAAGTAAGACAGTTCATCCTCTTTTCTGAGGCCATTGTCTCCAGACAAGTGACAAAACTGAATACCTTGAAAATGCTTGTATTGATTTTTAGTACAGAAGCATCTTCCTAGGATCTGAAAAGCCTGGTAGAAAGTAATCAACTTGTTCCCTTGCCTCTGAGCTAGAAGTTGAGTTGCTTCATTTCTATGGCTGGAGGAAATGAGAGTAGTTGCTCTACTGTGAGATTTTGGCCAGGGTGCATCTGTATTGACCATATTGTAAATCTGTGAGGCTCAGTTTATGAAAGCTTTATATATATAGATTGGACTCAAATGGTGAATGGGGGATTACTTACAATATTGAAAGAGTTATTGTTTTATGAAAAGTTTTTCTTTTAATAGAATTGTCTCTGCTATATCTGAATGTTTCTTTTGGGATCGAGGATTACTTGATTAAATATAAAGAAATAAAGTCAAGCCTAGAGGCCTCTTGTGGAAGCATTTGAGTTTTCTGAAAATTCTAATTACAAGCTATTGATCAAAATAGCTTCTCGGGTTCTTTAAAAAATTTTTAAATTTATCTTTTTTATTGTGGTAAACTATGTAACATATGTAACATAGTATTTATGATTTTAATGATTTTAAGTGTACAGCTTTGTGGCATTATGTACACTCATATTGTTCTGCAGTCATCACTATCATGCTTCCCAGGTTCTTAATTAGAGGTTATAATAACTGGAAGGGACCATAATAACCATTTGTTCCAACCTTCTCATTGCAGAGAAGAGGGAATCAGGCCTTCAGTGAACTTCCCAAGGTCATAGAGCAAGTTAATGGCAGGGGCCTAGCCCAGTGCATTTTCATGTGACTGCACTGATACACTCTACTGATATCAAAATCTAGGAGTGATATAATATTCAGGCTTCCTTTCTGATTTTTTTTTCCTTTTATCAAGTAAGCAATCAATTTTTATGACTTAGACCCAGAAAGCCCTTCAGACACCATCTAGTCCAAACTCCTGATTAAAAATATTATCTGTATTTGCAATTTCGAAATCTAAATTGAACTACAAAAAGATGCTAACATCCTAATTTCTAAAATCCGAGCAAATTCCTCCAGTCTTCCTTTCACTGACTGCATGGCATTCCATGGTTGAAACCAGGTCCTTTGTGGGTGGCTGTTATTAATATGCTTTCCTTGGGATGTTTACAGTAACTGCTGTGACCTAAATAAGATTGCTTGTATTGTTTTCCCCCACAAATGCAAGAACATTTTTTAAAAGTATGTTCATCTCCTTTCATACCATTGTATTTACCCATGACGAAAATAACTGAAGCTTTGCAGTTTTTCCTATTTATGTATTAGATGAGGAAACTTTTGCTAGAAGGAGAAGATTATTTCTACACAAGTTAAACATTTGGGGCCTTTATATACTATAACCACATTTTCTTGGAGTAGAGGTTCGTGACAGTGTACCATCATTATGGCATGATCCTTTAAAAAATTTTTATCTTGTTTCGAATTGTGATAGAATACATAACATCAAATTTACCATCCTAACCATTTTTAAGTGTGTGGTTCCAGAAGTGTTAAGTATATTCATATTGTTGTACAAACAATCTCCAGGACTTTTTCATCTTGCAAAACTGAATCTCTGTACCCATTAAACAACAACTCCCCATTCCTCCCTCCCTGTATTCTGTGGCAGGCACCGTTAAACTTTCTATGAGTTTGACTACTTTAGCTACTTTGTATAGGTGTAGTCATACAGTAGTTATCTCTGTGATTGGCTTATATCACTTCACTTAATGTCTTTAGGGTTCATGGGTGTTGTTGCATGCATCAAAATTTCCTTACTTTTAAAGGCTGAATAATATTTTATTGCATGTTGTATTAGGGTTCTCCAGTGAAAACAGACTATATAGATATAAATATATAGATATAGATAAAGAGATTTATTATAGGAATTGGCTCACATGGTTATTGAGGCTGAGAAATCCCATGATCCGCCATCTGCATGCAGGAGAACCAGGATAGCTGATGGTATAATTCAGTCCAAGTATGAAGGTCTGAGAACTAGGGGAGCTATTGGTGTAATTCCCAGTCGGAGGCTGAGGGCCTGAGTGGGGCTGGTGTAAATCCCACAGTGTGAAGGCCCAGAACCTGGAGCTCCAAGTGTCTGAGGGTGGGAAAGGATGGGCATCCCAATTCCAGAAGAGAGAGATTGAAATTGCCCTTCCCCCACTTTGTGTTTTCTTGGGGCCCTCGATGGAGTAGATGACGTCTGCCCATATTAATGAGAGTGATCTTCACTCTCTCTTCTAGAAACCTGCTACGGACATATGCAGAAATAATGTTTTACCAGATATCTGGGCATCCCTTAACCTAGTCAAGCTGACATTTAATATTAACCACCACATATGTGTATACTTAATTTTCTTTATTCATTCATTTGTTGATGGATATTTGGGTTGTTTCTACCTTTTGTCTATTGTAAATAATACTGCTATGAACATGGACATTGATCCTGTTTTCCTTTTTTCAATCGATGAGATAAGTTGTTTTAAATACTTGGTTTGTTTCTTCAGTCTTTAGTCTTAGGCCATCAAAATAACATGGTGAATAAAGTGAAGAAAGAGCCCAAACTATCAGGGACTTGGAGTACAGAGGTGTTAATGCAACAACTTGCAAGTTTGAGAACCATGAGAATAATGAATAGGGCTTTCTTGATCCTCTTAGGTCTATTTATTGTTTAGTGATTCTTTTGTAGAAATCATTTGGTTCCTCTTTGGTAACTTCCCTGACCCTTCACCCCTGCATTTGGAGTGGATTGTGCCTTCTCATGTCCTTTGTAATTTATTTACATTTCTCTTTTACTTTGTATGTCTCTCTCACTATACTGTAAACTTCCTGACCCTGTCATTCATCTCTGGGTTCCCAGTACCCAGGACAGAGCCTATGAAGCAAATGCAATAAGTGCTTATTTGAATAGAAATTGGACTCAGTCTGTCATTTGGAAAATTTTAACTTCCTAGTTAGTCTTGGAACAGTTTGACATTTTTATTTGTTTTTCTCTGCTTCTTTTATGTGTGAGACATGGCTTATGTTCAGGACCACAAATTAGGTTTAAATATGTGGCAATTAAGTTTTTTTTCTCAATCCTTTGTGGGAAGTGGAAGAAACATTTGCTGAATACTTGGCATCAAATAGAGGAATTATCCAGGCCTGGACTTTAGTTTTGCTTTGTGTAGTTCCCTCTGATCATTCTTGCTGTGCATCCTCTCCCCTCCCAGCCACATCTGAAGATGGTTTGCACAGGTAACGTGTGTGGCTTTGGGTTTACAACTAGTGCTGTGAGTGATATTTATATCAGGGCACAGATTTCCCACTCTATGTATTGGCTCCTAAGCGCTGTTTTTTCATGCCTCTTGCTATCTTCTGAACCCTCTCTAACATCTTTTTTATGTTTCTAGTAATAGAAATCTCCCAAAGTGGACTCTGCTTTCTAATAAAGGCCCTGGCAATGTTTAATATATTGTTTCCTATTGGTGAGTGAGAAGCATGCAAATATATTTATTTCCAGGTAAAAGACAACACTTTAGAAACAGATGCCTGAGAATCTGGATACTGTTCATTCAGAGTACTAGCAATATGGCAGGCTCAGTGCCAGGATCTGGAGAAACACTAATGAGGAAGATAGACTCTGTTCTTTGCTGCCATGGAACTGACGGTGGGTGAAATAGACAAAGAATCAGTACCCTGATTTGGGAGGATAGAGAGTTAGAGAGGCTCATAAGAAAGAGAATTGACCTAGGTGGGCTATGTTAGTAGTGGGAACAGTAACCTGACACCTGAAAGATGAGCAAGAGGTTGTCAGTTGGTGAAAAAGAAGAAAAATATCCTGGAAAGAGGGAACAGTACATACAAATGTTGGCAGATGAGCTAGAACATGGCTTGCTTAAAGAACTGAAGGAAGTTTGAAATTCTTAGAGGAGTGAGTCACTTTTGTTACATGGACAGTCTTTGCAGATGCTGGATTATGCTACTCAGCATTTCAGTGGACAGTCTCATTGATTCCAATTTTTAAGCAGTAGTATCTAAAATACCATTCTCCATGCATTAATGAGCAGATTCCTTGAATGGAAGAAATATATGAAGAGATGAACTACTAAGCATTCGGGCAGGCTCAATGATAACCTAATGCACATGTTTACATGCCAACTGTGAACCAAACCATGGGATACTATCTTTGTTGTCTCTATTATTATTCTTTATTTTTAATATTTTTTTCAATTATAGTTGACATACAATATTATATTAGTTTCAAGTGTACAACATAATGATTAGACATCTATATAACTCACAAAGTGATCACCCCAATAAATCTAGTACCAATTTGACACTGCACATAGTTATTACAATATTATTGATTATATTCCTTATGCTAAACTTTATATCTCCATGACTATTTTGTAACTACCCATTTGTACTTCTTAATCCTTTCCCCTTTCCCCTCTTTTCAATGGTCCCCCCAACCCCCATCCCATCTGGTAACCCTCAAAATGATCTCTATATGTTTTATTTGTTTATTTTGCCCTTTAGATTCTACATGTATGTGAAATCATATGGCATTTGTCTTTATCTGATTTCATTCAGCACAATATCCTGTAGGTCCATCATGAAATATCTTTTTTCATCCCTTTTAATTCTGTGTATCTTTTAATCTGAAGTGAGTCTCTTGTAGACAGCCTATGTAAGGGTCTTGTTTTCTTATCTATTCAGCCACTTTAACTTCTGATTGGAGCATTTAATTATTTTTCATTTGATGTACTTGTAGGTGTAGTGTTTACTCTGAGATAACTTGTGGATTGCAGTCCTAACCTTATCCCCAAAGTTTGTCATGAAATATCTTGCTTTATTATTATTTTGGCACTGTTTTAGTATATTGATAGTGTTTGGAAACAAAAGACATCATTCTATTTACAGTATTCTGTTTTTAGTAGTGGTATTTCCATTTACAAAAATATAGTAATTTTTGATCGCTGAAAATGTCAAATCTTAGAAAACGTAGCATTCCTATGCATGATGTTAACATCATTCTTGAATAGTTGTTAGCCAGAGATTCGTTTGATGAAATTGATTTATATATACATTTCTGTTACATTAGGATTAGAGACAAGTTCTGTTTAGAAATAACTCTAAGAGCAGTTTTTATATTTTATTTTCAAATTGAAAACCAGTTAGATTTGCTTCAGTGTCAAAGAATATGTTTATGTAAAATTAACACTGGCAGTGAGGTGCATTTTTTTTTCTAAATGGGAAATAGGTTATGATTCTCTCTTTGTCTTTAACCTTTGGCATTTTAATTATGACGTGTCTTGGTGTGGGCCTCTTTGGATTCATCTTGTATGGAACTCTCTGAGCTTCTAGGGGATGTATGTCTATTTCCTTCACCAGATTAGAGATGTTTTCCATCATTACTTCTTTAAAAAGGTTTTCAGTTTCTTACTCTTTCTTCGTTTTTGGTTTCCCTATGATGCGAACGTTGTTGCACTTGATGTTGTCCCAAAGGCCAGGGATACTATCTTTTTAAACGAATAAACTCATTAGATTTTAAGTAGAAGTCTGTTGTTTTTTTTTCTGTTGTTGACAGTGTTGTTTATTTTTTCCGGCTAAGATCAGAGGCCTTAGAAGTTTGTTAGCTGTATGCTCCATGATCAGAAATCCATTGTGCTTGCAATGTGATTTTTTAATTGATAACAGGAGTGAGAGATAGCCTCTTAGGTATTCAGAATATGGATTGTTTTACAATCAGACAGTACCAGTCCAGAAAGTAGCTTTATCAAATATATTCATACAAAAGTACATACTAGTGATATGGCTAGTATTCGTAGGTCATGAATTTTTATTAAGTTAAAAAGACCATTGCTATTTACAGATAATATTCTTGAGAGCTTAGGGTATAGTCAGGCAGGACACAATATATTTCTGACTCCAAGTTACATAACTCACGTTGGCTCTCAGCTTTGACTTCAGCAGTTGCATGAAAGTAATGTGCTTTCACAAATATTGCTCAGACATTGCCACAAAGAAATTTAAGGATTGTTCCATTCATATCACTTATTCATTCATTGAATGTGTATTGGGTGCCAGCTCTGTGTCAGGCTTGATTCTAGGTAATGGTGATAAAAAGGTGAACAAGTTGTAGATGGTCCCTGTCCTCATGGGGTTCACAGTCTAGTGGGGAAGACAGACAAAGAAATAGTTGGTTGAGATAAACACAATGTAAGTAACACTATAGTAGGAGAAGTGCAGGAAGTTGTGCAAACACAGAGGAGGGCAGCTAACTCAGCTTTTGAAAGGTCAGGGAAAGCTTCCTGAGGAAAGAGACATTTAACTGGGATCAGAAAAGTGAGGTAGTAGCTGGTCTGGCAAAGAGGAAGGGAAAGAGAATTTCAAGCAGAAGGAACAGCACATCTTAAGACAAAGAAGTGGGAGGAGTAGAGAGAAGGAAGGAAGAGAGCAAGGGGAGAGGGATTGCAAGTGTAAGTATAAATGTGAATAATTGAATAATACTCATTATGGCTAGAAGACATATGAGGTGCACCTCGAGAGGTAGGCAGGGGCCAGCGTACGAAGGCATCGAGGTCTTGTTTTGTCTATCAGGATGAGGAGTTTGAATTTCATTTTAAATGCATTGGAAAGACTTCAGAGGGTTGCATGGTGGGGACCCTGTGATCTGATGTACATTTTAAAAAGCTGTGTGGAGGGGGAAGCAGTGAGAGTGCTGATGGCCCCAAGTTTAGACTCAATGGGGTAGGAATGAAGATGGATGACATCTAAAGACTTGAGAGCACTGTTGGAGGAGAATGGGTTTAATGCTGATAATAACATGAGTGGTACAGTGATATTTCATTTAATTAAGGGGAAAGAGGAGTTGAGAATGATGACTCTTATGTTTTTGGAATCCAATTCCATCTCCAGTACTTATAAACTGTGTGATTGGGCAGAATTGCTTCTCTCCGCATCTCCCTTTCTTTGTCTCTTAAGTTTCCCCAGTGTGATTGTAGATGCATTTTCAGTGGTGATTGATAGTGACCCTAATATCCTTTGCTTCTAAGGTATATAACAAACCCTCAAAAAATATTGGTCACATAAATGAAATGACGTTAATCAGTTACCCCTCATTTCTCATGCAGGTACATTTCCTGGTTAGGTGCATATTAGCATATTCAGTCTCTCTCTTATTTGGAGCTTACTGCTGGGAATATTATTTTCAAATGAGGACCAAACAAATGAAAAGTGGAAATCACTGAGAATGAGCGAATTATAATAGCGCCCATATTGGGCTGGGGCTTGAGATCTCAGGTTTTATTTCCTATTTTCCTGTTGTCTTACTTTTCTTTGATGCAACAGAAAATCACTTAAGAGCTTTATATCAATATTTGTGTCTGTACAATATAGATAGTGCCAGATCCTAAGTTTTAAGGGTGCTGTTATTAACACGATAATAGCATTTAAGCATTTAGTGGTACAATAGACCCTTGTCCTAAGGACTTATGGGTGGTTTTCATTGGCTGTGGGATAAGGCAGAGAATAGAAGCTCCTGAGGACCTTTTTCAGAGAATCTGTCTGTCCTGACTCTCTGGCATACTGACTGCAGTGGGGGTATAGGCTGTACAGGCACAGTGGGCTACTGCTGTCTGGGGATCTCTCTGCTTACCCAAGGAAAGAGACCTTGCTCTGTAACATGGTCTTCTCTTGTTTCAGAAACACCAAATGTAAAAGCCAAAACCACAACTGGTGAAGAACCCAGTCGTATTTAAGGGGAAATGTACAGGTATTACTGTTGACGAAGGCTAGATTTTAAGGGCAATGATATAAAGTCTCACTGCTTTAGAATCATTGCATCAGGGGATTGGTGTCTTCTGAATAGCAGAAAATAAAGTTGATATTATTTAATGGTTTGAAAGAAATGCTTTATTATGCATAAGTATACAAAGTAATACGAACCAGCTAGCAAAATTTTACAGATTTCGTGGATTTTGTGATTTTGTCATAATGAATACAAATATTTTAAAATTTTCTTATTGTTTTTGTTAAATAAGTATTGCTAGAGTGATTGGGAAGCTGTCACAATGTACTCAGTATACCTTTTTCCCATAGATAGCTCAAGATTGGCACCTGTGGGGTTTATGAATTCTGTGTCATTGAGTCTAATTTAATGACTTTCTCCATTGCAAACTAATATAATACAGGTACTGACCAGGGCCAGGTTTATTGGTACATGAACTAGAACTACTACGTGGTTTATATTTGAAACTATAATAATGAGAGTTGTTCTAAAAGTTGTCCTGGAATATGGATTTGAGTGTTTTCTCAGAAGAAGATGGTCATAGTAAGTCAGAAATGCATTAGTAATCATGAAGAAATGGAAAAGTTTGTTCATTCTAAAATAAGACTTAAAGTTTGTATGGGAAAATTTTATTTCCACTTTGAAGGCAAATATTTTTCATAAAACATTCCTTCAACAAATATTATTGAATATCTACCATGTGTCAGGCACTGTTCTAGACATAGGTGATATAGCAGTGAATAAAACTAAGATCCCTGCCCTCCTTACATTGTGTGTGTGTGTGTGTGTGTGTGTGTGTGTGTGTGTGTGTGTGTGTGTGTAGAGGTGGAGGCATATAATGAGCAAAATATATAGCCAAAAAGATATGTTGTCTGCCAACGGATGCTGTGGAAAATGATAGGTGAATGTGGTGGTGCTGGTGGTAGTGCATGGCTGCAGTTTTGTGTATAGTGGTTAGGAATGGACTCATTAAGGTGACATTTGAGTAAAAACCTGAAATACAGCCATGCAGATATCTGCAGGAAGAAGATTGCCAACTTTTGCACTTTGCTTGGGGAAAAATGTGTCCAAGAATAAAAATGTGTATTATCCAGAATTTAGACAAAGTTGTTTTTTATCGAACAGGAGTGGAGTCCTTTCTTCATTCCTGTATAAATTCTGCAAGGCAGAATTTCAAATGCAGCCTACAGTTAGTTGAATCTTAAAAGTGCACAAACAACTTGTTGTTTTTTTATTGTAGTCTCTGAAATTTGTGTATATGCATCCACATAACATTTATATGCACTAGATTGGTCTGTACCCTATATTCGCCTGCTTTGGTATTGAAAACTACTTGGTGATTTACAAATGCATGCATGCCAACATTTTCATTTATGCAAAAGAAAGCATGAACCATCCTGATATCTTGGAAGAATGAGCACCTCCCTTGTATGGAGTTTCAGCCTGAGTTACTGCGGACCATTTGACTTTGAAAACTAGGAGGGAGTATCAGCTCGGTGGATCAGCCTCTCTTGCGGACCAGCAAGGTGCAGGTGAGAGCAGTGCTGAAGTACTTTATCGAGTAGTGAGTGAGTCGGAATCATGGGGAGGAGAGGTTCTCTTTCAGTATTTGTTGTGGAGTAATGTTAGGACTAGAAGATACATATTGTTTTTCTTACTCTCAACAGTGCTCTAACCCTTGGCACTTGCAAGTACCTAGATGGGAAGACCCGCTAGAAGTGGAAGAGCAGAACTGATCTGACAGTGGGCAGACCACAGTTCCAAAGTGAACAATTATTGCTTTAGCCTCTCTTAGACAAGATCTGGGCACGTGGTATTTTATCTTTGGTACTGCCTGCCAATAGAGCATTGGAGTGGATCTGTGTCTGCACAAGGAGCTGTTGTATTTGGAAAGGGGATGTAAATTGACCTTCCCTTCTTGCCTTCAGTTAAGCATTTATTCATTATATAAAATTTGAATGGGATGGGGGCGGGGCTGAGGGAACTGTGTGTACTTGTGGAAAGAGGACAGGAACTGGGTGCCCTTAGGTCTCAGTTTTCTGAACCTATAAAATGAATAGTATTTTCAAGTACCTGTCAAGCTTGTTAAAGACTAAAAGGAGAAACAGCATGTGAAAGCACTTGGTGTAGCACTATACACGGAAGTGCACTTTTATGAATGAATAGACTTGGCTTTGACCTAGAAGGCCTTTATTGGAGGAAGATCATTCAGCCATACAAAGGGCATACAGCATTTTATTAAGAAATTCCCTCAAATTAGCATTATTCACATTTGAAATTACATGTGTGGTTCTTAAGATTTCATCACCAGGATTATTTCGTTTTGATACCTTCCCTAACCCACCCCAAGGGAACATGTGGACAATTACTATTGACAAATAAAGATAATGTACTGTGAAAGGGACAGGCCTGAATCAGCAGGAGGGCTTTCAGTTCTGTGCCTTGCTGTCAGTCAGTGATGGAAATATAATGGAATGTTTAATACTACATGTACTAGAACAATATGCAATTTCAAAAGAAGCAAACTATGACACTTCAATTTATTTAACATAAAAGACTGGTGGTCCTGTTGAAGTTCAAAGTGTAAAATTGAAAGTGTTTCAGTATGGACACTTTAAAGTACTTAGACTATGCCTTCCAGTGTCCCCTTTTGGGCTTTACTCTTAAATGTTCAAATGAAGGTACCCTGAGACTGCTCATTAAAGTCACTTGGGCTGTGTGGACCTTCAGCATCTCAAAATGAAGAGACAATATGGTATAGTGGTTAAGCACACAGAGTTTGTGCCTTAGTTTTCCCACCTATAAATAACCTGGGAATAACAATAGTGCGTCCCTCATTGGGTTGACACGTGGATTCAGTTAGTAAATGTATGTAACACTTAGAATAGTGACAGACACATAGTTAGCACTGTGTAAGTGTTTGTTATTGTTATTATTATTATTTAAGAGCTCATTACCAAGATTATTAGCATAAAGGATCTTTGACTAAAGCAAAAGTCTGAATAAAGTCTGTGTTCTGTTGCAGAGGGAAAAGGGGATAGTAAAGAATCATGTTCAGTAAATAACCAATAACATCTGCCACAAATGTCTTTCCTACCTCATCTACCTGGCAAAGCCCTTCAAATCCCTTCAAGGTCTAGTTCAAACATTCACTCTCCTACCTTCTCCACCCTTCTCCCCAAACCTAGTGGACAATCTCCAGTATAATCTCAACAGTTTATGTAGTAAATTCTTGGATTACCTGTTTATGCATCTTCCTCACTTGGCTGTGGGCTCCTGGAGGGCAGAGATGGGTGTTATTCAGACACAGTACCTTGGTACACAGTAGGCACTCCATTTGTTCTTGTTTAATGGCTGATGATAGCTAGGTAAGAGGGTTCTCTTTCAGGTCTGTCCTTTCTTATCATCATTGTCTTCCCCACAAGAGTAGAACAGAGCTAGCCCCAAGTGGTGTCAATTCACTGTCTGGCCAGAGGCCTGCACTCTTTCTGCAGTGGGCAGCTGGACAGCTGAAGGAGGTTGTTGGCACAATGAAGGTAAGCCATGACAATTGCTGGGGCAGAAGGGAAGAGAAGAGGCAACTAGAATGATGGCACATCTCTATTTTCTTGGGGTGGTAGTTAGAGATAGTAATGTTTATACCTCATTCCAGCTGGACTGAGCTGCTCAAGGGCAGGGATGGTAGCTATATGTCCTGCACTGCCTCTTGCGAGGCCTTCCCAAAGGCCCCCAGGCAGATCTCTCTTCTGCACCCCCATACGTTCACTGCAATTTGAGCACCTCTGTTAAAGAACTAATTTCATTGCATAATAAGTAAATAATAATAATACGTAAATCGTGGTTTGTTTGCCTGTTTGTTCCTCACTAGACTGTGAGCCACAAGAGGGCAGGGACTGTCTTTTTTGGCTCTATAGAGCAGCCTGGGGTAAATGGTTGTTAAATGAGTAAATCAGTTTATCCTTCTGATACTACTTAAGCAGTCTGCCCAAATATTGTTGAAAAACATACCTTATTACTTGTTTATCAGCCATCTTTTCTATTTGTTCCAACTTTCAGCAAATGGTGGAACCATCCTCTCTCACTTGGCACCTGGCACACAGGAGAGTTCAGTGAATGGCTGTTGAATTGAATGGTACTTGGAAGCAGTACAGATATGGGGCACTTCTACTGCCTGTGTGTATTTAGTGGCAGGAATACAGATCAGGAACCTATAGTGCAGTAGTCACTTGGGTAGGGGAGCAGTGTGCCAACCTCTGCAGTTAGGAAGTGGTAGGGGCTCTAACTACACACAGTCACACAGGCATCAGCTAATTAGGTGACCCCATTGCACACCATCTTCAACTGTATCTTAAGTTGTATGTATAGCCTGCTCTAATACTGATGCACATAAAGTGGCCATATCATATTTAAGATCCTCTACTTGAGAAGTTAAGGAAGTATGCGGTATCAGTTAGAATGAGTTTTTCATACAGAGAGAGAGAGAGAGAGACAGAGAGACAGAGAGACAGAGAGACAGAGAGACAGAGAGACAGAGAGACAGAGAGACAGAACCAAGAAAAAAAATTAACCTCTGGTAGTTCAGAAAACTCAGTTATTGAGGATTTTGGATAATAGCATTTTTGCAGTGACCACCCAAGCTTAGAGCAATTTGTACATGGGATACCCTTTGGGAACATCAATTCTAGAAGATCCTCATTTAGCTGAGTGCCCAGCATGGTGCCAGTCATTGTAAAGAATTGCACAGATTGATAAAGCCTTTTTCCCCAAAGAGTTTGCATTCATGTTGATCTCAGAAGCTTATATCTGAAATGGCAGTGGCTTGAAAAGAAACAAACTATGAAGCTAAGCTTTTTATTTTGTGCACATGGGAAATGTTCAGAGGGAGCATGCAAATTTGGGGTAAATCAGAGAGGCTCTATGAAAGGAGGGGGCCTTGGATGAGAGCAGTAACAAGAGTGGGAAGTGCAATCTAGGTAGGGAGGCAGAGGGGAGATAGGAATGGAAGTAAAAGTGATCCTGGGGTGTTGGTGATGGGTCCAGCCTGACAGGATCATTCATTCATCCTCATCGGGTGAAATTTATATGGTCAACTACTTTGAGCTAGGTCCTGTGCTGGATACCAAGGAACAGAGATACATAGGACATGGTCCCTGCTGTTGGTACTATGGGGATACACAAATATTGAGTGCATTCCTTCAATCATCAGTCATTCATGCCTTCATCAAACATGTAATAGTATCTCACTTGGGTCTCGCTCAATGCTGGATGCTGGACGTAAAGAAATAAATCAGACCAGTCCAAGACACTTCCATATTTTAGGTAGATACATAACTTAAAACATAGAGTCAACCATTTACCATTTGCAAAGGGTTTTCTTTTCACATACAAGCCAGATTTAATCCTCATAGTGATCTTGTGAGGTTATTTCCATTATCATCCCTACCTCACAGATTAGAAAACTATGGCACTGAGCTATTAAGCAATTTGCCTAATAAGCGGTTGAACTGGTACACGAAATCAATTCTTCTGTATGTTTTTGTTTATGTCCTGGAATCACAATACTTGCCTGACTCAACTGTATGAGCAGAAGTAAAGGTTGAAAACTGATTGTCAGTAGAAAGAGATGCATCTTTTCCTAAAGAAATGAAAGAATTTCTCTAAATGGGAAAATTGCTATCAACTCAGGGTAAGTTATGAAAAGTTTGAAAGTTATGGTAGTCGGAGGGTAAATAAAGAAAGGAGTAAAGATAAGAAGGGGCCTCCTCGAAGTTTGTTGTTTCCTTACTCCACTGTGAGATCCTCAGTGTGGATTAGCTTTTCTTTCTTGCATTGAAGCTAAGATGCAGTTGTGCAATCCTTCTAGAATGACCAGTGAAGACTAAGGCAGTCTTAATTTTTGGAGAGGAATTTGATTAAAAATGAGAACTTACCAGAAAAGAGCCTTTAATGTCATAATTCTTCCCCTTCATACCATACGTGGATTGCTGTAATCTATAACCAGGGCTAGGCTGCCCACAGATGAGCCTATTGGTATCATAGTTAAATGTTCTATAAAGTAAAATTGTTTGCAAAGAGTCACTTGTGGTGTCTTATCACCTGTCTGTGTCAATTCTTGATCTTGATGGCTTACAATTTATAAATATATTTTTAAAAGGAAAAAACTGTTAGGTAGTTTAGTTGGTATGTGGATTTCTCTCTCACTCTCTCTCTCCTCTCTTTCCCTCCCTCATTTCCTCCTTCCTTCATTTACTCCCTCCTTCCCTCCTTTCTTCCTCTTTTTTTTTCTTCCTTTTGCTGAGTCAATAATTTTAAGATAAGGAAAGAGATATAAAAAGGATCTAGAACATGTACAGTTTAATTCCTTATTCTTTCCTGCAATCAGAGGATAAAGTAGGGAGACAACTAGAATGGGTTTGTGACAAAGAATGAAAGAAAGAAATTCACTGTGATTACAGACCTTATACCAACATTCTGATTATACACCTTACACCCAAATTGTGCTGATTGAGACCACATGAAACACATGGTGTAATGTTTTTTTTAAATTATTTTTAAGTTTAGTTTCAAGTATAGAGTACATTGGTTAGACATCTATATAGTTTGTCAAAACAATCCCCCCAATTGCTTCCTCCCTCCCCTGGCTCTCCACCTAGCCAGTGCATTAGTGCTAACTCTATTCCCTATGCCATGCTCCCCATCCCCGTGACCATTCATCAGCTACTAATTTGTATTTCTTTAGCCCTTCACCTCATTCTCTCAGCCCCCAAACTCCCCTCCCCTCTGTCTGACACTAAATTGTCCACTATATTTGTGATTCTGTTTTTGATTAGTTTGTTCTTTTTATTCCTTAGCTTCCACATATAAGTGAAATCATATAGTGTTTGTCTTCCTCTGTCTGACTTAAATACCTTCTAGGTCCATCACAACAATATCTTTTTCCATCCCCTTCCTTTTCATATGTAGGGGTCTTGTTTTCTTATCCTTTCAGCCCCTCTATCTTTTGGTGGGAGCACTTGATTCTTTTCCATTTAAGGTACTTACTGATAGGAATGTAGTTGTTACCATTCTTTATTCCTGTTTTTGATACATACTTTTTGTTCTTAAAGAAGTCCCTCCAACATTTCCTGTAATACCGGCTTGGTGGTAATAAATTCTTTTTGCTTATTTTTGTCTAGGAAGCTCTTTATCTGTTCTTCCACTCCAAATGATAGCTTTGCTGGATAAAGTATTCTTGGTTGTAGATCCTGGGTCTTCATCCTGTTGAATATTTTGTGCCAAGCCCTTCTGTCCTACATAGTTTCTTTTGAGAATTCAACTGCCAGTCTTATGGGTGTTCCCGTATAAGTAATTATTTGTTTTTCTCTTGCTGCTTTTAATATTCTTTCTTTGTATTTAATCTTTGGAATTTTAATTATGATGTGTCTTGGTGTGGGCCTCTTTGGATCCCTGATTTTTGGAATTCCCTGAGCTTCCTGGGTTTTTTGTCCATTTCCTTCACCAGGTTAGGGAAGTTTTCCATCATTATTTCTTCAAACAGCTGTTCAACATCTTGATGTTCTTCAGTTACGCCGATCAGATGAATATTTGGAGCCTTAATAGTGTCCCATATCCTCCTTGAATTATTTTTATAGTCTCAGCATCTTTTTTCTTGCCATTCTGTTTGAGTGTCCTGATTGGCTTTCTTGTTCTCTAGATAGGGCATGTGATTCTCTTCTTTATTCACTCTGTTTATTCCATTTAATATACTTCTCATCTCACATGTGTTCTTCATTTCAGCCTGGTTCCCTTTTATAATTTCCACTTCCATTTTTATGTTTTTTATCTCTTTGTTGACGTTCTCACTGAATTTATCTAAACTTCCCAAAAGTTCATTGAGCATCTTTACAACCAGTGTTTTGAACTCTACATCTGTTGGATTCCTTGACTCCATTGTTTCTGGATCTCTCTTCTGTTCTCTCATATAGTTTCTGCTTCTTTGTCTTCCCATTTTGACTGCCTTTCCGTGTCTGTTTCTAGTACTAAGCAAAGCTCCTAAGTCCCCCAGTCTTACTACTGTGGATTTGTGAAGTAGATGTCCAGTGGCACAGTCCTGAGAGGGGTTCAGCTGCAGGCAAAACTTAGCCCAAACCTCTACCCCTCTGGATCTACTTAAGATTTAGCAAGCAATCCACAGATGCTGTGCTTGTAGTTGCCTCAAAAGACCGCACCAGAAACTGAGGCCAGCTGCCTCTAGTGTGAGTCTCAGCAAAGGGCACCTGACTCACTGAGGATACACTTTGATGTGACTTGGGTGGAGCTGCAAGTTGGGGTAGGCGGGGTTTCAGGGAATCCTCTGGGCGCAGCGACCTGTTATCCAGTTTGATGAGGTCACAGTTATGGCGGCACTGAGTCTGCGCACTGGGACGGGGGAGGGCTCAACAGGGAACAGTGGATACCGCTGCCACTTCTGTACAGAGCGAGTGTCACCTTGGCCATCATTCCGACAATGTCTCCTTGTAAGTCTGTGGTGCCCCTTGCGCACAGCCAAATCGGCACTGGTGCTCAGAGTGAGCAGGTCCATCACTGCAAAAATCTGCTTGTGGATTAGGGTTAGGGTTAGGGTTAGGGACGTGGCCCCTTTAAGAGGCTTATGCCACTCCTGCTGCCACAGCCCTTTGGGACCAGGCAGCCCCGCATCCTCTCCCTGTCTTACCTTCTTCCATTGCAGGGTGATTTCTCGGACTTCCCCATAGTTGTATGGCTTGTTCTTCTAGATTGCAGGTGATTTTTCCTTGCTGCTGCTCCTTGTTTCTGTCACAACTTTGATTTGATTGCCAGAGGGGTGAACAGAGCCTCTGTCATCTATGCCGTTCCCCCTCCCCATAACGTTTTTCTAGGCATAGTTCGCTTCATCTTTCTTTAAAGCTCTAAGATATTGAGTTGACTGTTGAGAAATTCTTTCTCCGGTAATCACATTCTGGACACACCCCACCTGAGATTTTCATGAGAAGCTTCAAACTTTGCAATAGTGAAATTGCATATGTGATATGGTGGTGTAGAGTATGGGTTTAAGGCTCTAAGTTTGAGACGAGATTGTTGGAATGTTAGCATGAAAATACCTTTATATACTTGGCAGCATTCTCTCTGGAGCTGTTAAAGTTGAATGGATCGGAATATTGATTGATTTGGAAGTTGCCTCTGGCAATATGGTATAAGTGATGTCTCTCACATCCTTCCTTTATATTTTCTCTGTCATCATCCTAAACTCAATGACCTCAGGGAAGAACCCAGCATTCTACAGTTGAAGGTACTGAGGCCTAGAGAGGGTAAAAGACTTGTCCATGGATTGTTTTTACAGCAAAATATAGTTTCTAGAAATGCTTTCCATTAGTCATCTTGTTAGCTCTTTCAAATAATTTGATGAGGTAGGTGGGATAGGTGGTTTTATTCCATTGTACAGATGAGACTGTTGAGAGCCAAGGGAGGTGAATTGCTTGTTCAGGATCCAAGAGACAGTCAGTGGCATAGCAGAGACTAAAACCTGGATCTTCTCATTTGTAATAGGGCACAATATTGCCTCTGAATCTTTTCCTTTCAGAAAACAAACATTTCTGTTGTGTTGCGTTTTTCAAAGTAGCTCCTATATCATTTTTTTGACACTACTATTCATTGGCACTTGCAAATTGCCTCAGATTAGTAATTAACTTTTTACATTGGTAGGTATTTTGTTTCTCTGGGTGGCTTATAAACAACAGACATTTATATCTCACAGTTCTGGAGGTTAGAAGTCCAAGATCAGGTTGCCAGTATGGTTGGGTGGGCCCTCTTCTGGGTTGCAGACCTTCTGCTGTATCTTCACATGGTGGAAGAGCCTAGAGAGTTCACTGTGGCCACTTTTATAAGGGAACTGATCCCATTCATCGTGGCTCTATCCTCATGACTTAAAGACCCCACTTAAAACCATCACCTTGGGCATTAATTTTTCAACATGAGATTTTTTGAGACACAAACATCAGACCATAGCACTAAGTATATTATAATCTCTCTGAAGATTGGGGACAGGCAAGTTTTATACAGCTTTTGAACCCCCCTTAGTATTAGCACATAATACATGCTTGCTGAATATTTGTTGATTAGCTGATAGTGGAAATCAACCCGGGGCTGGCATATGTCTAATATAAATCTTGAAATTAAAGTGTCTTTTGGTTCTTGGCTCAGGACAAAAAAAATCATGGATAATAAAATTCACAAGTCTTCTAGCCTAATCAGGTGTTATATAAAATTTGTATCTTGACTTGGGAATATCTGTGTCCGCCAGCAGATTCTGACTGTTGGAACATGAATATACAGATTAATTTGTGGTTGCAGAGTCCTGGCATAGAGTTTGTGGAATACTATCTAAATTATCCCCCAGAGCTTTCTGGTATTTACCAATATTGAACAAGTTGATCTTTTTTCTCTTTAAGATTTCTGTCTTTAGATCTTTGTGCAGAGATTCATCAATGACGTTCTACTCCTAAAACCAGGACCTTGAAAAGCAAGAGTGGATCAAATACCTGCTTTCTGGTAAGAGCCAAGAAAGCAGCAGCCAGTATAGTCAAGGTAGAGAATGGAGAAGAGAGCAAGAGGAAGGAAGAAATGGAAAGTGTAAGCCATGCTAGCAGGAATTTGGCATAAGTCCCATGTTTGAATCAGGAAACAAAGCTCCTGTGGGCCTGGCTGATTGTCATGACACACTGGCCAGAAAGATTTATTAATGTGTCCCTTCACTGAGGCTGGCCTTTTAGTCTGCTTCAGATCCAGCCTAAGAATCATTAAATTGATCATATATAACTTTCTACTTGAATTTGGGTCCTGATATTAAGGAGTAAAAAAATAAACCATTTCAAAACCATTTCAAATGTTTATCAAAGTGTATGGGATTTTTATAGACCTGTAGGGAATTTAATACAAATGAAATAGAAATACACAGTCGTATCTGAATTTTTATGTTGGAATCAGATCTCGATGACGCTAGTTTTAAACAACTATATTTATTGAAGACTCAATGGGGGCAAAACACATTTTAGGTATGCTTTTCAGTTTTTTTTTTTTTTTTTTGCAAGAGAGTACTAGTCACATAGTAGGGACTTGAATGTTTATAAAAGGAAAATAATAGAACAATGTATATTCTTCACTCTTTAAAAGTTTATGAATCAGCTGTATGTGAAAACAATATCATAATTACAATGTAGAGAAGATAATCCATTGTTTTGTTGTCTAAAGCCATTACCATTCTAACTTATTCATTCATTTGGAAATCACACATTGAAAAGAACAATTAGCATGTCCTTTCATATGAGAATGATAAGTCCTTCAGTCTACTCAGGAAGCTGTTGAGGAATGGGCTTGCCGCTTTGTTATTAATACTTTATATAGTTTAGAAAAAGCATCAAATTTGGATTTGAAATTGAACTTTCTTTTTACAAAATAAAAGTTATTATGAGAGGCGATAAGGAGACAAGCAGGTAGGCAAACAGGGCAGTGAGGCAGAGCATGGCCTGGGGTACAGGATCTGTTAACACTCCATTTCTGCTGAAGGTTGATGACAGTCGAAGGGCGTACAGTAGAAGGTTGGATTAGAACCGCAGATTGGAAGCTATTCATAGGCATTCTCCTTTCCCCACTCCCTGCACTAATTTCTTTCACAGGCTTTTTCAATATTCTTTGGGTACTCTGTTGTACATCCTAAGAGAAATTCAGCATCTAATAATAGTTTTCTTAAGGAGGAGAAAGGAGCACAATCTAGAATTTGCATTTCACACGTTCCTAATAAGGATTCTTCTTTTAAAAATAGCCCTGAGAATGGATCCTTATTCCTTCATCAAGCTAGCATTGGGCACCCATTGTCAGCTCTGGAGACACAAAGAGAAATGGGACCCACCCTGTTTGCCAGGAGCTCAGAATCTAGTAGGCCCTGTGGGGGAGGAAAAATAATTTTACTTCTACCCTTCAAAATTCATCTGACTGGTCTAATAATCATATTGACATGAGACAGGCTAACAAGAGAAAATTATCAATTTTATTACATATATACAAATGGGGGTTTGTAAGAATGTGAGACCTGAATACAAATGCGGCAGTTGAGGTTTATATGCCATCTTGAGCTAAGGAGAAAGGTGGGATAGTGGTTTGGACTTCAAAGGGAAAGCAGGCAATTTATCCTCCTTTAAGCAGGGTTTTCTGTCTGAATTCCACTAGGCAGGTAAAGGGGGAGGTAAAAAAGCTCTTCTTGAGTCTTTTGTTTCTTAAAAATAGCCATCTTACAATAATCAATATCTCAAAAAAGGCATATTTGGGGGTAGCAAAACTCTGTTTCCCCTCAGCTCCATGGGGTAAGACACAAATAAAGATGCTATCAAGGGCCTTTGGAAATTAAGGGGAGGAAGAAATTGATATCTGTGTAGGGACTCCTGGAAAGAGGGTAGTTGGAGCTGGTCTTTGACAGGTGGGATCTGGATATGCAGAGATAGGGAATGCAGAGGGAGCAGTCACAGGATTGAAAAAGTGTATGGCATGTGAGAAGTAGATTTTTCTTGGAGCATAGGGCTTGTGGAGGGAAATGATAGGCAGTCAGGGTTAGTAATGTAAGTTGAAGCTAGATTGTTAAGGAAAGCCTTGAATATTGGGTCACCATTTTTTAGACTTTATTTATAGGCAATGCTAAGACATATTCAGAGGATTAGCTAGGCAGCAATATGAACAGATATTTATAGCATGTTGTGGCATGAAACACAATAGAAATGAGTGCAAATGGTTTGAAGCATAGAAGAGGGAAGCCACTAAGCTGCCAGGTATGGAAGCTGGGGCATGGTCAATAAAGGCTTCATGTAAGTGATAACATTTAGATGAGTCTTGAAGAATGGGTATGAGTTCTCCAGGGAATGAGTTGGGGAATGGCCTTCCAGGCAGAAAGTATAGTACCTGTAAACTCCAAGAAGTCTGTGAGAGCATGTCATACTGGAGAATGACAATTATTTCGATATAGAGCGTGTGAGTATATGGGAAGTGGGTATCAAGAGATAAGACTAGGAAAAGGTCATGGACTGGATCACATTGGACCTGGCAGGCTTAGTTAGCTAAGCAGCTCAGACTTAAAGGACCATATGCAAGAAGGTGGGCTGCCTGATGGACCAATCCTTTAGAAACATTACTCTATCTGTGGTAAAGGAGTTGAGTTAGCACAAATGCGAAAAGCTTGGTTTGCTGGGAGAAGGGTGGCATGGCAGTGAGACCAAAATGTGTAAGCAGTGTTTTGGACTTAGAGTCTGGGATGGACGTGGAGAGTGGACTGAAAGGATTTATGGGAATAGTTCTTATACTTTTAATTAATACTATAGTTTTAGCAATAGGACTCTTTGTTCCAAGGAAATCTTATACAAACACTTCCATGCATCAGGGATGGGGTAACTGGCCTCCTGCTGGGACAGCTGGGCATAGAGAAGGCAGGCTTATTTGGAGACAGTCAGCTTTGTCTTTTTTGAGGCTCTCAGTGCTCCTGGTGGCTGTCTGGTGAGGTCTCTGGAGTATTCTTTTGATACCTAGGGTCATCGTAAGTCCCAAGGTATTCTGAATAATTGTTTGTAGTCCCACCAGTCTGAATTTATGAAAGGGGTTTTGGAGTTCTAGGAAGAAAGCAGGGGGTAAAAGCAGTGCCTAGAACTAGGTCAGAGGTTGCAAGAGGAGCAGAATGCAAGATTACTGCACAGAGGTGGGCACCTGGCCTTGGAGTGAGTGCAGCTGAAATCCAGACAGTACTTTGCCAGCCTGATGAGGGGCCATGCTCTTGCAGGGAGAGGTTACCTTTTTCTAATTCATACAAAGACACCTTGTGCTCTAGCACTGGATAGTTGGGAAAACTGTGAAGAAGTGGTGCAAGAGAGAACTTGAGGTTGGAGTTAGTTCGAGTCCCTGCCCACCCTTACTAGGTGTGTGACCTTATACAACTTCTTTATCCTCTTGGAGCATCAACTTCATTACCTATCAGACATAAACAATACTAGTATAGTTGACCCTTACCAACTCCCCTGTGCACTGAAAATTCCATGTATAACTTTTGACTTTCTCAAAACTTAACTGCTAATAGACTTCTGTTGACCAGAAGCCTACTGATAACAAACAGTTGATTAACACATATTTTGCAAGTTATATGTATTATATATTGTATTCTTACAATAAAGTAAGGTAGAGAAAAAGAAAACGTTATTAAGAAAATCATAAAGAAGAGAAAATACATTTACAATATTTATTGTAAAAAATCCATGTGTAAGTGGACCCCTTGCTTTTTAAACCCATATTGTTCAATGTTCAACTATATCTCCTTCAGAGAGATTTTATGGAGATGAAAGAAGATCATTTGTGTAAAGTGCTTAATACAGGGCCTGGCACATATTAAGTGTTGGCTATTCATTAATATTTTGGCTATTAATACGTATTAACATAAATAATACACACTAAAAACAACAATAAAGTCAACTTATTAAATGTTATCAATTATTGTTTTGGCTATTAATATTCTTATTTGTAATCAGAAGACTACTAATTTACAGTAGTGACTTCAGACTTTATACCTTGATAAAATCCTTATTACTAAGAAAGAACACCTCTCAGTTCACTGACATGGGCATCGTTTATTTTTAGTTATGTCTATAAGGGCAATTCAGTGAGTTAGCATTAGCAATGGTTTTAAACATTACTAGGAACTATTTCAGATACAAAAATAGTATGAAGAATAATCTAGTGAACTAATGGACCCACCAGTGTAATAAAATATTACAGATACAGTTGAAGCCCCTTGTGTACCTGTCACTGATCACATTCCCCTCCTTCCTGTGTGGAAGTTACCAGGATTCAGATCTGGCATGAATCAACTGAATAGGAGAAGATATTTGCAAACAACACCTTTGATAAGAGACATAACGTTTATCATTATATATCCAAAATATATAAAAAACTCATACAACTCAACAACAAAAAACAATGCAATTTAAAAATTAGCCGAGGACCTGAACAGACACTTCTCTCAAGAAGACATACAAATGGCCAACATACATATGAAAAGATGCTTAACTTCGCTAGCTATTAAGGAAATGCAGATCAAAACCACAATGAGATACCATCTTGCACCTGTTAGATGGTTATTATCAACAGGACAAGTAGTAACAAGTGTTGGAGAGGTTGTGGGGAAAAAGGAACCCTCATACACTGTTGGTAGGACTGCAATTTGGTACAGCCACCATGAAAATAGTATGGAGGTTCTTCAGAAAATTAAGAATAACATTGCCATATGACCCAGCAATCTTTCTTTTGGGTATCTACCCCCAAAACTTGAAAACATTTATCTGTAAAGATATATGCACCCCAGTGTTCATTGCATTATACATGGTGTCTTAGACATGGAAACAACCAAAGTGCCCTTTGATAGGTGTTTGGATAAAGAAGCTGTGGTATACACACACACACACACACACACACACACACACACACACACACACACAATGGAATATTACTCAACCATAAGAAGAAATGAATTACTGCCATTCATGACAACATGAGTGGACCTTGAGATAATCATGCTAAGCGAAATAAGCCAGACAGGAAAAGTTGAGAACTATATAATTTCACTCAAATGTAGGATATAAAACTGAAAGCAACATATGAACAGGACAAAAAAAAAAAACCCATTCATGTTTTTATATTACTATTACATTTGGAACTATCTGTGAAGAATATATCATTTGTTTTTCACTATTTTTCCTTTATAAAGAAGGCCTCTTAACTGTATTTATCCTTATGTAGCTCGCTTCCTCCTTCAACATTTATCTGATAGATATTAATATATACTTGTTGCAGCACATGAGATAGGGAAGTAGAATTTTGTTATTTACTATGGAGAAGACTGTTGCCTTTTTATTATAAATTTTAAAGAGTGAATTTTTTTTTAAATGGTAAGGATATTTGAAGTTACTTTTCTGCAGGCTCTAGGCAGCAACAGACTCAGTTTTTGGAGTTTTATTTCATATACCTACTGGCCAATCAGTCATGAGTATAGGGTGCCAACTCTAGCACCTTACTGAACCTTGATTGGATGGCTTTATTTAGGAAACTTTCTGAATTTTGTTTACACAACACCCACATGGATTTAGAGACTTGGCATTTTGACTATTAAGTATGAAACTTTCATGAGAAATATTTCAGTTCACAAATGGTCTTAAATGAAATCCATGCAGCTGTCATCTGTGCTCTCACAGTTATTCATTTGAGCGTGAAATAGTTTCCTAGTTTTCATTTTGAACTTCGGAGTCTTATATTTGTGAAGTATGATGTCTTCTTTTTAAGTGTAATTGTATGGTTTTTGAAAGGGTAGATATTTGTAGATTATATTCTGGTAAAGTTGCATTGTTATAGTTTGTAAATTATTACCCCACAGCATTTACACATTGATGTTTGAGATGACACCTATGCTTTTTTTTTTAAGTAGTTTATGGCATGCACATTATGACATTGTCCCTTATTTTCGCTAAGTGGAGATTACTTTGTGGATTGATGAAAGATGCCATGTTTATCTTCTCAATCAAACAAGTGGCTGATCAGTGCAGATATCACTTCTGGGCTCTGAGATTGCCAGCTCAGACTCTAGATTGATGATCAGAAAGTTTATCATTATGTGTCACCACTTGAGGTTTTGACGCCTGGCTATGTATTTGGTTTATTGTCATTGTTGGATGCAACTTATCTAGGACACTGTTATTACTATATCCTTGAGTGAGTTGTCCTCATTCTTCAGGTGTTACCACTGTTCATATCTCAGAGATCAGTAATAAAAACTTACCCAGAGTGAGTTGAGATGATTGACATTTTGGCTGAGCTTCTACTTTGCTATAATTAATGCAATGTTGACATATTGGTTTGTGTGTGTGTGTGTGTGTGTGTGTGTGTGTGTGTGTGTGTGTGTAATTGCTGACTTGACTTTTGCTTATCTTCATCTCTATAATTAGAATATATTTTGTCTTGATGTTTAGATTAAACCTGCTATTTTCCTATAAACATTTTGCTACATGCCAGCTGCTATGCGAAGTACAGGTTGTAGAGAGATTATTTTACCATTGAAGAGCTCACAATCCAGTGAGGGAGTCAGACAATATACCTTGGCAGGTTCTTCAATTGAGTTATATGCAATTTATTAGAGGAAGGAGATGTTAATTTATAAAGGATAATTGCTCAATGGATGTTTCTCAAAGGAGGTGATATTCGACATGAGTCTTAGTGGCTGAATATAAATTTGCCAAATTTTGCAGAGGGAATATTACTTGCCAAGGCAGAAAATCATGAAAGAGGATGATGAGTTTGGGAAGCACATGTGTGGGTAAGAGGGAGGCTGGAAATATAGGTTTGGGCGAGGTCATAAAGGATCTCATGTGTCTAAATGAGGAGCTGAGATGCTATGTCTTAGGTAATGGAGAATCGATGGAGAGATTTATATGGGGAAGTGCAATGTTCATATTGGGTTTTAGGAAGGGCTCTCCAATGGCAGCTTGGAGGAACTATAGGTGAGTTAGTGGTGGAAGGTGTGGCCTAGTTATGATCTGCTTTTATGCAAAGAGCCAGGGGCTAAATCAGAAAGACCTGGGTTTGAGTCCTTGCTCTACCACTTACTAGCTGTGTGACCCTGGGCAAGTGATAGAACCTTTCTGAGCTTCAGCTGCCCATCCATGAAATGGGGATGACAGTTCCTATCTTACAGAGCTATTATGAGGACTAAATAATATCAGGCATGTAACAGCTACATCACGTGCCTGGCATGTGGTAGATGCTCAGGAAATGCCATTTTCTTTCTTATTCCCTTCTCATATTTGCACTCGTGCCCTTCGAATGATGCCTGGAATAGTCTATTTTGCTCTGAGATTTTCCCAACAGTGTCTTTCTGGGTCTTGTTTTCCTCAGATGGCTTTGTGGTGTTTACTTTAGTTCACTTAGCTTTTGACTCCTCACTTCAATTTGTCATAAAAAGCAGCTTAAGGACTTGTTACTTTTTCCTTACCTTCATTTATTGTGGCTCGTAAAGCTCATAGGTGTTGGCTTGTGGACTGCAGAGTACCTTGTCTTGCCTTAGATTTTAAGTAGGTTCCTCATGATGATGCACAGTTATATCTACAGCCAGGAAATTTATTCAGTGGCTCTATTTATCCTGTAAAATGCTGAATTTAATTAGGAGTTGATGTCCCATTAGATCTAAAGCATACTCCGCCACTTTCCAAAAGATGAAGTGACTTACTTGCTATAAATACCCTGTTTGTTTATGTCATTTCAACATGCCTTTTATTGAATGTCTGTAATATCTAAGCCTTTGGGCCAAATGAAGAATTGAGAGTTGATTTGGACAGAGCCTGTGCCTTCCCCAATGCTTTCTGTAAGATGGAGAGGCATGTAAACTGCTATGGGATTGAAAGTGGAATTGAATGAGTGATAAATGAAGCAGCAAACAAGTTAGCAAACAATTTGCTCTCGGAAAGAGAACAGGGGACATTCATCAAGAAGGAATCAGAGAAGGACTTTCTGGAGGAAGATGGCTTTGGACTTGAACCTTGGAAGCTGAGTAAGAGATCTAAAGGTAGAGATGGCAAGGCCATGTGAGCAAAAACATGGTGTGTAGTTGAGGAAGAGCACATTGTTCATTGTGGCTGGAGGGAGAATGTATTTGGAGATGAGGCTGAATAAAGTAGCAGGAGTCTTGGATGGCCTCGACTGCCAGGTTTGGCAACAGATTCCTGATATTGGGGAATCTTAGATATTATCTACAGATTATTTTATTTTGGTTTGTTTTTATTACATGCTCATTGTAGGAAACCTGGAAAATAAAGAAACATACAAAGAAGATAGTATAATTCACTCAAGGAAAAAACCAGTTAAGTTTTTTGTGAATTTCTTTTCAGTGTTTAATCTATTCAGTGAGGATATACATGTTTACAGTTCTATTTCTTACACATTTTTTCTCTTATTGTATTGTGAATATTTTTTGGTGTGTTTACAACATCCTTAACACATCATTTGTCATGACTGCATACTGTTCAATCATGTGAGTATATTACATTTTATCTAATCATTCTTCTGTTGTTGGCTGTTTCAGAAGTTTATAATTCTGTATATGAGGGCGATGATGAATGACCTTCTTAGTTATCAGTGAATGTGTTTGAGAAATGGGAAGGACATGATCCCATTTCAGTTTAGGAGGATCACTCTGGGGGTACTTTGAAAAATAGATTACTGAGATGAGAGATTTGAAGCAGGGAGAAAGGGTAGATAGAAGAATATTCTATTAGTGCAGTTAAGAGAAGATGAGAGATACACTAAGCTGGTGGCAATGAGAATGGAGAAGAGGTGACAAATGAGAAGCATTCTAGGCAGGAAAATGAATAAGAGTTAAGATCTGTTGTTTGGTAAAGTGTAGACTCAGAATCACCATTTCATAAAAGAAATGATCAAAAGTATTGGCCTCCTTCCCCTCCATGCTAGCTGCTGAGTAAGAACCTCTGGGGTTGGGCTCTGATTTCTTATAAGCTCCCATGACAATTCTGGTGCATATAAAACTTGGAGAACTACTTAGGCTTGTGGGCTGTAGGGTTGAGGGTCTTGGTTTCTTGCTGGCTGTTGGCCAGAGGCCACCCTCAGTTCCTTGCCACATAGCCTTTCCCAGTATGGCTACTTGCTTCTCTAAAACCAGAAAGGGAGAGAATCTCTTAACAAGGTAGATGTTACATTCCAGGGCAATGTAATCGTGTATACATAATCACATACATCCCCATCACCTTTGCAATGTCCTATTGGTTAGAAACAAGTCATAGGTTTTCACCCACACGCAAGGAGTGAGGATTGTACCAGGGCAGGGCACCAAGAGGCTGGGCACATGGGGGCTACCTTAGAGTCCGCCCTCCACAGACTGTGAGAGCAGTGGGGAGATGGCGACTTCACTTTTCCACATGTGACTTTTAAGGTACTTGTGTGGAGAGGTGGATTTATCATGAGTACAAAGAAGTTTCAGTGTGAGGGCCCAGTACCTGCATGGCCCCTTACGAGACCAGATGCCTAATTTTATATTCAGAAATTTATATTCTATTTCTAAAAAGAGTTCTCTTTTATAAGCTTTAGGTCTCACAAAATGTAGATCTGCCCCTGCTGGTGGGAGTTGTCAGGTAGGCCTACATCACCTTGGCCCAGCAGCTGTTTCTAGGAGGTAGTCACTAGCAGGTTGCATCCCTAAATCTCCCAAGTACTTTCTGAAGAGTTGAGAGGACAAGTTCCAGAAGACCGCTTTTGTATATGGTCCAGCATTCTTTGAAAGCTCATGCTAAGCAAAGAGGAGAAAATAGAATTCTCAGGCAGGCATTTGCATGCTTTCCTCTACCCATCTGTTATCCACGAGGCATCTGCATCTCCAGGGCAAACATGCCTCGGAAGAGTGCTGGGTCCCAGCTCCTGTGTTGTGGCCAGTAAGAGCCCTTGAACGTTTGTTTCCACATTCCTTTTTATATCCAGGACCTGTGAAGTTTCTACCCTAGAATGATGAATCAGGGAGTGCACAGTTAGCTGCAGTCTTCTGAAGGTAACTCATGGAGGACAACCTAACAAGTCAAATAAGTTGTATCCTTACACTTAACAGCCATCTGACTACTGGGAGATTTCTTTGCCTAAGGTTGAGAGTTGAGGGGCTTTCCTTATTGTATGTTCCTGTTGGCTAGCACTGACCTGAATGGGACCTCCATAGAGACACAGAGCTGGACTAGGTTTTAAAGTATCTCCAACACTGGGTCCCTCCCTATGAGTACTGGACCTTAAGGTTGTGGAAGTGACATTAATGCTTCAGGTACAACGTATGCACAGCTGGTGTTAGCTATAAGGCTGATTAACCTGGCCTATATACATGCTTCTGGTTTCCATATGTATGTGCTTACTGTTGTGATAGCAAGTTAAGGACAAAGGGTCTGAGATTTGACTGCTTGGTTTGGAATTCTCCATCTAGAACACATCTAGAACACCAAGCTATGTGATGTGTGATGATACTGGAAAAATTGCTTAACTTCTTTGAGCCTCAGTTTTGTTATCTGTAAAATGGACATCACAATTTTATCTCAGAAGGTAGTCAGGCTCGAGTTAGTTCCAAAAAAGTGCTTAGGACAGTGCCTATGCCTCGTATAAAGTAAGTGCTATGTTTACCTTTATTGTAATGAAATAAAAATTAGCAGAACTACTCAATGCATTCTAGCTGGTACAGTGTCTTCTCAATCAAAAGATACTGGAAGTACAAGTGCCGTCATGCTCCCTAAATGAGCACAGAACTGAGGATGGAGCCCAGGGCTACTGACTACAGTTACCACATCATTTTTGCGATTGCAGACCCTACTTTCTTTCTTTAAAGCCTTTGCTTAATGAAAATAAATTGAAATTTTTATTGTTCTTTTGTTAAGGACTTATTGTCATTTAGTAGCCACATTTTGATATTGAGGACCTCTTTAACAAGCAGTGATTGTCTGGTCACTCTCTTCTCAATTAATATGTCCAGAAGAACCCTTGTTCATAATTATTTGCTTCCATGGTTATGTTACCTATTCATCCAATGCTTTCCTGGGACAATGGATATGTTGTCCTGGATACCTCTCTGTTGGCTGATTGATGATTCGTAAATACATTGCTTCATTGATGCTCTTAATAAGGTTGAGTTACTGCATGCTTTGTGAGCAGCACAAAATGTTCTGAATAGAAAACCCCCCTGGTGACTTGAAGTATGGATATTTTTGGTCCCCTTTTCCACTCCTGCACATGTGCTTGCTTTCTGTATAGCCAGAACCCCAAATCCCTAGCGTTTGTCCTGGAAAGTCCTCTTACTACCAGGACTCAAAGACATGCCAACCAGGGACAGTTAAGTAATGTTGGATCTTATGTAAAATGAGTAGAATTTTTCTGTATTTGGTCTTTTCTCAAAATGGTACCTGTTTACTAGGATTTCTGTAACAACCTACCACAAATGTAGTGGCTTGCAATAACAGAAATTCATTGTCTTTACAGTTCTGGAGGCTAAATGTCTAAAATGAAGGTGTCGGCAGGGTCATGTTCTCTCCAAAGGCTCTAGGATCTTTTTTAGCCTCTGGGGTTGTTGGCAATTTTTGGCATTCCAATTTGCTTTCATCTATCCCTAGCCTTTTCAACTTTGTGTGTCTGTGTGTGTCTCCTTTTTCTCTGTGTCTAAATTTCCCTCTTCTTATAAGGACACCTGTTGTTGGATTAGGGTGTGACCTAATCCAGTCTGAACTCATTTACCTTGATTACATCTGCAGACCCTACTCCAAATAAGGTCACATTTACAGGTTTTGAAGTGCCTTAGTCAGTTTGGGATGCTATAACGGAATACCATAACTGTGTGGCTTAAATGACAAACATTTATTTCTCATAGTTCTGGAGCTGGCAAGTCTGAAGTCAGGGTGCCAACATGGTTGGGTTCTTCATAAGAGCCCTTTTCCTGGTTTATTGATGGCCATCTTGCTGTATCCTCACATGAAGGAGAGAGAGTGAACTCGGATTTCTTCATTCCCTTATATGGTTACCAGTGGCATCATGAAGACAACACCTTCATGACGTCATCCAAACCTCATTACCTCCCAAAGGTCCTACCTCAAAATACTATCACATTAGGTATTAAGGCTTCAATGTATGAATTTTTAGGGAAATGCAAACGTTCAGTGTATAGCATGGGAGTTAGGACTTGAGCTTCATGTTTTTGGAGTATACAATTCAATCCACCACAGTAGCTATTTCCCTTTCTTTCTTATTTTCCCTATTTCTTAATTATTTTTAAAAAGGAAAATTCCCCGCTAAACACTACCCCAACAAACCAATGGTACAGGAATAACTTGATTTATAAATCAGGATGAAAAGGCAGACTGTTAGAGCGGGAGGAGGAAATTATACAATTGGAGGTGAGCAAGAACAGCACATGTTGAAAGAATTGAAAGAAATCCAGTTTGGCTGAAGCACAGGGTATGGGGGTGGGGTATTCTGAGCATCTTTGTAAACTTTCATTGAAGGATTTGATTTTTTTTTTCTTTTTCCTGAGGCAGTGGGAACTCATTTCAGGGAATCTGTGCTGGAATAGGCATTCAGGCTGGGGATTCAATTCCCAAATGACAATGAGCAGAACTTTATTTTGAATAAAGAAAGCTTCAGGGTATCTCCATTCTGGGTAGAGCCACCTTTCCAATCTTTTCCCCCTCATTATATGTTAGTTCAGAATTAGCTCCAGCATCTGTCTCCCACCCTGAAGCTAGAGTTTTCTTTAGAGTATGGTTGTAGGTTTTAGGCCTTCTGTCTTCTGTTCTCTGTGTGTGTGTATGTGTGTGTGTGTGTGCGCGTGCACACACACACGCACACACGTGCGTGCTTGCTAGCCCACACAGGAGCACTTATAGCCAGTACATGCTGGCCTTGTTTTTTAACTTAATTGCCCTGGTTATTGCCTCAGGGCCTCCTCTATCTTTTTGTAATAGTTCACTCTGAGCTTCGAGTTTCTCTGGATCTGCTTTTTCGTTCCTGCTCATGAGTTGACCTGCTCATGAGTTCAGCTGGGTTTCATCTTCTCTTATTGATCTGGTCCCATGTGCTTTCCATCATTAGGGAATTCTTCAAATTTGAGTACACAGAGCAACCTTGTGTTTCCCAACTCTGTTCATGGTGTACAATTACTTCCTGTTAAGATGATGGAGATTAGTTTATTTCAGTGTTTCTCAAGTTTTTTTTCATTATTGCTCCCCTAAAAATCCTTTTTAGACATTTTCCCCCTGGTTACCTCCTTGCAAAATTTTAATAACAGAGATATGTTTGTATATCTCTGTGTTGTATGTATACCTGTGCTTTATACACAAAAAGAGTAAGTATAAGCCTTATTTACTCCTTAAAACATGCAGAATTAAAAATGCTAACATTTTAAAGGTAAAATTTAACTTGAAAATTAAAAAGCAACTAGCAATAGATTTATTTATTTCTATTTTGTTGGGTAGGGTGAGCTTTGGAGGATCAGAAATCATTGTAATATGTAAGGATTTTTTTGTCTCCCTCCCACCAAAACAATTTTCATCCCCTTGGGTGAAAATGCATTGGTTATCTGATTGTGTCCTCTTAGAAATCTAACTCCGTAACACAGAGGAGCTGGGAAAGCTGCGTATTAAAAAAGTATAGCGAAAAGGACCAGGAAAGATTTAAGGCATGAACCATTGGCCTTGGAAAGCAGTCTAAGTAGGACACTGAAATAAGGGGATTGTGCCACTAGTGAGAACACTTAAGCAGTGAGGTCAAGGAAGGGTTAAGGGTACTTCCTTGGAGTCTTGTATCTCTTAGGCTCATCACATTCTACTAATTATCATACAAAGACTAATTGGTGTTTTATGTGCTATCTTGTCTGCAAGCTCTACACAGGCATTGGCCATTTTATCTTGTTCTATTGCTAGTATCTAGCACAGAACTTGGTACACAGAAAATGCTCAGTAAATATTTGTTTATGGAATAGAATGAAGACACTGCAGATGGACTTGTCTTACTCATGGGCGAGATGAGGGCTAGATCCATCAGGAATAAAGATGATGCATTGTTTTATAAGATGCCCAAACAACTATCTCCAAATAAAACCTCTTCAATACCGCCTTGTCTACTTTAGCCCAAGGGAAGAAGTCATTGCGGATAGCTGACTTGCTATTTGCCATGTAGGTATCAAAATAGTTTTAGTGTAAAAAGTTTGAGTGGCTATCATCCTTAAATGTACTAGTCATTACTTTGCTTTTTTGTAGCAAATCCTGCTGAATATAATTTACCTTTTACTGGAGACTCAAAACCTTCCTAAGAAGAATCAGTTCTTGAGGTATGAGGAACATTTTATTCTGCACCAAATGGTCTGAGACTACTCTTTTGAGTTCTTGGGCTGTTGTTTCTGGGTTATGTTTTTTGTTTTTTTTGTTTTTTGTTTTTTTACTATTTTTCTGTTTCCTTTTCTGGCAGGTCAGTAACTGTCACTTTCAGTTGCTGCTGGTCTACTGGTAGCATTTGCTCTCCTTTTCGTTTGATGGTTCTCAGGTGTTCAGATAGTGATCAGTAGCCAAACCCGTAAAACTTTTGTGTAAAATGGGAGAAAAGAAATTCTCAGTAAGGAGTTGAAAAGCTGTTTTGTGAATAAAACTTCTAGAACTCTGTGTGTATGTGTGTAAGAGAGAGAGAGAGGGAGGGAGGGAAGGATAGAGAACTTGTGCACCTCAAAGAGACCTATTCCTCTCCTCCTTTCTGTTACTGTCTTTGTTCTGGAGAGGTGAGATGCACAAATAAGTTTTGTGCTGGATGTGATAGGTGTAATGTTTTCTCAGAAGAGTTTATGGAAAGTATACATATGAAGTAGTTTAGCTTTGTCTCAATGGGCTGACCAAGATTCCTTTTGTGGGGTCTCACCCTTGAGTCAGGGGTTACAGATTCTCAGCTCATAGAAAAAGCAACCCATGGGAGAGACCTAGTTTGTTTCATACATTGTGACATGCATCTGCTCAAATAGTCTTATCAAGTAGCACCAAGCAACAGTGTTTTTAAGAAGCACTAATTAATATTTGGTTGGGAAAATGTAATTACTTGAATGGGAATTTTGACCCAGATACTTAACTGCTATTCTTAGGACATTTTAAATTTAAACAGACTTTTTTTTTTACCGAATGTATTAATGAGATGATATTAGTAGCAATTATAAATGTGATCACTTCAAATTTTCAGTAGTCGTAAAGACTGAGTTCTTGGGTATTGACCCTGTGTCCATTTAACAGAGTATTCTCAGTGTAACACAGCTTGTGATCCCCCTTTTGATGTCAATTCTAAGTTTCTAATTTAATTTTTAAATCTTTAATCTTATGTATTATTACAGTGTGTATTATGTTGATAGGTGTAGACATGAAAAACCTTTGAAAGGGTGCAAATTAATGATGTGTTAAATATCACAATTTGAAGAAGACAGTGTGAACATCCTGAAAGAATAGAGGATGAGTAAAGAATAGAAGAAACGAAGAGAGAGAGAGAGAGAGAGAGAGAGAGAGAGAGAGAGAGAGAAAATATCCTCAAGGGAAATAATAGGGTTTTTGTAAATATACTGCCAAATCACTAAGACTGACAACAGAAAAGGTCAAGGCCATTTTAACGTTGCAGGAGACTAAGTCTAGGTTGCCCTTCAGAAATAATGATATTTTGAGTAACTCAAAATTGTACTTAAGATTTGGTATTGGGGATGAAGGGAATCACAGCAGGCCTCTGAGCCTCACTACCTCATTATCTGATCAATCCCTTCGTTCTGGCCAGAGGTATCAGGACCCTACCTGACCGAACCCCATGAATCTCGAAATATTTCCCAAGCATCCAGGCCTCTGGGGGTGTGGCAAGGACTGTTATCCATTGACAGCCAAACTGGCATTAGGTGCAAGCTCACTACAGCCAGCAGCTCAAGCTCAGGTCCCCAAATGTGAGTCTCATTGAACATTCCTGGTCTTTCAGTATTCAAAATGGACAAAGCATATTTATTGGTTTCTGTTTTTTGACAAAGACTTCATGATGCTTTGCCCCAGTATTTATGGCTTCTTTTAACTAGTGGCCACTGATATTAGAAAGTCCAGTTTCAGCATTCTTAATCAGAGCTGATTAAGGAAGGCATTTTTAGGGTAATTATATTCAGAGTCATTCTTTCTCTTTTATTCACTTTGAGAAAGCACCCCTTTAGGATTTATTGTGTAAGCTGCATACACCAAACATGTTCTCTCACTAGGAAATTCTGTCTCCTTCAATGAGGAATTTTAGCATTAAATTATAGTTCCTAAGTGTAAGGAGGCGATTCCTGGATAGCATTTGAAGTTCTACTCTGAACAGGCAGGTGTGTGTTCTGTATGGGACTGCCCACGTGGGTGTGGTGTGAGGGAACAAGGAAATACAGGGGCAGAGCATTTGTGGGAGGAAAGCAGGAGCTGAGAAAGAAAACAGTTATCATCTGCTGTTGTCTTTTATTTCCTGCTAATCTCTCACACTTGATAAGTAGGTGTGTATGTAGAAAGCCTTTCATGAGCCCAGGCCACCCCCCTGTGAAGGGAGCATTCTGCTGCTCTTCTGCATTTGCAGAAAGAAGGGAAAATGTTCATGTGAACTGGGCACCTACTATATATTAGGTGTTTTCACACATGCTCTGTGCTAGGCACTTTCACCCATACTTCCTCCTAAAATTCCTGTCTACTCGGAACTCTAGAATGTGACCTTATTTAGAAATAGAACCTTTGCAGATGTAATCAAGTTAAGCTGAGGTCATACGGAATTAGGATAAGCCCTAAATTCAATGACTGGTGTGCTAACAAGGGGAAAGAGTTTTGGAGACACAGAGATATATAGGGCCACTTGAAGATGGAAGCAGAAATTGGAGTTTTGCAGCCAAAAGCCAGAGAACACCAAGGAATGCTGGCAACTACGCAGAAGCTAGGAGGAGCTAGAACAGCCATCGGATGAAGTATGGCCCTGCTGATGCCTTGATTTCAGACTTCTAGCCTCCAGAACTGTGAGAGAATAAATTTCTGTTGTTTTAAGACACCCAGTTTGTGGTATTTTGTTATGGTAGCCTTAGAAACTAAGACACTTTGTGAATAAGGACTTAGCACAACCCAGGCAGGTGGGCGCTCTGAGATGCTTTTATAGATAGAGAAACTGAGTCTTATTAATGAAATCTTGCCTTACATGCAGCACAGATATTTTGTGATTGGGTCTGGCCCTTGGAGGATTATTCATAGCTAAGTGTGGCCCTTGCTCTCAGGAAGCTCCCTGAGAATGTATAATGACCACTTCCTCTGTATTGTGCATGTTTGTGTGTGTGTGTTGGGGGGGACTGGCAGCGGAGATGAGTTTTTCCCATTGGCCCTGTAACACTAGGCTGTGTATCCTGGGCTGCCTTTATCTGCTTATAGGCTGCTTTGGTCCCTTTTTTTTTTTTTTTTTGGATGTCTATTCTTGATTTAAAGATTAACTGGGATAAGCCAATCTGAGAAAATTCAGATGGAGATGTGCCCCCAGCAGCTCTCACCTAATTCTTTCCTGACCCATAAAAATTGAGACAATAGCTTAATTTTCCCTGGAGAGGATGTTAGGATCTAGGGAGGCTTTTTTAGGCTGGTGACATTTGATGTGGATTTTGAGGAATTTCTCCAGTGGGAAAAGAGAGAGAGGCAGAGTGGAGGCATTATGGGAAGAAATTTCAGGCTGAGGTAGGGGCAAGAGGAGAGGGGCAGAGAAGCACCAGGGCTGGGCAGGGCTGGGCCACCAATGTTAGTAACACATAGCTGGAGTGTGGCATTGTGGGGAGAGGAGGAAGAAAGTGAGCTTGAGGCCATGTTGAGCAGTATTTCTTTCCCCCCCTTTTTCCTAGTTTTAACAGCTTTATTGAAGCATAATTGATATAGAACTAACAGCATATATTTCAAATGTATATATATTTCAAATGTTTAATAAGTTTTGATGTATGTACACTGTGAAACCGTCACCATAGTCAATATAATGAACATAGCCATCACTCTTAAGTTTCCTTTTACTCTTTTGTAATCCCTCTCTCCCACCCCTCCCTGACTCTGATGCTCATACATCATCCTTAGGAAGTCACTGATCAAGAAGTATTTATAAAAGTGTGGTCCGAGGACTCCCAGGCGTCCCTGAATCACTTTGAGGAGGTCTGAGAAGTTCTACCTTTTCTAATTATGTGTAGGACTGGAGTTTCTTTATTTACCTCAGCTAAAACAACCTCTCAGCACAGAAAGAAGCTGACAGGAAAATCCAGCTGTCCTCTAGGAAGTCTGACATTAAAGAGATTTGTAAAAATGCAAAACAATGCTGCTCTTACCTACATTTTTAGTTGTTTTGAAAAATATGGCTGTTTTACATAAAATGTTTTTTATAAAAATATGATATTTATGTTACTATGTAATTATATTATTGGTATTACCATGTAGGTTTATTACTGCTAACTTTAAATATATAAATACCTGAACATTTAATTTTTTTTTCCAGTTTTAATTTCTCAGATGATAAACATTGTTAGATGTAATTCATATAAATAAAAGTTCTTTGGGCTCCCCAGTTATTTTTTTAAAGAAATTGTCATTTATTTTATCTTACCACCTCTCAATTGCTTTTTGGATCCTGAGATCAAAAAGTTTGAGGATTGTTGCTATGGAGGGCTTTGGATGCTATGCTGAAGTTTGTGGAATTTTTTTCCCAAAGTAGAGTGAGCTGTTGAAGATCTTTTCAGCAGCAGGGTGACAGGCTTTGACTTAGTTTTGGAAGGAGGCCTCTGGCAGCATAAGGGTAGCTGAAAACCGCAGGAGTCCCAGCATGGGCAAAGGAGCACCTGCCTGAGGGGCAGGGCTGTGGGAACTGGAGAGAAGTGATCTGCCTTGAGGGATAATCACAACAGGGGGTACAGTCCCAGTACTTCGTTCTCATAGGATGTGGAATTGAACTGGCCTCCACGAAGGGGAGAGTCTCAGGCACTGGTTAAGAAAGAAGGGGCTTCTTGTCTTCAGGGTTTCTCCTTGGACTGTAACAGCTCTTCTGAACTACTGAGCCTATTAACTTGGGCATGCTGGATCAGTCACTCAGATTACCAAGTAAATATCCAAAACATAAAGGTGCTTAGAGACTCTTGGTTCTCTCTTCAAAATCTTCATAGCATGTTTCTCAGAAGCAAGAAGTTTCTCATTGGCCTTTTAGTCTAGTAGATTCCTTGTATTGTTTATTCTGCTTATCAAACCTAGAGGGAATGTAGTGTTTGCATTGTGAAAATCTATCTTTGACACTGTGTTGTTACATTTTTATTTTGATTGATCTTAGATGATTCTCCAAATGCACAGACATTCTTCTTTTCATTGAAAGAAGCCTATCAGGGCCTCTGCTTGCCAATTTCTTTTTAGCCTTTAGTTCATGTTACCTCTGGATGATGACAGCCACCACCACCACCATGAAGTCACTAACATTTGATGAGTGCTTTTTCTATTTTTTTTTCCATATACTAGTGCATCAAATTCTCATAAAACATGTGAGTGAAGTATTATGTTTATTCCCTTCTACAAATGAGGAAACCAAAGCTCAGTGTGGTAACACCACTTGCCCAAGGTCACATGGCTTGAAAGTGACCAATCTAGAAGTTGAATCCAGGCAGACTGGTGCCCAGGTCCTCTGTAACAGCCATTACACTATACCTAAAAGCCATAAACCACTTCTCCCATTTATTTAAGAATAAGAGAGATGGACGGCTTAGTTGCAGATTCTGAAGAACCACATACTTAAAGTTTTCTTGGAGAGAGTACTTTGTTATTCTCTGGAAGTTTACACCTTGTCTATTTTTATTGTCTGTGATGCCATTTATGTTTTTATGTGGTGGTGTTTTTATCTATCTCTTTCTCTTCGCTGTCATTTTAATCTACAGAACCTATAACTGATTATCTGTGCTATTTTCTCATTTGACAACAAAAATATTGACAATAAACATCTCAGTCATTGCTTGCAGCTTAGAAAAAATGTGATGAAACACATTTATCGTAACTCACTTTTGGCAACTATCTGTCTTCATATTCAGGTGACAGATACACTTGTAAAGAGCTGGTGTTTACAGCACTGATTTAGATCTTGCAGAAGGAATGAGGTAGTCTTTCCTAGCCTGTGGGCTTCTCAGGCATTGCCTGTACCTTGAGTGCTTGAACCTTGCAAAGTCTTAATTTGGCCTGATCATCAGGGAACTGTTCTTCTGACTAATTAGTGTGTTGGACCCAGGGCACACCAAACCCATGACCTTACATTTACAGAAGTTAATGTGATTGGAGCTGCATTATCAGACACTTGCTTTTAGCAATCATTTAACAGATATTTCCTGAGTACCTACTATGTGCCTGTTAGA